>JAYESA010000005.1:196064399-197264399 GCA_036927795.1 Iris macrosiphon
GTTTCTGTGTCCGGTGGGTTTCATCGTTGACTTGGATATGTGTGGATTGGTTGTGTGTCCGACGGGTTGTACCGTAGACTTGGGTTGTATAGTGAGTGGGATATAGTATTTATTTGTGTGTTTGCAGGTTTGTAAACATAGAAAATACAAAGAAGACTCTGCCAAAATATTTAAAAAATTCTAGAATAAATACGGAACGTAGTTGTAAGGCTAGGTTTGGAGTAGTACTAGTTATCCTATATTGTGGCATGAACCCTCGTGTCACTTGTCAAGAACACCTTTGGTTAGGGAGTACCTTCCATGGTAAAAAATTTGTAGTTGTATACTGTTAGGATTCTTTTCCCTTCACAACTTAGGTATTTGTTTAAAATTGCATTCACAATAACTTAGTTGACATTTTTTATTCGTCCCTTAAATTGTAGTTAGAAATGCATGTTTGATTGGTAGTTAGAACTTGTATGATTTATGAATTTGGAATAGCTTGCATGACTCTTGATTTGCAACAGTTGTTGGCCCATTGGTCACACCTTATTTGGATAATCGTCTCCCCAATCGGCCCCAGAACCTCCATGCGATTGAAAACCTCCATAAATCCTAGTTTTCTAAAACCCTAACCCCCTTGGATCTTCCACCTCGTACAGTTTTATGAGCTAGAAATTTGGATTTCGATTCCTTTCATCATTCTCTACCATTGTTCCTTATTTGTTTGAAGGTATAACACATATTTCTCCTCTTTTTAATTATTTTCCATAGCTCCCAAATAGTTTAAGAAGAAAATAAAAGTTAGAGAAGCTTCATTTTTCACTCAGGATGATGCTTCTCAATCTCTGTTTATCCCTGCTATGCCAGATGGCGAAGAATTTAATGGACTAATTTTTGCGTTATTAGATCAATCTAATGAATGGTTCAACGACTTTGTCGATCGCACCGTCAGTGCTAGCAGTCCCATCAATTTTATTGTGTTTCCTAATTATTTAGAAATTTTTCATAAGTTAGGATTGGAAACTTAGTTACAACTAGATTTCCTATTATTATCAATGTTATTCGCATGTTTTACTGCAATATGTCCTTACTTGATGATTCTATTATATCTCGTGTTGCCGGATTGAATATTGAATTTGATGATGAATACTTAAGGAAAAAATTTCATATTCCAAATAAAGGAAAACCCTTAGTACCTATCATATCTTACAAATTCACCAATGGCCAACTCTAGACTCTTTTATGGACTATATTTGCTTACCCAATCCTTGTCATCAGGGTAACTTAAGGCCAAACACTTGAACATGTGGTTCTATGACTTACATCATATTATATTTTCAACCATCCTGCCTAAACAAACCTCCACTGATGAGATTACCAATCTTGAGCTTTGTGGTATGTATCATATCCACTTTGTAATCAAATTTAGCTTATCCAAGACTATGATTCAGATAATACTCTGATCCCGCAAGAACAAGCGTAACCTTGTGTACACTATGTACTTACATATTATCTTTGAGCATTTTCATATCTCTATTAAGGATTGCACCTATCTTGCCTAGTCAGCCTATTTTTTTGCTGCTCGATGATCTGACCCTGTACCTATAGCTGTACCACCTCCTCGTCCACATGATACTACCTCACCTCACCCTAACTATGCTGCTGTTCCAGAGCCACCTGCCTCCTTAGATGAGATATGGACTATGATACGAGATTACATCATAGTTTAGGATTAGCATCATAGACTTGCACTAGAGTGTCGTACTCTCAAAGATGACCATCACAGACAGACGGACTATAGAATCACTTTTTTATTTTAAGGCGATGTCCAATACCTTGGCGGACATGCAGTACTCCTTCTCTCAGATCCATGGAGGACCCTATCATATGGTTCTTGACCCTTCACGAGACGGATACCAGATTGTTGACCCGTATGTTCAGCCTTACATGGATCTAACTGCTGCATTCTATGATCCCAACCATTCTGCTGAGACTAAAGACCCGACGACTGGAGATGACGAGTGATACAGATCATTATGTTATCTTTAAGTGATATTCTCTCTTTTGGACTGCTTTAGTTTATTATGCTTTTCACATGTCTTTTATGTAGAACTTTTTAGACTTCTGTACTAGTTTATGACTTCAGTTTATGGTTAAAACTGCTTTTAATTATTTAGTATGATTATACTTCTTTAACTTATGTGATTGTGAAATGAATCTTAATCAATTGCTTATTCAATACTTATATTAATGCTGATTTAATGCCAATTTTTGCTTACCTAAATTTCAAATACTTACAACTATGTTAATTCACTTTTGTTTTTTTTTCTTGACATCAACAACTGCGGGGGAGATCTTCCCAATTTTGATCAAATGATAACAGAGGAGTAGTACTATATCAAGCAATGCAAAGAAAAAGAAGATGAGTACCATTAGAAGATTTTGAGTTTCATTTTCTGCTATATCAGTCAGATTTTATCAATTATCAAAATGGGGAAGATTGTTGGTCCATTGGTCATGGTGATACTTTATTTCGATAATCGTCTAAAACTCAGACTTGATATAACCTACGAGAATCAATACGAAGACGATATGTTGCTATATCTACAGTTTCAGAATATGAGATGTGACTTGCTTTCAAGTATCGAGTCAATGTAATTTTTTTATTTATTTTGAGTATAGAAAAAATGTACATCGAGTCACACTTGGCATTTAGAGGCTACCCCAAAATATGTTCGAAACCCAGATTATTTTAGCCAAAATATTTCGTATTTTGAAACTAGCCCAAACCTGTTTCTAAAATTGAGTTAGCCTAAACCAACCCAACCTCATTCTGAAATTAACCAGGTTTAAGAGAAACAAACTCGAAACAAACTCTGGACAAGCTCAGTGCGAGTTCGGTGCAATTTCGGTCCGAACTCGGTTCCCTGACTTAGTATTTCTTGGAAACCAGTTTCTCCTGCAGACTCGGCTCCAACATTCAAAAATTCGAACATTTGGCATCCAAATTCGCTCCAAACTCGGTTTACAAAAATACTATAAATATAGAAGGAATTCACCATTCTTATTCACTTTCTCTTCTCTTCTCTATTACTTCAGTTTAAGAGCCTATTCAATTTTCTATCCCAAGCTATTTACAACTCCTAAGCCTTAAGTGCCAGTGCATGCTCGGTTAGATATTTTTAAGAGTTGTAAAAAGAAGCTTGTCAAGAAATTCAAATACTTTGAGAAGTATTCGAGCTTTTCATATCAAAGTTCATGTTTGTACGAAGTTGTAAGCCTTCAAATCAAAACTTGTGTTTCACTGGATAGTGGATTTTAACTCCGAGCTATATTTCTCAGGCCTGACTAGTCCTTTCAAAGGGAAACCAGGATAAATCATTGTGTTTGCGACTACTGATCTCTCTCTCTCTCTTTATTTACTTACTATCATTTTATATTTAGACTGTTAGCTAACTATTTTATTTTTATTGGATAATTTTTATTCTGCTGCATATACACACACTCTATTCGCTCCCCTCTAGAGGTGCTTATTCGATCCTATAATAGCTTGTATGATTCATGATTTAGAACATCTTACTTGATGTGTATTTTTGAACAGCTTGCTTGAACCATAGTTTTTAATGATACCCCTTGACTTCCTGGTTTGAACAACTTAATTTTCTGGATGTTTTTATATTGGTTTCACTGTCCTACCTACGAGGGTGTTCCATTATTTATAGTCTTTATGTATATATGTTTTATTTTTATATAGCTCTTATGAAAGTATCATGCATGTATGATCCTCCTACTAGATTTATTAACTCATGCCTTAGTACATTATATCTATCTCATACCTGCACCTTTATGTAGTTGACTTTTCTTATGTTCATATTGATATGATGGACTTAGTTACATACCTATGCATATATTTGTGTTTGATGAACTGTTATGAGTGCAACTTCCTTTGGACCCTCTCTCTCCCCGAATTTATGGGCTGGATTTGTGTATCCATGTTTCAGGAAAGTGATTGACAAATGATTGATCTAGCTACGAAGCCACCGAGGAGTCAGGTTGAGGCGCCAGTACCCGATCAATAGTGGGTACCCTCACCTTGTATCACTTATCTTATCTTTCATATTTCTTTTAGTACTTGTTCGTGTGGAGAAACATGTGCTACCCACATTAATCAACTCATATAAGTTTAGTTTTGTATGTCCATGTTCTTATATTTCGGACATATTCGAACATAAATGCTATCAGGTGGCCAACTTTTGTAATCTATGTTTTGTCTTATTTTTATTAATTATGTGGATTGAGATACAATAATAGGCCAACCATAGGTTATGCATGCTAGAATATCCAACTATTGACAGATTATACGTATACTATTGGGCAAGATTCCCCGGTAGACATAGCTGGTCATTGCCACGTGGCTCAGTCCCGCATATTTTGGGACTAGAGTGTGACAATTACTATGGTAGCTTCTTCCCATAAAATGAAGATGACATCACCAATATTGTAACTGGCTCGTGACTTTAACAACTGGTGGTATTTATCCAGCATAATACTTGAATGCGAACAAGGTATTCCTCTAGAGTTTGAAATATTGCATTAAATTTTTGTTGGGAGTAGCCATTCTCCCAAAGACAGTCAACCTGTGAAGGATAATCAATCCTTTGGGGATAAATGATCATATGCCAACCGATGACCTATCAAAAGCCTAAACCTCTGTGGGGGATAGCCATACCACTAAAGCAAATTTATCAGCGGTAAGGCGTCGAGAAGATATCCAACCTATACCATTGCTGTAAACTCCCTCACCCAAAATTAGGCCTACTTGGCTTAGATAGTGAAACTAGGGCTAGTTTGAACCAATTAGAAATAGAATACGATATTTGATTTAACTGTACAATATTTTATATCGCTTAGCGCACCTTACCGTTGCTTCGATAATTGGAATAGTACGCTAGTCGTTGCCTATCTACAAATTTCACAACCTTATCCTAGACGTGCCCGCCTACCTTTCTGACCTTTGTGTAATTTATAATCATGCTCTCTGGTGCTACATTTTAGTCGCACAATAAACGTAGCGGACATTATTTCTTAATTCTATATATAATACGATATTGGACCCTTGTGCGTTCCAATCAAAATTGGGAACACAATCTTGACCGTTTTGTAAAAACAAAAATTTATAAATATTCTACTATGTATCCCCTACGTCCCAGATACTTTGGCCCACCTATTTTTATTCCCATATACTTCTAATTAATTTTAGAACATCATGCGCATTCGATTTAATCAATTAAATCCAAATTCCATCTTTGTGCAATTTTCCTAATTGTTGGGCATGTTTATGCAAAAATATATTAGGGTGTCCCCACCATCGGACAATACGTGAAGAAACCCAATTTTCTCTTCACATTGATTTTTCCATAATTTTTTGGAATATGCAACGCACGAACATCGCCCCACAATTAAACCTATCCTTGCGTTTTAGCTAATATAATTTATAGCTCTCCCAAACATCCCCATGAGAGCCCAAGGCCCAACCCCAAGGAGGTGTTGACTAAGCCCACTCCTAGGTCAACAAAACCCTAGTTCACATGAATATAAATACAAACTTTTCTCTTTGTTTATTATTCATTAGAAAACCTAAATCCTAACCCTATTTCAGCCGACCCACCCCCAACCTACTGTTCATCTCCCCTTCCCTGGCCAACCGACCGGAGACCTCGTCGGAGACCCCGCCGTCATCCACCCTGCACCCGCCGCCCTCCGGCCATCTCATCGACCTCTCCTTTCCCGACTTCACCTTCTCCCCCTCCGCCTGAGTAAGACTCGGCCAACACCACCACCACCATTGCTATCTCGACGATAGCACTCCGCCACCGCCGTGGTCATCCCCAGCACTCCGTTACCACCTCCATCGTCACCCTCATCCCGTTCTCTTCCAATCCCGCTCACCTGGAGCACGACCCCGCCTCGTCCTCGCCGGAGACCGACTGCATCGATCCCCGGAGCTGCAAAACTGCCCTGAGCCTCCTCCTCCGTCCATCTCCCCATCCCGATCTCCTCTCTTCTCGAGCCTCCACCAGTCGACATCCCTTCCATCCTGACGATAGCCACCCACGCTGAGTAACCCCCTTCACCGACTCAACTGAGCCGAGCCCCCATCGCTGAACTCCCTCCCCCGCATGAACGCTAACTGCCCACCATTCCAGCAGCACCACCTCTCCCCCTCTTCCTTCTCTCACCTGAACATCCCTCCGTCTATCTCCTCCCCTTCAAACTCGTCGACGATAGCCCAATTCGGCCACCCTCTTCCCTGAACGTCTTCTTCTCCCTCTGATTTTTTCTCGGTCACTGCCCCATTAACACTACCACCTGAAGCCACCACGACTGACTCCTCTTCGACCTCTTTATCCCTGCTCATAAACCCTCACCGGAGAAGCCTCACAAGTCTCAACCTTCCCATCGACTCCCCGTACCACCACCTGAGCACTTGGCCTGAGTCTTTTTCTCCCGAGCAGCCTCGCCTTTATCGTCATCTTCACCATGATGATCATCATATTCATATTCGTCGTAGTTATCATCATCTTCACCATCGTTATCAACGTCATCGTCAACATCGTGAATATCATCGTCGTATCATCGTCATCACCACCATCATCGTAGCCAGTCGTCATCATCACCTCCTTATCATCGTCATTATCATCGTCGTCACCATCAACCTATCGCTATTACCATCGTCCACATAATCAACATCCTCATCGCCATCACCCACAACATCATCCTCATCTTCACCATCATGTAAACCCCATCATGATCATCATTCTATCATCATCACCATTATAATCATCATTACCATTATAACCCACATTATCAACATAAACACCATCATTGACCTAATTATCACCTTAACCATAATCTAATTATCTCATCGTCGTCATCATGGAACTGTCACCCTTGGCCGACAACTCGCAGCAGTCACCCCGACTCCCGCACCTGTGCACGCTAACCCCGAAGATCTGTTGGATTATCTGCACGACCTCCTGAGCTGGCTATTAGTATTGCATAGCTTCTTTGCCAGGCAAGTATACCTTGCCTCTGTTGTACTGTTTAAATTCTGTATTATTAGTTGCATATTATTATTATATAACTGTGCGCATCCGAGAGAGACTCGGGTGCAGTCAACGAATGCGTTGACATTAGGACGTGTGTCTCACCAAGTGTCTAGTAGACCCACCTAAAGTTGTAGAGTTATTGGTATGACTCCCAGGCCTTGACACTTTTTTTACACATGTTGTGAGTCTCATATAGGGCACGGACTTGCGTATGTGGTTGGCCACTTGTACGTGTAAGTCGTGCGACGGATAGGGTATAACTGCTAATAGTGATGCATATTAGAAGACCTAGCAGTTATTAGTTGTGGAGCATAGACTAGCGTGGTACGATAGTCCCATCCTTGTCCTTGTTTGGTTGTAGGGATGGATCATTGCTCTAACGATAGACTATGAGCCAGAGTTACGACGCCGAGGCATAGTAGCTGACGCGTATTGCGGATACAACATGCTTAGATTATTGGGCGGGGAGGACAACTAGTAGACGTTTGGGACACCACTTCCTTTTATGCAGATTCTACACTCGACGGAGTAATATGGACGTTATATATTATACAGATTCTACGTTCTTCGGAGCGATATGGACGTTATATACTATACAGATTTTTCGTTCTTCGGAGCGGTAGGATGTTATTATATTGTAGTGCGCCCTTATATTGGGGGCATATATGACATATACTAGCCAGTTGTCACGATTGGTGAATTACGTCAGCATATGTCTAGCCTATACTTTCCCATACTCTCAAAGTTGTCCTCAAGTTGGATTTCACTTAGATGGTTAGGTCACCCTTGAGTTTTATAGTATTTACTTTATGGCATGCTTTTATGTATCTTGTTATGTCCCTCTGAGGACCTGGTCCCTTTCCAGGTATATTGTTCATGAGTTTTTGCAACAGCACATATTCGGACTGGTTGTGCATATTGCGAGGAGGTCTTCCCTTCGAGCCTCGTAATTGATAGAGGTTGTACTTATATTGTATATATCTTGTTTATTCCATATTCTAGTTCAGTAGTGGATTTTTTTTCATCCGACTACCAGTATTGGATACCTTATATTGTGACCTAGCATCATAGATATTAGTTATTTATATTGATTTTCGTGGATGAGATTTAGATTATACCCTGTGACTCATAATAGATTTATACCACTTGTGGATTTGATATTCATATTACAGCGTACGTGTGTATCGTAGTATCCATATATTGGAGTTGCCATGTACATACGACTGGCATGCTTACGTGTCCTAGTCCTACGTATTTTAGGACTGGCACGTAACAATTGCTAGCAGAAATTTCAATGGCAAGTCAAGCTAATTCGGACCTACGGGAGCATCTCAACTGTAGAAAAGAGGTCCTTCACAATCCAAGGACTGCAGGTCCCCGCTTAACTTGCTGCAATCATATTCTGATTCAGTATCATTTTTCCATACATCGTGCAAAACCTGTATGGCCTTTTGTCTTTGACATGCTCCAAGCGGTCCTACCATAAACTCGAAGGCGTCAACCACAACAGACTGCTAATAAAGAACATGTGTATACCTTTTCCAACATGGTATGACATGAATCTAGCCAGAATAAACCACGGAGGATGGAAGAAGTTAACCAGCCTCCAACGAGATTCGTAAATCCAGCACAGTCCGACGGTGAACAAAGGACATCCATCCAAATCAATTCCACTGAAGGTTTATACTAAGGGACCAGATCGAAGAGTCGTTCGATGCTGTTTGCTACTCCTTTTAGGATAGTCAATATATCGGGTCTGAATCTAAAGCTGAAAGTATTGAATTAATCTATGCTTCCTTTGATATTGTGCCTACCGTTGAAGAATGAATGCGCTAACTCATATGGCCATGCATGGAGATGGCACTAGCGAAGATACCAACGACCGCATCTAGAACATGGAGACAAAACAGGAAGTTTTATTAGTGCACTTGAAGTCTATGATGACACAACGAAGCCCAATAGCCACGGATCCTCAGCAAACTAACGAAGGCAATCACAAGGCTGGTACAACATCCACTATCCTAAACCCTGAAGACGAAGGAAGGCAGACAACCCTTGAAGTTGCAATCAAGAACATGGAAGCTAAGTTAAATTTCCTGGTCAACCGAGAGAACCTCCATAAAGTGCGGGTAGGCTTGCCATATCCGATTAAGTGGGACAAAGAAGTTATCCCCATCAATTATGAGCCGCTAATGTTCATGCCGTATGCAGGTCTGACATTTCCAAGCTAACATCTTTATCATTTTAAGTCACAGACTTTTGACATCTCGATAAATGACGCCCTCCACGGAATGCTCATCATTAGAACTCTCTGTAGAACCGCGTTCAAATGGTTCTGCAGCCTCCCTACTGGTTCCATCAAATCTTGGAACAACCTGGAGACAACATTTCTATCTCGTTTCTACAAAGAAGAAATTAGCTTTAGCATATCTTCCCTGATTAACACAGAACAGAAGGAAGGGAAGTCTACAAAAGACTTTATCGAATGCTTTCGTAGACTGGCTCTCAACTGTTCGTAAGGTATTCCAGTGACTATGCCCACTGACACATACAAAAAAAACTTTCACCATTAATCAAATTATGTCTCGGAGTTAACCCCTTCAAGAAATGGTCAGCCATGATCAATTTTGCCAAAAGAATATACGGCAAATTTTGATCAATTGGGCCTCTAAAGGATCAATCCTGACAGGAGCAGGCGATTCCAGCAAAGACGAAATAGAGGCAAGGACTTTATAGTGGCCGATCTTTCTGTAGAAGAATCATCAAGGCAGCTACAACAACGATTCCTAAGGACTCCTAACAACTATACCTTCAACGAGGACTATATGGTGCCCAATTTTTAGGTGCTATTAAAAGGGAAAAAGATACAGCTCCCTGAGTCTAGACGACCTGAAGAGATGGGGGTGTACTAATGATCTTAAGTACTTTGAATACCACCGGTATGTGGGTCACCAAAAATTATATTGCTACGTGTTCAAAGACAATATCCAACAGCTGATCGATTCCAAAGTCCTTATAATATGCAACGAGCAAAAGAAGGCTACCGCCAACATAGTGTTTGTCCAGTTTGGTGATTTTTCTCCAGTACAAATAAAAAATGGCATAGTTCCTATTTTTGTAGCAAAAAATGAGACTCATTAACTGCCTCCCCATTAGAAGAACTAAAACTTGATGCACCTTATGCTAAAGAACGAAGAAATAATATGGGTATACCCTGATCTTCTAAAAAATAAGCAGTGGACTTTATCCCTAGAGGATTGCAAGTCGTGCAACTCCATTATCCTGGACCAGGAAGATCCTCTCCCCATTGGAGCCATGATAGACTCAGGGAAAGATGTTTGAGCAGCTGATGCGGACACTGCCTGTAACAACCTCCTCCACTCAGCTCAGCAAGATGAAGCAATGACGCAACGACATTCAAACTTGGCTTATTTAACTGTTCGCTTGGAGTCCCTCTCAGTCGAGGCAAGCCCTCGCTCAGGTGTGTGGCTTCGGTGAATTCATCTTTGCCTAGCCTTCACACTTAATAAAAATGGATGTTACATGCTAGTCGCTAGGAAATAACCTGATGTATGCTAATAAAAGAGATGAACTCACATAGTTAAGGAAATAATCCCACTCTTTATCATTTCGCATAGAACATGGATTGTAACTTGAATAAAAAAATAGAATTTGTATCATTTCTTATATATATACTACTTGTTGATGTTTTAGATTTGTGCATAGTAGAAGTATTTTTATTCTTAGCATGTAAACTATCTCACTTATAGAATTTACTTTCTTATTGTTGCTAAATTTATCATATGGAATATAACACTGTAGTAAGCCATCACGTGGAATAATAACATTGTTACCTTATACAGGAAAACTATAATTAGTCAGTCCTGGGATTCAAAATAGAACATTGGAAAGATATCGACACCGTCGGATCGCCAAGGCAGTTCCTGGACTGGAAGTTGCATAGAGATGTGAAGTTAAGATTTAGAGAATGATTGAGTAGTATAAAGATTGGAGAAGAGGCTTTCATAGTCACGAACAACATGTGCACATAAGGTTTGGTTCTCGATTGATATCTAGGGCATCAGAATCGAGTCAACCCGGGAGAACGACGCTAGTTGAAGTCCTAGCGCGAGTGCTAGCTGAAGTCTTAGAACTGATGAGTATGAGGCGTCCAGTATGGCTAGCTACCAAACTAGAAAGACGGTCATCTCATCCAACGTCCAAGATATCTTATAGTACCAGTGACCTTCGTATTGATTAAGTTGGCTTTGCTAGCGGCAATCTGCGTGTGAGTCATTAGTTATGCAAGAATGGAAGCACTATCTATAACACGATTATGGAGCCTAGTGAATATCTTCTGTAGAACACATTCATGATATTCTTTGTTTACATAGATGTTCTTTGTTTTATCGTATATACTTGATATCATTATTGTACTTGATAGGGAAGGCCAAAAGGTAAGAAATGGTAAGAAGAACTTAGTCTTTTATTGCGTGACACTCTTTAGTCGAGACAAGAGTATGCTTTATATTTGCTATGTCATGTAATTGATCTTAAGACAAGATTAGATAGACAACATAACAAATGTGCACACAAAACAAAATGAACGTGTTGGTTTTTTTGAGTGGGTGAGACGCTTCCCCACCAGTATATTTTTATGTACAGACACCCCACTAGATTGTCTGTGGGGTGTAGGGACTAGCTCGTTCGGTGCAGAGTTTGCTTGGACGTACCGATGAGTTGGAGTCTGCTTTGGCGTCTTGGAGGTGTTAGTGTCCGAAACTTGAAGCTCATGTATACGGGACATAATGTACGGAGCATCATTATCCATTGTACTCATTCTCAAGTTGTAAGCCTCATGGCATGATTTTATTGTAATGAGAGAGAGAGAGAGAGATTGGACGATTGTATTCTTGGCCTAGTGGCGTTGTAATCTATATTTTAATATTAATAAAGAGATTTGTTTAATTTTATAGTACATGTTAATTTAACTTTTCTGCTTGGGGACTATCTGTGTGACTCTGTAACTTAGTATTTCAATCGCTCATTTTGGTGCTTGCCTTGTGCGGGCACAACTTAGGCTCGTACGACATTATACCTAGCGAGGACGTTCGGTTTTGCGGAACCAGGGCATGACATTGCCCAACTAGGAACCACGAGGATAGGTTATTCCTATGCAAAAAACTACAATCAAGTCTTCAGCGAAAACTTTCCATCTACCTCAGTAGCAAATACTATGAAAGACTCATCAAAGTCTCCAGCCGTGGAAAAAGCCAAACAAACAAGGTTTGATAAAGCCTTATGGAAAGATGTGCCTTTGGGTCTCGCAGAGCCATACTCATTCGATATCCTAACCTAATTGGACAATATCCCGACTTGACTCTCTGTGCACAAACACTTATCTCTCTAAGAAAACCAAGGATGTGCTTCGAGAAGTTCTCTTGTAGACGAATTCCTACCTTACCAAGATCATGCCTCAACCAGAAGAAAAGGACGAGTGTCCGCGTTGCCATAACATGACCCAACATGTACCTAATATCACCTTCTCGCAGGAAGACATGATGGCGAAACATAACCAGCATGATTGTCCTCTATATTATACCAGGTATATCGGCTCGGTTGAGGTGGAATGAATGCACATCGACCCAGGGTCATCTCTAAACATCATCCTTAGGAGCCTGCTGCAAACCTTGAACATATCAATGCCCCAGCTATCAACTACCAACACCACTATTCTTGGCTTCAAAGTCGATCATGGCATTCCCCTTGGGAAGATTCATCTTAAATGCCACATCAGACACCTCCAATTAGAAGTGACGTGCTATGTATGTGACGTAGAAGTGTCCTACAATAGGCTGCTAGGGCAACCTTGGATACATGAGAACCTTATCATACTATCAACTCTCCACTAATGTTTCAAATATGTGATGCACAAAGGAAGGTCAAGACTGAGTTCGCAAATGTCAATACCACCAAAGGCTCAGAGGCATACTTCTCAGACGCGCTTCTCTACAAATTAACATCTTTCACAGATAGCATTGGTAATGAAGCCGATGATGAAGCACAAGCTAGCACGGCAGATGAAGAGCCCCTGGTGCTATTTTTCACAGTTTAGAAAGGAAGGACCAGTGCCCATGAGAAAGAAGAACCCTTTGTCTTTGATTTAAGTACCCAGAAAGCTCACAAGGGCTCAATCACAAGTGAGCCTCCTTTTGTCATCGATCTCAGCACTCTGGACAAGCTAGAATCTCCTCTCTTCATCAGTCTAGACACCTTGGATGTCCCAAAAGGTTCGAACGTAAGCGAACCCCTTATCATCAATATGGCTAACTTTGTTTCCTGCTAAGGGTCAAAAATGTCGAGCTACTTATCATTGATCTTTTCGCCTTCACTACAGATGCACATAATCTCTCCTATAAATAGTGGAACCATAGTCATCTGGAATCCCCATATACCATCGAAAGGTCTAGCTATTGGATATGATTAGTTTTGTATATGGGAACTCCCTTAATGATGTTTGTACCTTCGAATTTCTAGATGGATGATCCTCCCAGACTTGAGCAAAGTATAACATTTCTGATATACCCCCTAACATAGGACTAGCACATAATTGTCTTCGACAAAATGAGGTCCTATCCAATGGACTTATGGGAGAGTTTTGAAGAAGAAGAAATATGACACATTTGCTAAAGTTATAGCCAGAGTGCCTAAAACATGTTGAAGCAAACTGGGTATGATCACTAGAAAGGTCGTGGACTGAAGTACATAAAATGACGTATATTTCTTCCACGGACCTTGGTCCCGAAAGGTAAGCCTAACAACTACTATCAGAAGACTAGGAACGGGCTAGGATATACTTCCCCAAGTTCTTCGTCTAACGTACTCTTCTCATATACAAAAGAGTCAGCTTCCTCTGACCATTCGGCGTGGGACTCTGACGTCAGCATAGGTGCCATAGTCACAAAACTCCTAGTGTCAAACATGACGCTCTACGAGGTATAAAATATCACCATATCCTCGGCTAACGATGGTGAGCATCTCGAGCCAACACTTGCTGTAAGAAATTTGACAGATGACAAATGTCAGGATATGATAGCTCTCACCCGGAGAAATCATGCCTTGGTTGAGCCTCTTTCAGGGTGTTAAGGCCAGTAAGACAACAATAAAAGGGTACTGTGCATTCGCACTTGGGTCGTAGTACTCCCACCCCCATCAAACTTCTCATCCCTTTATTTACGTCTTTTTTAATTCCAGAGGATTAATAGACTTCAAAAAAAATGTGTGTGTATGTATTGTTGCTTACTTTCATATATGTGTTTTTCATTCGCGTTTACATTAATACCCAAAGGATTAGTAGACTACCAATAAAATTCCACTTTCGTCTATTTTTTCATGCATATTCTAGTCCTCAGAGGGTTAGTAGGTTTTCTACATATTTCACTTTAGATGTTTTCGGTCATGTTTTTCATGTCTAATAAATTTTGTGATAGGTCCCTCTCACGATTCCTAGTCTTTTCGCGGGTCAATTTTCTTTCCTCCACCCTTTGTAGATTGCTCTCGCTCCCACGGTATATCAATAATTATTTGCTTTCTCCAATAAAATCGTGCTTCACATGCTATATATGTTTTCTACCACATGCTCACATCCAACAGTGGATGATTCGACCACATGTCCAAAAAAATTCTTCTAAAATAGTCATATCTTATATTGTCTTAGGGTCCATTACTATAATCCAAACTCCTCTTAGGCAGAAAACTTCCTGGGAATGATACGACTATTATGTCCATACAATACCTCTGATAGCCTCGACTTACATTCTTTCAGTACAGTCACTTTTGTCCTAGGATATGTCACGAAATATCAATCATTTCCTTCAAGGCGTCCATCTAAAGGTTGTTTATGTCCATACTACCTCTGAATAACCAATACTTTAGACCACAAAATCTACCATAATTGTAACAGATCCTAAAACTTCTAAACATTATCCTATCTTATCCCTATCCCTCCTGATAAACAGGTCTTGTGTCCAAGGCTGTATCGTTACTACAAGACAGTTGATGTTTTTATCATGCATATTAACAGTCGGCACAAGGAAAAAAAGAAAAAGAAAGAAACTCTACATTAAAAAGAGAAGAGTTACGAAGCATGGCCGACTTGGCCCATTCAAAAAAAGAAGGGAAAAAAAGAAAAAAGCATAACACAGTCAAAGGAAAGGACAATCAGTGTCGGTAATGACCTTCGTAAGGTCCTGTACAGAACCAACCCCCAAAGTATAGAGCAGTCGATGCAAAGCCTCTCAACCCCAATAGTTCCTTCTTATCCGGAGTTAAAACGAGAGAGTCGTAGTCTTTTATAATCCCCACGGGCCAAGAAATGACTTCTGGCATTAGAGAAAAGGTGGCTAAGATACGACCAGCCTAAACCAACTTGTCCTCCTCCTCCTCCTTTCTCTTCCTCGACGATGGGGAAGGCATTGGGGAAGAAGAAGCCGATCCAAAATTAAAAGTCTATCTCAAAGGAACGACGGAGGGCGCAACAACGCCAAAACCTAGAGAAGGTAAAGAACGATTAAAGGGGTAGTTGGCTCGCAGTTGGCTCCCAAGGTTCCTAATGAGAAATCCTCTTGGGAGCCATGGTTGGATAATTTGAAATCTGTCATGACCCGCACCCGGTATAGGGGCACGAGTGCGTGGGTACGTCCAGCCTACGCCGCAGCATCGGCGGTAGAACGCTGTCAAGGTCATAATGTTATCTAATCATTCTCACACGAGCATCCAACTCCATAAGGAGCCACAGATAGCACAATATCATATGAACAATACTCAATCACATAGCTAAAGCACTATAAGATATCGAAAAAATAAATAAACCAAATTGCAACACAAGTCAAAATAGAATAATCTAACTCAACAATAATATCCAAGTCTCAACAAAGTATTCCGGAGACAAATTCGGTACCATAAACTGCTAATAAAAACTAACTAAATAACTATTGATCCCGGCTAGACCTCCCAGAATCATACCTGGCTACAAGATCCAAGTCAGCAGCTACTCTCCCTGTGGTCCATAAAATGTCGGACACCCGTCCTCTAAGGCATAGTCTGGAAAAATATTTCCAGTTAGGATGGAGCAAAGTACATCTCTAACAGTAGTTCTACATCAATGATATAAACTATGTAGCAGTAAATAGATGGAAATATATAAGATGCATATACATGTACAAGAGATATACAATAAAGAAAATACTGGAAATACTGTAAATAAATACGGGAAGGAACAATATGTCAATGAAGAAGAATACTATGACTAAGTGTGTGAGTACTAGCTTTAACATATGATCGGCTTGGGAACTTGTACACGAGTATGGGCCTGGCTAGTCATACGTGCGGTGTATGACCAACACTAACATGAGAATAAGACTTGTACATGAAGGGTATGATCACATATCTACACTAAAATACTCTCCACCCCGACTGGTATAGTAGATCCAACCATGGTATGCTATGGCACGGGATTCTCTAGGAAGGTAGCAAGTCTCCCCGAGAATCAGTGTCTGTACATGCATAAGATAAACAATGAAATAAGACTTGTACACGATACACCATATACAAGGAATAATATCTCATGACGAGATCCGGATATACCAATCTGTGTAACCATCATGTCAAGAAATATGGATATTTACACTAAATATAATGAACATAGAGGATATCATAGATAAGAAACTATCAGAGAATATACTCGTCTGTGGTCCTTTGCTGGTATGAATCAGAGTCCAAGTCACTGTCCAAATAGCCTATGTATTACAAATTTATCATGTCAAAAGATAATTTATTTTAATTTATTTAATTCTGGAATAATTACTCTAAAATATTATTTTAATCTTATTATTCTGATTTTTTGGTTAATTCCTAATTTTGCCCAAAAGAACCTAAATTTTTATCGACTCGAGACTCATGACACGCAAATCGAGGCGATCTGTTGACTAAAAAGTCAACCAACACAAACTCGACTTTCATGCATGATTTTCTGTATATTTTATCATTAAAAATATGCTATAATTTATGGCTCGCCTGAATTCAAATTTGTTTGGGAATTATGGCACATACAAATTTTGTATCGTACACCGATGGTTAAATTCTAACCTAGAAGTTCTACAGAATTAACAGTATATAAATACTTATAATTAAATTCTGGGAAAATATATGTCAATGATCTTGACATTATATTTTTGAAACTTTAAACGGTTCATGATTCTGATTCCTGGTTCTCCCAAAATCATAAAAACATCGAGACGCATCTATTATCGGATATGTTGTGCTCTACGAATTGTTTAGAATTTAATACTCATAATTTCGTGAAAATTTTATATATTCAGAAAGATAACCTCAATATCATTCTAACGCAAGAAATTGGGCCTCGTTTGGAGTCCAGAGCTATGTGCAATGGCTTCTGGAAGATGAAGGAACCCTAGATGGCAATTCTCTAAAATTTGGCTCAAGGAAAATCCTAGAAATTAATAACTTAAACTATTATATATAGAGAGGAGAGAGAGAGAGAAGCCGCGGCTCGGAGAGTGTCATGTGGCAACCATCCGACGCTGCCCGCTCAGATCGAACGGTTAGAATTCGATGCGGCTCGGCTCAGCTCAGTCCGACTCGGACTAGGACGCTGCTCGGCTCGGCGCACCCACACCCACCCCGCGGTCGCTGACAGGCGGGCCCCACACAGTTGGCTGCAGGAGGCTGACGGGTGGGGCCCTGTTGGCTGACTGGGCAGAAAATATTATTTTTGGATTTTCTTTTTCAGAAATTAGTTTTTAATTCAGTTTTCCCTAATTAACTCAAAATAAATGCTAAAAATAATCAAAAAATTCCCAAAAAATTCTAGAAAATATATTTTATTATTTAGAACCTAAAATAAAAGTTTAGGATGTTTTTAATTAAGTTTGAACCTAAAATAAATTCTTGAAAGTCCTAGGAAATTAGGGTTACTAGTTTTTAATTAACTAAAAATTATAGAAAAATCCCACTAGCCCCAAATTAACCTAAAAATAATATTTAAGCTAGAATTTCAGGATACGGAGGTTACAAGTCTACCCACCTAAAAAAAATTGTCCTCAAAATTTAAAATCCTTAATTATTTTATTTATTTATTACCATCAAAATTAAATTCATCACACAAAATAATCATGAAGTAAATCCACATTGTTATTTCACAAAATTTTCAAAATATCATATTCCTGAAAATCCTCGAAATAAAAATCAAATTCCATTCTTATTACAATCTCCTTCAAAATTTTAAGTTAATAATTAAATACTCAAAAAATTAATATCCAATCCTCTAATTTAAATCCAATCGGTGTATATTTATAAAATCTAAGGTCTCATCCTAAAATTTGAATTCAAACACTAATCTATTAATGATTTACTCCTCTATTCTTTTTCCACACAACACTCGTCAATGTAATACTTATAAAATATTTAAATATCGCATTCAATTTACATCTTAAATTTATATCTTGCAGTCAAATAAATACAATGATAATCTTCTTAAATTTCTCATATTTTAATGACAGTTTCAATCATATCCTAATCTTCATAAAATCTATGATTTTAACAAATCGTCAATTCTGCCATATTAAGTTCTCAACTCTTCATTAATGTTTATCCTTAAATTTTAAGGCACCTTGTCTCTCTTTGTCAAGTCATAACTTCTTCACTACTCTTCACTACGGTCAAACCCCCAACAATCAGAGTCTTAGGAAAAATTCTATCTCTCATACAACATACAATCTAAAAAATATATGTATAGTTTATGGTCTGTTTTGTCATGGTATTGTAGTCTCTGTCAGGGTGTATTACAAACTACATTCTAGCAAAATCACTGATATAAGCTACGATACTAAAAAATTGATCAATCAAAAGACGAGAAAATGAACAAAAGGAAAAACAGAACTTGTTAACACATCACCTGCAGTATCGGTCTCCTCGACCATCATTACAAATGCTCCGCCCTGCTGGGGTAGCTCCCTCCGCGAGTGTTGAGCAATCTGCGGTTCCACAGATGGCCTAACTAGATCTCTATAATTTGGAGCTGAATGCTGTTCGGGAAGATAGTGAACTAGAGGACAAACCCTTATTTGATGTCCTGCATCGCCACAGCGCAAACAAAGTCCTAACCTCAATCTACAGCTCTCCCAAAGGTGACCTGGTTTCTTACAGAAATGACAAGTCTGCTGATACTGCTGAACACGAAATGGTGCCTGGTACTGCTGGTGGTTATAATGAAACATCCTCGGCTGCTGCTGGATATAGGGATGCTTGATCGGTCTCGTGCTACCACTCGTATCTTCAGAAATGTTGTGACTCCTCTTAGGCCTGAGACCTAGATCATCTTCTGCAATCTGGGTATCCATCAAGATATCCCCAAAGGTAGCGGTACGACGACCAGAAGTGCACGACCTAATCTCTCTCGTTAGCCCCTTTCTAAACTTATGGGCTCTGTCTCCTGGGTCTCGATTCATAGACGATGCAAAGCGGCTCAATCAACAGAATTCTGCAGCGTAATCGTCGACCGACATGGTTCCTTGGACCAAGTCATGAAACTGACTCTCCAAAGATCCCAGGGCCACGTCGGAAAAGAACTTCTCCTTAAAAAGCTCATTGAAGGTCTCCCAAGTAAGTCCTTCGTTAGTGAGTCTTGGTTTCGTACGATACCACGTCAGCGCGATATCAAATATCTGACTTCTAGCGGCCTCGATCTGAAGAATCTCCAGAATCTGCGCTAAACGCAAGTTCATTTCTATATCCTCTAGCCAGTCATCTGCGTAGAGTATCCCCTCGGTACCTTTGAACTCTCGAGGCATCATCCTCTTGAAATCAACTATAGTGCCTGGTCTCTGCTGTTACTGCTGGCCAGGGAACTGCTGGTGTTGTGCTACTCTCTCTACAGCTTGAAGAGCCACCTGATGAGCATTCTCCATGCTCTCTCTCATCAGCTTTGTTTACGCCTGGTGCGCCTCTGCTTGCACCCTCTGAGCCTCAACTTGAACTTGCTGAGCGTCTGTCGTCACTCTCTGGGTGTCTAAAATGCCCTGGATCAAAGTAAACATCTGTGTCCCGTCAATGGGCACACCTCCGGAAATCGGAGTCGGTGGAGGTAGAAGGTTGTCCGTCATAGCTGCGGCAACCCTCGGAATAGGTGGGGGAGGAGAAACTCCATGTGTTTGTCTATCAGGTGGAGAGATGGCAGACCCCTCTGAAGTTGATGCTCTCACTCTCATAGATCTTGTCTTCGGTAGCATCCTGAAGACAGACCGAAAAGAATTAATTTATGCAATAGATACGATATCATCAAGGAAGGACAACAAAATTCTAAAGGAAGCAATATTCAAAAAGAATAGCAATAGCAATAGATTGGAAGTGTTCCTAGTTGTGATTGAGTATCCGCTCTCATCCTAGTATGCTATATCCTAGATCATATCGCAGGCACGCAGTAGTACAACTAAGATATCACACTACCACGATATCGCTCTAATTGCGAAGTCAGACTTGCATGGGCCACCACTAAAAATGTGTCACGACCCGCACCCGGTATAGGGGCACGAGTGCGTGGGTACATCCAGCCTACGTCGCATCATCGGCGGTAGAACGATGTCTAGGTCATAATATTATCTAATCATTCTCACACGAGCATCCAACTCCATAAGGAGCCACAGATAGCACAATATCATATGAACAATACTCAATCACATAGCTAAAGCACTATAAGATATCGAAGAAATAAATAAACCAAATTGTAACACAAGTCTAAATAGAATAATCTAACTCAACAATAATATCCAAGTCTCAATAAAGTATGCCGGTGACAAATTCGGTACCATAAACTGCTAATAAAAACTAACTAAATAACTATTGATCCCGGCTAGAACTCCCGGAATCACACCTGGCTACAAGGTCCAAGTCAGCAGCTACTCTCCTTGTGGTCCATAAAATATCGGACATCCATCCTCTAAGGCATAGTCTAGAAAAATATTTCCAGTCAGGATGGAGCAAAGTACATCTCTAACAGTAGTTCTACATCAATGATATAAACTATGTAGCAGTAAATAGATGGAAATATACAAGATGCATATACATGTACAAGAGATATACAATAAAGAAAATACTAAAAATATTGTAAATAAATACGGGAAGGAACAATATGTCAATGAAGAAGAATACTATAACTAAGTGTGTGAGTACTAGCTTTAACATGTGATCGGCTTGGAAACTTGTACATGAGTACGGGCGTGGCTAGTCATACGTGCGGTGTATGACCAACACTAATATGAGAATAAGACTTGTACATGAAGGGTATGATCATATATCTACACTAAAATACTCTCCACCCCGACTGGTATAGTAGATCCAACCATGGTATGCTATGGCACGAGATTCTCTAAGAAGGTAGCAAGTCTCCCTGAGAATCAGTGTCTGTACATGCACAAGATAAACAATAAAATAGGACTTGTACACGATACACCATATACAAGGAATAACATCTCATGACAAGATCCGGATATACCAATCCGTGTAACCATCGTGTCAAGAAATAAGGATATTTATACTAAATACAATGAACATAGAGGATATCATAGATAAAAAACTATCAGAGAATGTACTCGCCTGTGGTCCTTTGCTGGTATGAATCAGAGTCCAAGTCACAGTCCAAATAGCCTATGTATTACAAATTTATCATGTCAAAAGATAATTTATTTAATTCTGGAATAATAACTCTAAAATCTTATTTTAATCTTATTATTCTGATATTTAGGTTAATTCCTAATTTTGCCCAAAAGAACCTAAATTTTTATTTACTCGAGACTCATGGCACGCAAATCGAGGCGATCTGTTGACTGAAAAGTCAACCAACACAAACTCAACTTTCATGCATGATTTCCTATATATTTCATCATCAAAAATATGCTAGAATTTATGGCTCATCCGAATTCAAATTTGTTTGAGAATTATGACACATACAAATTTTATATCGTGCACCGATGGTTAAATTCTAACCTAGAAGTTCTACAGAATTAACAGTATATAAATACTTCGATTTAAATTCTTGGAAAAATATATGTCAATGATCTCTACATTAGATTTCTAAAACTTTAAACAGTTCATGATTCTGATTCCTGGTTCTCCCGAAAACACGAAAACATCGAGACGCATCTATTTTCGAACATGCTCTTCTCTACGAATTTTTTAGAATTTAATACTCATAATTTCGTGAAAATATTTATATATTCAGAAATCTAACCTCAATATTGTTCTAACGCAAGAAACTGGGCCTTGTTTGGAGTCCAGAGCTATGTGCAATGGCTTCTGGAAGATGAAGGAACCCTAGATGACAATTCTCCAAAATTCGGCTCAAGGAAAACCCTAGAAATTAATAACTTAAACTATTATATACATAGAGAAGAGAGAGAGCAGTCGCGGCTCGGAGAGCGCCACGTGGCAGCCATCCGACGATGCCTGCTCCGATCGAACGGTCAGAGTTCGATGCGGCTCGGCTCAGCTCAGTCCGACTCGGACTAGGACGCGGCTCGGCTCGCTGTCTGCTCAGAGCACCCACACCCACCCCGCGGTCGCTGACAGGCGGACACCTCAATGTTGGCTGCAGGAGGCTGATGGGTGGGCCCATGTTGGCTGACTGGGCAAAAATAATTACTTTTTGGGTTTTTTTTTTCAGAAATTAGTTTTTAATTCAGTTTTCCCTAATTAACTCAAAATAAATGCTAAAAATAATCAGAAAATTCTCAAAAAATTCTAGAAAATATATTTTATTATTTAAAACCTAAAATAAAAGTTTGGGATATTTTTATTTAAGTTTGAACCTAAAATAAATTCTTGAAAGTCCTAGGAAATTAGGGTTACTAGTTTTTAATTAACTAAAAATTATGGAAAAATTTCACTAGCCCCAAATTAATCTAAAAATAATATTTAATCTAGAATTTCATGATACGGAGGTTACAAAATCTCTTTAGCCATGAAGTTCCTATATTTAAAGGGAGAAGATGATGGTTCATTTACCAAAGGCAATGCATGGGGATAGGAACAGATCCCAGCTGACGTATGCAAAGATCAAGAAGGTTGCGACTGCTCAACCATTCATGATGAATCTCGAGAACCATAAATGACTGCATGTCAAATCTTAAGCACACCCAATTAGACAACATTCCTATTCGCGGAAGCCAATTGAAGCTCCCAAAACTGGCTTACCAACTGTTATCTTCCACGTCAAACGAAGTCTCTAGGTCATCTTTCTCCAAGCAAGGTGCGGCATACCTTTTCAAATCATACTATAGTGTCCGTGACCCGTTCTCTCCCTTAAGGCGGTGCTCTACAAACACACTCTTCTCCGCCAAAGTCACTGGTTGTCGTCTCCCCTGCCAAGGATCTACTCAAGCTGGACATGCATCTACTGTTCAAAGTATTTTCGAAGACCCTTTTGAAACAAAATTAAGGGAGTTTTGTAGAAGCATGAAAAATCTCTAAGTTAATATTCTATACTAGCAGAAAAGCAATATTAAAAGGTCCCAGCAGAAGACTTAAGCCAATGGTCTCAGCGGAAGAATCAAGCCAAAGCATCCAGCGAGAAACTTATGCCAAAGCTCTCCAACAAAAGAAAGGCCTGACAGGTCATCTCATGTGATAGGCCATAAAATCACCAAGCGCTACCGACGACACATCCTTCAAATCACACTGTCCACCGTCAACATCACAATCACGTCAAGTCTATCCCGCATAGGACGAGATTCTCTTTCTTTCTACGAAAACAACTTACTTTCGTGAGTCTTCTGCCCGTGGAAACGGACCATAGTTTCCTTTATTTCTCCAGCAAAATTTTTGAAGTGAAACCTCCGTCTCATACCCCGCTCCCGAATAGTCGGGTACGAGTCAGACATGTCTAGCCTACGCTATCGTTTACAGCGGTAGTCAGCTGTCTAAACCTTAGTATTTACTCAAAAATAGTATCAATTCTTCATCATAGAATATAAAATCGATCTCGTCTAAGCAATCAAAATACACCACCATGTTTTACTATTCCTTATTACACCTTTACATCAATATGTTCGGAAACAAATCTGGTAAAACTAAATGCAATGTCCAACCGCTATACGTACACATCTACTATCCTTAATACAATACAACATCAAGTACATAAAAGAAATCACAACTCTATATTCTCAAACATCAGCAAGGAACTCCTGAGCAGGGTCCACCGTCGTGTCATCACATGGGCCATAAAAGCTAGGGTATAAATCATCATCAAGCTCACCTAAAACAGATCCAATCAGAAAATGAGCAAAGTACAACCCTACGAAAATGACACTATACAATGTAAAACTGAAATGCAATGAAATCATAATGCACTAACCTGAAATGATACAATGGCACAATAACTGTAACAAGAAAGTACAATCATGCAATGGTGATTTGAAATACTGTTCTAACATGTGAACGACTGGTAAGTATAATATCACAATAGAATACGGTACGGCCTAACCACACATGCATGATGTGTGGTTAAGCTCTACACAATACTACCTATAGGAGTTTGGTTACATATAGAACAAATATTTTTCCATCCCAGTAGTATAATAAACACAATCAATGAACCATAATTCGTGTCAAGTACGTGTCCAATATGAGATCAATGCAATACAGAAATACAAAGTGAAGGTCAAATCGCAGTATCCTTGTCTCAATTCCTCGCGATGGATGGTATGGAAAATCCTCCTAGGAAAAATAACAAAATAATTGTTAGTCTCCTTAAGACGGGTTTAGTCAACCTAATTCTTGATCTTCATCTAACTATTTAAGTCATTAATTATTTTGACCATATTTGATTCCAAAACAATCTCTTGGTTAAGCTAACAAGTAAGCTACTATCAATTCCTAACCACTCCCTTAATTGGCAAACTAGTCTCATGACTAACTAACCGACTAAACTTTGTTATTCAGCTACTTATTATAATCTATAGCCCAATCATACTCAACACTGGACTCCTCCATTGGCTTGGTCTAGCCCGATTCAGTTGGCTCAGTCTTAATTCGTTAAGTTTAACTTCAGTCAAACTTACCCATATTTCCCTGCTTAAAGAATTTAAATCATCATTCAAAGAGTACTCAGAATTCAGAGCTCTGACATGTTCATGCACATGCACAGAGGACACAACACCTGGCCAGCCTACTGGTTATTCATAGGATTACACTAAGGTCGGTAGTTTCAACCGTGATCACCCTCTGATAATAGAGGATACTCTGTCCTCGGCCAATATCAATTCAAATACAGAATAGAGATGTCACTGAGTCAACTCCGTATCCAACCGACACTGAGTCGGTCATGGACATCAAGCGTTCCATGACTGGACTCTTCTATCTCTCTGTATCCAAGATTGATGTAACAGAGCTCGGACACAGTCACAGGATTCAAACTGATCACCCATCCCAATCAAGAAGACTTAGATTAGGTTGAGGCGGTGAGAGGGATTGGGGAGGTTCTGGAACCCTCGGTGAAGGTCGATGGGGGCGGTGCTGACGTGGCAAAGTCGGTGACGCTGGATCATTCGGGAAGTCCAGGGAGCACTCGAAAAGTCTCCGGAAGCGTTGGGGTACGTTGGCGGTTGGAGGGAGAAGTCGGTTGGTTGACGCCGCTCGTCGAGAATCAGTCGGGTGACTGAACCGAAAAGCTAGGGCTCATCTTGGCGTTTAAGTTTAAAGTTATCGGGTCGGATCTACCTATGTGGAATGGTTGGGCGAAATCATTTAAATGGGTCTGCAGTTTGAACGGACTTGACTTTTAGCTGAACGATTTCTGGACCACAGCGGGTCGGGCCCAGAGTTAGTAGGGTTGGCGCTGCTTGCCCGAATTTGGGCTGATCCATACGTAACAATAACTTTAACAATAATACTAATACTAAGAATAATATTAGTAGTAATACTAGAATAAATATTTAACCATATTAATGAAAATTTTATTTACTGAAAAAATATTATTTATTCAGAAAAGAGGAGTTACACTCCGCCCCACAACTCTCATCATCAAGCTGATTACGTGGGGGATGTGCTATATTCACTTACCCCCACGATCGCCACTTCTCCGGCAAGAGCTCATGTTTAATCTATACGTGGATAACTGTTCGCCAACAGTCGGCCATTCTCCTTCCCCCACAATCCTGTTGTGAGGAATAATTGATCTAAACGACAAAGCCACCTGGCATCTCCTGAAGGAACCGCTCATTTCTAGGGCCACGATCTATACCGGTCACACTGGAACGTGGGATCCTCCGATATAGGCTATGATCGCTTATGGAATCTCTCCACTCAGCAAGTACAACGAATGGATGATCATCCTTATAAAAATACCTGGCACTTTGAAAATTTTCAAAGGATGGCCAACGCGACAGCAGACGGTAGCCTCGATACTAAGCTCCTGATCGTCCCCCTACATTTCCAATCCTATAGCTGTGTCTGATAGGCAACGGAGTAAATGGGTCGCTCTGATCCGATCTCTACCGTCCCACTTCTCCAGAATCTTGGGCTTGTTCTCACGCTATTACACTTACATTCTTTGTGTAATCCTATCTCATAATATGTTCAATAAAATTTGTTTCCACTCTACCTATGTCTCTTAAGGACGAAAAATGAGTGAAATTTTTTGTTCAATTTGCACCATGGAGGATAAATTTACGAAAATTACAAGTAGAGGGACGAGAAGCCACTCGTAATGGCATTCCAAATCAAAATGGAGCAGGACGTCATTGACAATGGCGCCCCATAGTAAATTAGAGTGGGGCGCCATTGGCAATGGCACCCGTATTAAATATTTTAGTAGGACGCCATTGTCAATGGCGTCCGTATTATTTATGTTTTAAATTTTAATTGGGATTTTCTATGCAATATATATACATGCATATTTTTGTAATATCAGGATACATAGGGATTTCTAGTTGGCTTATAAAGTAATAACATCAAGATATCGAGTCATGGGTTCAAATCTTCCCATACACATTTCTTTTATGTTTCAAGCATTTTGTGCTAAAAATGTTTAAAAAATAAAAAAAAATTCATATAGAAAAGTTTTAATCCCACAACCTCCATACCCTGATATTATTTCACAAGCTAACAAAAAATCACTATTTATCTTGATGTTACAAAGACATATATATATATATATATATATATATATATATATATATATATATATATATATATATATAACACTACTCAAAGGGTGTGACCATTTGCAATGTTTGCTTATGACAATCGTATAAATTTAAAAAAAAAATGGGGCGTCATATGGGGCACCATTGTCAATGGAACCCCAATCTATTTTGATTCGAAACGCCATTACAAGTGGCATCTCGTCCATCTACTTGTAAATTTTGTAAATTTATCCTCTTGGGGCAAATTGAACAATTTTTTTCTTCTATACGTATTTTTCTGATACAAATATTACTTCTATTCTTATCGGTTCATATTCATAATTTAATTTCCCAAGAGTTCATTGGCTTGGGGGTTGTATGTCATTTGATGACCTAGTATTTGTTAACTAGAAATAGAAAATGAGTCAAAAGAGGTTACTTTCTGTAAACTCCCTCGACCAGAATTTAGTAATTTAGGATTAGTTTTGATTAATTAGATTTATGACAATTTTTTTTTATTTTATTTATTAAATATTGATTGTGCACCTGTTCATTACACAATTGATTAGGGCATCACACTAGCTGTTAACCCTAAACAAATTTCACATACCTGCCCTAGGCTTGTTAGACTACATTTTCTGTATTTTTAGCAACTTCCAGAAACCTTGTTTGGTGCTTCATTTTATTTATTTTCCTATTTAAATTTCTGCTCTTTACCCACCTCTGTACCCTAGTGATTTGAGGACCAATAGACACCTGTTTTGCCCAACCAAAAATACGATAATATTCTACTCTAATTGTATTACAATTATCGTATTGACACCGTAGAAAGATTATGACCCTAACAGCCTCAAAATAAATAGTAAACACCGTGCGCAGTATTTATTAAATAATAAATACGATGACCGTATCACCTGCAGAATCAGACCCTGCCCCTGCCCAGACTCACCCCACACTGTCCAAAATATTTTCTCCAGCTATTTCCCTTATTTTTGTACAATTCAGAATTACGGGAAATCAGTATCTGAAATTTGGTAAATTGCGAAATTACGCAAAATATAAATTTTATGCATTTTTGCAATTATTGAAAAGTTAGGGGTTATATGCAACAATTGCATGCTAGGTGGCCAAATCCTATTGGCTAGGCCATAGGTGAGTGGGACCCACCCATAACTTCTAGAAAAATCTGCTGGAAATATCCCAAAAATCCAGATTTACCAAAATACCCTCAAACTTTACCTTATTTACAAAATTGCCATTGGCCCTAAACCTATATAAACCCGACCCCCCCCCCCACTCTTCAAACCCTCACAGCCGTCGTCTCCGACCACCGTCTCCGGCCAAACCCTGCCCAACCCTTCGCCACCCTCCCCTCTTCCCTCCGGCCAAGCCCCGCCGCCTGAGCCACCCTGCTCCGCCGGCCACAGCCTCCACAAACACCCCACTCCCTCACTGCTACCCACAGCCACCACCACCCGAGCCACCTCCCCCGCCGCCTCCGGCCACCGTGCACCGCCACCACCACCCCCACTCGACTCGCCCCGACCTCCCCTACCTACCACCACCACCTCACCCCCCCACGACACCGCCTCCGGCCGCCCTAGCCCCCGCAGCAGCCACCACCCCCCTAACCATAGCTGCTGCCACCTTCATCCCCGACGCCCCTAGCCGCCACCACCACCGTCGTGGAGCTCCGCCACCATCACCAAACTGACCGCCGTCCTCCCCTCTGCCGAACCCACCACTTGCCCGGCCACCCCCGCCGCTCCTCCGCCGCCGGCAGCCCCCGCACTCCACTGTTGCTACTGCTGCTGCTAACAGCTGCTGTTGCTGTTCTCCTTCCTCCGGCCGCCTCCGGCCAGCTCCGCCGCCGTCCTCCCGCCGGCGACACCGTGTGGGACCCCCCTTGCCAGTAGGTATAAACCCTAACCCTATAAACCTATGTATATACGTATATAGGTATATGTATATGTATATGTATATATATATATATGTATATATATGATATATATATGTATATTTATATACATGTATTATATTATTATACTATATAAATATTGTATATTATACTATATACATGTACATTACTATATTATATATATATATGTGTATATTTATATATGTATACTATATATTTATATATGTATATTTACATATATAAATATAACTATGTATATATATATATGTATATAATACATATAACTATATATGTTATATATGTATATATATGTATATATATGTATATAATATATATCTAAATATATATTATGTAATAATTCACTGTGAAAATACACAGTATATATGTATACATATACTATGCATTTTGGTTTATTTATTTTATATTCCTGCACTTATATTATATATACATATTATCTATATGTATATATATATTATTATTAATATCCAGCTGGGTAATACAGCTTAATTATATATATTATATTTAAATTCTTGCAAATGTCATTTCAATTCAATATTATATATTATACTATGCTGGATATTACAGCCTATCTATATGTATATTTACAGTGGTCACATATAGACCCTGATACTATTATATATTATATTTGCTGAATAGTACAGCACTTATATACACATTAAATTCCTGTACTGTCATTTCAATTTACCTATATTATATCTCAGTGGATATACCCTGACTATTATATTTATTATTATATCAGAGGATACACCCTGATAATATTATAATATTATATATCTATCGCAGTGGATATACCCTGCTACTATTTATCTGCATTTGTCTGTTCTTTAAATACTATATATATACTGCTATATATATACTATATCTATATACATACTATATATATATATCTATATCATATATATGTATATAAGTATAGATGTATACTTATTATTTGCAACCAAGATATTCACAAACACTATCTGTTGTAACAGAAACCAACTACAGCACAGCCAGTGACCCCCTGTCACCAGCACCTTCAAACCTGACTGTGAGATCAGGTTATCAACAATATCAAGGAGTAGGCAAGTATACCTTGCCAAGTTATTGTTTAAATTAAATTGTTGATATCTACTTTGTTCTGAAATTCATATACCATGATCACCTGAGACTGCCTTGGGTACAGTCAACTGTTATGTTGACATGATATTACAGACTCTCCAACAGCTGAGAGAATATCCTAATATATTCTCCTAGACCCTATCACGAAAACACGCAACATGGTTGCATTTACATATATGGATGTGAGCTGCGTATTTGATTAGCTACCAGTACGTGTGACCGTATCACGGATTAGAATAACTCAGGAAATGTACGACTTGACATTTAGTTTCATGGGGATGGGAAAGATAACTAGTGGACGTATGGGACACCCCCTCCAATAATGTTTTATACCTTCGTATCAGAGATGGTCGATTGCAGAGTTCCCTAAGTCGGGGGCATACGACACCTATACTAGCCAGTCGCCACGATTGGTGAATTACGTCAGCGTATGTCTAGCCACACATTCCCATGCGTACTACTGGATATTTACTTGCATTTTCACTTAGTATGGTTAGCACCCTGTATTTATTTTCTTTATTCAGTATTTACATACATGGCATGTCATTTCCTGTATCTTGTTACGTCCCACTGAGGACCTGGTTCCCTGCCAGATCTAGACGAGGCTTTCTACCCCACAGTGTACGGGCCTGATCAGGAGGCCAGATGTGCTACCGAGGAGGAGCTCTAGGAGACACCCTCAGAGTAGGCTTGACCCTAGATGCTGCTATCTGGAGATGGAGATGTTTTGCTCAGATAGACGCTACTTAGTCTATCTGATTTTTCTGCGCTATTATCAGTTTTTGTAGTAGGCTTGTATTCTCACCAGTTGTGTACTGTATCAGACTCAGATTATATATATTCAGCACTTGCTTTTCTGACATTTTCCTGTGGATGAGATAGATTTGACTGTGTTATATTTGTAGTATTTTAGGACAGCGTAGCACGTTTCTTTGGGTCCATTCAAAATGGATTAAGCCCTTAGTGACGTGTCAGCTGGCCAGTGACACGTGGCCTAGTTTCTGACATTTTGGAACTGGGGCGTGACACTTTCGTACAATATAGATGCCTGAATGGAATATTATAGTAGAAGGCGAGCAATTTGAGTGTCTCTCTTATTTTGTATCGTTTAAGGTATACTTGTATGTTAGTATGAATTATAATTTATATACTTGTAAATGGATAGTATAGTAATATTTTCCTAATTATTATCATTATAGGTGTCACGACCCGCACCCGGAAATTCGGGCACGAGTGCGTGGGTACGTCCAGCCTACGCCGCAGTGTCGGCAGTAGTACGCTGTCTAGGGCATGATCACAGGTGATAAATCTAGCTCATTCACAATAATTAAATAGGCAGGAAAAATAGCAGGAAAAGAATGCTAAGATTTTATAACCAGAATATGATAATCAGATCCAAAGTTTATTATAGAACCATAGATTATATCGGGGACAAACCCGATTACTAAGATGAAAGGAAATAAATAACTAAGGCTAACTACTCTGCAGGGGTAGTCTCCTGGGTGGGAACCGGCTCTGCAACTGTATCACCTGCTGTCTCAGAAGGTCCATAATAGGTGGGGGCAAGGTTCTCGTCATCGCCTAAACAACGGATCCAGTCAGGAAAGGAGCAAAGTACACAATGCACAACAAGATTTAAACTAAATATTTGTGACAGGTAGAAAATAACTGACTAAGCATTATGTTGAGAAATGCGCAAGTAAGTAGTGAAATTAACTGAGAAAGAATGTTACAAAACAAGACTAGAAGTAAAATATGATTGATTGCTATAAACCAGAAATCCGAGTAAAACAGGAATAAAATGTGATAAGAAATATAACTGTAACAAGACAGGAACTTATGTGTGTGAACTTGTATATTTAGAATACCTAGTTGGCATGTAGGGGTTTATAAGGCTAATAGGGCCGTCATAGACGACTAGTACACAATGATTACGGGAATAATCAAGTATAAGGCTGATGGTACAATCGCGTACCAACAGCTGGCACACAGTGATTACAGGGGGAAAGGGTAAACTACATGCCTCCTAGTATTCTCCCGTCCGACACGAAAAGCAAGACACGAAATACATTATTCAAAACATAAAATCCAGTGTTCTAACTCTACATATAATCATCAATGGTACTAATAAAGCAGAGAATTTATTTATCACAATATAAAGGTTAAACTTGAAGTGCGGGTACTTGCCTGATGTTTGGATCCAAATATAGTTTGGTGCCTCGGGGAAATTTCCAGAAATAAGTCCGGATGCTAAAATAAACATTACCATCATGCTCAAAAGATGTCAAATAGCTAGAAACGCCTGTCCTTGGGTCCAATTTGGAGATAAGGGCAAAAACGGCAGTTTCGGGTCAAAACGTGGTCCGCCGGTGGGCCCACTTTGTACCGAAAAACGTGTCCGGGTCAAAGGACTCCGAATTCATCAAACTTAGTGTCAACAGGTCAGGAATGCTGATACGAACTCAACGGAACTTCCAGATTTGGATTCCGATGAGCCGAACACAAAATCGCCCATCGAGCGGGACCTTTGGGGCCCACGACACGCGATTTCGTCAACGTTCTCAGAATCGAACCAAACTTGACCCACAGGACCAGCGTAGCGCTACGAGTCCGATGGCACAAGTTTTGTCTCGATCCGACGTGTGTGCACGAAGTTAGGGTGAATTGCCGAAAAGGCGGATACGGAACGATGTCCGCGGATACGCGTTGATTCCGGTGTGCACGCACACCCGAATCAGCTTCCACGAAAACTCACACGTCCGTATCGATGATGCGTACGTATCTGTAAAGACCGCACGCGACGAAGTCGTCCCGTTTGGCGGGGCGTACTCAGTTCCGGGGTGAAACAGGGTCTGGTTTTTTCCTGTTTTTGGATCGCGGTGTGCGATCACCACAGGATGCGATGCCCCGAACAGTTTGTCCGGACACCGAGAGGGTCATACAGGCTTCGCGTAGAAATTTACAGAATTGAAAATGGAGATACAGGGTGCAAGATACGAGTACCTGAACCTGCTCTGAAAATCCAGAAAAAATGCCGTGTCCGTGTCGTGTCCGACACGACACGAAGGAAAGCTAGGGTTAGGGTTTTCGTCGGGATCTGGTCGTGGACGGCGGGGGATGGCCGGGGCTGCGTCGGCGAGGGCGGGGGACGGTTCGCCGAGGGGCGGCGCGGCGTCCACGGGCGGAGCGGCGGCTCAGGGCGGCCGGCAGCGGCGGTGGGGAGCTGCTTGCTGCTGCTGCGACTGGCGGAGGGAGGAGGAATTCGACGGAGCTGCTGGCCGGAGGAGGAGGGGGCGAGGGTGGCGCGGCGCTGCGGGGGGTGGCGGCGGCGCGGCGTCGTTCGGCGGTGGTCGGGAGGGAGCGGGTGACCGGAGAGGGGGAGATTTAGGGTTTTATAGTGGAGCGGGCGGCCGGGTGAGGCGGGGGACGCGGCGGCCGGTGCGGGGACGTGGCTGCGGGGGCGGAGATAGCGCGGAGTGGGCGGGGGGTGCGCGGCCGGCGGCGGCGGCGCGGGAAGCGGGGGCGACCGGGTTCGTGGGGGAGAGGGATCGGCAGCGGGTCGGGCTGACGGGTGGCGGGTCGGGTTGGCTGACCCGACCCGACCCGAAAGGGCGGGTCTGGGCTGAGGCTAACGGGCCGGGCCGCGGCCCAATGGGCCTGGGCGGCCCGCAGAGAAGAAAAATAAAATAAAAAATAAAATAAAATAAATAATAAATAATAATTAAATTAATTAATTAATTAAAATAGTTTTCAGGCATTTAAAAATAGGTCTGAGGCCCAGAAAAATCCAGAAAAATTACCCTAAGTCCAATTTTTCATTTTACACCCAAAAATATTATTTTCATAATATTTTAATATTGTTTATTAACAATTAAAAATTATTTAATATTTGAAAACCCTGATTTTAATTTCAGAAAATTCCCAAAAAATTCCAGAAAATTACGAAAAATCCTAATTTTAATATTTTTTGAAAATCAGGTGCTTACAATCTACCCAACTTATAAAAATTTTGTCCTCGAAATTTAAATTATGGTAGGGTTCTCTCTGTCCAGACTCACTTGATTACAGTCTAACGGGTTTCTCTCAGGTGAACATTGCGATCGCTACCCAACTTAGAATTTACCCATATATCCTCTAAGGCTGTACGACTAGTAAAGCTAGGTCCCAACTTAATAAATCATGGTATTGAATCTTTAAGTCTGCAACACAAATACACCACCTATGGTATTCCCTTAGTCATAGAGGTTATCGTCAATTCGACCGGTCTCAGGGGTACATCTAGCACTACAAATCAAACTTATACCAAACACAGGATTTTGTCTTTCCGAAATAAGGGAAGACGAGGATCAATAGTAAAGAGTTTAAGGGCGAGGTGGTAGGACAGAGGTATAGGGATCAAGGCGTTTAAAGAATTCTAATGGGAATTGTCAGGCGGTTATGGATTGAGATTCTATTCTGGTAATCGTTTATTCGCATGCTCGTATTAGTACAGTTATGTAACTGATACGATATGCTCGGACGTATTTAGGGACAAGTATACTAGTCAACTATATATCTCAATCCACGTAAAGTAGTCGTGCAAAATGCGAATCAAAATGCACTAAGGTTGATCAGACCGTAGTACACTGATTCTGAGTAGACACTTGTATTAGTGGGGTTGATCAGGCCTCAATAATACATGTGTCATGAACAAGCCCGATAAAGGGCAGGCTTGCAAAACTAGGCTATAAAATAGCAGCATAAGTCAAGTTCAGTAAAATTAAGTGTGCCAGATGATGATAAAAAGGAGGTGCAAATTTATTGAAGTTCACAGAATAACACAAAATAAGCACAATAGCAAAAGCCTCTAAAACAGCTATCAAATTTAAAAGCATACCAGGTTATTTAGCAAGTTCAAAATTACTAGGTTGGGGCTGAGGTCACGAACCAATAGGCACGAAAACAATACTAGAAAAGATATCTACGAATCACTTACGCGCATTAGCTGCTTTCAGAGTTTGCGCGTTCTCCACGGTCATTACGTAAGCCTGTCCGCGTTCTTGAGCAGCGGGACAGTCCCTCACTTGATGTGCTGCTGAGCCACAAAGTAGACAAACACCTAGCCTCTTTCTGCAAACTTGCCAAGTGTGACCTTGTTTTTTACAAAAGCCACAAGTAGGAACTCGTTGATTCTGTCCTTGAGCTTGGTGTTGGGGTGCTGTAGCTCGAGGGAGAGGACGCTGGGTTTGCTGCGGGGACCTCTGCTGTTGTTGTTGTTGTTGAAAAGGACGTTTGTTGGGTCCCGCATTTCCGGTATCTCTCTCTCGCTTTAGTTTATGCCCCATGTCTCTCTCAACGCCTTGTGCCACGTTCAAGATTTTCTCATAGGTGCGGGCTCGGCTGGTAGTGACAGCAAGGCGAATATCCGGAGATAGCCCCTTCTTGAATCTACGGGCTCTGTCCTCCGGGGTACGAACCATGTACTCCGCAAAGTGGCTTAACCTGCTAAATTCAGCAGTATACTCATCAACAGATAGGTTACCTTGTTCCAGTCTCTCGAATTGGCTTTCGAGAGCTTCCCGAGCCACTTCGGGGTAGAATTTTTTTCCTTGAACAGTCTCTTGAAGTCCTTCCAGGTGAGGTCAGGAGCAGATAGTTGGGGTTCATCTCTGAACCAGGTTCGAGCAATGTCGAACAGTTGCAGGCTTGCGGACTCCACTTTGAGATCGTCAGGAACCCGAGCAGTCTTCAGGAGTCTCTCGACGTTCTCTATCCACTCATCGGCATAGAGAATGCCCTCAGTTCCGTAGAATTCCAAGGGTCTGAGGTTTTTGAAGTCTTTGGCACTCCCTGGCCTCTTGAGTGGCGACTCCTGGGACTTAATAGCTTCTGAGAGGCTGGTCCGCAGAAGTGCAGTCTGTTCTTTCTGGGATTCCACTAGTCCCTGGAACACTCCGAGTAGCTGTGCCCCATCCAGAGTAACTGCCGGAACAGATGGAGGCGGCGGGAGTGCAAGAGTTTCGGGCACATTCTGCTCAGCTGGTTCTGATGTGCCTCCTACTGTGTTCCTTGTCTGGACCATTCTGAAAGATGAAGGGATAGGGAGTTCAGAATAGATTACTTGGAAATCAAGGGCGATAGGAAAAATTGATCAGAAGTGATATTAAGAATTGAAATCAGGACCCTATACTGTGAATGAGCTTTTCCTAGAATCCTCAATCTTATTGCAGGCCTGTTCGGTCCCTAAGTTGAAACCGAACAATTTAGTCATTTGACCTGCATGGGCCACCACAAAAACGTGTCACGACCCGCACCCAGAAATTCGGGCACGAGTGCGTGGGTACGTCCAGCCTACGCCGCAGTGTCGGCGGTAGTACGCTGTCTAGGGCATGATCACAGGTGATAAATCTAGCTCATTCACAATAATTAAATAGGCAGGAAAAATAGCAGAAAAAGAATGCTAAGATTTTATAACCAGAATATGATAATCAGATCCAGAGTTTATTACAGAACCATAGATTATATCGGGGACAAACCCGATTACTAAGATGAAAGGAAATAAAAAACTAAGGCTAACTACTCTGCAGGGGTAGTCTCCTGGGTGGGAACCGGCTCTGCAACTGTATCACCTGCTGTCTCAGAAGGTCCATAATAGGTGGGGGCAAGGTTCTCGTCATCGCCTAAACAACGGATCCAGTCAGGAAAGGAGCAAAGTACACAATGCACAACAAGATTTAAACTAAATATTTATGACAGGTAGAAAATAACTGACTAAGCATTATGTTGAGAAATGCGCAAGTAAGTAGTGAAATTAACTGAGAAATAATGTTATAAAATAAGACTAGAAGTAAAATATGATTGATTGCTATAAACCAGAAATCCGAGTAAAACAGGAATAAAATGTGACAAGAAATATAACTGTAACAAGACAGGAACTTATGTGTGTGAACTTGTATATTAACTTATGTGTGTGAACTTGTATATTTAGAATACCTAGTTGGCATGTAGGGGTTTATAAGGCTAATAGGGCCGTCATAGACAACTAGTACACAATGATTACGGGAATAATCAAGTATAAGGCTGATGGTACAATCGCGTACCAACAGCTGGCACACAGTGATTACAGGGGGAAAGGGTAAACTACATGCCTCCTAGTATTCTTCCGCCCGACACGAAAAGCAAGACACGAAATACATTATTCAAAACATGAAATCCAGTGTTCTAACTCTACATATAATCATCAATGGTACTAATAAAGCAGGGAATTTATTTATCACAATATAAAGGTTAAACTTGAAGTGCAGGTACTTGCCTGATGTTTGGATCTAAATATAGTTTGGTGCCTCGAGGAAATTTCCAGAAATGAGTCCGGATGCTGAAATAAACATTACCATCATGCTCAGAAGATGTCAAATAGCTAGAAACGCCTGTCCTTGGGTCCAATTTGGAGACAAGGGCAAAAAACGGCAGTTTCGGGTCAAAACGGGGTCCGCCGGTGGGCCCGCTTTGTACCAAAAAACGTGTTCGGGTCAAAGGTCTCCAAATTCATCAAACTTAGTGTCAACAGGTCAGGAACGCTGATACGAATCCAACGGAACTTCCAGATTTGGATTCCGATGAGCTGAACACAAAATCGCCCGTCGAGCGGGGCCTGTGGGGCCCACGACACGCGATTTCGTCAACGTTCTCAGAATCGAACCAAACTTGACCCACAGGACCAGCGTAGCGCTACGAGTCCGATGGCACAAGTTTCGTCTCGATCCGACGTGTGTGCACGAAGTTAGGGTAAATTATCGAAAAGGCGGATACGGGGCGATGTCCGCGGATACGCGTTGATTTCGGTGTGCACGCACACCCGAATCAGCTTCCACGAAAACTCACACGTCCGTATCGATGATGCGTACGTATCTGTGAAGACCGCACGCGACCAAGTCGTCCCGTTTGGCGGGGCGTACTCAGTTCCGGGGTGAAACAGGGTCTGGTTTTTTCCTGTTTTTGGATCGCGGTGTGCGATCACCACAGGATGCGATGCCCCGAACAGTTTGTCCGGACACCGAGAGGGTCATACAGGCTTCGCGTAGAAATTTACAGAATTGAAAACGGAGATACAGGGTGCAAGATACGAGTACCTGAACCTGCTCTGAAAATCCAGAAAAAATGCCGTGTCCGTGTCGTGTCCGACACGACACGAAGGAAAGCTAGGGTTAGGGTTTTCGTCGGGATCTGGTCGTGGACGGCGGGGGATGGCCGGGGCTGCGTCGGCGAGGGCGGGGGACGGTTCGCCGAGGGGCGGCGCGGCGTCCACGGGCGGAGCGGCGGCTCAGGGCGGCCGGCAGCGGCGGTGGGGAGCTGCTTGCTGCTGCTGCGGCTGGCGGAGGAATGAGGAATTCGGCGGAGCTGCTTGCCGGAGAAGGCGGGGGCGAGGATGGCGCGGCGCTGCGGGGGTGGCGCCGGAGGCTGGCGGCGGCGCGGCGTCGTTCGGCGGTGGTCGGGAGGGAGCGGGTGACCGGAGAGGGGGAGATTTAGGGTTTTATAGTGGAGCGGGCGGCCGGGTGAGGCGGGGGACGCGGCGGCCGGTGCGGGGACGTGGCTGCGGGGGCGGAGATAGCGCGGAGCGGGCGGGGGTGCGCGGCCGGCGGCGGCGGCGCGGGAAGCGGGGGCGACCGGGTTCGTGGGGGAGAGGGATCGGCAGCGGGTCGGGCTGACGGGTGGCGGGTCGGGTTGGCTGACCCGACCCGACCCGAAAGGGCGGGTCTGGGCTGAGGCTAACGGGCCGGGCCGCGGCCCAATGGGCCTGGGCGGCCCGCAGAGAAGAAAAATAAAATAAATAATAAAATAAAATAAATAATAAATAATAATTAATTAATTAATTAATTAAAATAGTTTTCAGGCATTTAAAAATAGGTCTGAGGCCCAGAAAAATCCAGAAAAATTACCCTAAGTCCAATTTTTCATTTTACACCCAAAAATATTATTTTCATAATATTTTAATATTGTTTATTAACAATTAAAAATTATTTAATATTTGAAAACCCTGATTTTAATTTTAGAAAATTCCCAGAAAATTCCAGAAAATTACGAAAAATCCCAATTTTAATATTTTTTGAAAATCAGGGGCTTACAATAGGCCTTCATTTTAGATATATTAAATCAAATTTAGTCTTGGATGATCCATGGTAAATCTATCCTAGAACCTTATAGACGACAATCACGAATATGAGTACTGGAGTATTAGTAGGTCGCATAGTATGAGATGTTCTTTATGTACTCGACTCGACTCGACATATGTGGGAGCGGAATGTGACACAAATGAAAGAGCACAATAGAAACATAATCAATTTTTACATGAAGAAACTAACAGAAAAAACTATGGGAGGATCCGAATCCAACTCTGAAAAGACTATACTAATTGAATATAAATTATACCGAATCCTACAAGTTTCTGCCATCGATCTAAACGGATCATTATAATTACTTAAAATTAAGAAACTAATTACAATGACGAGAAATAGTTTTACCGAAATGAAGAATACAAAGGCAAGCTAATGTGGATCCTTTCGAATAAACTCATTTAGATCAAACCAAAACTCTCCCATGAATACTTCTCTTTCTTCTTCTCCTTGGAAGTTGAAACTTCGAGAATTCTCTCATTTGAGTAAACTCAGCCACCTTTTCTACAAAATTAGATCAGTAAATATATATAATATACTCATGCCTAATCCTGGATTAATTATGGTCGTTCGATATGATATAACGGTCCCAAAATAACCTAGTTTCATTTAGCCCCGAGTAACAATATATTGCTATATAGTATATTGGTAGTATACTGCGATCATAACTCTCGATCAAAAAAGAAAACATCTGGAATAAAAAAGCACAAAAAAATATAATAACATTATAATATCATGTCCTGAACGACTGTGATACACACTATTTTGGCTCTAATTTAACATCCTTTATCGTCTTCGACTTTCCGAACTTTTTTTGACTTTTCGAACTTCTTCAACACACGGATAACATTTGTTGCACTTGAAGGTGTATAATGGGCCGGTCTGGGCCGGCCCGCGGCCCGCACTGACCGAGACTGACGAGGTTTGGGCTGGGTCGGCCTGACTATTGGACCCAGCCTGGGCCCATGACCCAGTCAAGGGTGGCCCCGGCCGAACCGATCTGGGTCTAGGCCGGTTCACGGTTGGGCTGGGCCGGACAAAGCCAGCTACGTACACCAGAGTACTCTATACCCCGAGATATGGTCACGGCTGTCTAGACATGTGAAAGTTTACTCTACAATCCAACAGTGATTCCTGGGTCAAGAATCCTAGTTGTCTCAATCTCGAGCAAGCAACAAGTTATAAGAAGTATAATCACCAAACATATGATAGTAAGGCATCCCAAACTATACATACATAGATGATTATGAAGTTAGTTACCAAAATAAAGAATTAGCAGAGTACAATATTCCATGATCAGCTCTAGCTATAGTCTAGAATAAGCTTTACATATAGGCCCGCAGGCTAGAATTTTAAGTATCAAAACACGAGCTAAATATGTGCTCAGTGGCTAAACGCCTCAAAAGTACAAGTATAAGATCAGGTGGGTGATGAAGAACAAACCCACTCAAGTCCTTGGGTGTTCCTGTTGTTCACCATCTGGAGGCAGAATGTACTGAAGATCCAGCAGTGTTGCTCCAAAATTTGGCCATACAAAACTAGTGGGGTCAGACCCCATAAACAGAAAATACCACAAGGGAGCCAACTTAAGAACTAAAACCAGTATGCAAACATTCAATAGCATAAGGAAATATAAATAAGAGAAATATACAAATAAGCAGTTTCAGGAATCAGTAACGGGTACAGTTCAGGATTAGTAGCTCGATAATCCAAGCAAGACAAGTCTAAAAAATATGCAATCACGACAAAACATGACCTACGGCTTACTACCATTAACTAACTAGGGTTATCACAATCCTGGTTACTAACAAATACAGTTAAGATTTTTTACAACCACATGTCCTGTAGACTATCCGGGTTATCCAGAGGTAATGGTACATAACATAGATTAAGTATAAAGTATTTTTTTAGTAAATTGTAACACTCGGCGGTGTGCTGGAAGTGTGCCCCTCTCGACGGAGAGCTCCAAATCCATCAGGTGTCGCTAGAATACCGAGATTGTATGTAGTCAGGAAATCTCTCTAGATGCTTCTAGATAATTATTCTAGTTATTAACTTAGGCAAGTTATCAAGGATTCCTGACCGTGGTGCTCAAAAATCTGTCTTAGACATGATGTAAGACTGGACAATAGCTTGACAAGTACAATAAGGACATGGACAAGCAATCAACCACGTGAATTATCTTATCAGTACAAGCATTTCAGTTCTGGAGATTCTAGCATGTCAGGAGTGAGCTACGCCGAGCCACTATCCAGTTTATCTGTACATGTTAGGTATCTGGAGTCAGGGATCAAGTTTATTCAGTACAAGTCAGGTGCCAGGAGTTCTTAATTTAATAGTGCCATTATATTCTATGTTCCGGGTATTCCATGTTATGGTAAGTGTAGCATCCAAGTTATAAGCAATTAGAAATAACAGACATCATATGAATTTAACTAATTGGGCCAAGCACAAGGAGTAAATAATCCATAAGAGAACATATAACAAAGGAAAACATTGCTACTATAAGTGCAGGAGATAAGCTGGCCGCAGGTAAGAAACAGGCCGCATGCAAGAAGCTGGCCATATAGATCAAACTGGTCGTATGGATCATCGCAGGATCCACTCCTCGGGACAAGGGTTGAGTGACAGAGAATAAATACAAGGCCAGAAAGTGGCTGAAGTGACTAGCCAATAAAGCGTGTCAGAGAAAAAAAGATAAATTCAGGAAAAATTGTGCCAAGGCGGTGTTAAGTCATGTATTAGAAGAAAAGAGGAATACATAGCTCGGGCCGCATGGACAATTTTGGCCCCATGCTCCTCTAGGCCGCATGGAATCAGAAACTTAGAAAAATTTATTTCGTTCAAGTTTCATGCATTTGGTCAAGGGACGCATGTGCAGATTCAGTCATGCGTCCAACAAGATGTCTGCATGCTGAGTTTGGAGCGAGGAGTCCAGGCCATATGCAAAGCAAGCCGCATGGAGCTCCTTCGTCCCAGAACAACAAGTTTCAGTCATAAAAAACTCCAAGTCCTGAAAATGTGATTCTGCATGAAATACTCATTTCTAACTCTAATCCAGAGAAGTAAAGTTATAAATCAATTGAAATCAGATGCTCTCTCACATAGATCAACTGGTTTTAGAAAACAACAAGTTTTAAGAGATTAAAACCATAAAAACATCAAGAACACATTAAACTAAAAATGTAGATCTAGTCCAACCAAGCTATTAAAACCAAAAATACCAAGAAGTAAACATACATAGGAGTTCATAGAGCACAATATAGACTAATAAAATGCAAAAAATCTACAATAACGAAAAGTGCAAGTTCTTCCTTATTGGCAAGATGTACTTGCTTAAAACCACCACTAACTACTACCACTACTACCAAGGAAAAAGGGAGGGGGACCGGCCTGGGATGCTCTCGGCTAGAGAGGAGGGAATGGAAAGGAGAAGAAATAAAAAGTGGAGAAAAGTGAAAGAATGGGGAAGAGAGAGAAAGAGAGGGATTATATATCAAGGGTGGTAAACACTATTCACAAATCTAGAAATTACATGAGAGCAGCTAGAGAAATCCAAAAAAATATACGGGAAGCAATATACAACAATAGCACACATATACAAGATATGAAAATAAAAAAATGCGATAGTGAGACGAGTCTCACAGCCGGCCCGTGAATACTTTTTTTAAATATGTATGTATAAGTTTTATGCATATATATATATATATATATATATATATATATATATATATATATATATATATATATATATATATATATATATATTATAAATAGAAAATTATAAGTTATTTGTTAAAAATTATAATGTTATATATATATATATATATATATATATATATATATATATATATATATATATATATATGACTTAATTGATAGTAAATTTAAATAGAAAAATTATATAAAAGTTAAGATTTGTAGTTTTTAGAATTTTTTTATTTAAGTGAATTAATTTTTTTTATATAAATTAAATGTAAACAACATTAACTAACAAAAACACATAATTGAGGCACAATTTTGAGAAAGAAAAAGTTGAATTTTTTATTAATGCCAAAAAACTTTAAATCTATTATAACATCAAAAAATTGAAACTTGAAAATAATAGTTTATTTTCATAAACTTTGTAAAACATGTACAAGTAATTTTTTTTATCTTATGTCATCCCTCTTTCATCCAAGTTTATTGCTCAGCTCCTCCTTCAGTAGCGTCATCCAAAGGAAGAGACTGAAAGTCCAGCTCACTGATGTCGACACTTTCATCTATTAAGTTTTGTGTTGGTTTTTCAGCACGAACCCAATCCTGAATGCAGATGCAGGCTTCCAAAATTTCTGGCAACATCCTACTCTTCTTCTTGCTTTGCATCCTTGAACCTGCACTAAAATAAGATTTTAATGCTACCATGGACACCGTGATCATTAGAATATCACGTGCTATAAAAGAAAGTATAAGATACATTTTTTCGTGCCTCCTCCACCATTCTAAAATTTAAAAGTAAGATGCAGATTCATCTTCATCTTCTTCCTAAGAATTTAAATATAAGGACAATTCTTGAGTTGGTAGGAAAGATTATTTTTGTTTTTTCCTTTACAGTACACTTTTAATTAAACGGAGTTATTATTACCTTGTACGCTTGTACCGGGTCGCCCGTTACAACTCTTTCTTTATATAAGGTAATTAAACTATCTAAAACTTCTTTAATTTTTACTTTCATGCTTCCTACCTCAAGATTCATATTTACATTAAAACCATCTAATAAAATATATACACCATCTAATTTAATCTTACGATAAAAAATCAAAGCCAAACAATATAAAAGAGGTATATTACCCCAATATTTTAGAAATTTTGCTTCCATTTTGGAAACAACATAATCAAAACCAGGAAGAGTTCTATATTTAAAAAATAAATGAGACATGTTAATCATTTCTGTTAAAACTAAATGAGATGTTGGATAATAAACTCCAGATAAAATATATGTAACATTATAAGATAATTCTAAAAAATTAAAATTTGAACTAGCAATTAACCAATCATTCTCAGTTACTTGATAATCAAAACTAGGATTAACATTACAATAATGTGTAATAACATCTTCTATTACTTAAATTTAATAGAAGATTTTAACATTAAATAAGTAAAATTTTATCTATGTGGTACATCCTTAACAAATCTTCTAAAGGTAACACCATATTGTGTACATAAAATTTTAAAAGCTTGTTGTCTACTTGCAGAAGTGTTCAAAATTTGTAAACATAATCTAACATTTTCTAAATTTATTTAAAATAATTCAAGGCATTATTGTACAATTAAATTAATAATATGACAAGCACATCTAACATAAAAAATTATACCTTCTAGTATAGGTAAAAATTATGATTTTAAAGCATTATAGAAGAAGTGTTATTACTAGTATTATCAAAAGAAATTAAAAAAATTATTGTGAATAACACATTCACGTAAAAATTGTATTATAGTGCAACCGATTACTGCACCATTATATAAAAATTCTAAAGGCCGTAGACAAATAATATATTTTTGCAACATCCATTTTGGATCTAAATAATGTTTCATGATACAAATATAAACATAATTTTGTTTAGTAGTCCATATATCAGAAGTCAGAGCAAATTTACTAATATTTATAAAACTTTCTTTTAAAGCAGCCTTTTCTTTTTGAAATATTTTTATAGCTTTTGTTCTAATACTAGATCTATAAACTTTAGTAAAACAAGGATTAAGGATACTACTTGTCACGTCCCAATTTTTCGTAGGATTGGTCGTCCCCGCTAGGCGCGAATCACCGATCTCCCGCAAGACAATCGTTTCCATCAGGATGTGATGTCGTGCTAGCACAAGCTGCGTCCGCACAAGGCCATTATCCGAACATGCAGAGAAACAACTAAGCCACATAGTCGCACAGATAGTCTCCAATATAGCAAAATTTTAGATGACACGAGTAAACGATCGTTCGATAACTAATTCACAAAGTCATTATAGCGAAAGCATTGAATAAACACAAGTATGATACATTAACAAGCTCTTTATTGATAATCAAAAAATATTACAAGCGGCGTTAGGACGAGATTATAAGTCACTTAAGCTATCTCTCTCCAAACAATAAAGACGTGCCAAATGGCTTACAACATGGGATGATACACAGGCGATATTCCAATATTATGTCCTGTATATGTGCTTCAACTCTGGACGCAACAATCCAAGGCTACAGAGCGAACTTCATGCCTTAGCCCGCACTGCACCGAACGAGGTTCTCCCGCACTATCACGACCCACACCCTAATATTCAGGTACGAGTGCGTGGGTATGTCCAGCCAACGCCACAACATCGACGATAGAACGTTGTATCAGGTCATCTATATATAACTAATGGTCTCACACAATAATAACCAACTCCATAAGGAGTACAATGATATAAGTAGTAATGACAATACTCAACCACAATATCTAAAGCACGATATGATAATAAAACAAACAAATGATGTCCCAGAATGTCATAGAGTCAAGTCTGACATTAACAAGTCCAAACCAAATAAATATATACATGCCAAGAGTAGAAAATCGAAGACAAATCCGATAATAGCAAATCTAACTGGCTAAACTAAATAGCTGCATCTGGAACCTCAGCTGCAAATTCTGTCTGACCCTCTTGAAGGACAGGACCAGACTCATCTATACCCTCCTCTGCCCCATAATAAGTAGGACATCAGTCCTCAAGGTCGTCGCCTAATATATCAACATCCAGTCATAATTGGAGAAAAGTACAATCAATGAAAGAAGTTCTAGATAAATGACAGAGACTATAAAATATGAATGTAGTAAATGTATACATGATATAAAAGAAAAATTGAGAATCACATATGACAGGAATAATAGAATAAGTACAACTAGAATTATGGTGGTAAATAGAGAAAACAGAAAATCAAGCTAAGCATGATATATGACTACTATCTCTAAGTGTTTTGAAATGCTAATTAATTATATGTGGCCGGCTTGGGAGCAACACGTAGTATCAGGTCCGACTAATCACACGTGAGGTGTATGACTAGCTATCTATAAGAACTATCACATGGTTCTAAATGTAATGATCATACATCAATTAGTATTTTCCTGCCTCGACTAATACAAATGGATCCGAATCACGACATGTCACAACACGTAAATCATAATGCACGGACTAAACACGAGCACGATGATCATGGTAGAACAATAGCATGAAAGAAAAAAATCTCCTGATTAGGAATCCATGCAATACTAGTCCGTGTAATGTACGTGTCAGGAATCAAGTAAACACTACTAAAAATATATAATATAGAAGCTATCATATACTGAAAATAATCAGAGAATTATACTTGCCTTTGCTCCAAAACTGAAAGTAATAATTAGAGTCTGTATCGATGTCCAAGACCTATATATGTAATAAAATAATATCAGCCTTCTATCCTAAAGTTTGTTACACTACATAATATTATTTTTATATACACATAAGGTAGACTATGATTCATAGGTAGAAATGGACTAGTTTGGTCTATCGGTCACCTAACAACTAGTGTTATAAATCATATGATATTAATCCTAAACATTCTAACACATTAATTATGACATAAAAAAATAGATAGGTTTGGTAGGTTCATTCCTACAACTTGTCAAGTTGATTACATATGTTCTAGTGAGCGACAACGTCTAAACGTCTCATTTTGGTAGAACCAACTCTACGTGTTTACTCCTATAGGTTAACAACTATTTGTACATTATTAAAAAATGTTAAAACATGTTAATAAAGGGTCCAAATCAGAATATGAAGTAATATATGCCATGCCATACGTTCTATGATAATTTTGACAGTTTTATGTATCAACGTACATGCTGAATTAAACTGTCAAGAACACCTATTAAGGGTAACAAAATTCAAGATCTAAAATATTTAATAGAAGGGGTTATGAGTTTTAAATATTTGCCTAAATATTCGTGTCATTCTGAGAAAAAATTATACATAAAATGATAGCGTTTGTCACGTTCTAGCATTGAATTCCAGTTCTATTTAGTATTTTTGTGACAAAAATATGGTTCCATCCTATTTAGCAAGAAATTAATATGAAATAAATTATTAAAATGCTAGAGGGTGAAGTTAAGATTCTGTTTGTGAAGGTTTTGGACATAAATGATAAACTTTTACAAATAAAATGTCGCGCACAAAATTGTGTCATTGTTTTGGAATTTAAATAAAAAGCAACATATTACATGGTTTTTACCTAGAAGGGTAATATTTGCAATTATTTTAGAAGGTTCCGTGTATAACTATGTGTTTAACATGTGCAAATGGGTGTGCGAACAGAAGTGGACAGAACTAGATTTTTGTACAAAAAATTGTATACTACATAATTTACGTTGGTTTTTCATGTTTTAATTATGGTTTCTATCTAGAGGAGTGAAGTGTCTATTTTTACCCTAAGTTAGGAATCTTAAAATAAAGAAAAATTGTAGGCACTTACCTATTTACGATGCGTGAACGTTAGATCGACGCAACAGACACCCCAAAGTCACCGTCTGCGCATTTGTCGGATAACGTCTGTAAGGAAGGGTAAACGAAAGAAAAATATAGTAAATAATATATCAAATCGATGGGAAATGATAGAGGTACGTAATGGAAAATGTTTGGAAGCATTTTACTATGTGGTTTGGTGGGCACACCAAATTCTTTGCACATAATTCATGGACAACACCCTATTTTGGATACTTTGTCGTACGACAGAGATTAGAGGGTGTTAGAAACCTAGGAAAAATATGGAAAAAATATAGGAATGAAAGATAAGAGATAGATGAAGGATTTTTGTAAAGGACTTGAGGCTATTACCTACTGTTTTGGTAGTGCAAAATGCTGTTGAATTTGATACAACCCTGCTGAATTTAGGATCTAGTTGGCTAAATATATTCTGAGTTTGGAGGGTTGTTTGGAGTTGAAAAGTGATAGGAATGAAAGAAAAAGAATCTTATGGCTATAGGGGAGGGTGTGGGGGAGTAGTGGAAAGAGTGGTAGAGAAAATAGGAAGGTGGAGAGGTGGTTTCTTCAACCACCAAGTGATGGTGGTTGCATGTAGGGGGGCAGCCAGGAATGGCTGACGTTGTGTGCTATGCACACACTTGTGTCTACACCAATTGAGCTTAAGTTGGACATGGTTTGGGTCCCTAACATGTCTAGTATATGTGGGTCAAGTTTGGGCTCATTTGGAATTAATTTGAGTAGGTTTAAGTAGCCTACATTACACCATAGTCCAAATAAACCGAGGCTGAAAGTATACTCATTAAAATGCACCTAGACAAGTCCAAAACTTGTATTACATCTTGAATTATCTAAGAATATTCGACCTTAAATATAATAATATATAAATTTATATATACATCATGCTAACACGTATGTATATATATATATATATATATATATATATATATATATATATATATATATATATATATATATATATATATATATATATACTAGACATGTTAGGGACCTCAATCTCAGAATGATCCAAAATCCCCACGGGCTGCTCCTGATATTGGAGATTAGGTTCAACCTCAATCTCAGAATGATCCAACACATGGCTAGGGTCTGCCATATATCGTCTCAACTGCGACTCGTGAAATACGTTGTGCACTCCCTCCATAATATGCGGTAAGTCTAGTCGGTAAGCTACATCACTGAACTTCTCGAGAATGAAGAAGGTTCCAATGAACCTTGGACTAAGCTTTCTGCCTCTTCTGAATTGGATTGTACCACGTGTCAAGAAAATTCTTAGGAACACCAACTCTCCGACCTAGAACCAGAGCAGAACCTTAACACACAATCTACATGAATTAGCAATCTAACGAGAGAATTCTATACCTCAAACTCCAACGGCCTCCGGTGGCTCTCGGTCCAATGCTTCTGATGTTCCCGGGCCACACAAAGTCTATCTCTGATCTGCTTTATATTCTTAGCAGCATCAACTACCATCTCCGGTCCTAGAAGCGCTCTCTCGCCCATGTCATCCTAAGATAATGGAGTACGACATCTTCGACCATACAATGCCTTGAAAGGAGACATCCCAATGCTAGCCTGGTAGTTATTATTGTAGGAGAACTCCAACAGATGCAGATGATCCTCCCACGAGCAACCAAAGTCCAGCACACAAGTCTGGAGTATATCCTCAAGCGTCTAAATAGTCCTCTCTGACTATCCATCCATCTGAGGGTGGTAAGCGGTGCTAAATTTGAACTATGTACCCAAAGTAGCTTGCAAAATCCTCCAGAAATGGGATATAAATACGCTATCCTGGTCTAATACATTGCTTACAGGAACTCCGTACAACTTCACTATCTGCTTCATGTACAACTCAATAAGCTTTTCCGTGGACAGACCCAACTTGAAAGGCAACGAGTGGGCTGATTTGGTCAACCTGTCAACGATGACCCAAATCGCGTCCTTCCCTCCTGGAGAACGTGGAAGTCCAGAATTAAAATCCATAGTGATATGTTCTTATTACCACTCCAAAATAGGTAATGGTTGAAGCAACCCTCCAGGTCTTTGCCTCTCTGCCTTAACCTGCTGACATACTAAGCATCTAGAGACAAAGCGTGCCATCTTTCGCTTCATGCCATACCACCATACAATCTCTCTTAGATCCTTATACATCTTGTTAGCTCCAGGATGTATAGAGTGCTGAGAATGGTGCACTTCCTACAGAACCTCCTCTCGTAGACCCCCACTAGGCACACATAGCCTAGTCCCATGCCTCAATGATCCATCATTAGCAACTGTAAAATCATCCAACAATCTTGCCTGTACCTGAGCTCTGATGCTCCTCAAACTCACGTCCTAATATTGTGCCTGCTTGATCTTATTTATCTACTCTGACTAGACTTGCAAACTCAACATCTATCTCTCCACCCCTGGAACTATCACCTATATGCCCAAGCTCTCCAGATCTGCTAACAAATGTTGATGTAGTGTCAAATACATAGCTAAGCTACCAAATACCTACTTAAGGCATCGACAACTATGTTGGCCTTCTCTGGATGATACTGTAGGGATATATCAAAATCTTTTATCATTTTCAGCCATCGACTTCAACTCCTTCTGTATGAAAATGTACTTCAAGCTTTTATGGTCAGTGAAGATCTCCGCACGCTCTCCGTACAAATAGTGTTTCCACGATTTCGAGTGAATATTACTACTGCCAACTCCAACTCATGATTAGGATAATTCTTCTCATGTGGCTGCAACTATCTAGAAGCATAGGCAATTACCTTCTTGTTCTGCTCCAGAACACATCCCAGACCCTTCCCTGAAGCATCACTGTAGATAGCAAATCCACCTTATCCTGATAGAAATGTCAAGATAGAAGCTGTAGTCAATCTATTCTTTATCTCATCAAACACAACCTGGCACTCTTCCATCCATACAAACTCTATATCCTTCCCAGTAAGTCTGATCACCGGCGTTGCTATCCGGGAGATCCTTCACGAAATTTTTTTAATATCCAGCCAATCCCAGGAAGCTTCTGATTTCTGCAACAGAACTCGGAATAGTCCAAGACTCTACAGCATCAATCTTTTTAGGATCAACATATATTCTATTTGCAGTCACTACATGCCCAAGGAACTCTACCGTGTCTAAGAAAAACTTATATTTTGAGATTTTTCCATAGAGTTTCTCCTTCCTGAGAGTCTCAAGTACTATCCTCAGATGCTCCTTATGCTCCTCTGGCATCTTCGAATAGATGAGTATGTCATCAATGAACACAACCACAAACCGATCAAGATATTTATGGAATACCTTGTTCATCAAATTCATGAAGACTGCTGTAGAATTAGTCAACCCAAATGGCATCACTATAAACTCATACTGGCTATACCTCGTTCACAAAGAAGTCTTCAAAATGTCCTCATTCTTTACCTTCACCTGGTGATAGCCAGACCTCAAGTCAATCTTCGAAAATACCTTTGCGCCGCTCAACTGATCAAAGAGATCATCAATTCTCGACAACCAATTTTTTTTTATTGTGAGATTATTTAGAGCTCAATAATTGATGCACATCCGAACCGATCTATTCTTCATCTGTACAAATAATATCAGAGCTCTCCAAGGCGATGAACTCTAACTGATGAATTCTTTGTCCTGCAACTCATCCATATGCTTCTTCAATTCTGCCAGTTCGTTGTTGTTGATCTTGTAGACATGCTTCGATACTGGCTCTGCTCCAGGCACCAAGTCTATAGAGAATTCAACATCTCTGTCCGGCAGCAACCCCTGTAACCCCTAAGGGAACACATCCAGAAACTCTGGTAGAAGTGGATGGAGGTAATTCCTTCTCTTCTACCATATCTCCATAAATGATAACTTCTTTTTGGTCTGTAACTCCTCTAGCAGACTAAAACTCTTGTTCTCCTGAGGACAAAAAAATAATCGACCTCTACGATAATCTATGCTAGCGAAATAATTACTCAACCAATCCATCCTGAGTACAATGTCATAACCCGAAAGTGGCATTACTAGTAAGCTAACACTCAAAACTTGGCCTCCTAAGAAAACTCTCCATCCCTGACAAATATCACACACAAGACTCTATCCTAGTCAGTGATATTTGTAAATCCTACCCAAGGGTACAAGATAAGATATTATCAAAGAAGAAAAAAATTATCAAAGTATTCATAATGAACAAGATTATCAATTCAAATCAGATTAGAATACCTAGTTCTGATTGAGTATTCTCTCATTCCTAATATTCCTATATCTTATAGTACTTTAACCCTAAGTACGTCCATGATATCGCACTAATTTGCGATGAACTGACCTGTATGGGCCACCACAAAAATGTGTCACACCCGTACCCTGATGTTCGGGTACGAGTGCGTGGGTACGTCAAGCCTATGCTGCAGCATCGACGGTTGAATGCTGTATCAGGTCATCTATATATAACTAACAGTCTCACACAATAATATCCAACTCCACAAGGAGTACAATAATATAAGTAGTAATGACAATACTCAATCACAATATCAAAAAATACGATATGATAATGAAACAAACAGATGATGTTCCAGAATGTCATACAGTCAAGTCTGACAGTCACAAGTCCAAAAAATAAATATATACATGCCAAGAGTAGAGAATCGAAGAAAAATCTGATAATAGCAAATCTAACTAGCTAAACTAAACAGCTGCATCTGGAACCTAAGCTGTAAACTCTGTTTGACCCTCCTGAAGGGCAGGACCAGACTCAGCTATACCCTTCTGTGCCCCGTAATAAGTGGGAGACCAATCCTTAAGGTCGTCGCCTAATATATCAACATCCAGTCAGGATTGGAGCAAAGTAAACTCAATGAAAGAAGTTCCAGATAAATGACATAGACTATAAAACAAGAATGTAGTAAATGTATACATGATATAAAAGAAAAATTGAGAATCACATATGACAGGAATAATAGAATAAGTACAACTAGAATCATGGTGGTAAATAGAGAAAATAGGAAATCAAGCTAAGTATGATATTGACTACTATCTCTAAGTATTTTAAAATGGTAATTGATATGTGATCAGCTTGGGAGCAGTACGGAGTATCAGGTCCGGCTAATCACAGGTGAGGTGTATGACTAGCTATCCATACGAAATAACACATGGTTCTAAAGGTATTGATCACACATCAATTAGTATTTCTATGCCCCGTCTAATACAAATAGATCTGAATCACGACATGTTACAACACGTATCATAATGCACAAACTAAACACGAGCACAATGATCACGGTACAACAATAGCATGAAAGACAACATCTCCTGATTAGAAATCCATGTATTACTAGTCCGTGTAATGTACATGTCAGGAATCAAGTAAACACTACTAAAAATATGTAATATATAAGCTATCATATACTGAAAACAATCAGAGAATTATACTGGACTTTGCCCCTGAACTGAAAGTAATAATCATAGTCCGTATCGATATCCAAGAATTTTACTGGACTATGCAAAAAGAATCATGCCATGAAACTTGTTTCGTACACGTATTGCCTCAAACTGCTCCTTACGATAATTTGAATTGAATGTCGCATGGTCACGGATAACTTGTGCACAAGGATTTATGGATCCTGCGGACAGTTCCTGGGGCATTGGCACCGTTTTGATCTAGACGAAACTTAGTGATAGTCTCATGTTTGGGTGGGATAGTTTACGGCACCTCGTATTCTTTTATTGCATTCCATTCTTGCCCAAGACTAATTCGTCCAATATGGCATAATGCCAGTGATCCCATGTATATTTAGACTGTGTAAGCTAACTTGTGTCTTCGTGGTAGGGAAGGACATGGTAAGTATTGTGCAGGTGGTTCAGACGGGCAGGTAAAAGTCACCGAACAGTGGCAAGTTTATTTCAGTAAATTTCTATATTAATGCTTGTTTGTAAAATAAACTAAGGCAAGATAGAAAGACCACAAAATAACTTGCATGCTTCACATAAATAACATATTGATTAGTATAGTTGGGTTAGCTTACCTTCACCAGTGCATTTCGATGTACTGACCCTCGTTGAAATAGGTTCCCCGTACCAAGAAGATCCTGCGAGGAGCTGAAGCTACTTCCCATTCCAGTCCATCAACCGGCACATTCCGATTATGCCTTAGTAGAAGCATTTTGAAGATCCAGGAGCTCGCACATATAACTCATGCAACTCCGAGGAAAAGCGATTGTCCCGCCTGGAGGTCTTAACATTTTAAAGCTTTAGTAAATAATATAATTTACAGGACGACTATCTCATTTTGAGTCTACTTTTGTAAGCCCGTGCGGCAATTATCTGACTCGTTCAAGAGTTTGTAAAAGATGTTCATTATCAATAGAGAGAACTTTTCTATGCTTCAACTTTGTGTTCAATTATCTGCGTACTCTAAATATGTGCTCGTTATGCAAAAATACCTTAGCCTTGTGCGATACGCAACCTAGGCACGCTCGACATCATGCCCAGGGGACGACTATCGATTCCATGCAATCGGGACGTGACATATTGGTATCAGAGCACAGTTTTAAGTTTCTTTGACCCTTGTGTTGGAAAAGTTCCTTTAACGATCTAATCCCTATGAGAACTCTTAAACTCGTTAGGCCAAAATAAGATACGTTTCATACAAGGAGTCCATAATACATTATGAGCCTAATATAAGTTACCTTTTTTTGAAGGAATGACTCAAGCGCAAGCATCAACGCTAGCGCCGGGCGAGACCCAAACCCAAAAAATTAGTTCTGGCACATCGAAAAGTTCTCGAGGTTAGTGAGCCATGTCCCGTATTAATCCGATTCAGCAAATGATGCGGATGCTTGAGGCTAGCCAACAGAGAGATGAGGCTCTTTATGAACGGCTGAGAAGCGCGCGAAAGAACGACAGAGCAAGTTTGAAGGCAATCTAGAAGCCCGATTTGTAGTCCAACAAAAGCAGGTAGATATCCTGCAACAGATCGTGCAGACCTTAGCCTCCAACCATTCTGCGGTAACAGCAACGACACTGGTGGAGCAACCCATGCTTGAAGTCAAAATGCCTCAAACTCCAAGGAAGAAGGATGTGACTACCTTTGACTTTGCCGACTTCAAAAATTTCTGTAACACGTCATTTAAGAGGACTAAAGATCCGATCGTGGCTCTAGATTGGCTGGCAGAGCTTAAGGATCAATTCAAACATCTAGAGGTACCTGAGCAGAAGCGTGTCGTATGTGCCCAACTACAGCTTTGCTTGAACGCGCACGATTGGTGGGACGTGCATCGAAGATATCTTCTACTTGATGATAAAGAGAAGACGATCGCATGGGCTACCTTTCGTGGGGCGTTCGAAGAGGAGTTCATACCCCCTCACGTACGTCGGCAAAAAGAGAACGGTTTATACAGCTTCGACAAGCTAACATGACCGTGAAGCAAGCTCATATTTACCTTATGCGACGAGTCATGCCAGAAGATTTGAAGGTGGCCTGCGACCTACCATCCATGCGTACATGGTCGTTCTTTAGTACCAGACGATACGGGAAGTCCTCAACCATGACCTTTTTCTTGAACCGGAGTATCCTCCAGTTGCTGCCGGCACTATGTATACTTCCAATTCTAAGCGCCATAGCAACGAGAAAAGAAACAATTATGCAAAGCATACAAATAACGGCGGTCAGCAAAGAGGGAGATTGGGGCAAACATGTTCCTTCTGTAAGAAACCAGGGCACACTATCGATAGCTGTCATTTCAAACATAGATTATACCTCGCTTGTGGAGATCCAGACCATGCCATTCATGACTATCCGTGCCTCTCTGATCGTCGCCCTCAACGTCCAAATCCTGCTTCAGCACCCCAAGCCAACCGAGCCGCGCCGCAACAAGAGCGTCGTCAAGCTCAAGGCCGGGCGTACACTATGACATGGGAAGAAGCCTTGGCATCGAAAATTGTTGTGTCAGGTATATTGCTTTTCAATAACATACCTGCACGTGTGCTATTTGATTCTGTTGCAATGCATATCTTAATATCCATGAATTTTGCCATAGAAAATAATATAGAAATGACACCATTGTATCTAAACCTTAGTGTTAGCACCCCGTCGGGCACGAAAATACTTGTTCGTTCAGTATGCCAAGGTGGCCACGTCTGTATTGGGGGAAGGAAACTCTCGCTCGATGTGTTAGTCCTAGATGTTCGGGATTACGACATTATTTTGAGGATGGATTGGCTCGGTGCTTGCTCGGCAACTATCGAATGTACAGAAAATGAGTCATCTTTCGCCTACCTGGAGAAGCCAAATTCTGCTACACGAGTAGTCCAACAATAGATACGTCCAGGGCCTGGATGGTAATTTCTGCGATGTCGGCTCGACGGATGCTACACTCTGGATACGAGGGATACTTAGCGTCGGTTCGGGACACACACCTGGAGTACACAAATGTTGAGTCTTCTTCCATTGTGGTGGAGTTTCTTGATATTTTTTCGACCGAACTACCCGGCATGCCACCTGACCGAGAGATCGAGTTCACCATTGACACATTCCCAAATACTCAACCGATTTCCAAGGATCCATACAGTATGGCCCCTGCTGAACTAAAGGAGTTAAAGTGCCAACTTCAGGAACTGCTAGATCGTGGGTACATTCGTCCAAGCGTGTCTCCTTAGGGCGCAGCTGTGCTCTTCATAAAGAAAAAAGATGGAACATTGTGACTCTGCATCAACTATCGGGAGCTAAACAAGGTCACTATCAAAAAAAAATATCCCCTGCCCATGATAAACGACCTCTTTGATCAGTTGCAAGGAGCATCGGTGTTCTCAAAAAATCGATCTTCGCTCGGGCTACCACCAGTTGAAGATTAAGCCCGAGGACATGTCGATGTCAGCATTCTGAACCTGCTATGGCCATTATGAGTTTTTTGTTATGCCGTTTGGACTAATGAATGCTCCTGTTGCATTCATAGATTTGATAAATCGTGTATTCTGACCATTCCTCGACAAGTTCGTTGTATTTTTTATAGACGACATCTTAGTGTACTCGAAGAATAAGGATGAACACGCAGGACACCTGCGGATGGTGCTTCAAACTCTTCGAGACAATAAGTTGTACGAGAAGCTAAGTAAATGCGAGTTCTGGTTGGACATCATATCTTTCCTCGGGCCCATTATTTTTTCAGAGGGCATCTCAGTTGACCCAAAGAAAATAGAAGCCATCGTGAAGTGGAGAAGGCCTGAGTCAGCTAGCGATATTCGGAGTTTTCTTGGTTTAGCAGGCTACTACAGGAGATTTATAAAAGATTTTACAAGAATCGCCTCGCCTCTGACCCATCTCACTCGAAAGGGAGTAACGTTCGCATGGATGGACGACTGTGAAGCTTCATTTATGAAGTTAAAACAACGACTTGTCTCAGGACCAATTTTTACCCTTCTGGACGGACCCGATGACTTTAAGATATATAGCGACGCCTCAGGAAAGGGTTTGGGATGTGTCCTTATGCAGAGGGACAAGGTGATAGCTTTTGCGTTGAGGCAGTTGAAGCCTCACAAGAAGAATTATCCAACGCACGACCTGGAACTTACGGCGGTGGTGTTCGTACTGAAGTTGTGGAGGCATTATCTCTATGGTGTGCCGTGCCAAATCTTTACGGATCATAAAATTCAAAAGTATCTCTATACTCAAAAGGATTTAAATCTACGTCAACAACGTTGGCTTGAACTCCTTAGCGACTTTGACTTGATGATCAGATACACACCGGGTAAGGGGAACGTTATAGCGGGTGCGCTGAGTCAAGTGTTAGTTGGGAGCTTAGCTATCGATGACATGCTAGGTCAGGATCTCGAAAGTCTAGGCGTTACACTCTGAATCAGATACAAAAATGGGGCACAAGTGGCTCAGCTACACCTCAAATCAGACTTGTTAGAAAAAGTTAAGTCCGCTCAGAAGGGTGACCTATTCCTGCAAAAGATACAAAGTCTTATCTCAGCAGGGAAGGCAACCGACTTTGTGATAAGTCTGGATGGAATGATGCGAGTGAAGGGAAGATTGTGCGTTCCTAACGATGCAAACCTCAGAAGATAGATACTCACTGAAGCCTACTATGCTAGTTACACTTCACATCCGGGTAGCACAAAGATGTATCGAGACCTCCGTACGATATTTTGGTGGCACGGCATGAAAAGAGATATGGCGTTGTTTGTGTCACAATACATGGCTTATAAGAGGGTAAAGGCCGAGCACCAGAAGCCGGACGGAGTGATGCAGAATCTCGCTATACCGGAGTGGAAATGGGAACATATAACGATGGATTTTATTGTTGGTTTACCGAAGATGCAACGTGGGAATGATATTGCCTGGGTCATCATCGATCGACTCACCAAGTCAGCTCACTTTTTGCCTATCAAAAGTACTTGGAGTGCAGAACGTCTGGTCCAGATCTACCTCAACGAGATCGTTCGAATCCACGGCGTGCCCGTATTCATTATCTCCGATTGAGATGGACGATTCTTATCGCGCTTTTGGAAAAGCCTTCAGTCACCAATGGGGACAAAGTTGAAGTTCAGCTCCGCCTACCATCCTCAGACAGATGGCCAAACATAACGGGTCAACCAAATCCTCGAAGATATTCTACGACTCTGCACTTTAGACTTAAAGACTAGTTGGGACATGCATCTACCGTTAGCCAAATTTGCATACAATAATAGCTATCAATCCAGCATTCAGATGAAGCCGTATGAGGCATTGTATAGGCGAAAGTGCAGATCCCCGATCTGTTGGGATGAAGTTGGTGAATGACAAATTCTTGGCCTGAAACTTGTAGAACAAACCGTCCAAAAGATCCGCTTGATCCGTGAACGACTGAAGGTAGCACAGAGTCGCCAGAAAAGTTACTCAGACATGCATCAACGACCTCTTGAGTTCTTAGAAGGCGATCGAGTATTCCTCAAAGTCTCGCCCATGCGAGGAGTTACCAGATTTGGAGCAAAGGAAAAGCTAAGTCCAAGATTTGTCGTCCCGTTCGAGATACTAAAGTGAGTCATCCCAGTCGCATTTTAGATTGCCCTGCTACCGTCATTATCTGAAGTGCATGATGTCTTCCATGTTTCACAGCTTATGAAGTACGTCTACGATCCGAGTCATGTGGTGGATCCTGATCAACCGGACCTAAAAGCAGACTTGACTTATGTTGAACATCCAGTGCGGATCTTGGATCGCAAAGATAAGCTGCTTCAAAGTCGTTCGGTTCCTCTCGTGCGCGTGCTTTGGCGAAATCATTCGGTCGAAGAATCGACTTGGGAGCTTGAGTCTGAGATAAGCGAAATATTTTCTTCATTGTTTCATAGTCGTAGGTCCTATTCCTAAGTTTTGTGGGCGAAACTTCCAATTAGTTGGTTATAATGTGGCGCCTCGTTCCCCCTATTCGGGGAGCACGACTAAGAAATACAAGTCGGTATCGTTCGATCAGGACAGATTGAATCAAGATCTTATGCTTGTTATGGATTTGCATCTTCGAAATCGATTTCCATATTCAGTGGACCGTGCCCCGAAGATGGACTTAGCGGCAGAATTAAGATGGACCTCTTCGCTGCAAGTTTTCTTGCCTAGTTTTTGCTGTCACCTTGTTTCTTTCGTGCTTTAAGTTGGTTTTTGGATTTGTTTACATTTTCTTGAACGGTTTCAATAGATTTTATTGCTTTCGTTCATTGAACTGCATTTTATTTCGTTCTTGGAAAGAGTAGAAGAGGTATTAATCAGCTGTTCGTGGTAATGTAGGTGATCGTGTAGTAGACGACGTGCGAACGGAGTCTTGAAGCACATCTTTCCTTTTCTTTCACCAACCAACTTGTGAGTGGCTATATTCGATTCAGTTGACCCTTCTTCCAAGTCTTCATATCTAAAATCTTACATTCTTGCTTGTCCCAATCAAACGAGGCCATAATAACTAAAAGATGTTAAGATAAAAAGGAATTGACTTGGACTACTTTATGCTTGTCAATCAACTTGTGAACGGTTACCTTATCGCATGCTAGTTTATTTTGAAAGTTCTTCCTATGCATCAATTTTAGTTAGAATGCATACTTCTTTTATAAATTGTGCTATGTGTAGAACACACCTTGCTATACAATAAACTGAATAGGAAGACTATGCAAAAAGAATTATGCCATGAAACTTGTTTCGTGCACGTATTGCCTCAAACTGCTCCTTACGATAATTTAAATTGAATGTCGCATTGTCACGGACAACTTGTGAACAAGGATTTATGGATCCTGCGGACAGTTCCTGGGGCATTGGCACCGTTTCGATCCAGACGAAACTTAGTGATAGTCTCGTGTTCGGGCGGGATGGTTTGCGGCACCTCGTATTCTTTCGTTGCATTCCATTCTCGCCCAAGACTAATTCGTCCAATATGGCATAATGCCAGTGATCCCATGTATATTTAGATTGTGCAAGCTAACTTGTGTCTTCGTGGCAGGGAAGGACATGGTAAGTATTGTGCAGGTGATTCAGACGGGCAGGTAAAAGTCATCGAACAGTGGCAAATTTATTTCAGTAAATTTCTATATCAATGCTTGCTTGTAAAATAAACTAAGGCAAGATAGAAAGACCATAAAATAACTTGCATGCTTTATATAAACAACGTATTGATTGGTATAGTTGGGTTAGCTCGCCTTCACCAGTGCATTTTGATGTACTGACCCTCGTTGAAACAGGTTCCCCGCACCAAGGAGATCCTGCGAGGAGCTGAAGCTACTTCCCATTCCAGTCCATCAACCGACATGTTTCGATCGTGCCTTAGTAGAAGTATTTTGAAGATCTAGGAGCTCTCACACATAACTCATGCAGCTCCGAGGAAAAGCGATTGCCCCACCTGGAGGTCTTGACATTTTTAAGCTTTAGTAAATGATGTAATATACAGGACGACTATCTCATTTTGAGTCCACTTTTGTAAGCCCGTGCGGCAATTATCTGACTCGTTCAAGAGTTTGTAAAAGATGTTCATTATTAATAAAGAAAAATTTTCTATGCTTCAACTTTGTTTTCAATTATCTTGCGTACTCTGAATATGTGCTCGTTATGCAAAAATACCTTAGCCTTGTGCGATGCGCAACCTAGGCACGCACGATGTCACGCCCGGGGGACGACTATCGATTCCACGGAATCGGGGCATGACAATTTTGGTAGAACCAACCCTACGTGTTTACTCCTATAGGTTGACAAGTACTTGTACATTATTAAAAAATGTTACTAAAGGGTCCAAATCAGAATATAAACTGATACATGTCATGTCATACGTTCTATTATAATTTTGATAGTTTCATGTATCAACATACATGATAAATTAATATGTCAAGTACACCTATTAAGGGAAACAAAAATCAAGATCAAAAATATTCTCTAGCATGGCTTCTGAGAGTTAAATATGTGCCTAAAGTTTTGTGTCATTCCAAGAAATATTTATACATAAAATGATAGCATTTGTCACGTTCTATCTTTGAATTCCAGTTCTGGAATTTAGTATTTTACGTGACAAAAATATGGTTCCATCCTATTTAGCATGAATTTAATATGAAATAAAATATTTACATGCTAGAGGGTGAAGTTAAGGTTCTGTTTGTGAAGGTTTTGGACAGAAATGATAAAATTTCACACCTAAAATGTTACGCACAAAATCATGTCGTTGTTCTGGAATTTAATTAAAAAGCGACATATTACATGGTTTTCACCTAGGCAAACATATTTCTAACATGAAATAATTATAGATTATGCTAGGAGGGTAACATGTGAAATTATTTAAGAATGTTCTGTGTATAAACTATGTGTTTAACATGTGCAGACGGGTGTGCGAACAAAAGTGGACAGAACTAAATTTTTGTACAAAAAATCGTATACACATAATTTACGTTTGTTTTCCATGTTTTAATTATGGTTTCGGCCTAGATGAGTGAAGTATCTAGTTGTAACCTAATTTAGGAATCTTAAAAGCAAGAAAATTCGTAGGCACCTACCTATTTACGACGTGTGAACGTTACTTCGATGCAACGGACACCCCAAAGTCACCGTATGCGCACTTGTCGGAGAACCTCTGTACAGAAGGGTAAAGGAAACAAAAATATAGCAAATCATATATCAAATATATGGAAAATCACATAGGTATGCAATGGAAAAGGTTTGGAAGCATTTTACTAAGTGGTTTGGTGTGCACACCCAATTCTTTGCACAAACTTCTTGGATAGCACCCTGTTCTGGACACTTTGTCGTACGACAATGATTAGAAGGTTTTAAACACCTAGAAAAAATATGGAAAAATATAGGAATGAAAGATAAGAGATAGATGAAGGATTATTGAGAAGGACTGGAGGCTATTACCTGTTGGTTTGGTGGTGCAAAATGGTGTTAAAGTTGATGCAATACTGCTGCATTCAGTATATAATTGGCTGAATGTATTCTGAGTTTTAGGGTTGTTTGGAGTTGAAAAGTAATAGAAATAAAAGGAAAAGAAGCTTATGGATGTAGGAGTGTGTGTGGGAGAGTAGCGAAAAGATTGGTAGAGAAAATAAGTACGTGGAGAGGTGGTTTCTTCAACCACCAAGTGATGGAGGCTGCATGTAGGGGGCGGGCAGGAATGGCTGAAGTTTTGTCCTGTGCACACACTTGTGTGTGTACCAATTGGGCTTAATTTGGATATTTTTTGGGAACCTAACATGTCTAGTATATGTGGGTCAAGTTTGGGCTCATTTAAAATTAATTTGAGTAGTTTTAAATAGCCTACACTACACCCTAATCCAAATAAACCGAGGCTGAAAGTATACTCATTAAAACGCACCTAGACAAGTCCAAAACTTCTATTACACCTTAAATTATCTAAGAATATCCATAAATATAATAATATTTATATTTATATATACATCATGCTAACACGTATATATATATATATATATATATATATATATATATATATATATATATATATATATATATATATATATATATATATATATTCATGCAATACAATTAGGAAAAATAAAATATATTTAGGGTACGAAGGTTACACGCACCCTGCAAGCAATCTGGTAGGTTATCAGTACATGAATACACTGGTGGGAAGGCTTCTCGCCTGTTCGACATATCCAAACTCGTTATATTAGTTCTATGCACCATCTATTAAGTTTTCTTTTAGTCTTGCCTTAGTATCAGTTTCATGGCATAGGATACAAAGCCTAACTCGTGTGGTAGTGCGTCGTGCGATATAAGATAAAACACGAAAAAATTACCAACTTACTATTCATCATTCCCTGTCCAATGACACAACCAAGTTAGCCAAACACGAATATATATATATATATATATATGAAAGCAAGAATCGCATAAGCAAACTCAAGTGTACACCAACATGTTTCTGCCTCAGGTGAATGATATACACAGATTTGTGATACTCATATTACTGTGACTCAGGTTGTTTAAATGCATTGTACACAGGTCGTTAAGATTACTCAGATGTCTTATACTCAGATTATTCAAGTGTGTTCATAGGTTCAGATTACTTGTTTTAATGCAAATGACTCGCACGCGGATTGCCGCAATCGAGCTTTACTTATCTATATGAACATAAGTCGCTGGCACCACAAGCTATTATGGACCTTAGCGGGTTAGACGGTGATCCTTGCAACGTAGGTAGCGAGCCCTGCTGCAAGTTCCCGAATCACCCATTGCTATCAGGATTTTGCCTTGGTCGAATCGGGCCCGATGTGCCCCGGTGGCCGTTTGCAGGAGTCATAAAAACATTATGCACAAGTTGTCCGAGACGATGCAAGTCTCTTCTTTTGATCATGTTCACTTATTTTATCTCTTGATCTGCATAAGCAGTGATGGTTGTAGACACATGAATGAACCCGCTGTAAGCCATCCCAACTAAACGAGGATAGTTGTAGACCCAGGAACGAATTCGCCACAAGCCACCCCGAAACATGATTTTTGTTCTTCCTTACTTATTAGTACAGTTCAGTTCTTTTATTTGATACTTCCATTAATTTCTTATAGTTTCTTTCAATCTTTTATTATGTCGTTCTCGATATGGGAAACCGCCTTGGAACGACTATTTTGATACTCTTCCTGCCTCAGGTAAGTGAACTATGTTCTGTGTTATGCTCCAGGCCGTGGCATAATCTATACGATAAGCATGAGACATATACAGGTGAAACACTATACTTGATCATATAAAAGTCTACTCAAAACATAAGCAGTACGAGTAGCACGAGCGTGAATGTGTCGTTGAATCGCAACGTAATCTCTAAGATGAGAAGTTTAAATATGTGAAGCAGTGCGCTACGAAGAGTATATAATGATCTACTCGAAGCATTAGCAGATTCTACTTACACGAAGCTAAGGTAGCATGCGAGGGTCCAACTATAGGCCAAGTTTTATTTCCATATTTTAACGCATACATGTTGGGTCTGTCTCATTGAATGACTCTATCATTCTATCCAAACTGGCTATATTTACTTGAATATCGTATTCTCTGACTCAGTCTCTACTGCGCCTTAGTGCAAACTTATATTACTAAACACGGGGCATGATCTATTGTGTACGATGATCTTAGGCTGAGGCCAACTTATCCAAATCGCTATACTCATCCATACGAATTTAACATATTCACTTGCACTAGCATTCGAGATCAGCATATCGCGAGTCTAGATCGTGCACATATTCAAAGCCTCCCCAAAATATATGAATGTCAACAAACTTAACGATAGAGAAGTCTTTGTACTCGAGTTCAATATATCACTGAGTCTTAGATCGTGTACACGTTCAAAGTATCCCTCAAACATATTCATTTAGTCAAACTCAATGATAGCGAAGTCGGACAAGCTACTAGCAAAAATCTTAAAGGTTCTAGTTTATGAATCACAATGATACATCTAACGGGGTCAATCAAAATCCAAGTTATTTTCAATCCCCCTTATTTCAAGCATTTTACAACCGTCAAGCACGATCTATCCGATCGAACGACTAGCATCCAAGTCCTATCATCCTGTTCGTTCGTGTTAAACATCAACTTCTAGTATATACTTATCTTCTAAGTCTAACTCTAAGTCTTGTTGTCCCAGTTCTATTGCTTGCTCAAGCAATACTCTAAAGTCGATTTCACAAGTTCTTTCACTCGTCATAGGGTTATCTGCCTATCCGCTAGGTCAACTCACAAAGTCATAAGTACAGTTTCAAGTTCACAATTTTTATCGTGCAAATTTGTTGCACGATACTCGCCCCAATTCCTAAGGTCAAACCATTGTTCTTTTGTATGGGATATGCTACCCAAGATCGTCTCACTCAGATTTTTAAACATCGAGCACAGATCATCCTACTCACATCAACATGTTTGTTATACAAGATCCGAGTACATTTCAATAAAACAGTTCTAAAGATACGTTCGTTTAGCCAAATCCATGATATATCTACGTCGTACGTCAAGCCTATCGATTCGTATAGTCTATTTCCTCGAATATGTTTCGATATAATTTACATATCCAATATTTTCTAATTCTAGACCATGAAGTCACGATTCAATTTCTAAATCTTTGATCTCAATCATAATCTCTATGTCTTCCAACATGATTTATGTATCCGTTCACGAAACCATCAAGCATAACTTACTTCACGTTCTAGACTTACTCCTCCTTAAAACACTTTCGTTTCACTTATATCCTAGAACTCGTCTTATTGTGTCGAACCATAAGTTAAGACTATCCTTCAGTTGTCACGCTCCGATCTGTCGCAAGTTCGATCATCCCCGCTGGACGTGAGATCACCAAGCCAACGCTCCAGCGGGAAAATCGTCCTAATCCGGACGTGACGCATATGCGAGCATTGAGTTACACTCGCACAAGACAAGAACGTTAAACGTTAATGTTATCATTGAAACGATCAAGGCACCTTATATTTACACTTTATTTCATCCAAGTTAAATATTGATCCACCAAGTCATGTTCATCTAATAACCGTTCATGCCGCAATCATAATTTGTTTAGCCAAATCGTCCAACTTTAATATTACCGTTCGATCAAACCGTAGTCTTCTTCTAGCATTCCTCAAACAATTAAGTTCAAATCCTCGAGCCAAAGTCTATCCACCTTCGTTACGTTCTATTTCATCGAGTTCGTCTGAATAATCATCGAACATGTTCCCGCAAGTTCAATTATCCCTGCTGGACGTGAAATCACCACATCAGCGCTCCCACGAGATAATCGTTCTCATCCAGGCTTGATGTTGAGTGTTATCTTTTGAACTAGATTCAAGATTATTTTTTCTAAATCAAGATTAAGTCCGTCATCGCCTACCTCAATCATTGAACCACACAATTCCTTAACTTGTATCAATCCATGCTATCTTCCAACTTATCGATATCGTATCAAGTCTTTTGAATCCGAACCACAACATCTATACTCAAGCTAAATTCTAGCGAGCAATATCCTACTCAATACAAATTTGATGCATGCTATCATTCGTTCGCGCCATTATTCCAATTGCACTAATTTCGATCGCATGCTTGATTATTCAATCTCAAATCAAGTTTTAATTTGTTTGATTCAATTTAAAATTTCTCGTATGATCTATTAAGTTTTTGTCGACCAAGATGTTGATTCCAACTCTTTGAATTCCTTTTTGATAAAAGCCTTATTACTTGCTCAATACATTCTCAATTGTTCGAACTAATTCTCGTATGATTCCTTCGAGTTCGCTTAATTTCTAGGCATTACTTATAATAAGGCTTTATCCAATCACGTCGTTTGCTACTAGACTCGTTTGCCATCCTGAAATTCTCGATTCGCTTGAACATTCCAAGACGATCAATACACCACTCAGGGTTTGAGCTATACTCTTCGAATCATCAAATCGCTTATTCGTTCCTGAGATATTCCATACACGACTCAGGAATCAAGCCATCCAATTAAATGCTCAATCACGTTCGCATCGCTCACTGACATATCCAACAATTCGTTCCTTAGAACTCCTGCACGATCCCTATGCTTCGCCCCGATAATCTTAATCTCGTATATTCCTCTATCAGTAGTCATCCACACAAACTATATTTTGAGTCATAACTTATCGATACGAATAACCTTTTGAACTATATCTTGAAACCCAGGCACGACTCCCTAGATTTGCCTTAGTGATAATCTGATAAAGTTTCTATCGGTTGTCATTATAAGTGTAATTTATCCTTTCCTGAACGATATCATAATCTCGCTCGTAAACTTTTTCGCACCAAAGGGTCTTGGCTTGCGATACCCTACACAACTTATTCGAAAGGCTGTGTGCATAGCTATACGTCCGAACGATATTCAAGTCTTACAAGCTAACCCGCTTGGTATTCACGTATAGGTATTCAGGTTCGCACATAACTTACAAATTTCAAGCACGAGTCTATTCCCACGAAGTCTGACTTAGTTCGGTACAAAAGCCTTCGCATAACTATCCCGTTCAAGCAATCATATCGTTCACATGCACTTTCAAAAATATTTAGACTCATTGTATGGAACATCCCATCGGAACATTGAGAGAGAAAGAGAGAGTGTATGTTCATAACATACGAACGAGCTTTCCAAACTGAGAGAATCGATAAGGATTCCGATGACGTAAATCCATGCTCTAATACCAATATGTCCCACCATAATCTTCCGTAGGATTGGTCGTCCCTGCTAGGCGCGAATCACCGCGCCAGCGCTCCTGCAGGACAATCGTTCCCATCAGGACGTGTAGTCGGGCGAGCACAAGTTGCTCCTGCGCAAGACCATTATCCGAATATGTGGAGAAACAGTTAAGCCACAGATCGCACAGATGGTCTCCAATGCAGCAAAAATTTGAACGACACGAGAAAACGGCAGTTCGATAACTAGTTCAGAAAGTCATTATAGTAGAAGCATTAAAAAACACAAGTATGATACATTAATAGGCTCTTAATTGATAATTAAAAAATATTACAAGCGGCACTAGGCCGAGATTGCAAGTCGCTCAAGCTATCTCTGTCCAAACAATAATGACGTACTAAGCGACTTAAAACACGGGATGATACATAGGTGATGTTCCAACATTATGTCTTGTATATGTGCTTCAGCTCCGGACACAACATTCCAAGGCTCCAGAGAGAACTCCACGTCTTAGCACGAACGAGGGGATACTTCGCACATAACGAGGTTCTCCCGCACCCTGCAATCAATCTGGTGGGTTATCAGTACATGAATGCACTGGTGGGAAGGTTTCTCGCCCGCTCGACATATCCAAATACGTTATATTGGTTCCGTGCACCATCTATTAAGTTATCTTTATAGTCTTGTCTTAGGATCAGTTTTGTTGCATAGGATACAAAGCCTAACTCGTATGGTAGTGCGCCGTGCGATATAAGATAAAATACGACAAACTTACCAACTTACCATTCATCCTTCCCTGTCCAATGACACAACCAAGTTAGCCAAATACGAATATATATATATATATATATATATATATATATATATATATATATATATATATGAAACCAAGAATTACATAAGCAAACTCAAGTGTTACCAACGTGTTTCTGCCTCAGGTGAACGATATACACAGATTTGTGATACTCATATTACTGTGACTCAGGTAGTTTAAATGCATTATATACAGGCCGTTCAAATTACTCAGATGTCTTATACTCAGATTATTCAAGTGTGTTCATATGTTTAGATTACTTGTTTTAATGCAAATGATCGGCACACGGATTGCCGCAATCGAGCTTTACTTATCTATATGAACAAAAGTCGCTGGCACCACAAGCCATTATGGACCATAGCGGGTTAGATGAAGATCCTTGCAACGCGGGTAGCGACCCCGCTGCAAGTTTCTGAATCACCCATTGCTATCTGGATTCCGTATAGGTCGAATCGGGCCCGATGCGCCCAAGCGGCCGTTCGCAAAAATCATAAAATTCTTGTGCACAAGTTGTCTGCGATGATGCAAGTCTCTTCTCTTTATTTTGTTCACTTATCTTATCTCTCGATCTTCATAAGCAACGATGGTTGTAGACACATGAACGAACCCGCTGTAGGCCAAACTGACTAAACGGCAATGGTTGTATACCCAGGAACGAACCCGCCACAAGCCATCCTGAACCATGATTCTTTTTCTTTATTCCTTATTAGTACAATTTAGTTCTTTTACTTGATACTTTCATTACTTTCTTATAGTTTTTTTTGAACTTATATTGTGCCGTTCTCGATATGGGAAACTGCCTTGGCGACCCTATGGTCCCGAAGCCTTTTGATTATTTTTATTACTTGGCTTGGAACGACTATTTTGATAGTCTTCCTGCCTTAGTTAAGTGAACTATGTTTTGTGTTGTTCTCCAGGCCATGGCATAATCTATAAAATAAGCATGAGACATATACAGGTGAAACACTATACTTGATCGTATATAAGTCTACTCGAAACATAAGCAGTACGACTAGCACGAGCGTGAAGGTGTCGTTGAATTATGACATAATCTCTAAGACGAGAAGTGTAAACAAGTGAAGCAGTGTGCTACGAAGAGTATATAATGATCTACCCGAAGCATTAGCAGAGTCTACTTGCACGAAGCTAAAGTTGCATACGAGGGTCCAATTATATGCCAAGTTTTATTTCCATGTTCTAACACAAGCAATACATGATGGGATTATTCCCTTAGCTAGGTGCCTTGCATTCTTATTAGCATGCAAGAGGTAATTTTCCTAGTGACTAGCATGTATCATCCAAGTTATTAGTTGTGTAGGCTAAGCAAAGACAGGTTCATCGTAGCCACCCACCTTAGCGATGATTCGCCTCGGCCGAGCAATACTCCGAGCGCGTCTTTGAAAGCCTAAGTTTGAACTCCTGAAGGGCCAAGTCTGAATTCCTTTGCCTCAAGCGAGCCTTCTTGCCGAGCAAGGAGGGTCGGATCGTCGCACTTGTGTCGTTTGAATCAACTATCCGTATTAATGTGGAGCGGGTCGTTACACTACTTACATAATCATAATACCAATCACTCTCACAAAATAAAAAAGGTTGTTCACCACAAATAATATATTTTGTTAACTCAATTTTGTTACGAGCAACAGAATAAGTAAAGTTACCTACATAAGATCCTTGAGGACCGCTACTTAGATGTGTTTGTCTAGCATACAGTGTGTCCTTGCCATAACAATGTCTTCTTCAAGTGTCCGTGACACCACCCTTTTTTATTTGTAAGTTTGCTTACATTTATTGTATTGTGCACCTTTAACTATTATTTTTGGATCTAAAACCGGTGCGTCCTCATTATCATTGACACATAATTTATCATAATAATTCTATAAAACTATTTTTTTTTCTATTTGCAACATTAACATACATACTTCTAACTTCAGGAGGTGACATTTGTATCGGTGGCACAATAATAAGATCATTTTCAAACAAACCAGCATAATAAGCAAAATTTATGTTTTAATCACCTCCATAAGGGTGGTTAGAACCAGTATCATCCATATTTTAAAAATTAATTTTTTGAAGGAAATAAGAGGAGAAGAATTTATTATTCTACCAGAGAGAGAGAGAGAGAGAGAGAGAGAGAGAGAGAGAGAGAGAAGAAAGAAAAAAAAATTGAATCAGAATAAAAAACTATTCTGTAATATTAAAATTACTTGAAACGTCAACTTGAAGCCTCTAAAAAAATTCGCACTAGTTGAAGCATCAAGACACTGCAATTTGGCCTCCAGAAAGTTGTACTCTAAAATTTAGAAAGTTGTTACTTCAATCTTCATAAATTGCTTTGTTTCTAAATTTAGTAAGAAAGAAAAAAATGTTGTGTTTAATTTTCATGAATTATGGACTATTTACAGAAAAATTTTGGTGCAAAATAACCCCATACACCCTTAAAATATAGTTATTATAAGAGTATTTTGGTCATCTTTAAAAAAATAACCAAAATACTCCTAAAACAACCACCAAATTGGAGATATAAAAATACCCCCAAAAGGATCTATTGGAAAAAAAAATTCAGGTCAGACCGGGCCTGGACCGGGTTGGTGACCGGGCTGGTCTGACCGAGTTTACTGGTCTAATCCGGACCGCACCCGCAGAGAAGTCGGGTCGGGCCGGACTGAGCTTACGGGTCAAAAATCTGGATCTAATCCGGACCCGCAGAGACGTTGGGCCAAGCCGGGCGGGTCTGATGACCGGATCCGGATCAGCCCAGACCGACGGTTTCCGGGCCAGGTACCGGGCCGCCTGGCTAAATATACATCTCGAGTTGCACTCTAGAGTATTTTCCTCATAAAAATGAAACCTTATCCATCACCAACCGTTTTTCTTAATGTAATTAACTTACATGTCTTATTATGAGAAAATTGATAAGTAAAAGAAAACAAATTAATATTTACACTCCCAAAAAGCAAGAAAGTGCACTCGTGTATTCCATTGATACTCTATATATGTTTATTATATGAGAAATTGATAGGCTATACGTTGATTGATATGTACATCAATGTATTGTTATGCAACTGGCTCACGTCTCTTGGAAGTGACTAGGAAGAATACCTGTGGATGCTTAGGGACAAGGATAAAGGATTGGTAATACTTCCAATGGATTCTTCATTCTTCCTTATCTTAAGAAAAGGAAAGGAACTGCTGAGGTGAAGCCAACAACCTACATATATATCCACAATGTTTGTAGGCGGGCAAGTGTAGGATTCTTATATTAAGAAAAGAAATTCTATTCGTATGTATTATACCAGTCCTATGCATGTTTATGCCAAAAATAAAAAAAATAAAAAATAAAAATTCAAGATAATATTTTTGACGTAACGAATATATGGCAAAACGGATTTCTTCTCCAATTTTAAATATCCATGGATCCTAGATTGAGCACGCACCAGGCGATGAATAATACTCTGTTGTATGTAGCAGCAACATCGCGTTATCAAAACCATTTGCAAAATATGGAGAAACATGACTTTTAATAGTCTCATGATCATTACAGCAGACATCATAAATTTTCAAGGAAGTCTAGTTACTGGACCTCCTAAGTATAGATGTATGATGCCACTCCACCCAACATTTGATATTCTCAATTGTCAAGCTAGAAGTCTAGCTATTGGACCCCTGCTCCTAGGTAGGTAGATGTATGAAGCAACTGCAGCCTAAGATTTCTGACATCAAATAACTGAGTGGAGAACCGCACGGCAGACCGAGACTTATGTGATCACCCCATTGGCCCCAACCCTCCTTGCTATCACCGGGATCCACCCATTGAATATGATATTAATACAATATGAGCTTTAGAGAATCATTTTGCTCAATCTAGAATTGTTTCTATAAACAACTAAAGTTTCACTATATTGCGTGTAGGAAAAATAATTAAAAGTATTTGCAAAGAAGAGAATACCCAAACGTTCTTGTTTAGGTCGTTTTATTTTATTACAAGATTACATTGGATGATAAAAGAATACACCCTTACTAAGGATGTATCATACTACTTTATGTTTTTAGTTTGGCAGAAAAATAAAAAATTACAAAAAAAATACTAAGGGTGTATCCTATGCCTTAAACGTCCTTAGTAAAGACGTTTCTGTCTTTTAAAAAAAAAATTAGAATAAAAAGAGCATAAAACTCCACTACACTATCAGTAGCAGCTGCATCACCACCTCTGCCTGCCTCTCCTCCGAGTCCCCGACCACTAACACCAGCGACCCGTTGCGTGATCTACGCCCTCTCCTTCCCCACCACCATGGAGGACGTCGTGGGTGGATCCGATCGCTGACCACACCTCCGTCGATCTGGTGAGCGACGATAGCCTATTTAGGCTCTCGATGATCTAAAGGCCATCACGGGAGAGTAATAGACGTAGTGTGGAAGGGGAAGGGGACTACTTAGGGGTGGGGATGCGGTCGACGCCTTAGGAACAGTAGGAGACGCACCAATCCAGGATGGGGCGACGAAGGGTGTGGTTTGAAGGACCGTGATGCAACTCTAGAGGGGGGTGAAAAGAGTGCAGCGGAATAATATATCCAATTAAAAATATGCATTAGAGTAAATGCATCTACCAACAAATAACAATAAATAAAGTAGAGCAGTAAAGGAAAGAGAGAGAAAACACAAACACCGCGATGTATACTGGTTTTTCCTCTGAGAGCACCAGTCCAATCCCGAGAACTCTTGCTCGGAGTTTTGTCCACTATAATCACCAATAGTGAATCACAAGCTTTGATCCGAAGGCTTGCTGACTTCTTACAACATCGAGCTTTCGAAGGCTCGAAATACTTTATACGTGTGTTTGATGCGAAGGGCACACCGACTTCAAAGTAAATAGAAAAATTGTTGAGCCAAGCTCTTACGAATCTGACAGACTTCTAACTGAGATCGTACTTGGCACTAGAAGACTGGAAAGTTGATCTTGGAGATGGGAAGGTTAAAGTTTACGGGTTTACTCACTTATAGGATATAAAGATTGAGAATGGTTAAGTGAGTAAGAATGTGAAAATCCAACTATATTTATAGGTTATTCCCAAACCGAGTTTGGCCAAAATTCGGTATAGAATATTTAAATTTTCGAACGTTGGAGGCCACAAAATCAGGGATACTATAACTGGCCATTCTTATAAAATAGCCTGACCGAATTCAGTCTGAGTTCGGCCAGAATTCAGTCATAGTTCGATTTGCCTATTTTTGATATGACCAAGTTTGGTTCAAGTTATATTTGGTATGATTTTGGGTGGAGTTTTGGGTAGGCTATTTGTGAGTGGATCTGAGACTTCTAGTTGCCAAGTACGACTCGATATACATAACTCCGAGACTCATTAAACGTCAAATTAAATATGAAAACCAAGAGCACTTGATGATGCCAATCTTTTGAAATGCTTGCTGACTTGAAGATGCATTTTTTCTTGACGGCAGCGGAACCCCTGGGTGCGAGGCTCAGGATAAGTCGTAGACGGTTCAGAGAAATCTTCTGGTATAACTTCGTCTTTGGCTCCTCATCATTTCTTCATAGCATATGTCCATGCTGATCTTGCTTATTATTTTCTACATATACATGTTAGACGAACAAAATAATATACAGAAGCAAATATTATATCATTATTGCATATTTGTACAATGCTAAGTTTAAGTGGAAGTTACTATAGTGATTGCATGATTATCATATTGCTAAACTTAATCGATTGGTCATATTCAAAACTTAACTTAAATATTCGGCTAACAATCTCCTCATTTTTATTATGGCAAATCAGTTATGTTTAAGACAAAAATAATCAAGTAACAATAGGCATAGATCAATATATGTTTATTCCTTAAAATATTTCTCCATATTTGATAAACAAAATTACATACTTAAACTTACTTCTTCCCTGTTGACATGATAAAAAAGAAGCTCCCCCGTAATAGGAGATATTGAAATAATTGTTATTACCGAAGCTTGTACTTGTGCATAAGCTCCCCCGTAGTACGACATTGGCGAATATGCACATATTTGACATAATTTTTTCTCTTTTGTCAAAATATAAAGTTTACGGCTCCCCCGCAAACAAAGAGTATATCATGAAGACATGGTAAGTAACATAAAGCATATAATATGATCATGTGGTAAATTAGAAGTAAGTATCTAGAATATCACCATACGTAGAATAATGACATGCAAATCATAGAAATGGATGTAACTAGATGCATACAAATTTAATGTATTGGATAAAAAGCATAAGAACATTGGAAAATAATTTAGTCATATGCAAAAGACAATTTTCAAATATCCTAACAAAGATATAAGTCAAATAAATCTCAAAAGTTAGGAGACATGCATGAAAGGATTTAAACATTACAAAAATCATGTAGTAGAAAAGAAAATAAGCATATCTTTGCGACTAGCCAAAGTCTAAACTCAAATTTAAACTAAGTGAGATAGTTCAGAAACAGTTAGAAATATCCAAAGTAGTGTTTGCTAAAAGTCATAGTGTCGTAGTCTATACTAAAATTTGTCAACCTTAAGTCAGAAGTAGGGCTCATATTCACTGTTGTATTCAGGAAATAATTACAAATAGACCTTAACAAATCATTATTCAATAAAGTATTGATCATCTCGGGTTAGCTGTAGGGGCCGGATCCCAGCTAGTGATGGTTTGAAGACGCTTAAGTACAATATTACTTAGGTTATTTACGTCTTTTTGACAGAAGGGCCCTTTCGTCTTATAACCAAAAGTAATCTTAACCTTAAAGAACTTATATTTAAAAGGTATATATGCTAATTATAACATCATACAACATTGTAATCCAGAATTTCTAATTCTTGACGAATAAAGTTCACTCAAAGATATAAAGCATGCATAGACAATTGTGTCATATTAATATAAAGTAAATGATTCCATAGTGACAACTAATATTTTAGCTAAACAACTAATGCTGGTGTAAACCCCCTCACCCAAAAATAGGTATCTTGTGTGTATTTTATATTTCTTGAATTTATTTTAGATTATTTTTCAAATCAATTAAAATCCAATGATTTTATTAGGATATTTCATCGGGGTTTGGGCATTAATGATATAGGATGGCCCCAAAATTTATATCTCCCTTCATAGAAAGTATCCCACAGGAGACACTACCTGTAGGATCTTTTCGTGGCACAAAAATTCGATCAATTGACATTAGTATGACATTAGTGTAACAACCATATATTAAGTGTTAAATATTTAGATATTTTATATATATAATTTATTTGTGGTTATTTTTCTATCCCAACTTCCTATAATTAGTATTCCATAATTCTCCATGCCAAATTAGGCAATTTCTCCTTTTTGTAAGATTTGCATATTATTTACTATTATCCTATTTTGTTGGATATCCATTTAGTTATTTACTTAGTTAATTGGATAATATAATTATTTGATTTATTTATTATAACTAGATAAATACCTAATTATTAATTACAAATATTTTATAAAATACTTTTGGGTGTAATATTTATTAAAGCTTTACAAAGTAAATTTTTTAGAATTTATTTTGTGTGCAAATATTTTTTTGGATTTTTTATAACCTCATCTATATATGTAAATATATATGTTAATAAATATATAAATAATAATAGTAGAAATAATAATAATAATAATTATTATTATTATTATTATTATTATTATTATTATTATTATTATTATTATTATTATTATTATTATTATTATTATCATAATCATAATCATAATAATAATAATAATAATGTTGATAAATGAAAAGGAAAAAGAAAAACAAAAGAAAGTTAAAACAAAAACCTAAAACTCCTAAACTAACTAATCCAATACTATTCCTAAACCAATGCCCACCCGCAGCAGAACCCCACGGCCCAGACTTCTCCCCCTCCCGAATTCACTCTCTCTCTCTCTCTCTCTCTCTCTCTCTATATATATATATATATATATATATATATATATATATAACACCTAACCCTAATCCCCTTCACCTCGACCTCAGCACCGACCCGCCGGCGCCGGCGACCACCGCCGCACCGGCCGGCGACCGCTGCGCAATAGCTGTGGGCCACCGCCACCCGCGTGTGGACAACCGCAGTAACAACGGCAGCAATGCCCCATCTTTCAGGTTCAATAACTCTCTCATCTTTGATTCTTTTCTCTAACGGTTTGTCCGTGTACATTCACAACCTAACCCTCTAGGATTTTCCTTCAAGCGGGACGAGTTTTCGTGCCATGAATTGGTCGAAAAATCGACCGAAAAACTGCCAAAAAACTGACCAAAAATAGTCCAGAATTTTGACCCAAACCTCCATGTTCACGCCCAATTTGCCACCAACCCGTTTAATATTTTCAAAATCTAATTAGAAGGTTTAATATTTTCAAAATCTAATTAGAAGATTTTTTTCTCAATATAACAGAAAATTTTACTTTTCTTTTAGTTTTTTATTAATTTATTTTATTTGTTAAATTATTCGGCCTCCAAAACGACCAAAAATATGATATTTTAAAACTAAAAATTTGTGATACAGAGTGCGCCCCGCCAAACGGGACCGCCTCATCACATACCAATTATACCGAAAGACGCATATGGTATATCCTGACATGTGAGCTTTCACGAAAGTTGATTCGGACGTGTGTGCGCGTCGGAATCAACCCGTATCCGTAAAATATTCTCGTATCATAATTTTTGCAAACTACCACCCCACTTTGTATACGCTCGTCGGAATGTGACAAAACTTGTGCCATTAGATTCGTAGTATCACGCTGGTCCTGTGACCCAAGTTTTACGCGATTTCGAGACAGTTGACCGAGCCGCCTATTCGCGGGCCCCATGGTTTGACTTGAAGGGCGAATTTGTGATCGACTCACCTGAATCCAAAATTGAATATACCGTTGAGTTCGTATCACCGTTTAGAATTTATTTGACCTATAATTTGTTCTATTTAAAGACATTTACCTTTGGCACGTATTTTGGTGCAAAGTGGCCCACAAGCGGACCCGCTTTGACCCAAAATTACCGTTTTGCTCCTGTGTTCAAATTGGACGAAAGGGTAGTATTTTCTAGCTATCTCGCTTATTCTGGGAAAGTTTGTGATGTTTATTTCAGCATCCGGAGATGTTTATTCGGATGCCATAGTTTTCGATCCCTTGTGCTTGACATCTGGACGCTTACACTACGCAGCTTTCTTGCCAGGCAAGTATACCTTACCATTGTACTGTGATTTACATTTTATATGGTGCATGCATTTTATTGCTGTATTTAGTTCATATATTTTAACTTCTATATAAACTGCGCATCAAAGAATAACTTGGGTGCAATGACGGTAGCGTCGTATTTTGTCTTTATTATATATTATGCATGTCGACCTAGTTTTACGAGACCACCACATAATTTGGAGGCATCATTAGGTTTTATTGGCCGTGACACATCTGTTACACGAGTGTAAGTCTCATGTAGAACACGGACTTGCGTGACGGACTGGCCACTTGTACGTATGGGACGTGCATTAGGGAATAACTTCTAATAAATTTGCATGCTAGAAGACTTAGCAGTTATTAGAGGTACCATCGTGTCATGGATTTGGCATGAATAGAGCATGGGGTGGGAAGAACAACAAGTAAGGCGTTTGAGCTTATTTTCACTTTTCGTATGTAACCCGCACGCTCCGCTGGAGATGATTGGTATGATGACCCCTTTATTATCTACAGGCGGACTCTGACGTTCAAAAGACGTCATGCTTTTTAGGCCCCTGATTCTCCGAGAGAATCATGCCAATCGCATTTTAGCTAAATAGCCCAGGTGTTGGGAAGTTTTTCTCAAAGTGCATTCACATAGATGGTTAGGCGACCCTTGGATGTTTATTTTTAGTATTTTATTAGCATGCTTCTATGTATCTTGTTATGTCCCTGTGAGGACCTGGTCCCTTTCCAAGTGTAGACGATCATGACTATTCGCAGGAGCACGGATCAGGACTTGCTACTTCGTTCTCTTTCCAGGAGGTCTTCTCTTCGAGCCTCATTGTTCATTAGATGTACTTATTATATTTACTTTTATATTCTAGTTTGGTAGTGGATTTGTCTCCATCCAACTATTAGTTCTTCTCAACCAGTTCATATTTGGTTCATTGACATATTTGATCATTTATTTCTTTATGATTATTTTGTAGATGAGATTTAGTTATGCCCTGTGACTTGTGACAAATATATACCACTTATGAATTATTGTTCATAATACAACGTACGTATGTATTATGGTTTCCATATATTGGAGTCTCCATATATATACGGCTGGCATGCTTACGTATTCCTAGTCCTACGTACTTTAGGACTGGGGCGTGACAAGTTTTTGTGGTGGCCCATGCAGGTCGAGTTAGCCGTTTCGGTTACGTAACTGTACCGAGCGGGCCTGCACCTAGGATTAGAGTTTTAGGTCTCATCCACATTTGACTATGACTTACCTTCCTTCCAATCTGTTCTATTTAAATAATTGCATCCTGATTGATTCATGTACTTCCCTAATATTTCCTTGAGTATAGCCTTCTGCTAGAATTTAGGAATCCTTGTTGTTAGGATGATAATTAGGGTAACATTTCTACTAAGAATGCAACTAGAATATTGACACATCACTAAGTTTAGAATACCTAATGAACCCTAGCATCCCTTACCTGTAGATTAATTGACCATTATCCCTTGATATATTTATGAAGGACTTGAGAGTAGGATAGACACTACTAGGGTTAGTTAGAAATTTGACCATATTGTTTGACCCTAGTATTAAGGAACCAATAGAAATCCAAGGTTGAATATTAGGACTAAACCAAACTTTCATAGTGAAATAATATAAGAGGACTATAAAATTAGATTCCTGTCTTGATATTAGCAGAACAGTACCTTAGGAAACCAAAAGGAATGAATAGAATATTTTTCTTGATCATACCTCGAACACAGAGATTAGCATACCATATTTTCCTTAGGAAACCAAGATTTATCAAGAGTCTCTCTATTTAATTTCATATCTTGTTCCTCCGAAACCTTAATGCTCGCTATTTGTGCGACGACTAAAATTTTCCTTCATCTTTCAATTCGAGCCACCTAACCCTTCTGATAGTAGGCCAAGTGATTTTCTTTTATGTTAGGATATATAGTTTGCTAGGATTATAACTGCTAATCTTAAATTTTGAAATTATATGCTTAGTAGTTAGAACTTGATAGTTTGAGTAGTTCATTTAGATTATGATTTTATGATTATACTTTAGTTTTAAATCACGTAATTTGTATCCATATCTCAATACAGGTTATATCCTCTTTCACTTGAGAGCCAGTAACTTCTCCATTCTTAATATTAGCACTTTGGTTCTACAAACACTATGATTAAGACTTAAGATGACCATTACCTATATAAGATACCTTAATAAATACCACTATCTTTTTCTCGTATACCCCAATAAGAGTTTCTACTTTATTTACAAGGACAAGGTTATTTTATAGAAGCCCCTTAAGGTAGTTACAGTATTAGTTTATTCTTGTAAGTTGGGTAGTATGCCTTACAACCTAGTATCACATAGTCCTTTTGACCCATTAATGAAGTGTAATTGAATGACACCAACTATAGGCTTCCATAAGAAGATAGTGTTTATCGAGACTGTAGAACTTAGAGGCCCATACCCCCATTTGGTAAACTAGAGACTTAGACAAGAAGTTAGTATGGTAACTATAGAGGCACAACACCGGACGAGTCTTATCTTCTTGGTGAACTTGAATTATTTTGTACCTTTTACTCATCATAATCCCGCGTACTTATGTTATTTGGAATATCTTGACTCATGCTGCTTTCACAATCTAGTTTTGCAAGCTTATTCTTTTATCGAGCTTGTTCATGACATATGTATTATTGGGGGGCCACTCTAATATATTTGTCTATTTAGAATCAGTGTATTATAGTCTGATCAACCTTAGTGTGCTTGGTTCGCTCTTCGCATGACTACTTTACATGGATTGAGATATATAATTAACTAGTAGACAAATATACTTGCCCTTTAAACATGTCCGAGCATATCTTATCGGTTAAATAACTGTACTGATATAAGCATAAGAATTTACCAAAATAGGATCTTACCCGCAACTGCCCTGACAACTCTCTTTTTGAATTCTTTAATCGCCTTGAACCCCGTACTTGTATTCTATCACCTCCTCCTTGAATTCTTTATTATTGTTTTTCGTCTTCCCCTATTTCGAAAAGACGAACGCTCGTGCTTAATATAAGTTTGACACACGGAGAGTACTAGATATACCCCATAGGCCAATTATATTACTTTATGAATATCTTTTGTAATTAAGGGCACATCACATGGGATATGTTTGGTGTTAAAAACTTTGAGGATATATTGAACAACACGATTAAATATTTTGAGGAAGTCTTTCTTAAAGGTATAGTCTTATGTGATAGATCGATAAATTCTAAGTTGGGTAGAAGTTGCATTGTCAACTTGAGGTTTTTTTTTTTAATTGTGATCAAGTAAGATTTGATTGAGAGATTTAGGTCATTTTGATAAATTTTTAGAAGAATAATTAAGATGATGAGGATTTAATGAATTTTGATATCTTGATATTGCGGACCAAATATTTACACTTTGAGCACATGATTTAAATTTTGAATATTAGAGATTGAATTAAAGATTTAAATTTTGAGGAAATAAATAAATAAATAGAACTCTAAACATGAACATTGATGGATTAAATTCAAAATTCTAGAATTTGATGATTTGAATTAAAAGTTAAGCTTTGATTGTTGGATCACCTATTTGAAATATTGATGATAGAAATTAAATTTAAAATTTGAAGAGTACAAAATTCATAAGTTGAAAATAGGAATAAGATTTGATTAGAATTGTTTATTATTTAAAATCTAGAGAATATTATGATAGTTGAAGATTGTGATATAAAATTTAATGTGGATGATTTAAAAATTTAAAATAGATTACGATTAGTTGAATTTTGATTAAACAGTGATTATTTTAAATTTGAAGTAATTACGATAGATTTGAATAGATTTTGTTATTTAAATTTTTGGAAGAGATTGCGATAGACTTGCCTTATATACGAATGTGAAAGATTTAGCAAATTATACCTTATTTTTAATTTCGAGGACGAAATTTTTTTTTTAAGTTGGGTAGATTGTAAACCCCTTCACCCAAAAATAGGTATCTTGTGTGTATTTTGTATTTCTTGTATTTGTTTTAGATTATTTTTCAAAAAATTAAAACTCAATTTTTTTATTAGGATACTTCACCGTAGTTTGGACATTAATGATATAGGATGGCCCCAAAATTTGTATCTCCCTTCATAGGAAGTAGCCTACACAGGAGACACTACCTGTAGGATCTTTTCGTGGCCCAAAAATTTGATCCATTGGCATTAATATGACATTAGTGTAACAACCATAGATTAAGTGTTAAATATTTAGATATTATATATAATTTATTTGTGATTATTTTTCTATCCCAACTTCTTACAATTAGCATCCCATAATTCTCCATGCCAAATTAGGCAATTTCTTATTTTTGTAAGATTTGCATATTATTTACTATTATCCTATTTTGTTGGATATCCATTTAGTTATTTACTTAGTTAATTGGATAATATAATTATTTGATTTATTTATTATAACTAGATAAATATCTAATTATTAATTACAAATATTTCATAAAATATTTTGGGTGTAGTATTTTATTAAAGCTTTACAAAGTAAATTTTCTAGAATTTATTTTGTGTGCAAATATTTTTTTGGGGATTTTTTATAACCTCATCTATATATGCAAATATATATGTTAATAAAATATGTAAATAATAATAATAATAATAATAATAATAATAATAATAATAATAATAATAATAATAATAATAATAATAATAATAATAATGTTGATAAATGAAAAGGAAAAAGAAAAATAATAGAAAAGAAAAACAAAATAAAGTAAAAACAAAAACCTAAAACTCCTACACTAACTAATCATATATTATTCCTAAACCAATGCCTACCCGCAGCAGAACCCCACGACCCAGACTTCTTCCCCTCCCGAATTCACTCTCTCTCTCTCTCTCTCTCTCTTTATATATATATATATATATATATATATATATATATATATATATATATATATATATATATAACCCTAACCCTAATCCCCTTTACCTCGACCTCAGCGCCGACCCTCCGGCGCTGGCGACCACAGCCGCACTGGTCGGCGACCGCCGCGCAGTAGACGCGGGCCGCCGGAGCAGCCGCCGTCGTGCGCTCATGGACAGCCGTAGTAACAACGACAGCAACACCCTATCTTTCAGGTTCAATAACTTCCTCATCTTTGATTCTTTTTTCAAGCGGTTTATCCGTGTACGTTCACAACCTAACCTTCTAGGATTTTTTTTCAAGCGGGACGAGTTTTCGTGCCCTGCATTGCTCGAAAAATCGATCAAAAATGGCCAAAAAACGGACCAAAAATAGTCCAGAATTTTGACCCAAACCCCCATGTTCACGCCCAATTTGCCACCAACCAGTTCAATATTTTTAAAATATAATTAAAATATTTTCTTCTCAATATAACCGAAAATTTTACTGTTCTTTTAGTTTTTATTAATTTATTTTATTTGTTAAATTATTCGGCCTCCAAAACGACCAAAAACTTGATATTTTAAAACTAAAATTTTGTGATACGGAGTACGCCCCGCCAAACGGGACCACCTCATCGCATACCAATTGCACCAAAAGGCGCGTATGGTATATCCTGAGGTGTGGGCTTTCGCGAAAGTTGATTCGGACATGTGTGCGCGTTGGAATCAACCCGTATCCTTAAAAAGTCCCCGTATCGTAATTTTTGAAAACTACCACCCCACTTTGTGTACGCTTGTCGAAATACGACAAAACTTGTGCCATTGGATTCATGGTATCACGCTGGTCCTGTGACCCAAGTTTTATGCGATTCTGAGACAGTTGACCGAGCTGCCTATTCGTGGGCCCCACTGTTTGACTTGAAGGACGAATTTGTGATCGGCTCACCGGAATCCAAAATTGGATATACCATTGAGTTTGTATCACCGTTTAGAATTTGTTTGACCTATAATTTGTCCCATTTAGAGACCTTTACCTTTTGTACGCATTTTGGTGCAAAGTGGCCCACATGTGGACCCGCTTTGACCCAAAATTACCGTTTTGCCCCTGTGTTCAAATTGGACGAAAGGGTAGTATTTTTTAGCTATCTCGTTTATTCTGGGACGTTGGTGATGTTTATTTTAGCAACCGGAGACGTTCATTCGGATGTCATAGTTTTCGATCCCTTGTGCTTGACGTCTGGACGCTTACACTACACAGCTTTCTTGCCAGGCAAATATACCTTACCATTGTACTGTAATTTACATTCTATATGGTGCATGCATTTTATTTCTGTATTTAGTTCATATATTTTAACTGCTATATAAACTGCGCATCCAAGAATAACTTGGGTGCAACGACGGTGGCGTCGTATTTTGTCTTTATTATATATTATGCATGTCGATCTAGTTTTACGAGACCATCACATAATTTGGAGGCATCATTAGGTTTTATTGGCCGTGACACATCTGTTACACGAGTATAAGTCTCATGTAGAACACGGACTTGCGTGACGGGTTGGCCACCTGTACGTATAGGACGTGCGATAGGGAATAACTGCTAATAAATTCACATGCTAAAAGACTTAGCAGTTATTAGAGGTACCATCATGTCATAGATTTGGCATGAATAGAGCATGGGGTGGAGAGAATAACAAGTAAGGCGTTTGGGCTACTTTGCACTTTCCTTATGTAACCCGCATGCTACTCCGGAGATGCGTGGTATGATGACCCCTATATTATCTACAGGCGGCCTCTGACGTTCAAAAGACGTCATGCTTTTTAGGCCCCTGATTCTCCAAGAGAATCATGCCAATCTCATTTTAGCCAGATAGCCCACGTGTTAGAAATTTTTTCTCAAAGTGCATTCACATAGATGGTTAGGCGACCCTTGGATGTTTATTTTTAGTATTTTATTGGCATGCTTCTATGTATCTTGTTACGTCCCTTATCCCTTTTCAGGTGTAGACGATCATGACTATTCGCAGGAGCACGGATCAGGACTTGCTACTTCGTTCTCTTTCCATGAGGTCTTCTCTTCGAGCCTTATTGTTCATTAGATGTACTTATTATGTTTACTTTTATATTCTAGTTTGGAAGTGGATTTGTCTCCATCCAACTTGTAAACACCCGAATTTTTCAAAAATTAAAAATGAATTTTCATGATTTTTTGGAATTTTTAACTAATTAAAATAAGTATTTTCTGGTATTAAATAAATTTTGTGATTTTATTAAATATTAAAATATTATAAAAATATTATTTTTGAGTGTAAAATAAAGAATTAGACAGTATAATTTTTCTAAAATTTATTGGACCAAAAAACTACTTTTAAATAGCTAAAAATAATATGTTTAAATAAACCCACTTGAACCAAACTGAACCGGATTAAACCAACTAATTAAACCAACCCATACTGAACCGAACCAGACCAACCCTATTTAAACCAAAATCCTATTGGGTCGGGTCGGATCTGGACCCGTTAACCGAAACCCGACCCGACCCGAACCACGATCCCTGCTACAGAAACTGAAACCTAATTTTCCCCCCAACTCTCCATCTCCGCCGCGGCCGTCCGCCGCTGACCCTTCAATTCCCTAAACCCGTCGCTGCACAGCCGATTCCTCTCCCCAACGCCTCGCCTCCCCTCTCCGCGGCGCCTCCAACCGCTGAAACCCCCGCCTACCCGCCGCTCTGACTTCCCTAACTGTCGCCCTACCCCTTCGTCTACCCGCCGCTCACCTCCCCACCGTCCTTCTTCTCCCCTCCCTCAACGGCCAACCCGCCTTCCACTATAAAACCCCCACCACTTCACCGCCAACCACTGCCTCCGCCAATCCCCCAACACCTCGACGCCGCTCACCTCACTACCGGCAACCACCACGGCCACTACTGCATCTCTCCACCACCAGAACCCCGGTGACGCCTCCGCCCAGAACCCCGACGACTTCGACGACCCGTCGACGACGTTGTCGCCGACCTTAGCAGCCACAGCTCCGCCGCCAGCGAGCTCCGCCACCACCGCGCCGCTCCGTGCACGCAGAATAGTGGTTTTCGACCTTTGTTAAGGTGAAAATTTCTCTCTCCTCGCTGCGTTATTTTTCGAACAGTCTGTTACGACATGTTCGCTACGTGACCCCCTCGAACCCCGTGCCATTAGACTGGGAAATCGTGGCCTGTGTCGATTGTAAACTGCGACGCAAAAACATATAAATATACCTAATTTTAGACTTTTAGAAATTGTTCCAAACTTCCCAGTTCTCGACCGTTTTACGTGCAACCCGTTTAATAATTTTAAAGGATACTTTTGTTTACTTAATCCTAATTAATAATAAAAAATAATTCTAAATATTATATTAAATTAAATTAACTAATTCCTGGGTAATGGGGTTTAAGTTGCTAGTTAACGATTTTCTAGTAAATAAGTTGTCCATCGAATTTTATGTTAAGAAAAATATAAGTGCTTCCTTCCTCGTTTTGAAAGTCTTTAAAATTAACTGTCCAATTAGATTTCAGATCGATAATTCTATTTGATTCTCATATAATCTTTCTTTTCTAGTTTAATGCAATTAAAGTTTTTTGTACATTGACCTCTCCACATTTCAGATTATGGAAAATCTATTAAAAACACATAGTATAAAATTGCTTGAAACACATAGAACACAGTGAAGCAATAGAAAAAACACATGGAACGCATACTTTAGAAACCAATTCATGGGATTGTAAGTATTCCAAAAAGGGAGACTTACAAATCATGAAAATAAAATAGAAGTATGATGTAACTTAATAATGATACTATTAAAACGAAAAAACTTTAAAGAATTTGCAAAGAGACTTACCAATCATCCTGATTTTAAATAAACCTCGAAGGTGGTCGATATTATTGTCGACTACGCCATTATCATAGCTTTAACAATTTTAAAAGATAAAGGGGTCTTCGGGTCTCTCTTCCTCCTTTCTCATGTCACCCTTCCTCATTTCTCTCTCGTGTCATCATTAAGCCGGTGGTCTGGAGCTCCCCGAGCGTTGGTGTTAATACCATATTATAAGAATAGAATAGAGAATAAAAATTTGTAGTCGAATAATCTTATACGAGACTTCTTTGTTAATCATATATATAAGGGAAGCAGTAATAAATTTGTGGGTATTTATATAAGGGCATCATTTTTTTTATTTATCCATAAATATAAGATTTACTGCAATACAAAATACTACAGAACTAACTAAAATACCTATCCATGTCAATTTTGTCAAGTACTATTATACAAGTAATGTTAGGTAAATGGTCCCAAATTTGGGGGAGTTATTTTTTGCTTTCGCAACTTTTAGTTTTAAAAGATGACAAATGTTAAGGGCACTACATAGTTTACTAGAGGCAACATAAATGTAAAAAAAAAATTTACAAAATTCCCTTAAAAATTTGTAGGGCAATACAATAATATGTATTTTAAAAAAATTGGCTTCATCTTCTTTCTTTCCAAATCCCTAAACCTTAATCCATGATTTTTGCAAAATTTCTTTGTAGGTCGTCCCACTTGGCACTATTTTTGAAACTTTGAACTTATTAATGTTATTTCAAAGCTTTAGAATCGAATAATCACATTTGGGACAACAAATAACAGTAACGCCCCGCTCTACCTTGTTTGGCAAGACGATTCAATTGATCAACGTAGTTCAAATTTGGCTCAATCAGGAGACATGCTCTGAGTCCCACTCGGCTAAGGCAAGTTCCCATTCAGGTGGGTGGCTTCGATAACTCGTCTCTTCCTTGCCTTCACACTTAACAAAACAGATGTTACATGCTTGTTCGTTAGGCAAAAACTTGATGCATGCTAATAAAATTAGATGAATCCTATCCTAGATCACATTATATAGAACATGGAATGTTACCTTGATGCCTAGGCACACACTATCTGTTGCTACTTCAGACTTGTACGAGTAGAATTGCCTATGCTTATTACACAGACTAGCTAACTTGAATGCTTTAGAAGTAGTGTTTCATATTTTTGGTTTATTTTATCACATGACTTATCTACACTGATGTTTAGACGTAGATTTTTATATTGTTGCCACGCCGTATAACTTAGAGTACGTCACTGCTATCAGAGTACCATATGGAGAATAGTACTACTTATGTAGAAGAGCTATCAAATAGTCGCTTCTGAGCTTTGATAGAAAAATGGAGTGACTTCGGGATCGTTGGGTTGCTAAGACAGTTACTGGACTGGGAGTTGCATAGAGATGGAAAGTTTGAGATTCAAAGAATGATTTGAGTAGTATAGAAAAAGATTGGAAAAGAGACTTGCATAGTCACAGACAACTTGTGCACAAGGTGTAATTCTCGACCGATCATCGGGGCACCGGGATCGTGTCGGCCCAGGAGAAATGCGCTAGCTGAAATCCTAGTGCGTAGCTGTGCTAGCTTAAGTACTAGCACTAAAGGATTCAGAATAATTACAGCGAAGCTCGCTACTCACGGCTGCAAGGATCGACATCTAAACCAAGCTACAGTCCACGATGGCTTGTGGTGCCAGTGACCTTCATATAGACTAAGTTGGCTTGCAAGTAGTAATCCGCATGCAGGTTATTAGTTGAACATGAATGGATGCACTGTACGACACATATTTATGAGCCTACGCATAATCTGTCAAGACACATTTAAGACACTCAGAGTTTTCAAAGATGTCTCTTGTTTCATTGTATATATTTGGATAAACTTGATGTATCTCTTGGGGGGGAAGAAAATAAGTTCATGAGCTTGGTCTTACTTCTCCGTCGAGAAACAAAAGAAGGCTTCCATATCGAAGCTTCACTCAGACGTAGCTCGCTTCTTTTTGGGTGTGAAGTAGTGTCAAACCAAAATACTGAGGGTAAGTATTGGTAAATTATGCCATGTTACTTGTATATAGCTTGACACTTTTATGTCTGCGACATAAGTAGATTTTCCTAAAATACACATAGACATTATGATCATCATTATATTGTTTCCAATACAGATACTTACTGAACCTATCATATCATATTATTCTGGATGGTTTTAGTCCATATACGCCTCATTGTAATCTAATACAGTGCATATCCCTAAACTTGGTTTTTGGTAAATTAAATCCTTCGGGGATATACTTGGCAATGTAAATCGTTTAGGTATTTTCACATATATTTTACTGGTTAGGTTACCATAAACAAGGAATATGCATAGGTTACCATCAACAATGTATTTTCCTGTCTATGTTACTATCAAAAATGTTAGTTACGTGTCTTATTTCTAATAACTTTATAAATTTTACTTGCACAAAAAATTTGCAGACACTTCAAACAAGATGAACAACAAATAAGCAATTTTTTTAGAGATGTATATATTGCTTTTCAATGAATTAGCTCAAGATAATCAACAGCAAAAAGCAATTTAAGTAGAAATTTTATGGCTTCATGATTTTATACATTATGGGTCTCAAACATACCAGTTAATGATTTCCTAGTAAATAAGTTGTCCATCAAATTTTTTGTTAAGAAAAACATAAGTGCTTCCTTCCTCGTTCTGAAATTCTTTAAACTTAACTATCCGATTAGATTTCAGATCATAATTCTATTTGATTCTCATATAATCTTTCTTTTGTTGTTTAATGCAATTGAATTTTTTTGTATATTGACCACTCCACATTTCAGATTATGGAAAATATTTTTTTTTAAAATATAGTATAAAATTGCTTGACACACGTAGAACACAGTTAAGCAATAGAAAAAACACATGGAACGCATACTTTAGAAACCAATTCATGGGATTGTAAGTGTTCCAAAAAGGGAGACTTGCAAATCATGAAAATAAAATAGAAGTATGATGTATCTTAATCGTGATATTATTTGAGCAAAAAATCTTTAAAGAATTTGTAGAGAGACTTACCAATATTCTTGGTTTCTAATAAACCTCGAAGGTGGTCGATATTATGGTCGGCTACGCCATCGTCAGAGCTTTAACAATTTTGAAAGATAAAGGGGTCTTCGGGTCTCCCTTCCTCCCTTCTCATGTCACGCTTCCTCATTTCTCTCTCGTGTCATCATTAAGCCGGAGGTCTGGAGCTCCCAGAGAGTTGGTGCTGATACAATATTATAAGAATAGAATAGAGGAAGAAAAATTTTGTAACCGAATAATCTCATACGAGACTTATTTATTAATCGTATATATAAGGAAGGAAATAATAAGATTAAATACATAAGGACATCAACTTATTTTGTATTTATCCATAAATATATGATTTACAACAATACTTATAATTATTTCAATATGGGATGAAAAATACTACCAAACTAACTGAAATACCTATACATGTCAATTTTGTCGAGTACAAGTACTGTTATACAAGTAATGTTAGGTAAATGGTCCCAAATTTGGGGGAGTTATGTTTTGCTTTCGTAGCTTTTAGTTTAAGAGAAGACACATGTTAAGGGCACTACATAGTTTACTAGAGGCAACACAAATGTAAAAAAAAAATTACAAAATGCCCTTTGGGACTATTTGTGAAATTTAATAGAGACATAAGTATATTAAAAAAATTGGCTTCATCTTCTTCCTTTTCAAATCCCTAAACCTTAATCCATGATTTTGCATAATTTATTTGTAGGTCTTCCCATTTGGGACTACTTGTGAAATTTTGAACTCTATTAATGTTATTTCAACGCTTCAGAATTGAACAATCACGTTTGGGACAACAAAGAACTGTAACGCCCCACTCTACTTAGTTCGGCAAGATGATTCAATTGAGAAACATAGTTTAAAATTTTCTCATTAAAGAGACGTGCTCTGAGTCCCGCTCGACCGAGGCAAGTCCCCATTCAAGTGGGTGGCTTCGGTGAACTCGTCTCTGCCTTGCCTTCACACTTAACAAAATAGATGTTAAATGCTAGTTCGTTAGGTAATAACTTGATGCATAGTAATAAATTAGATGAACCCACATGGCTAAGAGAATAATCTCATCCTAGATCACATTGTATAGAACATAGAATTTTAACTTGCTGCCTAGGCACACATTATCTGTTGCTACGAATGCTTTAGAAGTATTGTTTCATATTTTTGGTTATTGTATAACATGACTTATCTACACTGTTGTTTATAAGTAGATTTTTATATTGTTGCCACACTGTATCACTTAGAGTACGTCACTGATGTCAGAGTATCATATGGAGCTTAGTACTACTTATGCTGAAGGGTTATCAAATAGTTGCTTATGAGATTTGAGATAGAAATATGGAAAGACTTCAGGACCGTTGGGTTGCTAAGACAGTCACTGGACTAGGAGCTGCATAGAGATGGAAAGTTTAAGATTCAAGGAATGATTTGAGCAATATGAAAAAAGATTAGAAAAGAGACTTGCATGGCCACAGACAACTTGCGCACAAAGTTTAATTCTCGACCGATCATCGGAGCACCGGGATCGTGTCGGCCGGAAGAATTATGCTAACTGAACTCTAGTGCTTAGCCGTGCTAACTGAAGTACTAGCACTAAGGGATTCGGCATAATTGCAGCGGAGCTCGCTACTCGCGACTGCAAGGATCGACATCTAAACCAGGCTACAGTCCAAGATGGCTTGTGGTGTCAGGGACCTTCATATAGAATAAGTTGGCTTGCTAATAATAATTCGCATGCAAGTTATTAGATGAACATGAATGGATGCACTGCACGCCACATATTTATGAGCCTACATATAATTTGTCAAGACTCGTTAAGACACTCAGTGTTTTCATAGATATCGCTTGTTTCTTTGTAAATATTTGGATAAACTTGATGTATCTCTTGGGAGGGAAGAACTAAGGGTAAGTATTGGTGTAAAACCCCTAATCCTAAAAAAATCATATATTTTTTATTAATTCTTAATTTAATTGTAGTAATTAGTGGCTAATTAGGAGAAATATATTTTATTTCATTTTTATTTTATGTGTTGGTGCATTTAGGTAATTTATGGAGCCAGTATAAATTTTTCCTAATTTATTTTATGTAGGAGACCCTTTGGATAGTTACTAGCTTAATGGTATACATTAATACAAATTCTAGATTTTTCTATGTATATATATATATATATATATATATATATATATATATATATATATATATATATATATATAAAGGAAATAGAAAGAGAAAGAAAAAAAGAAAAAAAAGAAAAAAAAAATAATCCCTATTGGATCCTAAACCCATTAGCCCCACCTACCCGCTACCCTATAGCCTAACACCCGGTCCCTTGGAAATAAGAAACAGCAGTCGCATCAGCCCTTAGTATCACCCTCTCACTTAAGCCCGCGATTCCCTCTCTCCCTTTACTATATATAACATCATTCAATCGAAAACCCTAACCCTAATTCATTTCCCATCTCCACCCTCTCGATCCTGACCGTCGTCCGCCAGCGAGACCGCCAAGCCACCGTGCCCAGCCAAGTCAGAACCGACCCCGATGACCGCGACAGCGCACAACCCCGCGCACTGACAGTTTGGACAGCAGGTTACCGGTGTTCCAGCCCTGTTTTCCGTCACCTTGCTCGACCAAACTCGACCCCGTCTTCACTGGTACGTTCACCACTTAATCCTCTTCAATATATGTATGATAGTTGACCTCGAACCGCGCTTAACCCTAGGCGAAAATAGCGCCCAAGTTGCCGGAAAAAGATAACTTTTTGGTATCGCAGAAAACTACGGTAAATTACCTATGTTCTTGGATTCGTATCTCCCACCACAGATATCCGAATTCGATTTTTCTTTTTGGTATGCGGAGACCACTTGACCTAGTTTAATTTTTGTAAATTATATTAATTTGTTAATTGCTGTATGTAGAATTAAATTCGTCAAAAAACCCCAAAAACCCACTTTTTCCAGATTTTTAAAAATTGTAAAATGGAGCGCGCCCCTCCAAACGGGACTGCCCTGCAGTGTACCAAGTGTACCAAAAGGTGCGCGCAGTATACCCGGACGTGGGAGAGTTCGCAGAAACTGATTCGGACGCGTGTGCGCGTTGGAATCAGCCCGTATCCGCGGACAATTCTCATGTCGCAACTTTTGCGAAAGTCTTGCGTATTTTGTGCACGCTCGTCAGAATATGACAAAACTTGCGCTACTGGACTCATGGTAACACGCTGGTCCTATGACCCAATTTTTACGTAATTCTGAGACAGTTGACCAAGTCGCCAATTGGCGGGCCCCAAACTTTTTTGGCGAAATTGTGTTCGGCTCACCTGAATCCACATTTGGACATACGAGTTTGTGCCGACATTTAGAATTTTTTTGACCTATAATTTATTCCATTTAGAGACCTTTACCCTTGGCACGCTTTTCGGTGCAAAATGAGCCACATGTGGACCCCACTTTGACCCAAAATTATTGTTTTGCCCTTGTATCCAAATTGGACGAAAGGAAAGTGCTTTCTAGCTATTTCGCTTATTTTGGGAACGTTGGTGATGTCTATTTCAGCATCCGGAGATATTTGTTCTGAGGCCATAGCTTCTGATCCTGTGTGTTGGACTTTTGGACGTTACACTTTGCAGCTTTCTTACCAGGCAAGATACCTTGCCAAATTGCTTATAGTATTTTGCGTGCTTAGTATATTTCTGTATATTTATTGCATTTCTGTTTATTCATTGCATGTGTAGTTTCTTTCAGTCATTACTATATATTAGATATGTTGACACACACTTGACACTTAGTATCATAGAGGACAATCAGTAGGCGTATGGGCTTTAACCACTCTGGTAAACCGTAGTAACTAGCACGCACTATAGTGGTCGTGTCCGATGGTTGCTACCCCCGAGGTATGTCGATTGATGGAGTCATGAGGGTCGCTATCCCTGAGGTATGTCGGCTGATGATGTTCTAGACGGGTGTGTGAGTTGTGAGGCTTAGATCGAGTAGCCTACCCTTGCCCATACGTCAAAAAGTTATCCTCATTTGCATTCATATAGATTGTCTTGTACAGCGTACTTATATATTTTCAAACATTATGCATGTTTACTGTATTCAAATTGGCTTGCTTCTATGTATCTTGTTACGTCCCTCTAAGGACCTAGTCCCTTTCCAGGTGTATCTATTCTTGAGTATTCGCAGGAGCGCAGATTTGGATGTTAGATATGTTTCGAGGATGTCTTCTCTTCGAGCCCCGTGGTCGTTAGCTGGTATTCATATATTATATTTATTATGTTGTACTTTTCCATTCGAGTTGGTAGGGGATTTGTTTCCATCCGACTGTCATCTTTAAATACTTCTTATTAAGACCTAGTTATATAGATACTGGTTATTTATTTATATTTGATTTTCGTGGATGAGATTTAGACTATACCCTGTGACTTGTGATACATTTTATACCACTTGTGAATTTGATATTCATATTACAGCGTACGTATGGGTTATGGTTTTCATATATTGGAGTTGTCATATCCATGCGGCTGGCATGCTTACGTGTCCTAGTCCTACGTATTTTGGGACTGGGGCATGACATTTTTTGTGGTGGCCCATGCAGGTCAAGAGCATATTGTCTCGGTTACGTTACTGTACCGAGCAAGCCTGCAAATAGGATTATAGTATAGGATCTCATCCACAATTGACTATGATTCATATTCCTTTCCATCTGTTCTATTTAAACTATTGCATCATGCTTGATTCATGTGCTTCCCTAAATCCTTGAGTATAGCCCCTCCTAGAATATAGGAGTCCCTGTTGATAGATAATAAGTAGGGTAACCTTCCTATTAAGAATACAACTGGAGTATCGACACAACACTAAGATCTGAATGCCTAATGAACCCTAGCGCCCCTTATCTATAGATTGGTTTACCATTACCCCTTGATGTATTTATGAAGACTTGAGAGTAGTATAAACACTACTAGAGTTAGTTAGAGATTTTACCATAATGTTTGACCCTAGTATTGAGGAACCAATAGAAATTTAAGGTTCAGTATTAGGACTAATCTAGTTTTTCGTGGTGAGATAGTACTAGAGAACTATAAATTTAGATTCTTGTCTTGAGATTAGCAGACGGTACCTTAGAAAGCCAAGAGCAATGCATAGAATATTTTCTTGATCATACCTCAAACACAGAGATTAGCATAGCATCCTCCCTTAGGAAACCATGACATTATCAATAGCCTCTCTATTTTATTTTATGGCTAATTCCTCTGAAACCTTAGCACTCGATGTTTGTGCGACGACTGAATTATGTTCTTCTTTTTTTTCATCTTTCAACTCGTGCCACCTGATACTTCTGATTGTAGACCGAGTGATTTTATTCTATGTTAGGATATATATAGCTTGCTAGAATTATAGTTATAAACTTGAATTTTGAATTTCTGTGCTTAGTAGTTAGAACTTGATGGTTTAAGTTATTCTTGTAGATTGTGACCTGATGATTATCCCTTAGTTTTTAATCGCGTAATATGTACCCCCACCTCGATACAAGTTACATCCCCTTTCCCCTTGAAGGCTAGTAACTTTTCCATTCTTACTATTGACACTTGCTCTATAAGCGCTAAGACTAAGACTTAAGACGACCATGACCTATGTAATATAAGAGGATACCCTAATAAGTACCAAGATCTTCCTCAGATACCCTAACAAGAGTTCTACTTTATTTATAAGGACCCAGCTATTCTGAAGAATCCCCTCAAGACAATTACAGTAGTACTTTATTGTTTTAAGTTGGGTAGTATGCCTCACAACCTAGTATCACATAGTCTTTTGACCTATTATTGAAGTATAACTGAATGACATTAATTGTATGCTAGCGTAAGACGATAGTATTTATTCAGACTGTAGGACTTAGAGGCTCATACCCCTATTTGGTCGACTAACGACTTAGACAGGGAGTTAGTATGACAACTGTAGAGATTGTAGAGTCTTATCTTTTTTGTGAACTTAGATTATTTTGTAACTTCTCTCATCATAATCTAGCGTACTTATATTTTCTGTACTACCTTGACTTATGCTGCTATTATAGCCTAGTTTTTGTAAGCTTATTCTTTTATCAAGCTTGCTCATGACATATGTATTATTGGGTGCACACAATGATACAATTGCCTAATCAAAATCAGTGTATTAAGGTCTAGCTAACCTTAGTGCGCTTGATTCGCTCTTCGCATGACTACGTTACGTAGATTAAGATATAGGGTAGTAGACAAATATACTTGCCCCTAGACATGTCTGACATATCGTATCGGTTACATAACAGTACTGATACGAGCATGTAAATAGGAAATTACCAAAATAGGATTTCAATCCACAACTGCCCTGACAACTCTCTTTTCGAATTTTTTAATCTCTTTGAATCTCGTACTTGTATTCTATCACCTTCACCTTGAATTCTTTATTATTGCTCTCCGTCTTCCCTTATTTCGGAAAGACGAAACCTCGTGCTGGTATAAGTTGACACACTGATAGTACTAGATATACCCCATAAGGCTAATCACATGACTTAGTGACTCTCTTTTATAATTGATTAAGGGCATATCATAGGTGATATGTTTGGTGTTAAAACTTTGAGGATTGAATAACATGATTAAATAATTAAGGAATAGTTTTCCTAAATGTATAGCCTTAGGTGATAGATGGATAAATTTTAAGTTCGGTAGATTATAAGCCGCTCACCCAAAATTAGACCTACTTGGCTTAGATAGTGAGACTAAGGCTAGATTGAATCCAGTTAGAGATAGAACGCGGTAATTTTTTATTTAATTTTGCAATAATTATAGCGCTTAGCGCACCTTACCGTGCTTCGATAATTGGAGCACTACACTAGCCACTGCCTTCCTACAAATTCTACACCCTTATCCTAGACATGCCCTTCTTTCATTCTGACCTTTATGTAACTTATAATTAAGCTCCCTTGTGCAACATTTTGGTCGTGCAATATCGCCCACTCCTTTAAACCTAGTCATGTATTTTAAAAATAATGCAAATCTTATACCATCCTTGACTTTCTACCGTGGCTTATTTTTAATTTCTAGGACAAAATTTTTATAAGTTGGATAGAATGTAAAACCCCTAATCCTAAAAAAATCATATTTTTTTATTAATTATTAATTTAATTGTAGTAATTAGTGGCTAATTAGGAGAAATAGATTTTATTTAATTTTTATTTTAGGTGTTGGTGCATTTAGGGGATTTATGGAGCCAGTATAAATCTTTCCTAATTTATTTCATGTAGGAGACCCTTTGGACAGTTGCTAGCTTAATGGTATGCATTAATACAAATTCTAGATTTTTTATGTATATATATATATATATATATATATATATATATATATATATATATTTAAAGGAAATAGAAAGAGAAAGAAATGAAAAAGAAAAGAAAGAAAAAAAATTTAATCCCTATTGGATCCCAAACCCATTAGCCCCACCTACCCGCTACCCCATAGCCTAACACCCGGCCCCGTGGAAATAAGAAACAGCAGCCGCATCAGCCCTTAGTATCACCCGCTCCCTGAAGCCCGCGATTCCCTCTCTCTCTTTACTATATATAACATCATTCAATCGAAAACCCTAACCCTAATTCATTTCCCACTCCATTTCCTGACCTCCGTCCGCCAGCGAGACCGCCAAGCCACCGTGCCACCCCAAGTCAGAACCGACCCCGACGACCGCGACAGCGCGTAACCCCGCGCACTGACAGTTTGGACAGCAGGTTACCTGTGTTCCAGTCCTGTTTTTCGTCACCTTGCTCGACCAAACTTGACCCCGTCTTCACCGGTACGTTCACCACTTAACCCTATTCAATATCTGTATGATAGTTGACCTCGAACCGCGCGTAACCCTAAGCGAAAATAGCACCCAAGTTGCCGGAAAAGATAACTTTTTGGTATCGTAGAAAACTGCGGTAAACTACCTATGTTCTCGGATTCATATCTCCCACCACAAAGATCCGAATTCAATTTTTTTTTGGTATGCGGAGACCACTTGACCTAGTTTAATTTCTGTAAATTACATTAATTTTTTAACTGATGTATGTAGAATTAAATTCGTAGGAAAACCCCAAAAACCTATTTTTTCCATAGTTCTAAAAATTGCGAAACGGAGCACGCCCCGGCAAACGGGACCGCCCCGCCGTGTACCAAGTGTACCAAAAGGTGCGCGCAGTATACCCGGACGTGGGAGAGTTCGCAGAAACTGATTCGGACGCGTGTGCGCGTCAAAATCAGCTCGTATCCGCGGTAAATCCCGGTATCGCAACTTTTGCGAAAGTCCTGCGCATTTTGTGCACGCTCGTCAGAATACGACGAAACTTGTGCCACTGGACTCGTGGTAAACGCTGGTCCTGTGACCCAATTTTCATACAATTCTGAGACAGTTGACCAAGTCGCCAATTGGTAGGCCCCATGGTTAACTTTTTGGGTAAAATTGTGTTCGGCTCACCGGAATCCACATTTGGACATACCGTTGAGTTCGTGCCGACATTTAGAGTTTATTTGACCTATAATTTGTCCCATTTAGAGACCTTTACCCTTGGCACATTTTTTGGTGCAAAATGGGCCACATGTGGACCCCACTTTGACCCAAAATTACCCTTTTACCCCTGTATCCAAATTGGACGAAAGGGAAGTGCTATCTAGCTATTTCGCTTATTCTGGGAACGTTAGTGATATCTATTTCAGCATTCGGAGACATTTATTCTGAGGCCATAGCTTCTGATCCTGTGTGTTGGACTTCTGGACGTTACACTTTGCAGCTTTCTTACCAAGCAAGATACCTTGCTAAATTGCTTACAGTATTTTGCATGCTTAGTATATTTTTATATATTTATTGCATTTTTGTTTATTTATTGCATGTGTAGTTTCTTTCAGTCATTACTATATATTAGATATGTTGACACACACTTGACACTTAGTATCATAGAGGACAATCAGTAGGCGTATGGGCTTTAACCACTCTGGTAAACCGTAGTAACTAGCATGCATATGGTGGTCGTGTCCGATGGTCGCTACCCCTGAGGTATGTCGATTGATGGAGTCACGAGGGTCGCTACCCCCGAGGTATGTCGGCTAATGATGTTCTAGACGGATGTGTGAGTTGTTAGGCTTAGATCGAGTAGCCTACCCTTGCACATACGTCGAAAAGTTGTCCTTATTTGTATTCATATATATTGTCTTGTACAACATACTTATATATTTTCAAACATTGTGCATGTTTACTGTATTCAAATTGGCTTACTTTTATGTATCTTGTTACGTCCCTCCGAGGGCCTGGTCCCTTTCCAGGTGTATCTTTTCTTGAGTATTCGCAGGAGCGCAGATTTGGATGGTTACATATGTTTCGAGGATGTCTTCTCTTCGAGCCTCGTGGTCGTTAGTTGTTGTTCATATATTGTGTTTATTGTGTTGTACTTTTCCATTCGAGTTGGTAGTGGATTTGTTTCCATCTGATTGTCATCTTTAGATACTTCTTATTGAGATCTACTTATATAGTTACTGGTTATTTATTTATATTTGATTTTCGTGGATGAGATTTAGATTATACCCTGTGACTTGTGATACATTTTATACCACTTGTGGATTTGATATTCATATTACAGCGTACGTATGGGTTATGGTTTCCATATATTGGAGTTGCCATATCCATGCGGTTGGCATGCTTACGTGTCCTAGTCCTACATATTTTGGGACTGGGGCGTGACAATTGTTAAGTTGCACCATGTTACTTGTGTATATCGTGACACTTTCATGCCTGTGACACAAGTAGATTTTCCTAAAATATACTATAAAATTGATCTTAAGGCAAGACTATAAAGGCAACATAATAATGATGTGCACTCACATAATGGATGTATTGGTTTTGTAAAGTGGACGAGAGACCTCCCCACCAGTGCATTTCTAATTTCTGATACCCCCACCAGATTGCGTGCAGTGTGCAAGAGTAGCTCGGACGGTGTAAAGGCGTGGAGCTTGGTTGGCGACTCGAGGTGTGCGACTGTGGCAATACTTTTGTATACGGGACATAATACATGGAACATCATCCATTATATTCATTCTCAAGTTGTAAGACGTATGGTGTGATCTATTGTATTAAGAGAGAGAGAGAGAGAGAGAGAGAGAGAGCTTGAGTGATTGTATTCTTGGCCTAGTGTCGTTGTAACTTATACTTCAATATCAATAAGAGAATCATTTATTTATATACTTGTTTTGATTTAAGTTTTCTGTTTGGGAACTTTTTGTGCGATGACTCTACAACTTAGTGTTCCATCGGCCGTTTGGTGCTTAACTTATGCGAGGGCAACTTAGGCTCGCACGGCATCACATCTAGTGAGGACGTTCGGTATGCAAAACCAGAGCGTGGAAAGAACTGCCAAAATGTTGGCAGTCCTGAATACGCACATGACCGCCAAAATTTGACAGTCTTAGGTATTTTTAGGAGTGCCAAAATTTGACAATTCTAATATAGAGAGCTCTATATTAGGACTACTAAAATGCCCTTAAATTTTTTGCATGTCCTAATATAGAGAGTTCTCTATAACTTTTTGCAAGTTTCAATGGACTTACATTTTTTTTATATTTCAAGACTGTCAAAATTTTGGCAGTCCTGACTATTGTTATGATTGCCAAAATTTTGACAGTCATAATAATAGTCAGGACTATCATATGGCAGTCCAGTGTCGTCTCCACATAAATGTATCATATTCTTAGATTCAAATTTTTTTTAAAACACCCATTAGTGAATCATAAACCTAAAATCTACTTTGTAATATTTATAAGCACATGAAATCAACATAGAAACTAACATTTCAAAATAAAAATCCTAGATATACAAAAAAAATTGAAGGTACCTTGATTAGGAAGGAGCCTTGTTTGGTGTCATCTCTAATTAGAATTTGAAAGAATTAAGGTTGGAAGATGAAGTGTGTTGATGTGGGAAAAAGAAATTAGAAAGAGAAACATATAGTCGTTGTTAGAGAAGGAAGATAGAAATTATATTTTGATGAGTTGTCCCAATCAAATTTTGGACATCCCTTCAAAAAAATTAATTTAAGTGTGTTGTCCTCTATCCTCAGTCATCCCTAACAAACTGCGTAGTGATGAGAACGGGGTCCATCCCTATGATGAATAAACATGAATTTGATCCATGGAAATCGGTCACCCATGGTTGGGTTCGGCCAAGCACTTAGCCATTTTTCTGGGTACAGTTTCTGTGACAAGATTCAGTTTTGGGAGACTATTTCGAAACTGTTGCAATCATTATTTGGCTTGGTCTTCAATACAAAAGTTGTTTAGAAAAGTTTTCTCTATCATCCAGTCTTTAAACCAGGTCATTTGGAGTGTATTGAAGAAGTTATGACCATCTGAAGTAGGATATCTATTCATATCCTACATGCATTCAGCTTACATGCAACATTGATGATAGATGAACGAATCTTGGGAGAAGAAACGAATCTTCCCTTTGGACTTCTCTATGAAACGAATGTGATATACCTAAGAGGCATATCCTCCCTATAAATAGAGGAGAGATGGTGACGGTTGAACACAACAAGTAACAAGAAGAACAAAATACAACTTATAATTCTCATACTTGTAATCCACCTCAAGTGAGTTTGTGAGAGAAAGTGATCCTAAAGTTAAGTTGTACCAACTTGAGAGAAGGCCATTGTAATCTTTCATTTGATTATAGTAAAAACAGTGAAGAAGGGGCGGGTGGAGGACGTAGGCTCAAATTGAAAACCTCGGTAAATCTTGTGTGTGTTCTCTCTCTTAATTTCTATTCTTTTCCATTTTTATTTATCTCATCACAAAGAAGAAAAATGTCTTATTTTTTCCAACAGTGGTATCAGAGCACAGGTTGCTAATCTTCTTGTGTTGAGATGGAGACTCCCATTGGTGGCATTCAGATGATCAGCTTGAATGGTCGCAACTGGATGATATGGAATGCGAAGATGACGGACCTTTTTCTATTGCAAGACCTCTATGCACTGGTTGAAGGTAAATCTTCCAAGCTGAATTCCATAACGGTGGAAGAATGGAAGAAGCTCGACCGAAAGACCATCGGCATCATTCGACAATGGGTAGATGATATTGTATTCTATCATGTGTCGAATGAGACTTCGGCGAACAGCTTGTGGAAGAAACTTGAAGATCTCTATGAGTGGAAGGCCGACGGCAACAAAGCTTTCTTAATTCGGAAGCTTGTTAATCTCAAGTTCAAGGAAGGTGATTACATATCTAAACATCTGAATAAAATACAAAGTATTGTTAATCAGCTTGCAGTTATGAAGATGGTGTTGGACGACGAGCTTCAAGCCCTTCTTCTACTTAGCTCGTTACTAGATAGTTGGGAGACTCTGGTGGTGTCTCTTAGCAACTCCGCACCTGATGGAGTTGTATCCATGAACCAAGTTACAAGTGTAGCGCCCCGTTCTCCCGGTGCGGAGAGCGCGGCTAAGAAACACAAGACGGTATCGTTCGATCGGGATAGATTGAATTAAGAACTCGTCCTCGTTATGGATTTGTTTCTTCGGAATTGATTCCCATATTCAGTGGACTGCGCCCCAAGGATCGGCTTAGCGGCAGAGTCAGGAGGGACCTCTCCGCTGCTATCTTTTATTGCCTCGGTTTTCGATGTCGCTTGTTGCTTTCGTGCTTTGAGTTGGTTTTGGGATTTGCTTATTTTCCTTGAACGGTTTCGATGGTTTTCATTGTTTTCGTTCATTGACTTGCACTTCTATTCCGAGAATGGAAAGAGAGGAAGAAGTATTAATCGAGCTGTTCGTGTGCAGGTGAACGAGCAGTAGGCGGCTTGCGAGCGGAGTCGTGAAGCGCCTCTTTCCTTCTTCTTTCCAAACATCGAAGTGAGTGGCTACCAACCCGATTAGCTAGCCCTGCTTCCAAGTTTTACTCCTTTGCCCCGATCAAACGATACCAAATAATAATAAAAGAAACCAAGATAAAAGACAAATATACTTGGTTATTATGCTTGTCAATCAAACCTGTGAACTGTTGCCTTATCGTATACTTGTTCGTGCAAATGTTCTATAAAACGTACTAAGTATAGAACACATCTTGTATATGCATAATTGTTCAGGGAGGCTATGCTAAATAAATCATGCATTACTACTTGTTGTGCACTCGTGTACTTGCACTCGTGTTCTTGCAATCGTGTTGCCTCAACTGCATGAATTGTTAACGTGTTAATCGTGTACGATCATGGACAACTTGTGCACAAGGTATAGTTCTGCGGACGGTCGCTGGGGCACTGGCACCGATCCGATCCGGGCGGAACTCGTGTAATAGTCATCGTGTACGGGACAAGGTGGCTTGCAGCGCCTCGTGTACTATCGTTGCATGCTATCCTTGCCTCGGACTAGTCTACTATGGCAATCATGCCAGTGATCATCGTGTATATTTAAACCTGTTGCATACTAACTTGTGTCTCCGTGGCAGGGAAGGCATGGTAAGTATTGTGCAGGTAATTCAGACGGTCAGGTAAAATCCACCGAACGGTGGCACGTTCATTTCAGTAAATTCTGTATGCTGCTTACTTGTAAATGAACTAAGGCAAGATAGAAACCCACAAATATGCATGCTTCATTAAAACAACGTGTTGATTGGTATAGTCAGGCTAGCTCGCCTTCACCAGCATATTTCGATATGCTGACCCTCGTTGAAACAGGTTCTCCGAACTAAGGCGAACCGAGCGAGGCGCCAAAGTCGTCTTTCCGATCCAGTCCAGCTGTTGGTGCATCTTCACCGCGCCTCCGAAGCATTTTGGAGTCAGGAGCCTGCAACTCTTCATACACAAATGCAGCTCCGTGGCAAAGCCGTCCTCCGGCCTGGAGGTCTTTATCGTTTTGAGTTTATAAAAGGATGTAATATACAGGACTGCTATCTCATTTTGAGTCATCTCTTTTGTAAGCCGTTAGGCATATTAGCTAACTCGTTCAAGAGTTTGTAATAGATGTTCATTATCAATAAAGAGAACTTTTCTATGTTTCAAATCTGTGTTTTAATTTATCTGCGTACTCTGAATATGTGCTTGCTATGCAAATCATTAAAGCCTTGTGCGGGCGCAACTCCAGGCCCGCACGGCGGTCATGATTCGGGGGACGCCTCAAGTGATTCTGCGGAATTGGGTCGTGACATAGTGGTATCAGAGCACAGATTCAAAGTTCCTTAGACTTCGTGCTGGAAAAGTTCCTTTAACGATCAAAATTCCTGTGCGAACTCTTGAACTCGCTAGGCCAAAATGAGATACGTTCATGCAATAAGTCCATAATACATTATGATCCTAATGTAATTTACCTTCTTTTGAAGGAATGGCTCCAGCGCAATCTGCAGCGCAAACCCCGGACGAAATGCAAGGCCAAGAAAGTAGTTCGGATACTTCGGGAAGTTCAAAGAGCCAGCGAGCCGTGCCAAGCATCGATCCCGTTCAACGAATGTTGCAGATGTTGGAGGCAAACCAACAAAGGGACGAGGCTCGCTATGAAGGGGCCGAGAAGCGGGCGGAAGAGAGTCAGCTCAAGTTTTAAGACAATATAGAAGCACGATTCTCAGTCCAACAAAAGCAGGTAGATACCCTGCAGCAGATCGTTCAGACTTTGGCATCCAACCAGTCCGCGGCAACGCCAGCGACTCCGATGGAACAGCCCGTGCTTGAAGTAGAGATGCCGCAAATACCAAGGACGAGGGACGTGACTGCCTTCGACTTTGGCCACTTCAAGAAAGTCTGCAACACCCCATTCAACGGGACTGAGGACCCAGTCGTAGCTCTAGATTGGTTGGCCGAACTTGAAGATCACTTCGCTCTGCTAGAGGTCCCCGAAGAAAAGTGCGTCGCCTGTGCGCAACTACAGCTCCGCCTCAATGCGCACGATTGGTGGGACGTGCATCGACGATCTTTCCAATTTGATCACGGAGAGGAGGCGATCTCGTGGACGACTTTTTGTGCCGCGTTCGAAGAGGAGTATGTACCCCCTCCAGTCCAACGTCAGATGGAGAACGAATTCGTGCAACTGAGGCAAGGCAGTATGACAGTTAAAGAGTACTCCGCCGAGTTCAACCGACTCGCCAAATTTGCTATGGCCTATTTACCTGATGTAGCGAGTCGAGCTAGAAGGTTTGAAGGTGGACTACGCCCTGTCATCCATTCGCACATATCCGTTCCTCAGTATCAGACAATGCATGAAGTCATGAATCACGCCATGTCGCTCGAACCACACTATCCTCACGTTCCTGCCGGCGCTGTGCATACATCCACTCACAAACGCCAAAGCAACGATAGAGAAAATACTGCTGTAAAATGCCCTAACAACGGAGGGCACCAAAGAGGAAACCCAGGGCCATCGTGTAATTTCTGTAAAAAGCGTGGGCACACTGCCAACAATTGTCGTTTGAGACTTGGGTTATGCCTAGCGTGTGGACAATTAGGCCATGCCATTAATTCCTGTCCGAACCTTCCTGATCGTCGTCCCCAACGAAATAATCCCTAACGGTAAGTTCTACCCTAAGTTTCAGGACGAAACTTCCAATTAGTTGGGTAGGATGTAGCGCCATGTTCTCCCGGTGCGGAGAGCGCGGGTAAGAAACACAAGACGGTATCGTTCGATCGGGATAGATTGAATTAAGAACTCGTCCTCGTTATGGATTTGTTTCTTCGGAATCGATTCCCATATTCAGTGGACTGCGCCCCAAGGATCGGCTTAGCGGCAGAGTCAGGAGGGACCTCTCCGCTGCTATCTTTTATTGCCTTGGTTTTCGATGTCGCTTGTTGCTTTCGTGCTTTGAGTTGGTTTTGGGATTTGCTTATTTTCCTTGAACGGTTTCGATGGTTTTCATTATTTTCGTTCATTGACTTGCACTTCTATTCCGAGAATGGAAAGAGAGGAAGAAGTATTAATCGAGCTGTTCGTGTGCAGGTGAACGAGCAGTAGGCGGCTTGCGAGCGGAGTCGTGAAGCGCCTCTTTCCTTCTTCTTTCCAAACATCAAAGTGAGTGGCTACCAACCCGATTAGCTAACCCTGCTTCCAAGCTTTACTCCTTTGCCCCGATCAAACGATACCAAATAATAATAAAAGAAACCAAGATAAAAGACAAATATACTTGGTTATTATGCTTGTCAATCAAACCTGTGAACTGTTGCCTTATCGTATGCTTGTTCGTGCAAATGTTCTATAAAACGTACTAAGTATAGAACACATCTTGTATATGCATAATTGTTCAGGGAGGCTATGCTAAATAAATCATGCATTACTACTTGTTGTGCACTCGTGTTCTTGCAATCGTGTTGCCTCAACTGCATGAATTGTTAACGTGTTAATCGTGTACGATCATGGACAACTTGTGCACAAGGTATAGTTCTGCGGACGGTCGCTGGGGCACTGGCACCGATCCGATCCGGGCGGAACTCGTGTAATAGTCATCGTGTACGGGACAAGGTGGCTTGCAGCGCCTCGTGTACTATCGTTGCATGCTATCCTTGCCTCGGACTAGTCCACTATGGCAATCATGCCAGTGATCATCGTGTATATTTAAACCTGATGCATACTAACTTGTGTCTCCGTGGCAGGGAAGGCATGGTAAGTATTGTGCAGGTAATTCAGACGGTCAGGTAAAATCCACCGAACGGTGGCACGTTCATTTCAGTAAATTCTGTATGCTGCTTACTTGTAAATGAACTAAGGCAAGATAGAAACCCACAAATATGCATGCTTCATTAAAACAACGTGTTGATTGGTATAGTCAGGCTAGCTCGCCTTCACCAGCATGTTTCGATATGCTGACCCTCGTTGAAACAGGTTCTCCGCACTAAGGCGAACCGAGCGAGGAGCCGAAGTCGTCTTTCCGATCCAGTCCAGCTGTTGGCGCATCTTCACCGCGCCTCCGAAGCATTTTGGAGTCAGGAGCCTGCAACTCTTCATACATAAATGCAGCTCTGTGGCGAAGCCGTCCTCCAGCCTGGAGGTCTTTATTGTTTTGAGTTTATAAAAGGATGTAATGTACAGGACTGCTATCTCATTTTGAGTCATCTCTTTTGTAAGCCGTTCAGCATATTAGCTAACTCGTTCAAGAGTTTGTAATAGATGTTCATTATCAATAAAGAGAACTTTTCTATGTTTCAAATATGTGTTTCAATTTATCTGCGTACTCTGAATATGTGCTTGCTATGCAAATCATTAAAGCCTTGTGCGGGCGCAACTCCAGGCCCGCACGGCGGTCACGATTCGGGGGACGCCTCAAGTGATTCTACGGAATTGGGTCGTGACAACAAGCAGCCTCTTGAATAAAAAAATTCGAAGAAAGTCATTTGGATCCTTCCATTCTCATGCCTTTGTTACCGAGAATAGGGGGAGGAGCAAAAGTCGACAACCTCAGAACCGAGACAAGTCGAGAGAAAAATTAAAGGCTAGGAAGGATATTAGTTGCTATCACTGTGGGAAGAGTGGACACAAAAAACAAAAATGCCACAAGCTCAAGCGAGAACAAAAGGAAGGAAGGACCAATGAGAAGAAAGAAAAGAATGAAAGTGCAGTAGTTGTCACTAACAATAAATTCGTGCTTTTCTCGGCATGTGAAGAAGACTGTGCAAATCTTACTTGCCAAGACTCAGAATGGGTGATTGATTCTGGTGCCTCCTAACATGATACTCCCCGGAAGGACTACTTCACTTTGCTTCGTGAAGGTAACCTTCGAATGGTAAAAATGGGTAACAAAAACTCTTCTCAAATTCTAGGCATTGGAAATATTTGTTTTACCACTAACCTTGGAACAAAGATGGTTCTAAAAGATGTTAGATTTGTGCCCGATTTTTGTCTCAATCTTCTCTCCACCGGTAAGCTTGATGAAGAAGGATACACAAGCCGCTTTGGTAAAGGATGCTGAAAGTTTACCAAAGGATCACTTGTACTGGCAAGAGGAAAGAATTATTGCACTCTCTACAAGACTCAGTTCCACTTAGAGAATGAAGAATCTGGAAAAGTGGAAGGTGCCTCTATAGATTTGTGGCACAAGCGGCTTAGCCACTTAAGCGAGAAAGGACTACAAACTCTCGCAAGGCGATAATTACTTCCATCCATGCAAGGTACAACACTATCCCACAGTGATCATTGCTTAATTGGAAAACAACACTGGGTAGCTTTTGTCAAAAATTATAACAAAAAAGAAACCAGCATATTGGACTTAGTCTATTCGGATGTGTGCGGACCCATAAATGTAAAAATCTTTAGTAGTGCCTCCTACTTTGTGACCTTCATAGATGATGCATCGAGAAAGGTGTTAGTGTATGTCATAAAAGCCAAATATCAAGTCTTTGAAGTTTTTAAAGACTTTCATACCAAAGTAGAAAGAGAAACCAGAAAGCTCTTAATGTGTATTCACACGAATAATGGTGTTGAGTATACTTCAAGGATGTTAGAAGATTATTGTTCTAAATATGGCATTAGACACCAAAAGACTGTCCACAACACACCACAACATAATGGGGTTGCAGAAAGAATGAACCGCACAATTGTGGAAAGGATAAGAAGTAAGCTATCCTTAGCCAAATTACCAAAAATATTTTGGGGAGAGGCAGTGCAAACAGCCTACTACTTGATAAACTTGTCCCCCTCAGTTCCTTTGGATGGAGATATTTCTGAAAGGGTTTGGATTGGAAAGGATATTTCCTATTCCCACTTACGTGTAATCGGATACAAGACATTTGTGCATGTACCTAAGGAGAAAAGAACAAAACTTGATGGCAAAGTCATTCCATGCATCTTCTTAGGATATGAAAATGATGAATTTGGATATAGGTTGTGGGATCATATAAACAAGAAATTTGTAAGAAGCAAGGATGTTGTATTTTGTGAAGATAAAATAATTGCTGATTTTAAAAAAGAAGAAGAGCAACAAAATACTCACATTGTCCCAGATCCAATCTCCATGCCTATTGTTATTCCTTCTCCTATGCTAGAAAATAATGATTTTTACGATGTGCAGGAAGAAGAAGAAGAAATTACAGGTTTTTTAGGTTCTGATCAGGGGGAGCATGAACATGCAGAGCCGCTGCATATGGATCACCCACCAGCACCTCAGTTGAGACGGTCGAAGAGAGAACGACAACCTTCAACTAGATATTCTGCTTCAGAATATACTATGGTGACAGAAGCAGGTAAACCCGAAAGTTTCCATGAAGCACAAGTTCATGAAGATCATGCCAGGTGGAAGAAATCTATGCAAGAGGAGATTGATTCTTTGCATAAGAACCACACTTATGACTTGGTGGAGCTACCGAAGAATATAAAAGACTTGAAGAACAAATGGGTGTTCAAAATCAAAAATGAAGGAAATGCCCAAGTCAAGTACAAAGCTCGTCTCGTGGTGAAAGGTTTCAGTCAGAAGCAAGGTATTGACTATGAAGAAATATTTTCTCCTATTGTGAAGATGTCTTCTATTCACGTTATTCTTGGTCTTGTTGCTTCCCAAGATCTTGAAGTTGAGCAGTTAGATGTGAAGACTGCATTTCTCCATGGTGATTTGGCGGAAGAAATATATATGGAGAAGCCAGAGGGATTCAAGGTAAAGGGCAAGAAATACTTGGTTTGGAAATTGAAGAAGAGCTTATACGGGCTCAAGCAGGCACTGCGACAGTGGTATAAAAGGTTTGATTCTTTTATGCTTGACCATGGGTACAAAAGAACATCTGCAAATCATTGTGTTTATGTCCAAAAGTTCTCTGATGATGATTTTATTATTCTCTCTCTATATGTTAATGATATGTTTGTTATTGGAAAAGATATGTCCAAGATTGACAGGTTGAAGAAAGAGTTAAGCAAGTCCTTTGATATGAAGGACTTAGGAGCAGCACAACATATATTAGGAATGAAGATCTCTCGGGACAGAAGTGCGATAAAGTTGTAGCTATCACAAGAAAAATACATTAAACGTGTTCTGGAGAGGTTTAATATGGTGAACTCTAAGGCAGTCAACATACCGCTAGCAGCTCATTTTAAGCTAAGTGCAGCACAACAAAGTCCTTCAAGTGAGAAGGAGAAGGAGGAGATGAAGAGCATTTCATTTGCCTCGGCCGTCGAAAGTTTGATGTACTCAATGGTTTGTACAAGACCCGACATAGCACATGCGGTTGGAGTGGTAAGTTATTTTTTTGCCAATCCTGGTAAAGCATATTGGAAAGCAGTAAAGTGGATCATAAGATAACTTACAGGAACCTCTAAATATTCTATATATTTTGGAGATGGCAAACCTATCTTGGAAGGTTACATTGATTCTGACATGGCAAGTGACTTGGACAAGAGAAAGTCCACATCAAGATACTTGTTTACCTTTGCAGGGGGAGCCGTATCATGGCAATCAAAACTGTAAAGGTGTATCGCTCTATCCACCACAGAAGCTGAATATATTGCTGCTACAGAAGCCAGCAAGAAGCTCTTATGGATGAAGAATTTTCTAAAGGAGTTATCTCTCAAGCAAGAGAAGTACACTCTATATTATGACAGTCAGAGCGCCATTGACTTGAGTCAAAATGCTACCTATCACTCAAGGACAAAGCACATCGATGTACGTCATTATTGGATTCGAGATGCTTTGGAGAATCGCTTGATGCATATTAAGAAGATTGATATAAGACAAAATCTGTCTGACATTATGACAAAAATTCTACCAAAAGAGAAGCATAACTTCTGCCGTAGGAAGGCAGGTATGACTACTGTTTGAGAACTTTCTCCTCATGAGGATGGAGGGGGAGATTGATGAGAACGGGATCCATCCCCATGATAAATAAACATATATTTGATCCATAGAAATCGGTCACCCATAGTTGGGTTCTGCCAAGTACTTAGCCATTTTTCTGGGTACAATTTTTGTGACAAGATTCAGTTTTTGGAGGCTATTTCGAAACTGTTGCAATCATTATTTGACTCGGTCTTCAATACAAAAGTTCTTGAGAAAAGTTTTCTCTTTCATCCAGGCTTTGAACCAGGTCATTTGGAGGTGTATTAAAGAAGTTATGACCATCTGAAGTAGCCTATCTATTTATATTCTGCATGCATTCAGCTTGCATGCAATATTGATGATAGATGAACGAATCTTGGGAGAAAGAACGAATCTTCCCTTTGGACTTCTCCATGCAACGAATGTGATGTACCCAAGAGGCATATCCTCCCTATAAATAGAGGAAAGATGGTGAAAGTTGAACACAACAAGTAACAAGAAGAACAATACACAACTTGTAATCCACATCAAGTGAGTTTGTGAGAGAAAGTGATCCTCAAGTTAAGTTGTACCAACTTGAGAGAAGGCCCTTGCAATCTTTCATTTGATTATAGTGAAAACGGTGAATAAGAGACGGACGAAGGACATAGGCTCAAATTGAGCTGAACCTCGATAAATCTTGTGTGTGGTCTCTCTCTTAATTTTTTTCTTCTCTTCCATTTTTATTTTATCTCATCACAAAGATGAAAAAGTTTTATTTTTTTCTAACACGGAGTCTCCTAAATATTTTTCTAAAAGAATTATTTTCTTTTGTCCCCGAGTTTAGGTATAGTGAGTTAAGTTTATTTCATTTAAACTGAGTATTCGATTTTGTAAACTGCATTTAATTTTTAACTTATATGAAAAGTATGAAGTGGAACATTTGTACTTTCTCCCAATTAGCCGGTCTCAAAATAAAAAAAAAATGAGTTCCACTCTTGCGCTGATAGGTTATAATGGACCAACTAATCAATTCCAATTGTTTTAGGAGCTAATATTTGTGTTCTACACCTGCAACGCACAAAGAGGAGAAACTATTCAGTGGAGGAACCTTATCACATGACAGTGGGAAAATCTTTATTTTTCTTGATAAAGTCTTCTTCTTTTTTTTTCAATAGCAATACGATACATCACGAAAAGAATAATATATTTCTATTGGAGAATATCAAGACCTCGCTATTATCATTCGGTGAGACCGGCCCACTGAATTTCTCCCACAATAGAGCATCTATAACTTCAATTGCTCATCTCTACTAACATAAAATGGTTTTGAAACCGTAAATTTAAATACTCTATTAATTATTATTTTAAAAATTAACTAATTATTTAAATATTTAATTTAATTTATTTATAAATAAATAAATTTAATTCAAGTGATTACGATGGAAGATTTTTCTTTTTTAGTTGTTTGAATACAATTTCTATAAACAAATTTATTTATAACAAATTTATATTAAAAAATTAAATTTTTTTTGACTAAAGTAGTAAATTAAAGAGTGCACGCTTTGTCGTCTTCATTTCTTCCTTAATAAATTGTCACTTATGATCTCCTCCTTAAACTACTTATGCTTTTGTCCAACTTGAAGTCCAATTTAAATTTGCCAACACAAGGAATGCGTTGTTAGTATAATACTTAGGGTTTGTCCCACCACAAGGCACACGCAATCAATAGGGAAGGAATGTAGCTACAACCCCTCAAATGTCTTCGTCAGCTTTTCAAGCAAAAGGCGTACACATGTGGAAGAAAGCTAGAACACGATACGAAGAAAAGCAACAATATACTCATCCGCTAAGTTGGAGATTCCCACTTCCATAACACTGATAATTCTCCGCCCCGCCCCGCCCCGCCCCCAAACACACAATCAAACCCAAACGCCGTGCTCCCAACCCTCCCCCACCACCTGGTTGCACCACCCCCGTTCGGCCTTTTTTATTTTTTAGGGTACTAAATTAGTAGATATATCTATCAAAGTTTAGAATATCAAGTTAAAAAACTTAAATAATTGAGGGTATCAAATTATAATTTTACGGAAAAAAAAATGATTGAAAACATGCAAATGCCAACAGAAAAATGTTAGTCACGAAGCTTAACCAAAGATGGAAGAACACGTGGTGGAGATCAGAGGTTCACACAAAAGTTTTCACTGTGACTATTCTCGATTTCTACAAAGAACGATAAAATGATTCTGATTACAACTTGCTCTCAAGATTACAAAGGAATCAAAAAAGAAAAAAAAAAACTTCACGTTCTTCCTTGTACTCGCAGTTGCAGACGGACAGAACGGAATTATAATTGGCAGAAGAGAAGAGAAAGGAGAAGAAGAAAATCTGTTTATTGGGGTGATGAAGATAATCGTTACTCAAAACAAGATTTGTCCCACAAGATCTGCTCCAAGTAACCAGCAAGTTCACGTAGAACTTCTAAAATGCTCGATGTCAACTCCTTGCTTGGACTCTGTTAACGAGAGAGAAGCAAGTTGCTTGGATCAAGTGGCTTCGGCGCTGGAACGAGAGAGAGTAGGTTGACGTTTGGAGGACCAAGATAGTAAGTTTTCGCCAAGAAAAACACAATAACCGGATGTCGAGCATCGAGTGTCAGGGCAGCCACCCCAATCTGCATCGGTGTATGAAATGAGACTTGAAACTGATGATTTATGAAGTTGCAAGCCAAGGTCAAGTGTGCCTTTAATATACCGAAGCACCCGCTTTAAAGCGTGCATTTGCACGACTTTAGGATTGTGCATGTGTAAGCATACTTGTTGAACTGCATAAGATATATCCGGCCGGGTGAATGTGAGATATTGTAATGCACCCGCTAAACTCCGATAATGAGTCGGATCGTCGAAGGGGGGATCCGAATCATGAGTGAGTTTGGTTTTTGTGTCAACAGGTGTATTAGAAGAATTGCATGTCGTCATTCCCGCCCTGTCGAGAATCTCCTCCGCGTATTTTGATTGACTCAGAAAGAGTCTGAAAGAATTTCGTGTAACTGCAATTCCCAAAAAATAGCTAAGAGGTCCCAAATCCTTCATAGCAAATTCTGAAGCTAGAAGAGACATAATAGACGTACGTAAGGCTGTGGATGATGTCGTCAAGATGATGTCATCAACATAAAGTAGAAAAAAGGCTAGGTCGGATCCTTGGTTGTAAATAAACAGGGAGTGATCAGATTTGCTATGAACAAAACCAATGGTAGCGACAAACTCGGCAAACCGCTGATACCAGGCACAGGGTGCTTGTTTGAGACCGTAAAGCAACTTCTTCAATAGACATACGTAGTCAGGGTGTGTAGAATCCCGAAAACCCAGTGGTTGATGCATGTATACTGTTTCGTTAAGGTGGCCATGCAGAAACGCATTTGTGACATCCAATTGGTGAATCGGCCAAGAATGACACAAGGCGATGCTAAGAACAGTACGAATAGTAGCGGGCTTTACCACGGGGCTAAATGTTTCGTCACAATCTACCCCAACCTGCTGAGACCTGCCATCACCTACAAGTCGGGCTTTATGCCGCTCAAAAGAACCGTCAGAATTCTTTTTGTGACGAAAAATCCACATAGAACGAATGACATTCACATTAGATGGGCGTGGAACTAAATCCCACGTATTATTTTTAAGAAGAGCATTAAATTCATCGTTCATGGAGGATTTCCAATTTAGGTCGGACAAGGCAGCTTTTGGGTTGCGGGGAAGAGGTGATGGTGTGATTGAGGAAGAAAGATTGAATTGGCATTTGGGACGATAAATCTCATTCATACTCCGAGTGATAATAGTACGAGTGGGATTTAGTGGTAGGGATGGATGGCTGGTCGTAGCAGACTGCTTGGGAGTGGACGGGCAGAGGTATTTTGGAGGGAAGAAGTTTGGGCCGTTGGGAGCGGGCCAATGGAAGATGCCGGAGGCGGCTGGGCGGGCTCAGTGGGTGGTTGGGGCCCAAAGACAGGGGCAATGGGCGTGGGAAATTCGAAATAGGGTTGAATATTTGGATGCAAGGAACTATCCAAAAACGAGTATAATGAATTTGTGGAAGGATTGGTCTTAGCGAATGGGAAACGAGTTTCGTCAAAAAGGACGTGTCGAGAGATGATAATTCGTTGGGAAGAAATATCATAACACTTGTATCCTCTATGATTTTGTGGATATCCTAAGAAAACGTACGGAGTGGAACGAGCTTGGAGTTTGTTAATTGTTTGGGAGGGAAATACAAAAAACAAAGACAGCCAAAAACTCGAAGGTGATCGTAGGAAGGGGCTCTAGAGTAGAGGATATCCGTTGGAGAATGGTTCTGAAAATTTTTGTGAGGAAATATATTGAGAAGATATGTGGCCATTTGCAAGGCGTGATGCCAGAGAGCGGATGGGACTGAAGAGTGCACAAGAAGAGTTCGCATGATGTTATTAATAGTGCGGATTTTGCGTTCGGCTTTTCCATTTTGGGAAGAAGTATAGGGACAAGAGAAACGGAATTCAAGATCATTTTGTTGATAAAAAGATTTGAAGGCGTTATTAGAAAATTCTGTCCCATTGTCACATTGGAATATTTTTATGGGTTTGTGAAATTGGGTTTGTATAAATGTGTTAAAGGCCAAAAAAAGAGAAAAAATTTACGATTTCTTGCCAATAGGAAAAGTCCACAAAAAATCACTATAGTTATCAAGAAAGAACACATAATACTTATGTCCTGCAGAGCTCAACACAGGGGATGTCCACACATCACTATGCACTATATCAAAAGATGACAAAGTGCAAGCATTAGAAGAATAAAAAGGTAGTTTCACATGTTTTCCAAAAACACAAGATTGACAAGTACTAGAATGGGAGATGGGCTTACAATCAATAACCCTCTTATTCTTAAGGGAATGTAAAATAGAAACTCATGGGTGTCCTAATCGATTGTGCCAAAGAGTAGGCGACAAAGCAGCAAATGTGGATGGCGAGGCAGTTTGTTGGCGTGTGTTGGTTTTGGTGATGGAGTAGAGGTCGCCAGTGCTATTACACCTCATGATTTGCCTCCCAGTCTGAATGTCCTTCACAGAAAATCCACAAGGATCAAATTCAATGGTCAAATTATTATCAGTCGTGAAACGATGAACAGAAATAAGATTTTTAATAAGTTTTGGGGCATGAAGCACATTTGTTAAACGAAGGGGTGGGAATGGCGTAGGAAGGGATTTCTGTCCATAACCATGAATTGGGATTTCCTGACCACTACCGACAATAATATTTTTATTTTTGCTTAAATTAAAATAAGCCTTAAGATTACCTCCATCGCTTGTCATATGAGAAGTGGCACCCGTGTCCATGTACCAATTATTATCTAGAGGGTTTAAAGCCATCGTTTGAAAAGCCTATTCTAAATCCGTTGGTTGAAACTGTGTGGTGTGAGCTTGTGGTGGACGATGACCCAAGATTTCGGACTGCCTGGATGGTTGTGGAGGGCGTGACCACCCGCTAGTGGGATAAGGACACGGTGGAGGTGGAGTCCAAGTCTGATTCCACAGAGCAGCCCAAGGTGGGTAGTACTGCTGGCATTGATGCTGATTTGGCGACCAAAAAGGAGGTGGCGGATGGTTGCGCAACCCGCCCCCGTTAGTCGATCCTCCATTATGATTCGATCCTCCACGACCTCGACCTTTCCCTTTACCACGATATGAGGTCTGATTTCGGGTTGAGGAATTGGCCGAACCTTTGTTTTGTTGATGTCGGTTTGAGTTCGTTCCGAGCCCGGAGGTTGGAGGGAGGGCTGCATCATTGGAGGGCTGGGCGATAAGAGCCTGCTGTGATGGTACGCGAGCGGTAACCTCCGCCTGGCGGGATTTGCGCGTCTCTTCCAAGAGCAAATGAGACCGAGCGGCATAAAATTCCGGCAAAGGATCCATTTAAGAAATAGTAGAAGTTACTGTGTCATAATTCTCATTTAATCTATTTATAAGGCGAAGAACTAACTGATGGCTGTCAACCGGAGCATCAACGTTTGTAAGTTGATCCGATAAGTCTTTGAGTTCCTGACAGTAAGAGAAGACGTCGGGAAAATTATCAAGAAAGGTGTTGGCAAACCTGGTTTCGAGAGTCGATGCACGCACGTGTTTGTTATCCAAAAAAATGCTCGCAAGTCGATCCCACTGTGCCTTGGCGGTGGAATTAGGCTTCAAGATGGTGATGAGTAATTCAGAGAAGATCGTGTCGTACATCCAAGTTAGGACGATGGCATCGAGACGGGTCCAGAGATCCTTATCAAAGGCAGGATCTTTTTCTTTCTCCGATAATGGTTGTGACGGGATGATGTGCTCGTAGATATTATAGGCACGACAATGAATTTGGAATAATTCAGCCCAAGAGGCGTAGTGTCCTTTCTCTGATTCAAGACGAATTGGGATAGAGTTCTTGATGTTGGAGACGACAAGTGCTGGATGGAATTTGTTGGTGGTGGATTCCATCATGGCAGCAGAATTGGTTGTTGGAGATGCCATAAAAGGAAGAAGCAGCAGAATGAGAAGAGTACGGCGGAAGCGTTTGAGAAGGCTAGGAGTCGAGAAGCTCTGATACCAAAAAGGAGATTAAAACCCGTCCTCTTCATATTAACAACAGAGATATATATACAAGAGTTTGGTTAAACTTTGCTAACAATAATTATGCTAAGAGATATTCACAATCAATCTATGATAACTAACTAACTATAATTAGGTAGGCTAACAGACTCGCACCAACTTCCTAGACATTAATGACGGCTCCAGTAGCAACTATCTTCATCTCCCAATTTTCGAAGTAAGTCCTCAAATGGGGTTTGAAGAGAGTATTTATAGGCATATGGGAGAATATCCAATCATAATCCTGGCCGTCCATCAATTAAAAAAAGATTAGAATGGATTTAATTCATATCCCACAAGATTAGAATGGATTAAATTTAAATCTTATATGATTGATTTGAATTAAATTCAAATCCCACATAATTAAATTTAAATCCTACATAATTGGAATGAATTAAATTCAAATCCCACATGATTAATTTAAATCCTATATGATTGGAATGGATTAAATTCAAATCTCATATAATTAATTTAAATCTTACATGATTAGAATGAATTAAATTCAAATTCCACAAATATCAGATTTAATGTAATAACTGAATCTTTCCATAACTGATTAAATCTATCAGATAGCAACGGACCCGCATGCAACCGCTCATGCGGCCCCGCAAGCAACCGCTCATGTCGCAGCGAAGGAAGCAGCATGCGGCCACGCATGCGGTCAGCCCATGTGGCCAAGCATGCGGCCACGCATGCGGCTCGCGCATATCCGGGCGCATGAGCGCATCAAATACGCATAAGCGTCATGCGACGATACTGACGTGTTAAGTACAAAGTGCGCCAACAAAGCGCCACTTTGCACCCTTGAGCCCGAGTCCAAGTCCGAGATGCTAAGCCCCTTTGGGGCTTAGCTCCTATGAAAATAATTCCAAGCGCATGATAAAAACCATAAATGCTTTCATGAGGAGTTAATCATTTTTTTCTCCTAGGAAAATACCCCCACATGGTACCCATGTGCCCCACCACACTCCAAGTGCACATCTCAACTCATACAAAGTATTATATTGAGATATCCACTTGGTGGTGTAGCCAATGTTTGGTGGTGTAGCCAATGTGGGACTATTTTTCTTATTTCAAAGGCAAAAACACCAACAATCCCCCACATATCTTAATATATGGGTTGAGTGTTCCCCACTGTGACTGTCTATCATACATTAGGATAGATGTCGCTTCGACTTGAATCTTCCTACATGAGCCAAATAACAGTATGATACAAGAATGGACTAAGCCTTGAATTCTGCACCATAGTTGCAATTCTTTCCACTCACATAATGACATCAGCTGTGCTTCTGGTTGCACATTAACGGCCATGTGCACGCCTGGTTTTGGTGTATGTATCTTGGACGTTTATGAGTTTACCCTCAAGAGACGGCCTATATCTCTTTCCATACACTCTAGGTGAGTTCTTTTAAAGAGTCCTTGGCATGGAGCGTTGTTCTTCCTTGCGGTGCTATGCTGCTACAACATGGCCTTCTGCCGAGGTTTACTCCCTCATGTGGTGTCATCCACTATAGCATGAGGTTCACTCCCTCTTTGTAGTGCCAAACTACCCAGCATGAAGCATTATGCTTCCTTTGCGGTGTTACGCTACTGTGACATGGCTCGCAAAGCCGAGGTTCACTCCCTCGTGTGGTATCACACCATTGTAACATGAGGTTCACTCTCTCTTTGTAGTGCTGGGTACCATTCTTCATTCTACCTGCCTATGTGCGGTGCTACGCCACTGTGATATGGCCTTCTGTCGAGGTTTACTTCCTCGTGTGGTGTCACGCCACTGTAGCATAGGATCTCAGTCCCTTGTAGTGCTGATACTACGTGCTTCCTACAAAGAGCACCGGACTCATTGGAATCATATCTACGATTATTTAAACCTATCCTTATTTGAACTAATCATAATCCAATCCAAATTAGATAATCCTAGCCATATTCAAATTAAGTAGTCTCCACCCATTAAATATACCTACTAAACTTATCAAATAAAATCATCTTTTATCTTTTTCTTCCCCAAACTCTTCTCTTTTTCGTCCAAAATTGGCCACAAAATCAGCCTCATTTTTTAGCAGCCATAACGATTTGGAAGGACCATATCTCCTATCTCCGGACTCCAAACACGTTCTAATTTCTTTTGTTAGAACCATATCGAGGTAAATTTTCTAGATATTTAATTAGTTTATTAATATTCTGAACCAATTTATCTAAAACCTCCTTGAGTGCCAGTTGTCTAAATTTTGACATGTTTCATTATTTTCAAGATTCTGGTTGATCTCGAACTCGTTTTCACGAACCGTTTGAATTTTCAAAAATCTGACACAAAAAGCTATGACATATATAATTTTCAGAATTTAATAGGTTAGTTTATTATTCTGTTTAATTTGTTGAACATATGGATAACTAAATTATAATATGTAAGCCATATTGACAATATCTTTTTATCGAATCGAGATTAGATAAAATTGTCGATTTCAGCATTCTTATAGTACTTAAATCTATAGGATTTTATACTCAAATCTAGGTTTATTTTAATTGACTTTTTGGTCAAAGAAATACCTTGATTTGCGTGCCACGAATCTCGAATTCATAAACTTGAGTTACTTTGGACCAAAATTTAGGTTTAACATTAAAATTAGAATATAATGAGATTAAAATAGTATTTTAGTTTATTTTATTCAGAATTAAAATAGATTAAAATAGATACCTATTTAACCACTTTTTTTCTAAATCTAACTTGTTTTAAATTATGTGACGGGGTAGATCAGACGACGTCTTGAGTTTGTGACTTCATCATCTTCAGGAGCAGAAAAGTAACGTTATAACCTATGGTGCCTTTATTTTCTACTTCGTTCCACCTTTCGTTGCTACTTTCTTATATTCCATGTTGTCGTTGTTCTTAATTCACCATGATTATTACTTGTGCACGAGAGCTAGAATTGTTACAGTATATGTACATGTTCGTACTGGACTTATTATTTTCCATGATTATTGTCTATCGTATTGTTATTACTTTATTGAGAACATGTATTATGAGTAACTCAGGCGGGAGAATACAAAGAGTAAGCATGCGATCAATGAACTGAATACAGACTCCATATATATTGATTGCATAATATTAGTCGTGAAGCACGCGTACGAATGATGGATATCCCAAGCCTACCATATGTAGAAATCTTGTATTCTAAAATACACAGTACATGTGACTTGATCCATGTTGCGTTATTGTCCAATGGTTCATCTTATCTTGGGTGTACTCTTATGTTGTTTTCATGTCATAAATGTACTTTTCTTGTCATACCGTGGCATGCCTATAATTTATTTTTTACTTTACTATTGTTCTTCATGCTTGTATATTATATTGTGTAGTGTAGATTTATGGTGATCTTGCTCAAATCCTGACTGGATAACTATTTTTCAGCTATAGATAACGTGATTTGCCCCGAGGTCTATGGTGAGTACCTTGGTTACACTGACGTTACCAACGTGCCGGTCTCTTCTACAGATGAGGAGTAGCATAATTTTTACTTATGTTTTTCGTATTATTCTTAGTTAGTAGGCTTAGTGGACTTTAGTTTATTTGCATTTATTTTTATTCTATCGGGTTTGCTCCCGAAACCATCTTGAGTTGTAGTGATTTTTTTCTTTAAATACATTATTGAGACTATTAAGTATATTCCCTTGTCATGACTTAGTTTATGGATGATATGTGTATCTTGTTTCTTGTTATGGACCATTGTGTAACATAGGCATCATACTACCATCGATGCTGCAATGTAGGCTGGATTTGGTCACATACCCGTATTACAAAGGTGGGAGCGGATCATTACAATATTGTCCGACTTTCATTTACTAAGCATTTGGTTATTGATCAAGCCATCCTTTCATCCATTGGACCTTTTGTTTTGTTTCCAACGATTGAGATCTTGGGAGGAGGCCACTGATCGTTGACTTGGATGATCCAACTCCAAGTGTCATGATTTAATCCCTTACTTTATAACTCCTTTATTTTCTCACTCTTCTCTCTTTTCACTTTTTATTATCCCTCTATTCACTTCCTCTCCACCCTTGAGTTCGAAACTTAGAGCTTAGATCTCGAGTTTGAAACCAAAGAGTGTGATTTCTGAATCTCTCTTGGTGGTGGAGTGGAAGATTAGGCTTGGAGCTTGAACAAGTGAAGTACATCTTGCTAACAATTGGACCAAATCAGATTTATCTTGTAATATAATTTTTTTTTTTTGTTATTAATGCATGAAATTGTTTCATACGTGATTCTTAACATGTTTACCTCTTGTACTTGAAATTTGTGAGGATTTTGGCTTGGTTTTCGTTTTCTAGATCGTATCGTGAGATATGGTGTGTCGATCTTGGTGTTAGTTGAGATACGCATATTTTTCTTATGGATCTTAGACTTACATGCTATATGTGACATATCTTTAGTATTGTTTCTTGTTGTTTTATAGTTTGGGAGAATCAAAACCAATTTTCGTCCCCGAAAATTTGATTTTCGAACCTTTCATCCGCTCGTTCAAGTGTCAGTGGTATACCTCTGGTATACCATACGGTACTATTTTCTTATGGTCAAGACTTTTTGTCTTCAGCCGGTATACCGTAGTATGCCGTAGCTATTTCATTTTTTTACTCCATTTTTGTATTTTCATGCTTTTTCTAATTTTTCTGATTTCGTATCCCTTTCAACTTGATTGCTTATAGTTCTAGCATGATTTTTATTATTATATTGATTGCTTGTGGCGGTATCATCTAGTGCACGAGGATATCCCTAATTATATGATTATATGTCTATCACATGCTAGAGTACCCTATCTTGATATTGCACAGTTTGTACCCGTATTACTTTGTCCCGACCTGACTTTTCCTGTACAGATTTTTATATTGTTTCTGTTGTGACTCGTAGTAGCAAACTCATGATTCATGTCCTAATTTTTTTTCGTGGATAGTATTAGCGAACTCGTGATTTATTTTCTAATTTTCTATTGTGGCTCATAATAGCGCACTCCTGATTTGATTGTAGCAACATGGTTGCTTGTATGTCTTGAGTGCCTGATTGTGATTGACAAGTTATAGTCTAGGCTTGCATTTTTTTCGAGGGAGAAATCTAATGTCTATGATGTATCCCCGGATGCCACGGCCTGAAATTTTTAAATAAACTGTTCAGAATAATGACTAGATTGATCACATAGATTCACTGGGAGGGGGAGATTACTAGGTTGCATGCAGTCCCGTAATCCCGTCTACACCTTTGAATTTGAAGTTCACCAACATGAGGGGCACACTTTCGGCACACTGACGAGTGTTGCATTCCAGTACATTAACCATGAATCTTGAATTGCTTGGATAACTTGGATAGACTATAACAAGTGTGTCCGTTGGAACCTGAAATTGCATGTTCTTGTAAACAAGATTGTGATAACCCTAGTTAGTTAATTATATCAAACTATAATTCATGATTGACCATGAATGATTGACTGTTTATTGCTCTAGTTCTTGTTCCTAACCAGCATCTGATTACTTTATAAATTATTTCCTTCTGTTTACATTTTCATGATCATTTTGTACTAGTTTACTTTCCATGTTTTTGTTGTAACTGTTACTTTCCTTACTGCCATTTATTTACCGCTTTTCCTATATATGCATGCATGCTAGTTTTAGTTCACTAGTTTTGGCTTTCTTTGTGGTACTTGCTATTTGGGATTTTGATCCCACTGGTTTTGTATGAATTTTTTTTAAAATGGAACCATAAGATCTCTCGTACATTCCTCTTGATGGTGACCATCCAAAGGACCACCGGCCAAGTGCTTGAGTGGGTTTTATACCTTTTCATCCACTGATGATATGTATATTTTTTCGCCATTTAGCCACCGAGTACGTGTTTGCTCGTATTTTGGGACTCATTTTTCACCCGAGGGCAACATAATTATGTATATTCTGGACTATAGTATAGTTGATTATGTATTATTGTATACTCTTGTTAGTACCTTATTTTTTTATTAAATAGCTTCATAATCATCTATATATTTATAGTTTGGGACGCTTTATTATTTTATATGCGTGATGATCATATATCTTGCTCTTTACTTTTTTATTGGTGATTGAGACACCTATGATTGCTTGACCTAGTATTGACTGTTGGTTTGTAGAATAATCACCCATGTCTTTACACCCATGACCGTATCTTAGGGTACTATAGTACTCTGGTTTACGTAATTGGCCTAGATTTGTCCCAGTTCTAACAACCAAAATAACACATATTAGCGACGTTCTTAGTGACGACAAAATCAAACGTCACTAAATTATAAGAATTTAGCAACGTCTATATAAAATGTTGCAATACATCGTTGTGAACAACGTTTGGCGACATCCAAAGACTACTATTGGAAATATGAAAACAGATGCCACAAGGCGTTGCTGGACTTCACTATTTTTTTAATTACAGTGACGTTTATGTCACAGTATTTTAAAATTCAATGACGTTTAGCAACGTCTTTTAAAGACGTCGCTAAATTTTTTAATATAGGGTTTGAGTTTTCATTTCCCTCATAGTCGTTTCGCTTCCCCCAAATTTCGATAGACTCCCCCCCCCCCCACCACGAGACCCCCTCGCCCGCCCGTCCCGGCGCTGCCCTATCCGACAATGCCCCAGTCCTCCTCGTCGACCGTCCCTCCTCCTTTCCACGAGCGCTCATACTCCACTCTGGCGGTCGCGGTCTCCCCACCGACGCTCCTCCTCCCCACCCGCTCGTCCTTCTCTCCACAGCTCCGGCCACCATAACCTGTCCTCCTTCCCTTTGGTCGACCCCTCCTTGGTCAACCACCTGGCCATCTCGGTAAACCCTAACCCTCCTTCTCTCTCTCTCTCTCTCTCTCTCTCTCCCCCCCCCTCTTGTAGCACAGACACTGACAAGTCACAATACACATACTGACACGACACTAATACTGACACTGACACTAACTCTGACACGACACACAACGCACACAATTTTACAAACACATACATGACACAGACATGTACATACACTAACACGAACATGTTTAAGTTGGATACGGACACAGACACACACTGACATACAGATACACTGACACAGACACACACACAAGCCCTACTTCAATTATATATATTTCTTTAAAAATTCCTAATATAGTGTGATTTAACTTCGTAGAATTATATGTTCATTTCGAAAAGAAACATAGACATAGAAAATTCATATGTGTATGTGTATGTGTATGTGAAGAAGAATTTATTGTATGATTTAACCCCTAATTCTAAGGTTTTACTAGGGTTGATTTTGATAAATTGACACTGACACGGACACACATTGAAACCAACACGGACACACAAACACACCCGCTCTCAGCCGCCCCCTCGCCCCTGCTCTCAGTAGCCCCGTCACCCTGCCCTCTCAGACCTCACCCACGCCTCAACCCTAAACATCTCTCTTTCATTGCTACTACTAACACAACACGCATCGACACACAAACACATACAAACTGATACGACACACATACACACAATGACAAGACACATACACACACATTGACATACACACAACGGACACATTCGGTTGGACACAATGTTAGCAAACAATGTTAGGACACAATGTGAATAATTTTAAAGTTTTAAAATCTCAGGACACAATGTTAGGACACAATGTTTATAATTTTAAAAAAATTAACATTCGGTTGGACACAATATTAGGACGCACACACACACATGGACACACACACATACACACACACACGAACACATTTTATAGTTTATGCAAATTTGAAAATCATAATCTAATGTGAATAATGATATCAAACTAGGGCATAGACACTTGGACACAATGTTATGACACAACCGAGCACATTCAGTTTGAAGAAAATTTTGATAATCGTTTATGCTTGATTTGGATTTAAGGATGTTATTAGTGATGTATATGGTTACACTCCCACATCCTTCGACGTGAACCCCCGTTCTCAGGTGAACCCTAACCCCTAATTCTTCTGACAATGACACGGACACGGACATACATTGATACTGATATGGACACACATACATCCAAATAGAATTTTATTTTCTTTTAGTTAAACTGTACTAAATTATATTTAATTGTATAATTATTCAATTTGGGCTCTTTCATATTCAATTATTCAATGTTGGAACTTACCTATTCAATGTTGGAAGTTACCTATTCAATTATTCAATGTTGGAACCCATATGTGACCGGTAATAATAGGATAAATAGTTTGTAGCCTTGATATAGACACCGGTAGTTATACTATATATTACCAACACATATTAGGTATATAATTAGATATAAGTTATTAGGTATTACTGAATGTTCAAGATGGTCGAAGTCTAGTTTCCTTAACCTATGACAGCTTAACTGCAGCACACTTACTCACAAGAGGCTTAGTTTTCTTCTGATACTTTTGGTATCTTTATTAGGATGTTCAATTGTTACAGAAGAAAGGCACTTGATTATATTTTATGTGCATAAAATTTTCTTTGTGAATTTATAACAATGAGAAAGTTAAATATTTCCTTGGGTGATCTTTATACCTGACTTTAGATCGATGTACTAGAATGAAGATGGTTCATGGCCCTATGAATCATTTTTTGCTTGTACAACGATCGAAAGTCAGGTAAAGATCAACCAAGAAAATACTTGACCTACTCATTGTTAAAATTTTACAAAGAACATCATGTGCACATAAAAGATAATCATGAGCCTTTCTTCTATAACATTTGAACATCCTAGTAAAGATACCAGAAGTACCATAAGAAAACTTAACCTCTTGTGAGTAAGTGTGCTACAGTTATGTTGTCATGGGTTAAGGAAACCAAACTTTGACCATCTTGAACATTCAGTAATACCTAATAACTTGTATCTAATTATATCCCTAATATGTGTTGGTAATATATAGTATAACTATCGGTGTCGATATCAAGGCTACGAACTATTTGTCCTATCACTACCGGTCACACATGGACACACACACACATACACACATACACACACACACACACACACACACACACACACACTATATTTGTATGTGTTGTATAGTGTGTTAGGAGGAGTTCAGGGGGGAGGTTCAGTGAGTAAGTCGGGGCATGCAGCAGCAGTAGCTTGGGCATGTATTTGCTTGAGTGTTCAATGTGTTCATGTGTTTGAGAGTGAGTTTATGTGCAAGTTGGAGTGTTTTTTAGTTTGTGCTAGTGTATGTGTTTGAGAGTGTTAAAGTGTGTATCTTGAGTTTAGGGCATTGTAAGTGTTTGAGAGTGTTCAAGGGTATGAGATAAGTTTTAATTTAAGATACCAAGTATGTGTTAAGGCATTGGAGTTGAGGGCAAGATAATAGGTAAGTGTGTAGGTAATGGGTTAAGATACTATTAAATAGGTATCTTTTTTGCTAAAATTATTCTTGTAGAGGTTTCATATTATTCTGAGCTGACCATTTAATAGGGTTTGAAATCGAACTTGTCCACATGTCTACTAGGTTTCAAAGTCTTGTTTTCTGTTATACCTATTTAATAAGTTTGGAATAGTTGTGATCGTATGTCAAATAAGGGGGTAAGGTATCATAACAGAGATATTTCCTCGACGATCTGAAACTACATATAATATGTACCTTCCAAATGATGTATCAAGACATATGTATGGATACATATATTTATATTTGTTATCAATTATATTCTTTGTTTTCATCAATCTTACCAGATAACACCCATGACCCGAGCACATCGCTTGAGTGTCACCTCCTACTATTAAGGAAGAAGTGGTACCTCCTATTGTTAAAGAGGAAGTGGTACCTCTTACTATTCAGAAGAAAGTGGCACCTCCTTTACCTCAGATATTTAAGCTTCTTTGAGATATGAGGGAGTGCACGATGAGGCCATGAGGAGCAGGGTCAGAGGATTCAGCAACTACTGGACCCGGTTCATACTCAAGGAGTTCCAGTTCGGCAGGCAACAGCTCAGAGGGAGAGTTTCAGTCACCCAACACCGGATAGAGGTGAGTGGTTAATCCAAATTATGGTATATATTTTGATCTGTACCATGATGCTCTTATTTACTTCTAGTACGGCCATGCCATGATATCAATTTACTTTCTCTTCTACATCGGAGGTGCCTATAGTGGAGATTGATCACCTATGGTGTTAGCCTAGACATTGCTTATGCAGAGTTTCTGAGGGACTGGGTTCTTCCCAAATGTAGAGTTATATGATAGAACTTTTGCCCGAATTTGTCTTCGGTATACTTATCGTTGTATTATCTTTCTGGATTAGACTTCTTGGATGTTCTTTCTTTAATCCTAGACTTTAGACATATTGGTTATTATCTAAACTTGTTTAGAATTTAAGAAATTGGATTCCCTTCTCCATATACCATATTGTGCTTATCTTACTTAGCATTTGATTGAGTATTATTTTATGATATTATTGTTCTCCTTATGGAGTTGGATATTATTGTTTGAGATTGTAAGATCTACGGTGTTAGCCTAGACAATATTCTACCGGTGTTGAGTGTTCTATCGAAGTGGTCGACGAACCCAAGGAATTCAACGGAGGGTTTCTCTGGGTCTATTTATATAAACTAGGATTTTAACTACAGGTAGAGTTTTGTTGGAAAATATTTTACAAACTGTATTCTGGTTTTTTTACAGTTTAGTGACGGTCTGCGATGTGTAGCAATGTAACATTACGTCGCTAACATGTATCATAACATTGCTAACTTTTAACATGGACATCGCAGAACGTCGCTACATGTCGCTAACAAGCTGACGACAAAATTTGCCATGTCAGCATTGTTGTAGCAAAATTTCGTTCGTAATGTCGCTAATGTGGCAACGTTTAGCTACAAATGGTTATGTCGCTAATTTACCAACTTCAAGTAGCTAGATGTCGCTAATATCAAAATATCTGCGACATTAGCACGTCGTAAATATACGTCGCCATAGCGATAAATAGCGACATTTTTGTTGTCAACGACCATGAAATACGTGACCACGCAAAAATATCACTAATTATTTTTAGCGACGTTTATTTAAATATTAGCTACATTTTTTATGTCTCTAATATGTGTTATTTTGGTAGTGTCTCCAGTATTATGGTTCTGGGACATGATACGTACCAAGACTCTAGCTTGCTACTTATGTGAACAGATGTGTACAATCATCAATCCATGATTTTCTCATGATCATTTCGTGGTTTGTGCAGTTGCAACCGCCAAACCAAGTGGCATCCTTACCTTATTTTGAGAGAACGTGTAAACCCCCTGTCAAATTTCTATTTTTTTTTAATCTTAATTATTAAACTAGGATTCCAAATAATTTTTAGAAATAACTAGTGGAATAAATAATTCTTCTTGGATTTGGATAATATTAAATATTTAATATTGGACATATATTAATAGATACATATTGTATAAGTAAGATCAGATATAGATTATTTAAATAAAATATATGTATAGATTATATGTACTATCTATGGTAATTCTAAATAAGATTATAAATTATTTAGATAAATCTTATCTATATTTTAAAATTAATCAAAATTCTAAGTCCACCAGAAAAGCAAATTCATCCATATCATATTCTAACAAATCAACTCCTACTTATTTAAGTAAATAAATATGAAATAAATACATATATAATCCCTTTAATTTTTCTTCATATCAGCCAAAATTTGTCTCTACTTTTCTTCTAAAATAGCCCTAAAATTTACCACAAAAAATAGTCACATTTTCAGCAACTATATCGACTTGGAAGTATCATATCTTCTAGCTCTGGACTCTGATTCTTGTCTATTTATTTTTGTTAGAACTGTATTGAGATAAGATTTCATAATATATATTTTAATAGATTTAATTCGAAACATATAATACAGTAAAATTAATTTAGTATCAGCCATCTGAAATACGACTATGTCTCGTTGTTTTCGAGATTTTGGGAGATCCTGAACTTATATTTACGATCCGTTTGATGTTTCAAAAAGATGACACCGAGATATATAATATAAATAATTTCCATAATTTAATATATAAATTTGATATCCTGTTTAACTTGTGTAAATCCTAGACGACTAGCGACCTAACGAACTATAATTTGGAAATCATAACTATGATGACTTGCAATTAATTCGAGATTCGTGCAAACCATCGATTCTAGCATTTTTGTAGCACTAAAATCTATAGGTTTGTGTATTCAAATTTTAGGTTTATGTTAGTTGACTTTTCAGTCAGAATGCCTCGATTTGTGTACCATAAATTCTGAATTTGCAAACATAATTTATTTTTAGGTATAACTTATAATTTATAATATTAATTGATAAATATTGATTTTAGAGACTAGTGTGACTTAGTTATAGGAGGTATTACTAATAAAATATCTTATATGGCATAGATGTTAGGCCACTTAGATGGATCCTACTTTTTTAGTTAGGAATAGTTAATTGTAAATGTATTGTGTATAACATATTATTGGTTGTATTTGGGATTAGTAGATATTTATGATAATCATATATGTAGTTCGTTGTTATACTTTGGGCTTGCAACTAAGCATGGACATCCAGGCAAGTATAATTGTACAGTATTTATGCATGTTACTGTTTATATTCTTTCATTCGTGCTTCTCCTATTTTGTTTACTTGCTTTCCTATATATGTTGCTCATATTTCTATGATTTACATATGACCCCGTTAGGCTGTACACATGCACTTGCATGCTTATTACTTGTCTTTCATAAAGTTGCTTGATTATATAGAGTTACATGACTGTTTGCAGACTTTCTATATTTCCATAAGCACCTGACTTGACTTGACTTAACACGCTTATAGTTCATTGAGACAGAGAGGATTGTTACTAGATACGTGGGCTATATAATAGTATTTCTATTGGTTGATAGACTCGGATGAGTTATAGTTGTGATGAGGATATTATGTTAGTTGTTAGTTTTGTGCTACGATTGTGATATTTCTGTTGATCGTTAGCCTCGGATGAGCTGCGGTCGTGATTATTCTGTTGGCAACTAGTTTCAGAGGAGCTTCGGTTGTGATGGTAACCATGTATCCCAAGAGTTGAATGATGTCCTTGATGTTGCGTCTTCACGTAGACTGGTTAGATGTATAGTACCCTATTTTTTGTCATTTTGTTGCATGTCCATTACTGTTACATTCGACATATTTTATGTATCTTGCTACGTCCCTTCTTAGGACCTGGTGATCTCTCTAGGTTATTGATGAGCTCCTTTTATAGAATAGTTTGATAGATGGATGGTTGATGATTGTGTCTGTCATGCCCCAGTCCCAAAATATGTAGGACTAGGACACGTAAGCATGCCAGCCGCATGTATATGGCAACTCCAATATATGGAACCCATATACACACGTACGCTGTACATGAATATCCAATCCACCGGTGGTAATATACTGTCAACAAGTCACACGCAATCTATATCTCATCCACAGCATAAATAAAGAAATAAATGGAAAATAAATAACTGATAACTATGTAACTAAATCTCAATGTGAAGTATCAAAGGATGATATTCGAGTGAAAATAAATCCACTACCAAACTAGAATATAAAAGCAAACACAATATAAGTACATCACTAATAATCAATGCGACACAAAGAGAAGACTCCTCGAAATATAAGTAGCAAGTCCTGATCCGCGCATCCTGCGAATACTCATGAACATCTACACCTGGAAAGGGACCAGGTCCTCAAAGGGACATAACAAGATACATAGAAGCATGCCAATAAAGTACTGAAAATAAATATCCATTGGGTCGCCTAACCATTTATGTGAATGCAATTTGAGAACAACTTTCCAACAAGTGGGCTATCTGGCTAAAATGGGATTGGCATGATTCTCTCGGAGATTCAGGGGCCTACAAAGCATATCGTCTTTTGAATGGCAGAGGCCGCCTGATAATATATAATATATAGTGGTCATCATGACCGTGCATCTCCGGCGGAGCGTACGGGTTACACAAGGAAAGTACAAAGGAGCCCAAACACCTTACTTGTTGTTCTCTCCACCCCATGCTCTAAGCATGTCACATCCATGACACGATAATACCTCTAATAACTGCCAAGTCTCCTAGCATACAAAGTTTTTATTGGCAGTTATTTCCTATCGCACGTCCCATACGTATAGGAGGTCAAACCCTGCACGCGAGTCCGTGATCTATATGAGACTCACATTCGTATAACAGATGTGTCACGGCCAATAAAACCTAATGATGCCTCATGCTAATGGGGTGGTCTCATAAACTAGGTCAATGCATATACATAATAAAAATAAAATACGACGCCACCGTCATTGCACCCAAGTTTTCTTGGACACACAGTTTATATAACAGTTAAAATATATGAACTAATGAGCAGAAGTAAGATGCATGCAACATATGGAATATAAATTACAGTACAAAGGCAAGATATGCTTGTCTGATAAGAAGCTGCGTAGTACCAATAACCTGCTCCAGAAGTCGCGTAGAACAATCCAATAGTCCTATATGCATATAATATAATACAATACAACATCAGCCATTACACTAGCACATACACAACCATAATTACACTGGACTCAGAGGGTACGCTAGGGGTGACACTGGTCAACTAATAGGGTCAAATATGCGTCTAATTATGCGGGTGTCACGTCTTCAAATATTGTGCACAATCAGACAGTCAACTAGCACTTGTCTAGCCAGTACGTCGGTGTACACAAGGCAGACAATTTCCTAATATTTAGGTCATAAAGTCATAGTAAATATGCGGGCAATGTAAACCCCCAGATTTTTTAGGAATTTGAAAATAAATTTTTGGAATTTTTCTGGAATTTTTAACTAATTAAAATCAAGGTATTCTGGTATTATATAATTTTAAATATTTTTATTAAATATTAAAATATTATAAAATTAATATTTTTGGGTGTAAAATAAAATATTAGACATAGAGTAATTTTCTTGGAATTTATTGGGCCCCAGAACAATTTTTAAAGACCTAAAAATTAATATTTTTATTAAACCCAAAATAAACCCGGTTTATTATTAAACCGAACCAACCCAGACCGGCCCAAACCCTGACTCAAACCCAAATCCTAATTTAAAACCCTAACAGGTCAGATCCGGACCCGAATCTATTACCCTACCCGCAACCCTACCCGACCCGCTACTGTAGCTGCTAAAGTAAGCCCCAAATTTTTCCCCAACGCCCCGCGGCCGTCCCCTTCCCCTCTCCGTGGTTGTAACCGCCGGCCGCCGCGATCCCCGCGGCCTTGCACTTCCCCAACGCCCCCGCGTCGTTCGCCTCCCTGTGCCTCTCCACCTCCCTAACGGCCGCCGCCTTCGCCTATAAAAACTCGAACCCTGGTCGCTCCCATTCTCCACTGCCACCACCTTCCACCACCGCATCTCCCTCACCCTAGCCACTTCGCCTCTCCGCTGAGCTCCCCGCCTTCACCTCGCCGCTCTCTGCTGCCATCGGACGACCACAACCCCGCTGCACGTGGACCACCACGAGCAGCACGCTGCCTCTTCTCCGAGCCTCCAGCGATGATTCCTCCACCGGACTCCGTCGCCTACGACCAGTAGCAGCCCCGGCCGCCACCAGCACCGAACGACTCCAGCGTCGCCTCGGTCGAGCCTCCCCGACGACCCCAGCAGCGGCCCGCAGAAACCCTAGCAACCGGCCGTGCTGCGTCACGCCACCTCGCGGTAACGCGTATTTTCAATCGATTCCTACCCCTGTTCAGGTGACTGTTTCTCTCTCCTCTCTGTCTTTTTTTCCAAACCGTCTGCTGTGACACGTAGACTACGTGACCCTCTTGAAACCCGTGCCATCGGTTCGGTGTATCGTGTCATGTGGCGATCGCAAACTGTGACGCAAAATCAGGAAAATAAATACCCTGATTTTCCCGGAATTGGGTGTGCCCCGCTAAACGGGATGACTTGGTCATGTGTGGACTTCACCGAAAGGTGCGCGCCGTCAATATGAACATGTGGGATTTTACGAAAGTTGATTTGGTTGTGCGTGCACACCGGAATCAACACGTATCCGTCGACAACGCCCCGCATCGGCCCTGTTCTGGAACTCGTTGTAACTTTGTGTACGCATGTCGTATCAAAACAAAACTTGTGCCATCGGACTCGTAGCAATACACTGGTCCCGTGACCCAAGTTTGGTTCAATTCTGAGAACGTTGACAAAATTGCGTATCGTGGGCCCCACGGCTCTACTTGACGGGCGATTTTGTGATCGGCTCATCGGAATTCAGTTCTGGATATTCTGTTGGGTTCGTATCATCGTTCTGGACTTGTAGACACTAAGTTTGGTAAATTTGGAGAATATTATCTCTGACACATTTTTCGGTGCGAAGCGGGCCATATGTGGACCCCGCTTTGACCAGAAACTATCACTTTTGCCCCTGTGTCCAAATTGAACTTATGGAAAGGCAATTCTAGCGATTTGATGTCTTCTGAATCTCATGGTAACATTTATTTCAGTATTTGAAGGAGTACCTGCAGATCCCGCTAATACCAGAGCAGTAGTTGGAGCCAGAACCCCAAGCAAGTATACCTTGCCATACTTACAGCATTTATTTATACTATTCTCTTGATTTATTACTGTAATATCTCTGTTCAACCTAGGATCATATGATATTACTTAGCGTCCGAATAATATTCGGGTGTCAACACCGTACGCGGCATTGTGTAACGTCACCTAGTCATGGATATCGAGACCCTATACATTCTCGTGCTTGCCTTATCAAGTACGTCATACCTCAGGACACCTGACAGTATTCATGAGATAGAATCTTTCTAAGATATTCATGGTGATTCTGTATAGATTACAGGTTTCATGATATATACTTTATTCACCTGCTTAGATCTTATTATGACTTGCTGCATTAGATATGATCTTGCGTGTCATGGACATGAGACGTGTGATTACATTGGATGGAGAGAGATACACAGGCTACAGGCTGATTTATATATATATTTATTATTGTGAGGCCTTAGACTCTACATCATAGTTAGGCACTGTACTAGTGATATCACTGCTACCGATTCCCTGACACCGAGCTTGTAGTGGTCTCAGCCTGAGTTCTAGTGATGCTCTCATCTTGCATATCACTTAGCTGGTTATATAGTTTACCATTCATTTATTATTGCACTGTATTTATTATGGCTTGAGTTATTCTTGTACCTTGCTATGTCCCTTGAGGACCTGGATTCGGATTATGTCCCCAGGAATAGCAGAGGAGATCTATCCTGAGGTATACGGGACAGGAGCATTAGCAGGAGCAGAAGCAGGAACAGGTGCATACATTGGAGTAGTACCAGAAACCGAGGAAGAGGTGATTGCCGAGGATTTCTCCTGAGTATATGCTTTATCCATACTCAGTATTTGCTGTTGTTATACTCTTTATTTCTTGTCTATTGACTATTGTATCAGACTTATTATCGGGTTGTTCCCCGATATATATTTTGTTGAGACATTGATGTTGGTTATATTTTATTTTGCGGTTATTGATCATATTTATTTTCTATGGATGAGATTAGATTGTGACCTGTTATTTAGACTTTATTGTTGTATTACAGCTTAAGTACACCTTGATGGGTCTATTAAATTGGGTTTGCCCATTGGTGTGTGCTGCTGGCCATTGCCACGTGTCTAGTCCCTCGATATTTTGGGACTGGGGCGTGACAGGCAAAAACCACGGTGTCCTAGGGTTGTACAGCAAGTAAACACATATATAGTCATAATTATTATTTAGCATTTACTTAATTATACAATACATATATATATATCCCAAATTGAATAATATACGCATACTCGTACGTATACATATACGAGTTGGGTTCACCGACTCAGGGTCTGATGGCAACTAACTGTCATAAAGCAATACTAATATCCTAATAGCATACACACAAGCACACATAAAAAGAAGAAGAGGGACAGGTTCGAACCTCGGGGTTAGCGTGCACATGCACGAGAATCGAGGGTGACTGCTGCAGGTTATCTTGGGCGAAGGTGACGGGTCCACGATGATGACGATGATATTGATGTTGATGACCAGGGTGATGGTGATAATGATTGGTGATGATTAAGTTAAGGTGATGATTATTAATGGTGATGGTGATGTAGGCTATGATGATGATAATGATTAGGGGATGATGGTAATTATGGTGATGATGATGTAGGTTAAGGTGCTGATGACTATGGTGATTAGGTGATAATGGTTAAGGGGATTAGGTGATAATGGTGATGATGATGTAGGTTAAGGTGCTGATGACTATGGTGATTATGTGATAATGGTTAAGGGGATTAGGTGATAATGGTGATGAGGATGATAGGGATGATGAGGGTGATGATGATGATGATGATGATGATGATGATGATGATGATGATGGTGATGATGGGGTGATGATAATGATTGGAGATGATGATGATGATGATGATGATGATGATGATGATAATGATTGGAGATGATGATGATGATGATGATGGTGATGATGGGGTGATGATGATGATGATGTTAATGATTAGAGATGATAATGATGATGATAATGATTAGAGATGATGATGATGATAATGGAGTCGAGGTGGTTGTGGCAGGGCTGAGGAAAGTCGGGGCTCTGGCGAGGAAGTCGACGGGACTGCTGTGACGAGGAGGAGGAGGAGGAGTTCAGGGAGGTGAGGTCGAGTAGCTGTCGTGGAGGAGTCGGGACAACGGTGGTTCTGCGATCTCCAGTGAGGATGGTGAACTCGGGAGAAGTGGAGGAGGAGATCGGAGAAGGGGGTGGACTCGGTCGGGTCGAGGGGGAATGGTGGAGGTATAGACACTGGTGAGCGGCGGAGCGGGAAGTCGGGGGTCGTGAGGAAGACAACGCGGAGGAGGACGAAGGTGGTGTTATCGTCGGCTGTGGGAAAGATGAGACGGGGAGAAGGAGATCTGTGGTGGAGGAGAGAAGAGGGTGATGGTATGCGAAGAAGAACGGGGAAGAAAATCGGGGACGAAGGTATCTCCGGCGAGGTACTATCGTCGGGGACGATGGTGGAGGCGGGTTGACGGTTAGGCGGTAGGCTGCTCGGTCGACGAGATGCGAGCGGTCGGGACAGCGGGTTCAGCGGGAGATGGCGAGGTGGGACTGGGCTGCTGGCGGTGAACTCTGGCGAGGTCGGGGTTGGCTCTGGCCGGCGGGTGGAGGTTGATGATGGGAGAAGATGGGATGTGTAGTCGGCTAGGTATAGAGTTTGGGTTTTAGGTAAAAAATAGGAAAAAGGATATTTATACATGTGAAGGAGGGTTGAGTCTTTGACCTAAAAATTTGGGCTTGGTCAACACCCTTGGGATTGGGCCTTAGCTTGCATTGTTTGAAATGCATGGCTTAAAATTGATGAGGGGGTGATGTTGGGTGCTACACACTCCAAAAAAATTATAGAAAAATTCACATGACCAAATAATGAAGAGAAAAAAATGGTTTCTTCATGTATTGTCCAATGGTGTGGACACTTTAATGCGCTTTTGCATAAAAGCGCCCAACAATTAAAAAATTGCACAAAGATAAAAATTGGATTAATTTAATTAAAATTAATGTAAATGGTGTCCTCGAATTAATTAGAAGTACATGGAGCTAAAATTAGGTGGAACGCAAGTATCATGGACGTAAAAGACTCAGAATAGAATATTATCATAAATTAGGTTGCTCAAAATGGGTCAAGATTGTGTCGCCAATTTCGATTGGAATGCACAAGGATACAAAATTAAATTTATTTAGAATTAAATACAAACGTCTGCGACGAATATTGTGCAACTAAAATGTAGCACAAGAGAGCATAATTATAAGTTACACAAAGGTCAAAATAGATGACTGGCACATCTAGGATAAGGGTGTAAAATTTGTAAGGCAATTGCTAGTGTAGTGCTCCAATTATCGAAGCAACGGTAAGGTGCATTAAGTGATATAAATATTATAAAATTATTTAAAATATTGTGTTCTATTTCTAATTGGATTCAAACTAGCCCTAGTCTCTCTATCTAAGCCATGTAGGCCTAATTTTGGTCGAGGGAGTTTACAGTGTCTACAAAATTCATGTATCAATATTGGTACCCTTCATTGTTCTTCCTTGATTATAGTTATTACCATGACACAATCTGTTATATTACCTAGTTTTGATAGACTCATTTTGTTCTTTCAAGTTTATTCAAACATATATGCTAGTGGATTATAGACCATAAAATATATTGTTCATTCTTGGTACTTATTCTTTATGTGGATTGAGATATAGTTGAACTATCTTGTCATAATTAGACTTGCCTCTAGACAGTGTATATGTATTCGAGTTAGACTGGAGTCTACTTGATACGTAGTTGGCCATTACCAAGTATCATGGTCCTACATATTTTGTATCTTGCCCCAACTCCACAGAGTCAATAATCGTCCTCCAGACGTGATGTCGTACAAGTCTAGATTACACTTATACAGGATAAGAAGATAAAACATAATGGTTATCTCAAAACGATCATGTTGCAGAAGAAGAAATATAGAGTCACAAAAGAAAACGTGATAGAGTATACGAAATGAAGCACTTTATTGATAATTACAGTAATTACAAAGGCTCTCAATAGCCCAAATAAATATGCCAATTTGGCTTACAACACTCATGATCTTTCTTGCTCACAAAGGATCACATTGTTCCATACATCATGTCTTCTTATATCCAAGCTCGCATCCTCAGCCTAACATCTTTATTTTTCTAATCTTAGCTTTCAACGCCTTGGTACGATCGAGTGGATCTTCATACCTGGGGGGTTGGGTGTCAGTACACATCTTGTACTTGTGAGTGACGTAGCCCACTCGCCTAAACCAACACTAAGAAGTCATGTGAAGCTTACAGATTATATATGGTGATCTTTCTATTTAGAACGAAATAAATTTCAGTTCATGCTCATGGCATATATCAAAAGCATAAAAGTATTTACGTATGGTAAACATGTTGTCACGTAAGCATGTACTCATGTAAGTAGTATAATCATGTAAGCACGCATGTTATACTCGATCGTGTAAGTAAAACAGAGATACAAGCTAAGCTGCGTCACTCGACCATGACTTTTACCTAAATCGATTGACTCACCCTTACACTGATGCAAAGTGGATACTCAATGCCCTGCATAAGACATTCGTTAGTGTGCCAATACTTATCTATATAAAGGTCATTGGTGATATCGACACCATGAAGGAATAATTCATGGCATTGTGTACAACCATTTCAGTCTGGGTTTTGAACCCTACTAGAGTTCCACAATGCCTCGTGCCGAATCACGTTCATATAGTTTAGTAGCAAGATCGACTAGATATCTCACTATACCGTGCTCTAAAGTACTAAAATTTCCTCCTAGGTCGAATGGTCTCGGTGCCCCGGGATCTCCTGTTCGAGGAAAGCCGAAACCCTGTGCATAGGTTGTCCATGACCACACAACGCTTGACTAGATAACTGTTAAACACATGCATGGTACCGAAACATAAGTAAAGAATGTATGCATATACTCGCCAAATTATAATATTTATGTGGTATTATTACTCATCCGTTCAATGTTCCGGTTAGCAACCAGTAGGCCCCAACATGCTAAGTGACCATGCCATATTCGATAGTTCATTGGGCACCATATCCCTTCTGATACAATATTCCTCGGGCACGATATCCCTTCCGACACAGTTGCATAGTTTCAAAACATAACTACTTTTTTCACTAATGAAGCTTACTACTTGATACTTGTGCCATAACTGTTCGCTTCACTGATGAAGCATTGATACTCAATTCCCGTGCATGGATGCACGCTCCGAGATAGCTGTTCAATGTTCTACACTTAGTGTTCAATATATGTTATGACTTCTATTATCCGAACCACGCATGTTTAATCTATGATATTACCAGCATGCAAATATTATATTTTATTAAGGCATGAAGGAGTAGAAGAGAGAAGGGCCAGAGCCTACCCACCTATACTGATCTGTCTATTTCTTGTCGAGCCAATGCAGCTTATTACCCTGACTATGCAATCTGATGTGATGCACAATCTCTCACACTATTCTGAACTAGCTTACTAATTCCATCCACGAGGCCAGCATCGTGCTTCTGTCTGCAACGGGGTAATATATCGACCTCAAAGAATTCTGCGTAAAGCATGCACATGAAACCAAACCAATATCAGTCCTTCTTTGAGTCAACTCACATTCGTAATGCACCATCCGGTACAGGATATTACATAATATACCACTCAAAATAAGGTTCATCCTCGAACCTAAACCAACACTCATTCCTTCTCGATAATACTAACTTTTGTCTCAATACTGCCTCTAATTTACTTTCTCTGTTCCGTGTGCAATACTCGTGCAAATTCCTTAATACCTTAGTCCTCTCTATAGCTCAATTCGAGTTTACTATATCACTTAGTTTGGGTCGTACACATATTTTTGGTGTCCCAAAAATATATGCATTTCAGCCAAGCTCAGTGATAGAGAAATCGAACAAGCTACATGTGCAACTTTATTTCATAATACCCACTGATCAACATTCTCGTCCAATGGATTCGTAACATCCCTTCTTATAACTTATTCGCATATGCATTATTCCTAAACACATGATTTTTCTTCAATAATCTATGTGCACAACATGATTCATAACCGTATTCCATCTTTATAAATTTTATACTAATAATCTGACATGCGCATTGCATCAAGTCCTTGCGCATCCGAACATAAGGAGTTTTTCGCAATGCCCTCTCGTCCAACTGTTATCCACCTCTTGTACATCCACGTATCGTCCAGATATTTCCAAAGTCTCACTTGATATGGACTGAGTCCAACATATCCAAGAATACTCTGCCTCAAATCATACTATCGCTCGCACAAAACTATTTCTCACGATCATCGTTTTCTGAACCGCCCACACGTTCACGTCTGGAATTATCCCTCCGCTAGGCGAATTACCCAGACACCACACTTAAATCCTCCCGATGCAAGGGACTAATTTAAACCGATGATATAAATGTTCACCAAGTCCTCAATGAAATCCCATTCCTCAATGTGGTTTTCTTCTATCTCTTCTCTCAAAATTTCTCCGATATATTATTGCACCATTTCGATATAACCTGCTATTACTGAATTAAATCGAGAATAAAACCTACATCTCTTCGATTATCTAGTAAAATTTATAAATCATGACTTATTCGATAATTCCACAAACATTTTCCATCGCTCACATCGAATCGCTACAAGTTTTCACTGAATCAAATCTCGCCAAGTTTCCTCCCAACTTATATTTCGATCCTCGCTATAAAATCGATGATGCACAAAGGCAAAAATCTATCTGACACCAAAGTTTTATCCAGCACATCTGATGTTACATTCTCTATCGAGTATGAAATTACCAACCAAATTCTAAATCCGATTATGACTTGTCCGTCAGCTAACTTTAGATCAAAATTTCAATGACATAGATTCGATGGTCATTCCTTCATCATTCGCTCGTGCATATAGCATAATTCTCGCATTAGTACATCCTTATCACGATGAGTTCATCCATCGAATTTTAAATTCGATCATCGACCAACAAAATTATTTAAGTATTCGTCCAACCAACCATCAAAATTTGACTATATTATTTTCAGCCGAAGACTACTCCATCAAATTCTGAAACTAATATTCAATGGCCTAAACTTATCTTCAATATGCACCACTTTATATTCATTCTCAACGCAATTATGTATGCGACATCATTAGGGTCACCCTATGAGTCTCCAACAATTACTTAGATTCGGTGGTCAAGTCTCTAGGGTCAGTTGTCCCGAAGCTACGATCGATAATTTTGGATTATCAATGATGGACAGTTACTAAGAACCATTTTATATCATATCCTAAAGCCAAACCATAATCCAATGAGTTATATGGGACTCTACACCAAATTTTAGAATGCACTTCTAAATTCGAACAACGCATGCACTACTGCCAACATATCCGCTAACCAAGAAAATTTTAGATCGTCTAGGGTCCGAGTCTAACTACCCTTCGATCAATATCCAAGATACCCGATACTCAGCAAAATATCCTCAATAACTTTATATTCTTGTTTTAAATCCATCATGAAAATTTTCGATCACCCCGTTCGACTTCTTGTACTGTTACTTACAAGAAAATCCCTATATCATAGGCTTGCTCTGTTTTGTATCCTTACATCCCACTTAAGTTTTTCTCTGCATCTATTTTTCTTGAGCGACACCATAAATCATCCTGACGTCACAATCCAGTTCAGTTTCCTCAAAGGTCCATCATTTATGATCCTTGCTCCCATTTCGGTTTTCCTATCTCTATGTCAATTTTCTCACGTTATATTGTGTCTGTACGGTCCCGTAGACTTGCACAACTATCCAGATGGTAAAGTCATTCACATATTATATTATAGCGAGTCTTACTTCTGTCAATTTCATTCTCATATGCTATATTCATTTCGATACCGCAATGGTTAACGTCGAATTCATCCGCCTTAACATCAACTTAACTCGTATCGCATCCTACCAAGTTTCGTAGGGAACTTGTCCACACTCGTTGCACCATTCTCGCAAATATCCCCATCCGCTATATCTCGATCACGTAACCTAGTTACTGATTATAAGTCTTCAGGCAAAATTGATCATGTCCTCGAAGTTTTATGTGACACGAGTTATACAAATATTTCATCCTTAAATGAGTCCCTCTGCTTAACCAACAGTTTCCTTTTGCTACAAAATCTCCAGTCCATGCTTGTTACTCTTCGATACGTACCTATCCCTCACGCATATATGCGCACATACCTGCTATCAATTTCCTTAGGCTTAATTTTTTGCATCAGCAAACGTTCCATCAAACTCCCCCAATTGTGCAACCCGTTATTGATATTCAAAATTTCTATCTCACCGATCCAATCATCCCTCAATACTTGGTCCATAATATTCTTCCGACAAGTTTTGAATAGTTATACCCAACTATACTTTTCGAGTTTAAACATTCGTCCAACCGATTTAGTCATTGTCTAGACATATAAATCACTTTCGCTATCCACAGTCAATCATCCAACTTATACTTTTTGAATTCTCATCTGACATAACTGTAAACCCCCTCAATTTATTCTGTAGATAGTTAGAGTGGGCCAGAAAATTTTTGATAGAAGATATTGAGGTTTAGAAGTAGAAGATATTTACCTGGAATTTTAATCCAATTTATTTAAACCATTGAAACACCCGATCTTTGTCTAATTATTCGGAGCCCATTATCAGCCCGTAAATTCCGTACAAATATTGTACACTCGACTCAACTCGCCAAATTAGGCACTGGACCTTTCCAACCGTTAAAATTAACTTTTGTGTGCACTAAATTAATTGCGCAACATTTCCGAAAATCGTAACCCGTATTTAATTCCGTGTCGGACACATGTGTCGTTACCCTCGATTTTGGGGTACCAACTTAACCCGTTAAGCCGGACCAACTAAAGGGTCCAAGACTGACTCCAAGCCCCCACCATTTTTGGCCTTTGCGTCATTTCCAGATTTTGACCCCGCGGGCCCCAATTAAATTAAATTCGCGGGACGCGTTCTTTTTTAATTAAATCGGAATTTACCAACTTTGTGAATTCTATTTTGATACTAAATTAATTCTAATGCCCTTCAAATTAGACTCGCGCCTAACGCGCAACACCCCCTCACCATGACATTTTTTAAATATATTTTTCTCCGTAATTTTTACGTTATTTCATGTGTTTATGCAAATTACCAAATTTACGGGGGCTAATTTACAATTAACAAATTGTTGGCAACACCTCATTGGTCATGATTAATTGTTGGGTCCCAAAATGGGGTCCCAAACCCATTTCCCTCATTCCCTCATGAAGAAATCCCACCCCTATTCATATTAAATCCCAACCATTCATTTTTCCTAGGGGAATCACCACCACACATTCAAACCCTCACATCTCCCTATAAAGTATCATTTCTCCCCCACCCTCAACACACTCCACCGGCCCTAATCCCAACACCACTCTCTCTCCTCCTCCATTTATTACTCCCCATGCAAAGCTTCTCCTTCATTCTTCATTCTTCATTCTTCTTCTCTTCCTCCCTCCTTCCTCCTCCCATTTGAAATCACCCCGACCGAAATACCCGACCGCCGGCCATCCCCAGACCGACGGCCTCCGACGGAGCAGCCGGCCCAGCTCCTCCCGTTCGGAGCAGCTGCTCCCGCCCAGTCGGTCCACCCTCCCGCTCCTAACCGGAGCAACCCCGCAGGGAGCAGCCGACCACCCCGCGGCTAGGCTCACCCCCGGCCGCTGAAGTTCCCCGCTCCTGCCGGACTGTCCCGCGACTGACCGACTGTGCTACTCCCGCCCGCGGCTGTCCCTGGCCGACGGTGGATTACACCCCCGACTGACCGTGTGCTTCCACCTTCCGATCTCCTCCGTGTCCGGAGCTCTCCCGGCCTGGCCGTGCACCCTGTCCGGCCAACTTCCCACCACCAATAGCTCCCTTCGCCACCACTATCACCATTATCACTACTACCCCGTAGCCACCCTCCACCGGCCGTGCTCCGGCGACATCGGCAAGGTCGATTCTTCCCCTAACTTGTTTTAATTCCAGATTTTATTACCTATTTAATATGATGATATATGGTTGAGTGTATGTTAACTAGGGTGATGGGTATGTCATGTTGGACTATATGATTAGTGTAGCATGGAAAATCATATGTTAACTAGGGGATTAAAGTTTATATTGGCTGAGACTAATGTGGATTAATGTGCCTACAGATTTTGAATAATTTGAGGATGGGAATTAAGGAGGATGACATGTTTTTAGGGTTTATATAATGTAGTGTTCATGTATCCTTTGTTTTGTAAAGTTGGATTTGGATATCGTAAATTAGATTGGAATTAGGGTATTTACAACTTATAAGAATATAATTACGATGATTGGATAGAGTGATCAAGGGCTTGGGGATTCGATTTGTGTTATGTCGAGGAGATGAAATTGTGACAGGTGAATTGTGAATTAGGGTTGGCTTCTACATGGATTGACGATTTAATTAAGATATGTACTCGAAGAGAATAGGATTTTTGACCTTTAAATAAATAATCGAGATGTATGGTTCATGATTGACATTATTAATTTAATTATGGAGAATTAAATTGAGGAGAGCGTATTGATGACTAGTTGATTTTGAATACCGTACCAACCGTCAACCGTAATCAACCCCTAGTGACTTGTCCCTGAGAGTCGTGTTTGAGACTGAGTCTAGATGTTGATGTGTGTAGCACACCTGTCTGTCTTAATTAGATCATTGATTCTAGTTTGTGATTTATCTTTAGGTACTGCGGGACTTGAGGGCTTGGATGCGGTACCGGGACCCCATCATCAGCAGCCTCACGCAGGCAAGTATACCTTGCAACCCTGTATTTCAGTTTACAGATATTGTTGTTCTTTATGTACTCGTGCACATATTTCTATTGACGATCGATACTCCGTATCCGGTTCACAACCGGGTGTTGACTTTCGTCGTAACGTCTTAGAATAATTGTTAGATGCTTCACAGCACCTCGATGCACGTACCTGAGTACATCGATTCCCCAGGACACACTCATACACTGTGATCGTGCCAGATTACTGTATCCTGATACTGACATCATGACCAGAGACTGGGACGACCTTAGGGTCGCGTCTGTTGAGTTACTTCCGTGTGTCGAGACTGTTAGATAGAGGTTCAGGTTCAGCGCACTATCGCTGACCGCTTGGGAAGGGGAAGACAGTTACTAGACGTTTGGGCTACTCTGCATGCGCTTATATATGTACCTGTTGTGATCCTGTTTGATAGTGTAGTGGTAACACCCGTGTGTCTCTGTGCTCGGAGCTGCGGTACGACCCGTGTGTCTCTGTGTTCGGAGCTGCAGTTTTATTTTGGATAGTCCACGCGTCGAACATTGTCTTTAAACTGTGTCACACTAGTTGGTTATGATAGAGTACCCTGTCGTGCACTTGTACTTTCTGTTTACTTGGCATACTATATTTTTGTACCTTGTTACGTCCCTCTAAGGACCTGGTTCCCTGCCAGTTTTGCAGCATAGACGATTACGGAGCATTTGGAGATACTGATGGAGTGGCATATCTTGCGAGCATGGTACCAGGTACTCACATTATGTCTACCGGCATTATGGTTCTTTTACATTGATTATTCATCTGCTGTTTTAGCCTAGTTTTATAGACTCATACTTCTTCTCGAGTCTATTCGAGTTAGTGTGTTATTGGGCAGCCGACCTTAGCACATATAGCTTTTTCTTGTTGACTGATGTACATTATGGATTGAGACATAGAGATTTACATATATGGAAAATTCTAGATAGTGCCATTTATATTACAGCTTATACGTATTCGAGTTAGACCAGAGTCTGGTCGAATGCGTAGCTGGCGTGTCACGTATTCCTGGTCCTACGTATTTTGGGACTGGGGCGTGACATATTTTTGTGGTGGCCCATGCAGGTCCAATTTAAATCGTCTTGGTCACCTGACTGTGCCAAGCGAGCCTGTAAATTAGGAATAGATGATATGATTGTTGAATAGGATCTCAATCCATAATCGATTTTAAAACTCTTTGTATGTGATTATCGCCCTTGGACTTCCACTTTGCATTCGTTCAATCTTCGTCAATATCGCTATCCTTATTTCTCGTCCCCTATTATTCGGGGAGACGAATGCTTGTGACTGATGATTTCCCTCCAGAAGAAGATCGAAGACCAGACGGCAGAAGACAGAATTCGTGTACCTTTCTCTGGGAATAGGGTTACCTTATCAGGATAGATTGATGGGTTCCTTGGATTCTAGAACTAGTGTGGAAGGTTGGTAAGAGAGTTAGACCCAGTAGTACCCTACCCGTGCTTGAGGTAACAGTGATCTTGGAAGTACTGAGAGCTAGAAGGATTGATGATCATGACCTAAAATGATTCATGGGAATACATAGCCTGATGATGGAAACTAGTGGTTGGATATGATAGCAATACTAGGAATGATATTATGGACTAAGAGGAGATAAAAATTGTAAGCTCTCACTAGGATGATGATGATCTAATACCAGAAATTTTAGTATGTGCTTGGGTGACATCATTATTATAATTGCACTTTGTGACTTGGAGAGATGAATAACGAAAAGAAGAAATTCGAGGAATAGAATTTTTGGGAAAACTTTGAGGAGGAGATAATTATACATTAGGCACGAAAATTGTTCTTTTGAGGTTTGATGTTGGAAACAGAACGGGAGAAATTATTTTGAGGTTTAAGACTAGACTATAACATTATCCTAGACAAGGCTTGGTTGAACCAATACCACGCAATGCTTGATTGTCGTGGTGGTTGTGTCATCCTTAGACCACCGGATTACCTTGAGTTTGAGTTTCTTCAGAGAGTCTGGGAGTATGGTGCCCATCTACCTTAGGGGTATACAACGAAGGAGGTGAACCAGTGTACCACCATATTATATCAAGATTTAAGGATGTTTTCTAGAGAATCATTCCGGCCTGCCACCCGACAGAGAGATAGAATTTGCTATAGAGTTGACTCCAAAAGCCGAGCCAGTTAATTTTTCGTCTTCAGGCTAGCACCGATATAATTGGTTGAGTTGTAGGTCCGTCGTAAAAGGATATCTTAGACAAGGGTTTCAGTCGGGCTAGTATTTTTCCATGGGGAGCAACCATCTTATTGTACCAAAGAAGGACGGGACGATACGTTACATAACGATTACAGGACATTAAATGCCGTAGCGATAAAAAGCAAGTACCCTTGATGCGCATCGAAGATTAATTTGAATCAGCTAAGTGGCGCATATATATTTTGAAGATCAGTCTCAGATCAAGTTATCACCAGATCAAGGTACGGAGAGAAGACATTCCGAAGACGGCGCTTCGGACGAAGTATGTGCTCTATGAGTTTTAGTCGTGATCGTTTCGATTGACCAACGCGCCAGCAATATTTATGAGCTTGAGGAACAATATTTTCTACCAGTACTTAGATAAGTTCGTAGTGGTATTTATAGACGATATCCTGATATATTCCAAGAGCCAGGAGGAGCATGAGAGACATTTCAAGATTTTGTTGGAGACACTGAGACATGAGAGGCTATACGCCAAACTCAGCAAATATGAGTTTTGCTGGGACAGAGTACCATTTCTGGGACACATAATCACCGGAGATGGACTATCAGTGGATCCGGAGAAGATAGCTGCAGTAGAGACCTGGCCTACCCCTACATCAGTTACAGAGGTTAGGAGTTTCCTCGGACTTGCCGGATATTACCGGAGGTTTGTGGAAAACTTTTTGAGGATAGCTGCGCCTATGACGCGACTGACGCATAAGGGCGAGGAGTTTATCTGGACAGACGAGTGTCAGGCGGCTTTCGATGAGCTGAAGAAGCGTCTGATATCAGCACCGATTTTGACACTACCTTCTGGATCAGGAGGATTTGTAGTGTACAATGTGCGTCAGGGAGCAAATTGGGATGCGTACTGATGCAACACGGCAAGGTGATAGCCTACGCATCGAGACAGCTGAGAGTTCATGAGAAGAACTATCCGATGCACGACTTGGAGCTAGCTGCAGTGATATTTGCACTAAAGCTATGGAGATATTACCTTTATGGTGAGCGTGTTGAGATTTATACAGATCATAAAAGCTTGAAGTACGTCTACACGCAGAAGGAGCTCAATATAAGGCAGAGACGTTGGCTAGAGCTGATGACAGATTATGACATTGAGCTACAGTACTACCCTGGCAAGGCGAATGTAGTAGTAGATGCCTTGAGCAGGAAGCCTATGGCATATTTTTATGACTCGTCGCCAGATGTTAGAGGATTTTCAGGAACTCAGGATTAAGAATGTATTGCCAGGCATGGATGGACAGATGGCCAGTCTTGAGGTTCAGTCTACTTTGATTGAGAGGATCAAGGCAGCATTGCCTACAGATACGAGATTTCGACGTCTGCGAGAGAGAACAGAAGCCGGCCTGCAGACGGGACTCAGGATTCATGAAGACGGAACGCTGAGGTGAGGAGATCGCCTATACGTTCCTAGTGGCAAGCTACGCCAAGAGTAGATGAACGAGGCTCATGGCTCGATTATTCTATTCATCCCGGGGGTACAAAGATGTATCGAGATTCGAGGCAACATTACTGGTAGTATGGGATAAAGAGAGAAATTGCAAGATTCATGATGAAATATTTAGTTTGTCAGCAAGTCAAGGCTGAACATCAGAGGACTGTAGGACTATTGCAGTCGCACCCCATTCCCGAGTGGAAGTGGGAACACATTACCATGGACTTCGTCACAGGATTCCCGCGAAGCCCAAGCGGGAAGGATGCAGTTTGAGTGTCATAGACAGACTCACCAAGTCTGCATATTTCTTGCCCTTCAGAGTTAGGCAATCTACAGAAATATTAGCTGACATGTATATGAGGCAGATATTACGATTACAAGGAGTACCTGTCAACATCGTATCGGATCGTGATTCCAGATTCACGTCACATTTTTGGCGGAGTATGCAGAAGAGCCTAGGAACTCGTCTCAAGTTCAGCACTGCGTATCATCCACAGACTGATGGACAGTCAGAGCGCACGATACAGATATTAGAGGATATGTTGCGAGCGTGCATGATTGATTTTGGAGGATCTTGGGAGGACCATCTACACTTGGTGGAATTCTCCTACAATAACAGTTACCAGGCCAGCATACAGATGGCACCTTATGAGGCACTGTACGGCAGAAAATGTAGGTCGCCAGTTTGTTGGAGTGACGTGGAAGAGCGTCAGATACTTGGTCCAGAGTTGGTGACACAAACAGTAGAGAAGGTCAAGCAGATTCAGAGCCACCTGCACGTAGCACAGGACAGACAGAAACACTGGGCAGATGCGCACCGCAGACCATTGGAGTTCAAGGAGGGTAACCACGTATTTTTGAGGATATTGCCCACTCGTGGTACCATCAGATTCAGAGGCAGAGGCAAGCTGAGTCCGAGGTATATCGGACCTTTTGACATTCTGGAACGAGTTGGCGAAGTGGCATACCGTCTTGCATTACCTCCATCATTAGGGAGAGTACATGACGTATTTCACGTATCGCAGCTGAGGAGATATATCGCAGACCCTAGCCACGTGCTTGATCATTCGGAGATTACAGTCGGGCCCAGCCTGTCTTACGTAGAGCAGCCAGTTGAGATCCTCGATCGCAGCGAGAAGACTTTGAGAGGACAGACGATTCGACTGGTCAGAGTGGCATGGAAGCACCATTCACCAGGCGAGTCTACTTGGGAGCGCGAGGATTCTATTCGGCAGCGATTCCCGTACTTATTTGAGGAGCAAGGTATGAATTTACGTACGGCATTTAATTATTAGTTATTTTAAAATTTCTGTTAGATATTATCGTGCTTTACTTTTAATTTCGGGGACGAAATTTTTCTAAGTTGGGAAGAATGTAAACCCTCTCAATTTATTCTGTAGATAGTTAGAGTGGGCCAAAAAAATTTTGATAGAAGATATTGAGGTTTAGAAGTAGAAGATATTTACCTAGAATTTTAATCCAATTTATTTAAACCATTGATACACCCGATCTTTGTCTAATTATTCGGAGCCCATTATCAGCCCGTAAATTCCGTACAAATATTGTACACTCGACTCAACTCGCCAAATTAGGCACTGGACTTTTTCGACCGTTAAAATTAACTTTTGTGTGCACTAAATTAATTGCGCAACATTTCCGAAAATCGTAACCCGTATTTAATTCCGTGTCGGACACCTGTATCGTTACCCTCGATTTTGGGGTACCAACTTAACCCGTTGAGCCGGACCAACTAAAGGGTCCAAGACTGACTCCAAGCTCCCACCATTTTTGGCCTTTGCGTCATTTCCAGATTTTGACCCCGCGGGCCCCAATTAAATTAAATTTGCGGGACGCGTTCTTTTTTAATTAAATCATAATTTACCAACTTTGTGAATTCTATTTTGATACTAAATTAATTCCAATGCCCTTCAAATTAGACCCGCGCCTAACGCGCAACACCCCCTCACCATGACATTTTTTAAATATATTTTTCTCCGCAATTTTTATGTCATTTCATGTGTTTATGCAAATTTCCGAATTTATGGGGGCTAATTTGCAATTAACAAATTGTTGGCAACACCTCATTGGTCATGATTAATTGTTGGGTCCCAAAATGGGGTCCCAAACCTATTTCCCTTATTCCCTCATGAAGAAATCCCACCCCTATTCATATTAAATCCCAACCATTCATTTTTCCTAGGGGAATCACCACCACACATTCAAACCCTCACATCTCCCTATAAAGTATCATTTCTCCCCCACCCTCAACACACTCCACCGGCCCTAATCCCAACACCACTCTCTCTCCTCCTCCATTTATTACTCCCCATGCAAAGCTTCTCCTTCATTCTTCATTCTTCATTCTTCTTCTCTTCCTCCCTCCTTCCTCCTCCCATTTGAAATCACCCCGACCGGAATACCCGACCGCCGGCCATCCCCAGACCGACGGCCCCCGGCGGAGCAGCCGGCCCAGCTCCTCCCGTTCGGAGCAGCTGCTCCCGCCCAGTCGATCCACCCTCCCGCTCCTAACCGGAGCAACCCCGCAGTGAGTAGCCGACCACCCCGCGGCTAGGCTCACCCCCGGCCGCTGAAGTTCCCCGCTCCGGCCGGACTGTCCCGCGACTGACCGACTGTGCTACTCCCGCCCGCGGCTGTCCCTGGCCGACGGTGGATTACACCCCCGACTGACCGTGTGCTTCCACCTTCCGATCTCCTCCGTGTCCGGAGCTCTCCCGGCCTGGCCGTGCACCCTGTCCGGCCAACTTCCCACCACCAATAGCTCCCTTCGCCACCACTATCACCATTATCACTACCACCCCATAGCCACCCTCCACCGGCCGTGCTCCGGCGACATCGGCAAGGTCGATTCTTCCCCTAACTTGTTTTAATTCCAGATTTTAATACCTATTTAATATGATGATATATGGTTGAGTGTATGTTAACTAGGGTGATGGGTATGTCATGTTGGACTATATGATTAGTGTAGCATAGAAAATCATATGTTAACTAGGGGATTAAAGTTTATATTGGCTGAGACTAATGTGGATTAATGTGCCTACGGATTTTGAATAATTTGAGGATGGGAATTAAGGAGGATGACATGTTTTTAGGGTTTATATAATGTAGTGTTCATGTATCCTTTATTTTGTAAAGTTGGATTTGGATATCGTAAATTAGATTGGAATTAGGGTATTTACAACTTATAAGAATATAATTACGATGATTGGATAGAGTGATCAAGGGCTTGGGGATTCAATTTGTGTTATGTCGAGGAGATAAAATTATGACAGGTGAATTGTGAATTAGGGTTGGCTTCTACATGGATTAACGATTTAATTAAGATATGTACTCGAGGAGAATAGGATTTTTGACCTTTAAATAAATAATCGGGATGTATGGTTCATGATTGACATTATTAATTTAATTATGGAGAATTAAATTGAGGAGAGCGTATTGATGACTAATTGATTTTGAATACCGTACCAACCGTCAACCGTAATCAACCCCTAGTGACTTGTCCCTGAGAGTCGTGTTTGAGACTGAGTCTAGATGTTGATGTGTGTAGCACACCTGTCTGTCTTAATTAGATCATTGATTCTAGTTTGTGATTTATCTCTAGGTACTGCGGGACTTGAGGGCTTGGATGCGGTACCGGGACCCCATCATCAGCAGTCTCACGCAGGCAAGTGTACCTTGCCACCCTGTATTTCAGTTTACAGATATTGTTGTTCTTTATGTACTCGTGCACATATTTCTATTGACGATCGATACTCCGTGTCCGGTTCACAATCGGGTGTTGACTTTCGTCGTAACGTCTTAGAATAATTGTTAGATGCTTCACAGCACCTCGATGCACGTACCTGAGTACATCGATTCCCCAGGACACACTCATACACTGTGATCGTGCCAGATTCCTGTATCCTGATACTGACATCATGACCAGAGACTGGGACGACCTTAGGGTCGCGTCTGTTGAGTTACTTCCGTGTGTCGAGACTGTTAGATAGAGGTTCAGGTTCAGCGCACTATCGCTGACCGCTTGGGAAGGGGAAGACAGTTACTCGACGTTTGGGCTACTCTGTACGCGCTTATATATGTACCTGTTGTGATCCTGTTTGATAGTGTAGTGGTAACACCCGTGTGTCTTTGTGCTCGGAGCTGCAGTACAACCCGTGTGTCTCTGTGTTCGGAGCTGCAGTTTTATTTTGGACAGCCCACGCGTCGAACATTGTCTTTAAACTGTGTCACACTAGTTGGTTATGATAGAGTACCCTGTCGTGCACTTGTACTTTCTGTTTACTTGGCATGCTATATTTCTGTACCTTGTTACGTCCCTCTGAGGACCTGGTTCCCTGCCAGTTTTGCAGCATAGACGATTACGGAGCATTTGGAGATACTGATGGAGTGGCATATCTTGCGAGCATGGTACCAGGTACTCACATTATGTCTACCGGCATTATGGTTCTTTTACATTGATTATTCATCTGCTGTTTTAGCCTAGTTTTGTAGACTCATACTTCTTCTCGAGTCTATTCGAGTTAGTGTGTTATTGGGCGGCCGACCTTAGCACATATAGCTTTTTCTTGTTGACTGATGTACATTGTGGATTGAGACATAGAGGTTTACATATATGGAAAATTCTAGATAGTGCCCTTTATATTACAGCTTATACGTATTCGAGTCAGACCAGAGTCTGGTCGAATGCGTAGCTGGCGTGTCACGTATTCCTGGTCCTACGTATTTTGGGACTGGGGCGTGACAATAACATCCGTTGATATGAGTCTGTTTCTGACCTTTCGAACCTGATGCCTCGAAGGATACTTGAATCAAATACCGCCATATAAATTTCCAACTGAGTCTCGGCATTGCCAATGCTTTGTGGGTAGACCTACCATAATCCATACAAAATATTCTGTCACACCCATCACTATGCGGTATGGCATATACCACTCAAAAATTGAGCTACTCTCGGTACCATAATCCTTCTACATCAATCCAATATTTATTCTGAATTATCCATCCCGCGGTGATCCTATCGACCACGAGCTTAACATTCGCTTACTTAAAGTCTGACATGAAACTCAGCCAACATACACAATCACTTACTATTTACATTGATCCCGTCCGTTACAACTCATGCAACGTTTCCTTTCTGATATTCCAAGCCATTACTCGTATTCGTTCAACACATATGTTATCCTTTCGATGTTCCCATATAAAACATTCCCATATACCCGATATCATCTGACAGATCGACTTGTTGCTCTGATGCAATAAATATCGTATTGTGCTACTCGGTATTATAATCGATAAAATTATCGCATGCAACAAACACAAATAGCATTATATAGACTTATTGTATAGAAAATCTAGTGTAGCATCGAGTAGAGTCAAGAGACATTGAATCGTAAAATTTGTCAGAATTTGGAAAACTTTTTCGATATAAAGTGTATTACAAAGGAATCAATCCTTCATATTTCTTTTCCATAGAAATAAATAAAAAAACAAAGGATATGTTGGACGACACTAGCACTTCCACGCAATAACTCTACCAAAGGCGATCCTATTACAGGAATAGCGTCAGGTACGCTTGTAATAATTTTTACTGCCAAATAACCAATTTGGTCCCGAGGTAAGGAACAACCAGTTACACCAAAAGATACAGTCAATACTGTAAAACCCCAAATTCTGAAAACCGTATTAATCTTTTTATTAATTATTTATTTAGTAGTTATGAGCTAAATAGAGGGAATATTTTTTTTTATTTTTATTTGAGGTGTTTGTGCATCTAAGAGATTTATGGAGCCATTATAAATTTTTTCTAATTTATTCCATGTATGAGACCCTTTGGACAGTTGTTAGCTTGATGGTATGCACCAATATAATTTTTTAGAATTTTTTATGTATATGTGTATATATGAGTAATTAGAAAAGAAATTTCTATTGGATCTCAAACCGAAACCCAAACCCTCTATCCTAAACCACTACCCGTTTAACCCCTACCCGGACCCGTTAGGAGAAGAAAATATCAACAGCAGCAGTAGCAAAAACCAACTTTCCTTTCCCTTCTCCGCACGTGTGAGCCTTCTCATTCCACCGCTTCTTATATCTATTATTACTAAACTCTCCTCAAACCGAAACCAAATAAGGGAAGAAAGAAACAGCAGCAACAGTGGCTTTTGAGACCACTAAAATTATCCCACCGCCTCTTATCTCTATATATATATATTGCAAAACTCTCCCAAGCCCTAATCCCACTTCTTCTACAAAACTTAAACACAGTATTGGACGCTTGCACTATACAAAACTCTTGCTCGACAAGTATACCTTGCCATCGTACTATTATTTACATTCCACATTATGTCTACATAATTTATTTCTGCTTATTTAGTTCATTTATTGCTATATAATTGTGCGTCCAAGGAAACTCGGGTGCAACGACGATGTCGTCGTATCATGTTTTATCTATATTTTTGGACCTACTTTATGAGACCACCCCATTAGTATGGAGCATCATTAGGTTCATTGGCCGTGACACAGTTGTTACACGAGTTGTGAGTCTCATATAGTTCACGGACTGCGTGACAGGCCTGGCCTCCTGTACGCATGGGCTGTGCATTAGGGATAACTACTGATAGAAACTTTATATGCTAGTAGATCTGGCAGTTATTTAGAGGTTTTATCGTATCATGGATATGGCATGCTTAGAGCATGGGATGGGGAGAACAACAAGTAAGACATTTTGGCTCCTTTGTACTTTCCTTTTATGTAACCCGTACGCTCCACCGGAGATACGCGGTCATGATGACCCCTATACTACTTGGCGGCCTCTGTCGTTCAAAAGACGACATGCTTTGTAGGCCCCCGATTCTCCGAGAGAATTATGCCAATCCCACTATATGGCCAGATAGCCCACTTAAGGGAAAGTTGTTCTCAAACTGCATTCACTTAGACGGTTAGGCGACCCATTGGATGTTTATATTTCAATACTTATTGGCATGTTATTATGTATCTTGTTACGTCCCTCTGAGAACCTGGTCCCTTTCCAGATATGGACGAGCAGGAGTATCCACAGGAGTACGGTCCTGGACCTGACGCTACTTACTAGACTGAGGAGGTCTTACCCTCGGAGTATCTGTGTTCTTATTATCGCTGTTTAGAGATCCTTATTGCTACTTCAGCATAGTCATTTTGTAGTAGATTTGTTTCCACCCGACTATCAGACTTAATACTCATCTTGGATATTCAGTTATTATTCAGCTCTTTATTCCTACTTATTATTTGTGCTGTGGATGAGATATAGATTGTGTGTGACTTGTTGTGACAGTATATTACCACTGGTTGATTGGATATTCATGTACATCATACGTGTGTATATATTTTCCATATATTGGAGTTCGTATACATACGGCTGGACGTGTTACGTATTCCTAGTCCTACGTATTTTGGAACTGGGGCATGACATATTTTTGGTGGTGGCCCATACAGATCAAGAATATATTGTCTCGGTTACGTAACTGTACCGAACAAGCCTGCGTATAGGAATAGATTATAAGGATCTCATCCATGCTTGACTGAAACCTCATTCTTCCTTTCAACCATCCTATGTTTGGATAAACAAAGTTTTACCAAAAACCATTTACCCTTGTTAGCGTAAAAGCGAAATGACAGTTGTTGGCGTAAAAGCCAAATAAACTGTTGTTGGCATAAAAGCCAAATGACTGTTATTGGCGTAAAAGCCAAAAGACTGCCGGGTTGGCGTAAAAAGCCAAACTATGAATAAGATTGCCTCATTTACGTTGCGGTTATGATAACTGCTACCCACGTTCAATCTGTGCATGACATGTATCCCTTTATAAGATCATGATATGCAAGCCACGTAGGTAACTTCCCCTGCGTAAACTTGATGATTCATGAATAATAGATAACCAGCGTAAAATGTAAGGATGGTGATGTGAACGTATTTGTCACAGCCTTAGTTTTCCAGTCATGACCCATTTGAACAAATCTCGTGCATTAAATGCAGAGATATGCCTCGAGCCCTGTGTAAGAAACAGCTTTTGACGTGGCGGCTGATTTTGTCTTATCTCGAGCGTAAAAACTCATTTCTATCTATTTTGTCTGATCTTGAGCGTAAAAACTCAATTTTGTAGGCAGCGTATTCAGAAGACTCTATTCTCTTTCTTTTTAGAGCGTAAAAATGACCTGTATCAAATATATCACTAAATGACAACCTGGGTCTCTGTACAAAATTATCATCACAGCCGTCCTCTCGATCATCGTACAATACTTTTATCAGATATCAAGTTCATTGATTTGTCTGACAAATTCATCCGAGGAAATACAAAGAGTTTATCATACAAACTTTATGCTGCAACGTATTTCAGACTTTACGCGCAGATCTCTTTACGCGCGAAAACTTTTACGCAAACTTTACGTACGCCAACTTTACGCGGGAAGTATAGCCACCTTTTACGTAGACTTTTTACGTAGACTTTACGCAGCAGACCTTTTACGCGCAAATCTTTTACACGCAGACTTTTACGCGAGCAGATTTTATATGCAGACATTTTACTCGCAGACTTTACGCAGGAAATCTTTTACGCAGACTTTTTACAAACTTTACACAGACAGATTTTTACACAGGCAACTATGAAACCATGTTTTACGCCGACAATTTTGAATCTCTGTTTTACGCCAAACTTCCTTGAAACTCTATGTAAACACCCTAAATTTTTTCAGATTTTTAAAATCAATATATGGATTTAATATACAATTTACATAGGACATGTAGTGAGTTTATAATTTTTAATTGCCAATAAACAATATTAAAATGTAATGAAAATATGATTTTATGGTGTAAAATAGAAAATCGGACTTAGGGTAATTTTCTGGGATTTTATTGGACATCGGACCTAATTTTAAAAGCCTAAAAACTATTTTCCTAATTAAATTAATTATTTAAATACTTTATTATTATTATTACTGTTATTTAATTTTATATTTTTATTTTTGTTGGGCCTGGCCCGGCCCAGTGGGCCGAGCCCGTTAGGCTGACCCAGCCCAGCCTCACCCTTAACGGGTCGGGCGGGTCCTCTCCGTCCGGATCCGCGCCCGACCCGGACCCGCTTCCCTCCCACAACCCGGCGCGGGCCCGTCGGCCACGACCCCACGTCGCCCTCCCCTACCGGCTTTCCCGGCCACGACGCCCGGCCGAGCCTCCCACAGCCCCCTATATATACCCCTACCCCGCCGGCCCTTCTCCTCCAAATTCCTCACCCCTAAACCTAACTCCGGCCGACCTCCTCCCTAACCCGCCGCCCTCCGCAGACCACCACCCGCCGAGAGCCCCACCTCCAGGAACCGTCCTCCTCCCCGCCGTGACCTCCAGCGCCCTTCCTCTCCTCCCTCCGCTGTCTGCAGACCCGACGCCGGCCTCCCCTAGCTGCCGGCCCACCCCTCGACGCCGCCGAGACATCGCCGAGGGCCGCAGCCCGCGTCCCGAGCTCTGGCGACGCCGTCCCCAGCGCCCCACCGCCGTCTGCGCCACCCAGCCCGCCTCCCTCCGGCCACCGTGGTTCAGAGAAGCTCTGAACCCTAATCCGGACACGGCCACCGCAGATACGGACTCGCTGACACAGGATACGTGTTGGACCCGAAAACCCCGATTCGAAGGCCCTGTTCAGGTACTCATAACTTCCTGCTCGTAACCCCGATTTCGATTCCGTAAATTTCTACGCGAAGCCTGTATGACCCTCTCGGTGCCCGGACAAACTGTTCGAGGCATCGCGGCCTGTGGCGATCGCACACCGCGATCCAAAAATAGGAGAAACCAGGCCCTGTTTCACCCCGGAACTGAGTACGCCCCGCCAAACGGGACCACTTGGTCGCGTGCGGTCTTCACAGATACGTGCGCCTCGTCAATACGGACGTGTGGGATTTCGCGAAAGATGATTCGGGTGTGCGTGCACACCGAAATCGACGCGTATCCGCGGACATCGCTCCGTATCTGCCTTTTCTGCAATTCACCCTAACTTCATGCACACACGTCAGATCGAGACGAAACTTGCGCCATCGGACTCGTAGCGATACGCTGGTCCTGTGGGTCAAGTTTGGTCCGATTCTGAGAACGTTGACGAAATCGCGTGTCGTGGGCCCCACAGGCCCCGCTCGACGGGCGATTTTGTGATCGGCTCATCGGAATTCAAATCTGAAAGTTTCGTTGGGTTCATATCAGCGTTCCTGACCTGTTGACACTAAGTTTGGTGAATTTGAAGACCTTTGACCCTGACACGTTTTTCGGTGCAAAGCGGGCCCACCGGTGGACCCCGTTTTGGCCCAAAATTACCGTTTCTGCCCTTGTCTCCAAATTGGACCCAAGGACAGGCAATCCTAGCTGTTTGACACCTTCTGAGCGTGATGGTACTGTTTATTTCAGCTTTCGGAGACATCTCTGAAAATTTCCGAAACCAGGACCTAAGTGGAATTCAAACATCAGGCAAGTGCACCTTGCCAAACTTGCAGTCATTATTTTCATATTTTCTGTAAAAATACTCTGCTGGATTTCTTGTGCAATTTCATATAAACTGATTTAAACTGCTTAAACCTAGGAAACATACGACGTACCTAGTGCCCGATCATAGTCGGGTACTGATACCGTGCGCGGTGTTGGGTTCGTCATTTAGAGATGGATTACGACCCCCTTACTTTGTACTTGACCTATCAAGTACCCTACAACCCAGGACACTTGACACTATCATGGACAGAATCTTCCTGAGTTATTCGTGGGGATTCTGAATAGGATACAGGACTTGACAGAGTTATTTATTTATAGACAGTATGACTTGTTGCATTAGTTATAATCCCGCTGACATGGACATGAGACGTTATGGTCATGGCTTGCGTGATTACATTGGGTGGGGAGAGACACACAGGCTACAGGCTGTTCTATATATATATCTACTATTATTGTGAGGTTGTAGACTCTCCAGCAGAGCTAGACCCTTTACGTGTTATTACTGCTACCGGCTCCCCGACACAGAGCTTGTAGCGGTCTCAGCCTGAGTACTAGTGTTGCTCTCATTTGCATATCACATAGATGGTTAGTTACTTAGTTTACCCTGCTGATTCATTATTTATTGCACTGCTTATTCATTTTGACTTGTATTATCTGTGCCTTGCTATGTCCACTGAGGACCTGGAATGGATTATGTCCCCAGGTTTAGCTGAGGAGCAGTATCCCGAGATATACGGGACAGGAGCTGAAGCTATTGCTGGAGCTGAACCGAACACTGAAGACGAGGTGACTGCCGAGGACTTCTCCTGAGTGCTTGTCCAGCACTTAGTATTTATTTTATGTTTACATCTTTTGTTCCTGGCCTATAGAGCCAGTTTATTTTAGACTTAAGTCGGATTGTTGCTCCGATTGACTTGCTGTGATGATGTTGCTACATTATTTCCATTTGATTATGGAGTTTATTTCTTTATCTTTATGGATGAGATTAGTGTGACTTGTGTAGTAGACCTTATTTACAGCTTAAGTACGCCCTGATGGCTCCATTAAATTGGGTTATCCATCGGTGCGTGCTGCTGGCCATTGCCACGCATCTCCAGTCCCTCGGCATTTTGGGACTGGGGCGTGACATGGTTTTTGTGGTGGCCCATGCAAGTCCAAACTAAATTGTTCAGTTTCAACTTAGGGACCGAACAGGCCTGCAATAAGATAGGTTATAGGATCTCATCCATATATTTAATCGTTTTTGAACTCTATGTCGAACTCAATTTAATTGCTTGAATTGCATCCTGTTTGATTTCTCTGTGCGTTCTCATTGTTTTCTTTTGATGCAGAGTAATGGATCCCAGAAGTGGTGACGAGACCCCCTTGGGTACCCCGACTGAAGCAGGGCTTACCTGCGAGGCTGGAATGACGCCAGATACTAGAGGACAATCCTCTCAGAGCAATCAAACTGGCCAGCCAAGTTCCAGGTTCAGGCGTGATGACATCCCGCCTCCTCCCCAGTTCCCTCCAACGATGCCTGTCTTTCCCCCAGGATAGGCAATGGACGGCCAGCAAATATTCCAGATGTTCTACGCCATGATGCAGGCACAACAACAGATTCAACAGGAGACCCAACGCCGAGAGGCCGAGAACCTAAGGAACAGCCTGGTCGCAGCATTGGAGTATGCAAATCCACCAAATAGGCGGCCAACGACGGGATCTATTACGGATTTCCGTTAACTCAAGCCTCGTACCTTCTCGGGCAAGGAAGGACCAACTGAAGTGCATGAATGGCTTACAAACACACAGCATCAGTTGGAGGCCGCTGAACTACCAAGGGACAAATAGATGACTGCCGTCCGGATGCAACTGACGGACAACGCGCATCATTGGTGGCTGTCCGAAGAAAGAAGGCTCGGACATGATCAGGTTACCTAGGAGGAGTTCTCCAGACTCTTCCAGGAAATGTACATCCCTGCTGTGGCTCGATCAGAACTCTGAGACAGATTCAACCGCCTGATCCAGGGCAACATGACGGTGGAGGAATATAACGCCGAATTCATTCGCCTGAGCCACTTCGCCCCTTCGCTAATTCCTACCGAAGAGGAGAAGGCGGAGAAGTTCTTTGATGGGCTCAGGTTCGAGCTTCAGAAGTTAATCGGATCGGTCGCGCCCACCTCTTACACCGACATCCTAGCTGCAGCACGTCGGCTGGAGCGCGTTACTCGGAGGGAATCAAGCCTGAAACGTCCCTTCTCCTCAGCACCATCCAAGTCATCACCAGAGGAATCTGCTAAACGTCCCCAGAAGAGTCCGCCTCCAAGAGCAGCAACTAAGAACCTGCCTACTTGCCACTACTGCAGCAAGGTAGGACATATTGAAAAGGAATGTCGACGCAAGCTGGGACTCTGCCTGGTTTGCGGATCTGGACAACACTTCTCCAAGGACTGCTCGGAACGTCGAGAGGGAGTTCCGAATCGACCAGCTCCACCTGCAGCTCTTCCAGCTGGGGGAGCAACACAGACAGGGCCTGGAGGAGCCAGGCCACCTCTACCACCTCAGGCAGCACTGTTCCAACAAGCTCGTCAGCAAAGGGGTCCCGCTCAGGGACGAGGTCAGGCATATGCACTAGCAGTCACTGAGAAAGCTACTGCAGGCGAAGTGATAGCAGGTACCATATTAGTAGCTTCAATTCCTGCTGTAGCATTATTTGATTCTGGAGCTTCGCATTCATTTATTGCTGCTAGCTTCGTAGCCACACATAGAATAGCTACCGCACCTCTCTCGAAGATGAAGAGAATCCTAACGGGAGGTAGAATTATCCCGGTTAGTGATACTTGTAGATCATGCTCGGTAGTAGTCTGTGGCCGAGAGATGCGAGCCCAATTTCTGATCTTTTCTATGCCTGATTACGATGTTGTACTTGGTATGGACTGGTTAAGTCAGTACCATACGACACTGGATTGCCGGCTTGGAAAAGTGATATTTAGACCCCCTAGCCTTCCTGAGTTTGAATTTCTACGAGGAGCTGTAGAACAAGGGGTCCAGCCAACTCTTAGGGTATTGACTGTAGAAGAAGATTCAAGTTACCCAAGAGTCATAACGGAATTTGTGGATGTATTTCCCGACGACCTTCCAGGTTTACCACCTGATCGGGAGATAGAATTCACAATAGACCTAACTCCAGGAGCCGAACCTATCACCTCATCGGTATATCGGCTAGCACCTAAGGAGTTAGTGGAGCTGAAAACACAAGTTGACGACCTTCTGGAGAAGGGATTTATCCGGCCTAGTGTTTCACCATGGGGAGCACCTATACTTTTTGTACCCAAGAAAGACGGATCTGTACGGCTGTGCATTGATTACAGAGCCCTTAATGCTGTAACTATTAAGAACCGGTACCCATTACCACGCATTGATGATTTGTTTGACCAATTGAGTGGTGCTAAGGTATTCTCAAAGATTGACCTTAGATCAGGTTATCATCAGATTAGGGTGAAGAAGGAAGATATCCCAAAGACAGCCTTCAGAACTAAGTATGGGCATTATGAGTTCCTAGTTATGCCGTTTGGTTTAACCAACGCACCTGCTGTATTTATGAGTTTGATGAACGGGGTCTTCCATCAGTACTTGGATAAGTTCGTAGTGGTATTCATTGATGATATCCTAATCTACTCCAAGAACCACGAAGAGCACGAGGAACACCTTAGAATTGTGCTAGAAACCTTGAGAAGGGAGAAGCTGTATGCCAAACTCAGCAAATGTGAGTTCTGTATGGACAAGGTGCCATTCTTAGGGCATATTATCTCGGGTGAAGGACTGTCTGTGGACCCAGAGAAAGTCACTGCTATAGAAACCTGGCCTACCCCTACCTCTGTTGCGGAAGTGAGAAGTTTTTTTGGACTTGCTGGGTATTACCGGCGGTTCGTAGAAAATTTTTCAAGAATCGCAGAGCCGATGACTAAGCTGACACGGAAGGATCAGGAGTTCATATGGACGGAAGAATGCCATAATGCCTTTGAAGAATTGAAGAGGCGTCTAACAACAGCACCAGTCTTGACTCTTCCCTCAGGGTCAGGAGGTTTTGTTGTATATAGTGATGCGTCCGGTAGTGGACTAGGTTGTGTCTTGATGCAACATGGCAAGGTTATCACTTATGCATCGAGGCAGCTGAAGGTCCACGAGAAGAACTACCCAACGCACGACCTGGAGCTAGCTGCAGTGATTTTTGCATTAAAGATCTGGAGACATTATCTGTATGGAGAAAAGGTCGAGATATTCACTGATCATAAGAGCTTGAAGTATGTTTATACACAGAAGGAGCTCAACATGAGGCAAAGGCGTTGGCTTGAGTTGATGGTGGACTTTGACATCGATCTGCAGTACCACCCGGGGAAAGCAAATATTGTAGCCGACGCCCTCAGCAGAAAACCCTCGGCTTATTTCTTAACAGAGCAGTCTCAGTTATTACAAGACTTGCAAGATCTTCAGATAGAGGTTGTTCTACCGGGACAAAATGGTTTTCTGGCTAACCTCGAAGTGAAGTCATCGCTAGTGGAGAGAATCAAAGAAGCTTTGCCTAATGATGCCAGATTCCGAAGGCTGAGAGAAAGAACAGAAGCAGGCTTGCAGACGGGACTTCGCATCCACGAGGACGGAACATTAAGGTGCAGAAATCGCCTATGTGTTCCAAATGGAGAATTAAGGTAGGAACTGATGACAGAAGCCCATAGCTCCATATACTCGGTTCATCCAGGAGGAACCAAGATGTACCGGGACTTGAGACAATATTACTGGTGGCATGGAATGAAAAGGGAGATTGCCCGCTTTATGGCAAAATGCTTAGTCTGCCAGCAGGTGAAGGCCGAGCACCAAAGGACTGCAGGTATGTTGCAGCCACTTCCCATCCCTGAATGGAAGTGGGAGCATATTACCATGGACTTCGTCACTGGATTTCCAAGAAGCCCTAGTGGAAAGGATGCAGTATGGGTCATAGTGGATCGGCTCTCTAAGTCGGCTCACTTCTTGCCGTTCAGAGTCGGACAATCCACGGAAGTACTAGCCGACGTGTATATGTGTCAGATCGTAAAATTACATGGAGTGCCGGTTAGTATCGTATCAGATCGAGACTCAAGATTTACATCTCACTTCTGGCGAAGCATGTAAGAGAGTCTCGGCACCAGGCTCAAATTCAGTACTGCCTATCATCCTCAGACAGATGGCCAGTCAGAGCGCACAATACAGATCCTGGAAGATATGTTGCGATCCTGTATACTAGACTTTGGAGGATCTTGGGAAGATCATCTGCACTTAGTGGAGTTCTCCTACAACAACAGCTATCAGGCAATCATTCAGATGGCACCTTTCGAGGCATTGTACGGAAGAAAGTGCAGATCTCCAATATGCTGGAGCGACATTGGCGAACGTCAAATACTGGGTCCAGAGTTGGTAACGGAGACAGTGGAGAAAGTAAAACAGATTCAGAACCATCTCTGTGCAGCCCAGGATAGACAGAAGCACTGGGCCGATGCACACAGACGACCCCTGGAGTTCAAGGAAGGAGAGCATGTATTTTTGAGGATCTCGCCCACTAGAGGTACTATCAGATTCGGCAGCAGAGGCAAGTTAAGCCCAAGGTACATTGGGCCATTTGATATCTTGGAGCGCATTGGTGAGGTGGCTTACCGTCTTGCATTACCTCCATCCTTAGAGGGAGTGCATGACGTATTCCACGTCTCACAATTGAGGAGATATGTGACGGACCCAGGTCATATAGTTGATCATTCTGAGATCTCGGTGGGACCTAGCCTGAGATACGAAGAGCAGCCAGTGGGTATACTCGATACCAGCGAGAAGACACTACGTGGGCAGACAATCAGGCTGGTTCGAGTAGCTTGGAAGCAGCACTCTCCAGGCGAATCGACCTGGGAGCGAGAAGATGTTATGCGGCAGCGTTATCCGCACTTATTTGCAGAATCAGGTAACCTAAGCATTTTAATTCTGTAAATCTTGCCTTTATAGTTTACCCTTCGATTGCGAGGACGCAATCCTCTTAAGGGGGGTAGATTGTAAACACCCTAAATTTTTTTAGATTTTTAAAATCAATTTATGGATTTAATATGCAATTTACATAGGACATGTAGTGAGTTTATAATTTTTAATTACCAATAAACAACATTAAAATGTAATGAAAATATGATTTTATGGTGTAAAATAGAAAACCGGACTTAGGGTAATTTTCTGGGATTTTATTGGGCATCGGACCTAATTTTAAAAGCCTAAAAACTATTTTCCTAATTAAATTAATTATTTAAATACTTTATTATTATTATTACTGTTATTTAATTTTATATTTTTATTTTTGTTGGGCCCGGCCCGGCCCAGTGGGCCAAGTCCGTTAGGCTGACCCAGCCCAGCCTCACCCTTAACGGGTCGGGCGGGTCCTCTCCGTCCGGATCCGCGCCCGACCCGGACCCGCTTCCCTCCCACGTTCGACCCCGCGCCGGAAATCGCGTCGCCCGCCGCGGGCCCGTCGGCCACGACTCCACGTCGCCCTCCCCTACCGGCTTTCCCGGCCACGACGCCCGGCCGAGCCTCCCACAGCCCCCTATATATACCCCTACCCCGCCGGCCCTTCTCCTCCAAATTCCTCACCCCTAAACCTAACTCCGGCCGACCTCCTCCCTAACCCGCCGCCCTCCGCAGACCACCACCCGCCGAGAGCCCCACCTCCAGGAACCGTCCTCCTCCCCGCCGTGACCTCCAGCGCCCTTCCTCTCCTCCCTCCGCTGTCTGCAGACCCGACGCCGGCCTCCCCTAGCTGCCGGCCCACCCCTCGACGCCGCCGAGACATCGCCGAGGGCCGCAGCCCGCGTCCCGAGCTCCGGCGACGCCGTCCCCAGCGCCCCACCGCCGTCTGCGCCACCCAGCCCGCCTCCCTCCGGCCACCGCAGTTCAGAGAAGCTCTGAACCCTAATCCGGACACGGACACCGCAGATACGGACTCGCCGACACAGGATACGTGTTGGACCCGAAAACCCCGATTCGAAGGCCCTGTTCAGGTACTCATAACTTCCTGCTCGTAACCCCGATTTCGATTCCGTAAATTTCTACGCGAAGCCTGTATGACCCTCTCGGTGCCCGGACAAACTGTTCGAGGCATCGCGGCCTGTGGCGATCGCACACCGCGATCCAAAAACAGGAGAAACCAGGCCCTGTTTCATCCCGGAACTGAGTACGCCCCGCCAAACGGGACGACTTGGTCGCGTGTGGTCTTCACAGATATGTGCGCCTCGTCGATACGGACGTGTGGGATTTCGCGGAAGATGATTCGGGTGTGCGTGCACACCGGAATCGACGCGTATCCGCGGACATCGCTCCGTATCCGCCTTTTCTGCAATTCATCCTAACTTCGTGCACACATGTCGGATCGAGACGAAACTTGCGCCATCGGACTCGTAGCGATACGCTGGTCCTGTGGGTCAAGTTTGGTCCGATTCTGAGAACGTTGACGAAATCGCGTGTCGTGGGCCCCACAGGCCCCGCTCGACGGGCGATTTTGTGATCGGCTCATCGGAATTCAAATCTGAAAGTTTCGTTGGGTTCGTATCAGCGTTCCTGACCTGTTGACACTAAGTTTGGTGAATTTGGAGACCTTTGACCCTGACACGTTTTTCGGTGCAAAGCGGGCCCACCGGTGGACCTCGTTTTGGCCCAAAATTACCGTTTCTGCCCTTGTCTCCAAATTGGACCCAAGGACAGGCAATCCTAGCTGTTTGACACCTTCTGAGCGTGATGGTACTATTTATTTCAGCTTTCGGAGACATCTCTGGAAATTTCCGAAACCAGGACCTAAGTGGAATTCAAACATCACGCAAGTGCACCTTGCCAAACTTGCAGTCATTATTTTCATATTTTCTGTAAAAATACTCTGCTGGATTTCTTGTGCAATTTCATATAAACTGATTTAAACTGCTTAAACCTAGGAAACATACGACGTACCTAGTGCCCGATCATAGTCGGGTACTGACACCGTGCGCGGTGTTGGGTTCGTCATTTAGAGATGGATTACGACCCCCTTACTTTGTACTTGACCTATCAAGTACCCTACAACCCAGGACACTTGACACTATCATGGACAGAATCTTCCTGAGTTATTCGTGGGGATTCTGAATAGGATACAGGACTTGACAGAGTTATTTATTTATAGACAGTATGACTTGTTGCATTAGTTATAATCCCGCTGACATGGACATGAGACGTTATGGTCATGGCTTGCGTGATTACATTGGGTGGGGAGAGACACACAGGCTACAGGCTGTTCTATATATATATCTACTATTATTGTGAGGTTGTAGACTCTCCAGCAGAGCTAGACCCTTTACGTGTTATTACTGCTACCGGCTCCCCGACACAGAGCTTGTAGCGGTCTCAGCCTGAGTACTAGTGTTGCTCTTATTTGCATATCACATAGATGGTTAGTTACTTAGTTTACCCTGCTGATTCATTATTTATTGCACTGCTTATTCATTTTGGCTTGTATTATCTGTGCCTTGCTATGTCCACTGAGGACCTGGAATGGATTATGTCCCCAGGTTTAGCTGAGGAGAAGTATCCCGAGATATACGGGACAGGAGCTGAAGCTATTGCTGGAGCTGAACCAAACACTGAAGACGAGGTGACTGCCGAGGACTTCTCCTGAGTGCTTGTCCAGCACTTAGTATTTATTTCATGTTTACATCTTTTGTTCCTGGCCTATAGAGCCAGTTTATTTTAGACTTAAGTCGGATTGTTGCTCCGACTGACTTGCTGTGATGATGTTGCTACATTATTTCCATTTGATTATGGAGTTTATTTCTTTATCTTTATGGATGAGATTAGTGTGACTTGTGTAGTAGACCTTATTTACAGCTTAAGTACGCCCTGATGGCTCCATTAAATTGGGTTATCCATCGGTGCGTGCTGCTGGCCATTGCCACGCATCTCCAGTCCCTCGGCATTTTGGGACTGGGGTGTGACACTCTACCTTACGCGGACAACTCTGAAGCCATACTTTATGCTTCTCTGTTTTACGCGGACAGCTCTGAAATCTACTTTACGCCAAACTTCCTTGAAAGTCTATTTTACGCGGACAGCTTAGCAACCTGCTTTACGCCAACTACCTTGAGTCCCTGTTTTACGCAGGAAGAGACTTCATGTATGTTGGGGGGTTTTGACTGTAAAATACACGGACAATTCCCCAGCATATCTCATGCTTCTACATTCTATTTAATACTTGCATCATGTTTGCTTCCTGTACTTTTTCTAATCGTTGCGTACATCACCTGCAGAGAGATGGATATGCAGAATTGATGTACTATCGCTGATGGCGACACAACTTCTAGAGTCAATGGTCAGACTCAAGGAGGGACCTCAATAATTCCTAGACTTCTGGGACCAGATGGACAGATTCACAATCCAGTCCCATCTGATCTTCCCGTTCCACCTAATGGGAACCTTCCAGTCTCATCGATACCACAGGATAGCCAGGCACAACTGTTCCAATTCTTCCAGATGATGATGCAGGAACAGAGGCTGCAGGCAACCGAGCAGAGGCAGGATTTTTGGCAGCACTTGAGAGGATGGTTGCACAGGCTACCAGCTCAAGCACTAGCTCCAATACCTCAAGCTAGATTTGGTTCAGTAAAGGACTTTATACAGATGGGTCTGAGGTCGTACAAAGGCATTAAGAGCCCAAAGGAAACTACCAACTGAATTACTCATACTCGGAAGTTATTAGAGGCATCACAGCTACCTGCAGACCTATGGATGACAGGTGTAAGGACGCTTCTAGATGGTAATGTTCATCACTGATAGGAATCCATGGAGCGCCAGTTGGGTACATACCAGACTTGGGAGCAGTTCTTGGAGTGCTTTGAAAGGAAGTAATTCCCGGACACCGTCAGAGATGTATTATACGATCAGTTTCTCCACCTGGAGCAGGAGAACAGAATAGTGGATGAGTATGATGCTGAGTTTAGTCACCTCAGTAAATATGACGCTGCCCTGATACCAGATGACTTGGCCAAGGCTAAGAGGTTTCATCGCGGACTGACTCAGGAGCTCCAATACTACACTAGCTTCCAGTCCCGAATTTCTTATGCCGAGTTACTGACAGAAGCCAGATTGTAAGAAACCATCAGCAGAGGAAAAGGAGGTCAGCTGAGGATGCAGCAAGGACCAGCAAGAACACAACAAGGAGGACCTATCAGACGTCCTTTAGCTCAGCAACAACAGTACCAGCACAGAGCAAGACCGTACCAAATCCCAGAGAAGCCCCACTGCAATTATTGTGGGAAATGCGGACATATTATGAGGGACTGTCAAACTCGCTTAGGACAATATATGAGGTGTAGTTCTGGACAGCATATGATAAAAGACTGTCCTATGCAACAAGTATTGACACTTCCACCGCCAACACAGAGGCTAACGCTTCCAGCACCAAAGCCAGCTCAGCAAATGATGAGACCAGGAGCACCTCGACCTTCAGCAGCAGGGGGATTTCAGCGAGGACCACAACTACCTGCACAGGAGTATCAATTTGCGAGAACCAGACAGGGACAACCACCGAGGAACGGACAAGCTTTTGCAATGGAAGTGGATGACATGAATCAGAAGATTGATGTCATAGCAGGTATCACTCTTGCTTTTACTTTTTCTGCTGTGACATTGTTTGATACCGGAGCCACCCACTCATTCATATCATCTAGTTTTATTGCCAAACATAATATTGCCTCCATACCTTTATCTAGTTGTGTTAGAATTCTTACCGGAGGAGGAGTTGTACCTGTTAGTAGAATTTGTAGATCGTGTCCTATAGTGATACGTGGCAGAGAGATGAACGCCCGACTCTTAGTCCTTCCTATGCCAAATTTTGATATTGTGCTTGGAATGGACTGGCTGAGCAAGTACCACGCTTTCTTCGATTGCTTTGGAGGAAGCATTCTTTTCAAAGTACCAGGCCAGCCTGAACTTGAGTTTGCACGAGGATCCACAGAAATCCTTGATGGTATGCAGCTCGCAATAGACGACGTTGTTTATCATCCAATTATTTCAGAATTTCAAGACATTTTTTTAAAGGAATTGCCAGGACTACCCCTAGATAGAGACGTAGAATTCTCAATTGAATTGACACCGGAAGCAGCACCCATAGCATCACATATTTATAGACGGACAAAGAAGGAGATGGATGAACTGAAGACACAGTTGAAGGAACTAGAAAAGAAAGGTTTCATCCGACCAAGTGCATCACCCTGGGGAGCACCAGTGTTGTTTGTACCTAAGAAGGATGTGTCAGTGCGTATGTGCATTGACTATAGAGCCTTAAATGCAGTGACAGTGAAGAATAAATATCCAATGCCATGCATTGATGACCTATTTGATCAACTTAGTGGAGCCAAGATGTTCTCAAAGATAGATTTGATATCGGAATATCACCAAGTGAAGGTACGGAAGGAGGACATCCCGAAGACCGCATTTCGGACAAGATATGGGCACTACGAGTTTCTGGTCATGCCATTTGGATTGACCAATGCTCCAGCTATCTTTATGGACTTAATGAATTGAGTCTTCCATCAGTATTTGGACCAGTTCGTGGTCGTCTTCATAGATGATATACTTGTCTATTCAAAGAGCCACGAGGAGCATGAGAAGCACCTGCGGATTATTCTAGAGACCTTGAGAAAAGAGCAGTTATATGCAAAGATCAGTAAATGTGAGTTCTTCTTGGACAGAGTCTTATTTCTTGGACATGTTGTTACAGGAGACGGTATTTCTGTTGATCCAGAAAAGATCTCGGCAGTCGAGACATGGCCTGTTCCTAAATCAGCAGCGGAGGTGAGAAGTTTCCTTGGACTTGTGGGATATTACCGACGGTTCATGGAAAACTTCTCAAGAATAGCAACACCTATGACTCGGTTAACTTGCAAAGATCAAGAGTTCATATGGACCAACGAGTGTCAAGTCGCATTCGAGAAATTAAAGAAGCGACTGACTTCAGTACCAGTATTGACTATTCCATCAGGATCAGGAGGCTATGTGATCTACAGTGACGCATCAGAGAAAGGTTTGGGATGCGTATTGATGCAGCATGGCAAGGTGATTGCATATGCATCTAGATAGTTATGAGTACATGAGAAGAACTATCCAACTCATGACTTGGAACTTGTAGTCGTTGTATTTGCTCTGAAGCTATGGAGACATTACTTATATGGGGAACAAGTGGAGATCTATACAGACCACAAAAGCCTCAAGTATGTCTTCACGCAGAAGGAGTTAAATATGAGGCAACGTCGATGGCTCGAGTTGATAAAAGATTTTGAAATAGAGCTACATTATCACCCAGGCAAGGCTAACGTTGTAGCAGACGCGTTAAGCCGGAAGCCAGCAGCTTATTTCTTGACGACACAGAGGGAATTATTGAAGAACTTGCAAGGTCTTGGCATTGAAGTGATATTACCCGGAACAGATGGGACACTAGCCAACTTGCAAGTACAATCATCACTAGTAGAGAGAATCAAGGCAGCATTGCCTACAGACGCCAGATTCAGAAGATTAAAGGAAAAGACAGAGGCCGGGGAGCAGACAGGACTGCACATTCATGATGATGGGACTTTACGATGTGGTGATCGTCTTTATGTTCCAAATGGAGAGATTCGACAGGAGTTGATGACAGAAGCTCATAGTTCGATATATTCTATTCATCTTGGAAGCACCAAGATGTATCGTGATTTACGACAGCACTTTTGGTGGCATGAAATAAAAAGAAAGATAGCTCACTTTGTAGCTAAATGTTTGGTATATCAACAAGTAAAGACGGAGCACCAGAGAACAGCAGAGTTATTGCAACCACTTCCGATTCTAGAGTGGAAGTGGGAGCACATCACTATGGACTTTGTCATGGGTTTTTCCAAGAGTCCAAGTGGTAGAGATGCAGTTTGGGTAATAGTGGACCGACTCACCAAGTCAGCCCATTTCTTGCCTTTTAGAGTTGGCCAATCTATAGAAGCTTTGGCTGACTTATATATGAGGCAGATCGTGAGATTGCACGGCGTACCAATCAGCATTGTATCAAACAGGGATTCGCGCTTTATATCGCACTTTTGGAAGAGCATGCAAGAGAGTCTTGGAACTCGTCTGAAGTTCAGTATATCTTATTACCCGCAGACAGATGGACAGTCAGAGCGAACTGTTCAGACATTGGAGGATATGTTGAGGGCTTGTATGTTAGTCTTTGGAGGATTATGGGAGGATCACCTACACCTTGTAGAGTTTTCTTACAATAATATCTATCAGCGAGCATTCAGATGGCTCCGTTTGAAGCATTATATGGAAGAAAGTATAGGTCTCCTGTGTGTTGGAGTGACGTGGAAGAACGTCAGATTCTGGGACCAGAATTAGTGGTCAACACAGTTAAGACAGTTAAGAAGATACAAGGACACTTGTGAGCAGCGCAAGACAGGCAGAAACAATGGGCAGACCTTCATCATCGTCCCTTGGAGTTTAAAGAGGGCAATCATATCTTCTTGAGGATATCACCTACCAGAGGCACCATTCGATTCGGAGGGCGCGACAAGTTGAGTCCAAGGTATATTGGACCATTTGACGTACTAGAGAGAGTGGGAGAAGTGGCATATCGACTTGCGCTACCATCTTCACTTGAGGGAGTACATGACATATTCCATGTGTAGCAGCTCAGGCGATATATGGTAGACAGTAGTCATGTTCTCGACCATTCGGAGATCACTATTGGGCCGAGCTTGTCCTATCAAGAGCAACCCGTGGAAATCCTCGATCATCGAGAGAAAGTATTGAGGAACCAGTCTATTCTCTTAGTCCGCGTGGCATGGAAGCATGGCGCGCCAGAAGAATCTACTTGGGAACGCGAGGACGACATGCGCCAACGTTTTCTGAACCTATTCGCAGACCAAGGTATAAATTTACTTGTTAATTTATATCTCCTACCATTCTTAACTTTCTACCATGGCTTAGTTTTAATTTCGAGGACAAAATTTTTATAAGTTGGGTGGAATGTAAAATCCCTAATTCTGAAAACCGTATTAATCTTTTTATTAATTATTTATTTAGTAGTTATGAGCTAAATAGAGGGAATAGATTTTTTTTTATTTTTATTTGAGGTGTTTGTGCATCTAGGGGATTTATGGAGCCATTATAAATTTTTTCTAATTTATTCCATGTAGGAGACCCTTTGGACAGTTGCTAGCTTGATGGTATGTACCAATATAATTTTTTAGAATTTTTTATGTATATATATATATATATATATGAGTAATTAGAAAAGAAATTTCTATTGGATCTCAAACCGAAACCCAAACCCTCTATCCTAAACCACTACCCGTTTAACCCCTACCCGGACTCGTTAGGAGAAGAAAATATCAACAGCAGCAGTAGCAAAAACCAACTTTCCTTTCCCTTCTCCGCGCGTGTGAGCCTTCTCATTCCACCGCTTCTTATATCTATTATTACTAAACTCTCCTCAAACCGAAACCAAAAAAGGGAAGAAAGAAACAGCAGCAGCAGCAGTGGCTTTTGAGACCACTAAAATTACCCCGCCGTCTTTTATCTCTATATATATATATATTGCAAAACTCTCCCAAGCCCTAATCCCACTTCTTCCACAAAACTTAAACACAGTATTGGACGCTTGCACTATACAAAACTCTTGATCGGCAAGTATACCTTGCCATCGTACTATTATTTACATTCCACATGATGTCTGCATAATTTATTTCTGCTTATTTAGTTCATTTATTGCTGTATAAATTGTGCGTTCAAGAAAACTCGGGTGCAACGACGATGTCGTCGTATCATATTTTATCTATATTTTTGGACCTACTTTATGAGACCACCCCATTAGTATGGAGCATCATTAGGTGCATTGACCGTGACACAGTTGTTACACGAGTTGTGAGTCTCATATAGTTCAAGGACTGCGTGACAGGCCTGGCCTCCTGTACGCATGGGCTGTGCGTTAGGGATGACTGCTGATAGAAACTTTGTATGCTAGTAGATCTGGCAGTTATTTAGAGGTTTTATCGTGTCATGGATGTGGCATGCTTAGAGCATGGGATGGGGAGAACAACAAGTAAGACATTTGGGCTCCTTTGTACTTTCCTTTTATGTAATCCGTACGCTCCACCGGAGATACGCGGTCATGATGACCCCTAAACTACTTGGCGGCCTCTGTCGTTCAAAAGACGACATGATTTGTCGGCCCCCGATTCTCCGAGAGAATCATGCCAATCCCACTATATGGCCAGATAGCCCACTTGAGGGAAAGTTGTTCTCAAACTGCATTCACTTAGACGGTTAGGCGACCCATTAGATATTTATATTTCAGTACTTATTGGCATGTTGTTATGTATCTTGTTACGTCCCTCTGAGGACCTGGTCCCTTTTCAGATATGGACGAGCAGGAGTATCCGCAGGAGTACGGTCCTGGACCTGACGCTACTTACCAGATTGGGGAGGTCTTACCCTCGTAGTATCTGTGTTTTTATTATCACTGTTTAGAGATCCTTATTGCTACTTCAGTATAGTCGTTTTGTAGTGGATTTGTTTCTACCCGACTATCAGACTTGATACTCATCTTGGATATTCAATTATTATTCAGCTCTTTATTCCTACTTATTATTTGTGCTATGGATGAGATATAGATTGTGTATGACTTGTTGTGACAGTATATTACCACTGGTGGATTGGATATTCATGTGCAGCGTACGTGTGTATATGGTTTCCATATATTGGAGTTTGTATACATATGGCTGGGCGTGTTACGTATTCCTAGTCCTACGTATTTTGGAACTTGGGCGTGACAAATACACCCAAAACTACACCTGTAACCCAAGTTAATTCGCGAAAGCAACTTAGAAATAAAAAGAAACAAAATAATTGTCCAAGGAAGTAAAATCGGGTGCTCATACCATTTGTCATGCCCTGACTCTGTAAAGTCGATAATCGTCCCCCGGACTTGATGTCGTACAAGTCTATATTTTACTTGTACAAGGCAAGAAGATAAAATATAACAGTTATCTCAAAACGACCATGTTGTAGTGGAAGAAATATATAGTCACAAAAGAAAACATAATAGAGTATACAAAATGAAGCTCTTTATTGATAATTGCAGCAATTACAAATAATCTTAATAACCCCAATGAATATGCCAATTTGGCTTAAAACACTCATGATATCTTTTTCTCACAAAGGATCTTGTTGTTCCATACATCATGTCTTATTATATCCGAGCACGCATCCTCAGTTGAACATCTTTATGCTGCCAATGCGAGCTTCCAACGTCTTGGTACGATTGAGCGAATCTTCGTGTCTAGGGGGTTGGGTGTCAGTACATATTTTGTACTGGTGAGTGAGGTAGCCCACTCGCCTAAACCGACACTAAGTAGTCATGTGAAGCATACAAATTATATGGTGATCTTTCTATTTAGAAATAGATGAATTTCAGTTCATGTTAATGGCATATATCGAAAGCAGAAAAGCATGTACGCATGGTAAATATGTAGTCACGTAAGCATGTACGCATGTAAGTAGTGTAATCATGTAAGCATGTAAACATGTCATACTTGATCGTATAAGTAAAACAGAGATACAAGCTAAGACCTATCACTTGACCGTGACTTTTACCAATATTGATGCACTCACCCTTGCGTTGATGTATGGTGAATACTCAATGCCCTGCATAAGACATTCGTTAGCATGCCGAAACTTATCTATATGAAGGTCATTTGTGATATCGACATCATGAATGACTAATTCACGGCATTGCGTGCAGCCCTTTCAATCTGAGTTACGAACCCTACTGGAGGTCCGCAATGCCTCGTGCCGAATCACGTTCACATAGTATACGATGTGCCATTCTAGCTCTAGTAGCAAGCCCAACTAGATGTCTCTATATACAATGCTATAAAGCACTACCATTTACTCTTTGGCAAAACGGTCCCGGTGCCCCAGAGCACCCATTCGAGGAAAGTCAAACCTTGTGCATAGGTTGTCTATGACCATGCAATGCATGACTAGCTAACTATAAAAAAACATGTATGGTACCGAAACATAAGTAAAGAATGTACGCATCTACTTGCCACATTATACCATTCTCGTGGTATCATTACTCATTCGTTTAGTGTTCCGGTTGGCAACCTGTAGGCCCCAATATGCCAAAGGACCATGCCATATTCGATAGTCCCGTAGGCACCATACCCCTTCCTATATAGTGTTCCGCGGGCACCATACCCCTTCCGACACAATTGTATGTTTTTGAACCATAACTTCTTGCTTCGCTGATGAAGCGTACTACTTGATACTCGTTTACTGATGCACGCTTCTACCTTCAACATATCGGCAGTTCCTTGGCGTTATGCCACAACTTCTCGCTTCGATGATGAAGATTTGCTACTCGATTCTCGTGCACGGATGTATACTTCGAGATAGTTGTTCAATGTTCTATCCTTAGTGTTTAATGTTCTATCCTTATCCCGTTGAGTCCATCCACGAGACCAACACTGTGAATTTTTTTTTTGCAACGGGGCAATATATCGACCTCAGAGAATTCTGCATAAAGCTTGTATATGAAACCAAACCAAAATTAGTCCTTCTTCGAGTCAACTCACCTTCGTAATGCACCGTGTGGTTCGGGGCATTATATTTTGGGACTGAAATATGACAGAACGTACCTCTCTTCGTGTGCAAGAAGCATGTCATGTTCATATTCTGTTATTGTTCAAACATGGGACACACAATTCCCACTCAGAAGACTGTTTATGCGATCCATATGATAGTCCTTTTCCGCTAGACAACTTATTTCTGTGGAGAGGCAGAATAACTATATTCAGTTTTTCTTTTATGAATAGTTGGCTCTTTAAAAAATTTAAGAACAACATACATGACAGAATATAGAGACGTACTTATGCTCATATTCCAGCATCCACGACAAGCACTTTTTTTATTTCATAGTTCTTTCATTCCTTAGTTTCCAAAACCTTATTAGATCGTCAACAGAGCATAGAAATCATGCGTTAATTCGACCTTCATCGCCCCATCAGATCTCCAGAATCTCGACTTGTCAAAAAAAATTATATTTCTACATACTTGTAAATCAATTTTTAGTTGTAACAAGCTTACAACTTTTTTTGAGAAGAGAAATTATATCACACTTTTTTGTGTGCAAAAATAGTGATCCATAATGGACGAAACATCCTTGTATTGAAGATCTATCCTCTGTCGGATCAAGAATAATTTGTTACCCCGGTCTTCTTCAGATACAAGGATTCTAGCTTCTCCCATAATGTCTTTGTGTGCTCAATATTGGCAATGTGATTATACACATTCTCGTTCACGAACTACCTAATATATCTAACACTTGTATATGCTCAAAATTTTATTCCTCGTCGGATTTATCATTTGAATTCTCGGAAGCAAATACTAGAAGATGCATCTTCTTGACGAACAACAAAACTTCTATCTTGGTCCTCCAATAGTTATAATTGTAACTGTTTAGATCTATCATGCGCATCGGCTTCGTGTCTATATCTTCTACTCGGTTTGACTGTTGACACATGGCAACCACTATACTGATACTGCTTTAACCAAAGCCCTGAAACCATTTGGTTGGGGACGAAATATGAAAATCGTTCCCCAAAGACGAGAGAACTTGTGAGGATCAAAGAAAAATGCACAACCAATTTGTTAAAATCACAATTACAAAGTCAAATGCAAATACAACGATATTTACATGAAAAATCCTGATGGAAAAAACTACGGGACAAGTCTAACCCGGAAAAGCCTCCACTAATAGAATTAAAGAAAATACACTGACTCATTTACAAACTCCTCCGCTGATCCACATGGGTCACTGCAAAACTTCACAGCTAGAAATATATTACAAAAGTATAAAAAGATTACTAGTGACTAGAAGATGAGGAATAACTAATTGACGTACTCCTCGAAACGATCACTCTCCGAAATAATCCACAAAACTTCGAATCCTCGCCTTCCCCTCTTAGAAAATTGCAACTATAATAAAGCTCTCTCACTTTTTCGATCTCTCTCTGGTAGATGATAATAGATTAGGGTTAGAAAAGACCTATTTAAAGCCACATAATCACACAAACATCTGGACCGTTGATATTTGATCCAACGGTGTTAATAAAATACATATTTTCGACTTCAGTCCCGACATCGGTATAAAGTAGCGGTATATATATCAAAAATTGACCAAAACTTGTCATAATATATTCTTGAACAAAATGTTATCAAATCGGTATACCGACAACGGTATACCGCTGATAGCGATACTGTACTTTTCTAATAGCTTCCGATATATGCTCAAATCAAACCATATTTTTCGTATTCGACTTTTCGAACTTTTTCGACACAAAATGATGGTTGTCGCACTCCGAAATATTATCCAGTTGAAAAGTCCATCCAATACCAGCAATAACTAGACTGTGATCGTCCACGGAGTGAGATTTAGTAATGTGGAGAGACCATACAATTATCACGTGAGTTCGACTAAGGGCTAGACAGGGTCGGTCCTGACCCAGGGCAGCCAGGACGAATGTCCAGGACCCCATGGGCCAATAGGGTCCAAAAAAATTCACTTTTAGTATATAAATAATTTTGTACCGAAAATAGAACTAGTATGTACTATGGGTTCTTTTTGTCACAAAAAAAATTGTGGTGTATTGGTTATTATGTTAACTTGCACACAAGAGAATTTTACTTCAAATTTTGGTATAGATATTTTTTTATTTTACTTTTATTTCATTTTTTTTTTTACATTATATGGGAGTCTCATTTTAAAAGTTCGTTTCGGACCCATACATGGGCCTTGGGACTAGACTTGGTCCAATGGGTGCGAGTGCTGTATTTTTGTTTGGGCACGAGCCTTGGGATATACATATTCTATCATTTTACTTGTCTGGTTCCTCTAAATACTTTTTACAAGGTTCCCCACCGTTCGGACCTAAAACAGAAGATATACTTTAACCCAATCGTAGAGAATGACGAATTCGGGCTCTACATAGAGAAGGACCCATGCGACTTAATTTGGGTCCAAATTAGCATCCAACAGTATTGGAACCGGACCCGACCCGATAACATCCTAACTTTGCTCTTCATAAATGTGACAAGCGTGGTTGAATTCAATTGAAATGAAATAGGAAATAAATGAGGAGCTAATTGCGCATCATCTCATTTTCACCTCCACCATCCGGCCCCACAAACCCCAGCGGCCTAACAACCACAACCCCTCCATCCGTCGACATAATCTTAATCCGACGGTCCACATCTTTCCAACAGTCTTGCTCCTCCTCCGGCGGCGTAACTCTATCCCACTTGTGTGTGCGCGCCTTAAAGTCATGTTTGGTTCACCAGTGTTACAAGTTTTGTGGCAAATATATTAAAATTTATGATAAAGGCACTACAAAGTACATTCAGACTAGTCCAATTATAATAAAAAAATTACTCAGACTAGTCCAAATTTTACTAGGATTGTCCACTCTCTTCACCTCCCTCCTTCTGCTCCCCCTTCCGCTCCTTCACCGTCGTCGCCTCCCCCAACGCTCACCGTCGTTCCCACCGCTCACCGTCGCCCCTGCGCACAGCAGCGGTCTCGTCCTCCACCGCGCGCTCGCCTCCACCTCCGTCTCCTCCCCCGTCCTCCCCCGCCGCCTCCCGCCTCCGCCTTCCCCTCCTGCTCCTCCGTCTCGTCCCCCCTTCCGGCCTCCACGCAGCTCAGCCCTCGTGGTCACCTCGCGTAGCCTTCACTTCCGGACTGTCAAAATTTTGACAGTCCTACCAATTGAAATGACTGTCGACAGTCCTGATTATAAAAAAAATTAATTGAAAGTGGACAGTCCGGTGAGTAATTTTTGAAAATGGTAAACTTGTAATTAACAATGGTGAAAATTTTGGATGTCCCGAGTAAATTTTGTAGTGCTTTTATCAAGAGCCTATATTAACTGAAACATTTTAAGCACATAAATTTGAATGATCAGAGGGGTCCATAGGAAAACATGCCATTAATAAACAAATAACGCTTTTATAATTTATTCGCTCTTTCTCTGTCCTATTTGGGTATTTAAATATTACCGAACAATACTTTCCATTTCCAAATTCTTTTTCACCGATTCCGTATCCAAACTGAACCGAGCCGAGCGGAGCGAAGAGAGCCGGACGTTTCGAGTTTTGCGTGTCGAAGACGCCACAGGTCCATTCCATTCTCTTCTCCTTTGTGATTTTTTTTTTTTTTCTCTCATGAAGAATTCGTGGAAGAATTTGTTGTTTTATGGAGGAATTTCCGGAACAAAAACAAAATAAAATAAAAATAAAGATTCCGTCTTTGTGGGTTCGCCACCAAAACTTTCCGTGCCAACAATCGTGCCGTTGCTTTCTCTCTCTCTCTCTTTCTCTTCTTCTTGATTCGAATGAATAGCTCAAAAGCTTCGTTTTTTGGGGAGTTAAATTTAGGGAGCTTTTGATTGATTGATTGATTGATTTGTTTGCGATCGGGGACCTCTTCTTTCCTCTCCTTTTCTCCTCTTCTTTCTCTTCCAGGTAAGAAGAAGAAAAAAAAGAAGCAAAACCTTTCCTTTTTATCAACTTTTTATTTTGTGTATGATTGAATTCTGTGCTTTATGATGTATATATTTATGGTCGAAATCGATTTGGTGTGTTGATTACTGATGAATATGGTGAAACCTCTCTACTTTTTTGCGTAAGTCTTTGAATTGCGAGTCAAAATTGTTTTTTTTTTATGGTTTGGTGTTTTGATCGTTGATGATTATGGGGAAAGTTCTTGAATTTCTATAAGAGTCTTTGATTTGTGAGTTTTTTGGGCAATTATTTTTTTCTGACTAATTACTTCTTTTCTTTTTTTGGCAATTTATTGAGTTTATTTATTTATTTATTTATATTGATTGGTTTGTATTTGCTGTGGGCTGATTGGTATAGACTTAATAGTTATTCATGTGCTGTACGAAACATGGATAATCCATCAATCGGTGCCATGACATGACGCATCGTATTTGTGGTCCGTGTACAAGTTTTGGAGATGACACGGATACTCCAAAGTGCGCTAGGATACACCAAGATACGTGTGTTGTGTCCGTATCGTGTCGTGTCCTATTTGTCCATGTGCACTATATGATATATTCTTCTAGTTGGGTCTAAGAAAAGGTTCTGGTCTTTTGCGGATTAGAGCATGTTCAGTTGAAATATTTTGAGAAATTGGTCTTTATGTGTCTAAAGGAGAAGCTCTGGAAGTCAATTACTACTTTATGTTTATCATTAGCACTTATTAGCTTAGATTAGAAGTTCATGTTGGTGCTTCTTCTTTTTTTATCATTTCATTATAGGATTATTATAAATTCTTCATGGAAACCTGCAGTATTATTTAGCTGCAACACTTTGGACTATATTATGTTAACGGCGTTTATTAATTTAGGCAAAGCATATAGGAGAAATTTAGTGTTGGTTTTAGTTCCTTCATCGACTATACACTAATCAATCATGTAAGACCAACACGTTAAGTAAGTATCAGGGTTAGGGACTTTTTACATTGGCTAGTGCTAATGTTTGAGGCTGTTGTTGATGATTGAGTATAGGAAGCCAAGATTATCAAGTTCTTCAGTGTTCTATAACAGTTTGATATTGTACCTCTTCCTTACGTTTTCAAGATGTGTGTTTGCTATTTATACTTTGTATTAATAGGGCACGTTGTTAGAACTACTGTATAGCTAGTATGGTACTTAAAAGGAAGCTAAGAAGAGACTTATATTAATGTGTTAGCTGACAATAAAACCATTTCGAACCTTCTTAAAGTTGGTAGGTTGAGATTACGGTTCTGGATATTGGAGAGGCTTCATGTGATATTTTTTAATGCATTGCAAGTAATTAGTGTGGTATATGGTGGTTTATGTTACCCATTATTGTTACCATAGATTTACAAAATGCTAAGCTGTGATATTTCGGAATCATGTATGATGTTTTGAATAGTTTTATTAAGGAGAAAAGAAACCTCTCTATGGTTGTATACCAATGTTTTTGAGGGATTCTTGGCTGGGATCTCCTTGATCCCATCTTTATCTTAAAAAAAGAAGGAAAAAAAGAAAGAACAGGAAGAAGGTATTGGTGGCTTCGATAAAATTGTTCATTTGCTACGAGACAGATTGACCTTATCTTATAGTGTTCTGGTGGGTTCCCTTCCTATCTGGTGAAAGCCCGGAGAGACAAGCGTCATATGATGATTGGAGAAGCTTGGGGAAGTCGAAGGAGTCGACGGGACTCAAATTGGAGCCAAAATAGGAAAGGTGCAGCAACACCGGTATACCGGTTTGACCCAACAGGTATACTGGATTTTCCAATCCTTCAATGTGCACAATTTATTGCTCACTCGGTATACTTGTAGGCCATACCGGTCCGGTGCGAGTTTGCATATGGGGTTATATTCTATTGTCGACAACTAGGATTGCTCCAGACTTTAGGAGATTTGAGTGATGATTTTATAGGGTTTCTAAACCCAATTGGACGCATAACAATAACAAAATTCTTTGCAACTTTCAATAGGAGGGAGGGAGAATGAGATTCGGGAGAGTCTGTGGTTAATTCAGAGGAGATCGTATGAGCAAATCCGTCGTCGGAATTGACAAGTGGATAATCTTCGTGTTTTTGTTCTCCGGTAACTTTGTTAAGTTCTCTTTCGTAATATATTCCCTATTTTGAGTTTTTGTGGTGATTTGTGTTCGAATCGGCATGACACATTTGATAGAAGTCGGTGTATCTTTTATTTCCTTTAATGGAGACTTTTTAGGGTTGGACCCAATACCATCCCGTTGTTTTCTCCTGATTTGAGTTTCTACGTAAAAATATCGTACATTTGTGGATGTGTGATTTTTCTTTTCCAAGTCGGTTCTTTCTTCACTCCTCACGGAGTATTTTCAGTTGGGAACATGTGTAATTTTGCTTCTTTCCTAGTAGAGTGGTATTAGAGGGTATCCTTTGAATGCATTGTTTATGTAATACCATTTTTTTTCGCAAGCTATGATTCGATGGTGCATCGTTCCGAGAGAATTCATTAAATGACTATTTCCAATAAAAACCGTTTTTTTTTTTGTTGCATTTCTCTACTATATGTCTTCATTGTAGTCTAGAATTTACTATCTTGCAGTTTGTTTAGCACCAATCTTGAATCTTCCATCTTGTGGAATGCTTTTATTCGGATGTGCACCCCTAATCGATGGTTGCCTCAAAACTTGTGGTTTTTTCGTCATTGCAGAACTCAAGTGCAATTACAATCTCTCTTTTCACATGGATGAAAACGCTAATAAACGATCTGGTGGTGGTCTTGGGTTTTCCAGAAGAGGTTCCAGCCTAACAATCCGAGACCCAAACCATGATGGTAAAGGTACTCAGTACTGCAACAGATTAGGATGTAGCACCAGGCTTAACTCCATGAAAAGCACCAATATTGGTAGTGCAGAAAAACCCAAATTTCCAAAAACTTCAGTACGCACTATGAGCAGCAAGACCAGTGCTGGCAACAAAATACTCTCTTCTCCCACTGACTTCAGAAAGTCACAGCAGGAGAAACAAGTCCGAACACCTCTTAGAAATACAGCTGAAAGCAGTAGTAGACAGAGGGTGGCAGAAGATATCAAGTTAAGTGGTCAAGAGGTGGAAACTGAAGCTCCGGAATTTATCCAACCGACGACTACTCGGACAGCAGTATCCAAATCAGAAGGTCCTGAATCACCAGACTTGCAAGTACTATCAACAATTCAAACCGAGGCAACAACTTACAGACCACAAAAGCAAATTAATCGATGGCCGGGATCTAGCAGTCAGGATAGTCCAAGTTCATCAACCTCCATACGGCGTTCTGTTGCATCCAGAAACACAGGACAAGTTACTAAACCTTGTTCCCAGTATCTGGGTTCTGGGCCACATAGGTATGGTGTCAAGAATCTTAGTTGCGCATCAATATCTGATGTTCTCCCATCTGGGTGTTCTTCCTCCAATCTCAGCAATAGTAGAAAGGTTACCTCAGTGAGGAAGAGACCCTCAGATGGAGAGAGTTCATCCTCTGGTGGCAAAAGCACAAGTTGCTCTTCAATTAGCAGTCTTTCTGATTCGTCTGGATCTCAAATGCCACAACAAGCTGTTAGAAGGCCTAAAATCCGTCCTACAAGTAGGGATGCTCCTGTCTCTGTTAGAACACGGAGGGCTCCTGTTGGGGAGAGCAGAAAGAAGTTGCCTGAGCAACAAAATAACAATAGTGTTTCGATATCAGAGCCTATTATCTACCCCCAACGTTCTCGTTCTCAACTATCCATCCTGGAACCTGTTCCTGAAAGCTCTTCGAGATCTTGCCCCATGGAAGCACCTCCATTCGGTCATAATTCATTTGGTGGGCGACCTAGTTCTAGTGGTCGGAGTGCACAAAGTAGACCAATGTCTTCCCATCCTGCAAATAGCAGCCGACATGGACCTTTTGGAGATAGGGATGGATATCGACGCTTTAACATGGATGGAATTGCAGAGGTCCTTTATCTCTTGTTTGATTTTCTCATTATTCTAAGTTTTGTTGTCTTATTTGTCATGATTGAATTGTTGAGGGTGGATTTAGCAGGTACTGTTGGCACTGGAGAGGATTGAACAGAATGATGAGTTGACATATGAGGTTTGAGATTTCAAATTTGTAGTCCTCCATGTTTTTTTATATTTTGATATAAATAATCTCTTTGTGCAGCAATTAATGGTGCTCGAGACAAATTTGTTTTTGGGCGGTTTCAGCTTCCATGATCAACATAGAGACATGAGGTTGGACATTGATAATATGACTTATGAGGTATATCTTTGGATATTTGTATTAGTTCTTAGTTGGCCTCTTCATTTATTTTCTTGTAAACATTAACCAGACACACCCTAATTGATTAAAAGTAAAAGTTGGTTTGGTTTTTAAATCCTCACTGATGCTATTGAAGCAGTTCTACTTGCAGTTAAAAGATTCTAAAGTAAGCATATATAGGACACGTCACAGTATATAGTGTTCAAGACCACTTATGCATTGGGCTAAGGAGTTAGAAATTAAATCATTGTTTAAATTTAACTTGTTCACCTCATTGAGGCCTTGTTGGTGTCTTTACTGAGGAAGTCTAAATTATAAAATCATCATTCTGGCTTTCTGTCCATTATAGCTTTCCCGATTTCTGTTCTGAGAGCTTCTATTCTTGGTTCAACAGGACTTGCTAGCCTTGGAAGACAAGATGGGTACTGTTAGTACAGCCCTCTCAGAAGAGTTACTTTCTAAATGTCTCAAGAGAAGTATCTACATGCCTTGCTCATCACACTTTCCAGGGATCACTGTTTGCGGGGATGAGGATACTAAATGCAGCATATGTCAGGTAATTTGGTACTCAAATTGAAAAGGACTATGTCAGATCTCTAACTTGCATATTTAATCAAGTTTATTCAGTTATCCCTTAAAGTTTATCAGTTTGTTGCGATACCGGGACAATGTCATTGAAGATGATTCTTGCTATAAATCTTTAATATATAACTTCCTGTTATTCTGATATGGATAAGCTAGATATAGAAACAAGTTAAGAGTTGGAGTTCGTAGGTTAGGTTCCTAAAATGTAACTTTTCAGTGATAACAAACAATTTTTTGGTTTGGATGTAAAAAGTCCCTATGGTACAAAACAAAATCGGACAACTTTTACAGATGCAGAAGTTATCTTTCCATCCTTGTCTAAGGGTATCTGCATGTAAATACTTATAGTTGGTACTGTAACTATATGAATAGTCATTTTCAACATGCCTAAATATTTAGAAACATAGGTAAAAATAGTGGTGACTTCTTATTCTGATTCTGAAGCTTTCTTTCAGCCCTTGCTTTATACAGCATGAGAAGGGCTGGTTGTTATATGGAACCCCTATCAGGTTAATCTGTGATTGATATCTTATAACACCCCTCTTCCTTTCCCCTTGCAGTAGAGCAATATAGAGTTGTTCATATTGGTTCATAGTCATTATTTATGATCTTCATATACCTTTGTTTTCAAGGAAGTGACCAAAAGAGACGCAAAAATACTCAAGAAATTATTTTCCACTGTTGGATCTGAATTTATTCCTTTTCCTTCAAATTCTAGAAGTAATAAGAGAAAATGCTTAGGAAAAGTAGGAACGAAATGTAGATCATCATAATTCAAGCCTTATCCCATCAGGAATGGAGTCGGATATGGAGCATATAGCTCCATAAAATATTTGACAGTTCTTACGAGGTATGTCGACTTGATGTCAACTGTCTTATGTTGGCGTCGAATTCCTTAACCAAGGTAACTATGAGAAAGAGAGGGTCATGTCATGCAACCTACCTTGACCGCCAGTTGATGGTATGTAAACCTGCCTTTTGTCTATAAAGTTGTAGCTCACTCAACCAAGGAGAACCCTTCAAATTCTCCCAGACTGTGAAAAGTAGACGCGGAGGTAAGATGATACGATTTGATATAATGAATTGAATTCATCTTATATGAGACATTAAACGAAAGAGTGAAAGAAATGATACAATTGACACGATACAGAGAAGATTGGCATGGCCCCTGCGCAAGGATGACACGCACAAATCGAGAAATGGTCCAAATTTTATTTAACATCTCAAAAAGAAAAGAAAAAATGACATTCTCATAAGAACCACCAGTAGAGATGTAAAGTGAAAATGCGTGAAGCGAATTAAAAATAATTATTTCCCAAAATACAATGACTAAAACTCTACGCAACAGAGCTAATTGTGAAGTGAAACAAGATGAAGTGCTAGGTTGATCTTTCAATCTTTCATGTAAACCAGTGCTTTACTTAACAGGGTAACGTCCATCAAAGATACGAAGAGAGCATAATAGAGCATAATTAAACGGCAAGAGGATATATTATATCCCTGGAGGAAGTATAAATTCTCAACACCAGGACCAGGACCAGGAACAGGAACAGGAACAGATAGAAGAGAGAGAGTTGTTATAACACTGAATGGAGACCAATTGCAGAACCTTCCTCCTGAACACTTCAAGCGTTGCAAGGAACAACAGCTCAACTTTAATAGAAAAAGTGAATATTAGTTTCCAGATCATTTTGGTCACTTCCATCACCACCAGTCTAATATAAAAGAGGAGACGCCCCCCCTAAAAGAGCTGAATGGAAGCTAAGGATTCATGTCTCCGAGCCAAAAAATTTGGGATAAAGGCTTTACTGCCGTTGCTGCTGCAGTATTGCAACCAGCTTCAGCTGTTGCTTTAGACTCTCATCTCTTCCTTTCAAGGAAGTAACTTGTTTTGTTTTTATTTCAGGAAGAGTATGTTGCTGGAGAGGAGGTTGGGAAATTGGCATGTGACCATCGTTACCATGTAGACTGCATCAATCAGTGGCTTAGGCAGAAGAACTGGTGCCCGATTTGCAAGATATCCGTTGCATCTCCATCTGATGAAAGAAACAACTAAAGGGAGTGACCAAATTTCTAACTAGAAGTTAGATGTATGCTCCTTGTTCTTTTTTGTACATAGCAACTTTCATCTTCCTCTCAGGCAATAAACCTTGGATCTAAGGACCCATGTGTATAATTCAACGTTTTCGAAAATCCTTCTCAGTGAGGTGTTCACTGGAAGAAGGCATTGTTGCTTTTTCTATCATTCCCCTCCTTTCAGGCTCTTTTGTTACAAGTAATATCATCTCAGAAAGTTTCAGTGAATGCCAGGAAGGCTTTTGGAAGAAACAAAATACTACATTCTCGCTGAGGTTATGAGAAGAGTTGTTTGTGATGAGAAAAATTGGCATCAGTTATCATATCCTACTGCATGTACACTAATCTGTGTGTTAGTGTAATCGCTACGAGGTCATTAAATCAACTTCTTTTCTGTATAGTATCTTATAGTTGTCACTAACAGTTCTGTATGTCATCAGTTGGTGATTACTGAAAGATCTAGGTGCTGTAGTGGCTCTCTGCATAAGCCCTTCTTAGTAAATTAGGAACTATTTTAAAACAAAACATAAGAAATAAAAATATGTATGTGATTACTTGAAGCTTTCTAGTATAAACCAAAGAGCTCTGGGTGCTGTAGTGGCTCTCTGCATAACTCCCTTGATAGTAAATTAAGAACTTTCTAAAAGACCGAAAAAGTATTTTTTTTTTTTTTTAAACCAAAGAAAACTTTATTACCTCCACCTAATTTTTCAGCAATTACATCGGCCTAAAAAATTAAATGAATGATAGATGATGGACATTAGATAAGTACTTAAAAGATTGACTAAAAGTATTAAGAGAGATATTTGGCAGGGAACTGTATTATGAGATTTATGTTGTAAACATGGATTAATCATCATTATTATTTGGCTATAACCTATGCCTTTTGGTTATCCATAACCTATGTCTTTTGGTATTTCTCCTATTAATTGTCATCATGAGAATAACCTCTATTGTAAGCCTATATAAGGGACGCTTCTCAAGTTGATTGAGACATTGTGAATGAAGACAATTTCCTCCATTTTTCTATACGTTATCGGCACGAGTTGCTCTAGAAAATAGAAGAATGGAGAAAAAACTCTCTTAAGAAGAAAGAAAAGGTATGACCTACTTCCTTCATCCTTTTGATCTATATTTTTTCACTATTACATATTTTACATCATATGCATGTGATTAAGAAAGGTTAAAATATACATTTATGTCAAATAAATACTTCAATAATCTTCATATATAATATTCTTGAAAGATATATATACTATCTTGTGGTGATTATTAGAAAGACACTTATATTGAAGAGGTAAGTCTAAATTTTGTATGATTAGATACATGTTTTAGTAAAATTAAATACATGTTTGATTTATGTGTTTATAGAATGATTAGAATATAAGTTTCCTAGATCTATTTTCTCTTTTAGCTTTAAATCTAAATTTGTTTTCAACATGTTCACAATTTTATTTAAAATAGAAAATTCATGATAATTTATTTAAGATTATGTAAAAATCTCACCTCTATATTTTTTTTTAACGAAGTTTACCCAAGTATGAAACTAATCTAGAATATTTAAAAAAATTCTTCTCTTATTATGAATTAGTTAATTACATTTAATTAGTTTATGTGATTCTACAAGGTACTATTTTCATTATTTTGTTTGAATTATTTGAATTCTACAAAGTACTACTTCACATTGTTATATATGTGAATCGAATTATGAGAAAGTACCTAAAATACATTATTATGCAATAATCACATTGATGTATATGTGATACACATAAGACAACATTCTTTGATAGTGTTTAATCACATTGTGGCATATGTTAAGTTTTTATAATCTTGAAAGCACTTATCAATTTTGTTATTTAAATTAACTTATCTCTAATATAATTATTTTCTGCTGTATAGATGTCGAGTCTTGCAAAGCTTAAATTCAAAGCTATTGATATGAGCGAAGACAATTATTTATTTTGGCAATAGGATGTGAAGTTGCACTTGCAGTCCAACAACCTTGATGGTACTATTAAGAAGGAAAATAAAGAATCTTCTGAAGCCAAGACTAAGGCTTTGATTTTCCTGCCACATCATATCCATGATGATCGAAAGAAAAAATATCTATGTGAGGATGATCCATTGAATTTATGGACATCTCTAAATGATATATTTGACCATCAAATGATGGTAATCCTTCTGCTTGCTCAAAGTGAATGGTTGAACCTAAGATACCAAGACTATAAAACTGTTAAAGAATATAACTCTTCTCTGTTTAATATTGTTTCTCGCATTAGGTTGTGCGGAGAAAAAGTAACAGAGGCTCAAATGCTTGAGAAAATTCTCTCCACTTTTCATGCAAGTAATGTGCTTTTGCAGGAACAATACCGTGAAAGAAATTTCACAAAATACTCTGAACTGGTGACTTGTCTCCTTGTAGCAGAGGCAAATAACAATGTTCTCGTGAAAAATCACAACTCTAGACCAACTGGGACAATGGCAATCCCTGGGGCAAATGCAAATTTTGAGGTTAGCAGAGGTCGTGGTGGAGGACGTGGGAGAGGACGTGGAACTTGAAAAAATATGGGAGATATGGTCATGGTTACCAGCCTTACAAAGGAAGAAATATCGGTTCACAAAAGAATAAATGGAACAAGTGGACAACGCCCTCTAATAAAGGGAATCCAAATCATCAAAATAAACCAAATAAGGGTAGTAATGCTTGTCATAAATGTGGCAAAGATGGACATTGGTTTAAGCAATGTCGAGCTACTCAACAAGAGGTTGACAAATTCAAAGAATCCAAGAAAATGAAAACAAATATGATAGAATATTGGGACAATAATAAACCACTTGACATCACTCATTTGAATTGTTCCGATTTTTTGAAGATCAAAACGGAAATCAGGTTACCAATAAACAGTTTGAGGAGATGCTGGAAAATCCATCTTCCATTGAATGAGCACTTGGTCAACTTATGTTTTATTTCAAGTATTATGAACTATTTACATTTGAAGTCATGTTTATTTTTATTTTTCATCAGGGAATGTTTAGGCCATGAATTATGTATTTGGAGTCACATTTCTATAATATAATTTTATCGTTTGATGTGCTTAATTATTTTTATTATATTTGTGCTAGCTAGAATATATGTTCATAAATTTTTTGGAAAATTTTGACTTACCTCCCACTTTTTTTTTTACCATATTTAAGGGTGCACCCCAAAGTTTTTCCATAATGTACATGCCCCCCACATTTGACGAAATCCGTCCAGTCATGACGGTCAACCCAAAAAATCAAAAAAAAATAATAAAAATGCCCTTCTCCATTGTCTTCTACCTCTTCCCTCTCAAACCCCCTCCTCCCCCCTCCCCACCACTGGGCAGCCGGCCGCCACCGCTAGCCCCCACTCCTCCCCTCTCCGCCACATCACCCCCTCCTCACCCCCGCTCCCCCCCTAACCTCCACCGGCCCCCTCTCCACGCCCTCCGCAGTAGCAGCAGCAGCAACATCAGTAGCCGCGGGCGAGCTAGGGAGGCGAGCGGCGGCAGCGGCCACCCCCCCCCCCCCCCGCAGCCGTCGCTCACCCTCCCCACCCTCGCCCCCGCCCCACTCCCAGCCCTCGCCCCCGCAACAGCGCCGCAGCAGCAGCAGCCGCTCGTCGCCGTACCGCGCGCTCGACGCTCGTCGAGCTCTCGCCCTTGCCGTCGCTCGCCTCGCCGTGGTTGCTGCTGCTGTGGCCTGCTACTGCTGTTGTGGCGCTGCTGCGGGGGCGGGAAGGGGGAGCGGAGGTAGTGGCGGAGAAGGCGGCGGTGGCGGGAAGGAGGGGGGAGGATGGAAGAGGAAGAAGAAAATGGGGAGGGACATTTTTGTTAAAAAAATTTGGTCAAAGTAGTTGACTGTTATTTCTGGACGGATTCCTTCAAATATGGGGGGGACATGAACATTATGAAAAAACTGTAGGGTGCACCCTTAAATATGGTAAAAAAAAGTGGAGGGGGGTAAGTCAAAATTTTTCTCTCTTTTTTTGCTTCATGTTGAAGGTATGGATATATGAAAGAAGAAAAATAACATGGATATGTGTTTGGTAGATAGTACTACAACACATACGATTTGGAAGAATCAAAAGTTTTTCTCAAAGTTAGTATTTGACAAGCATAAAGTGTCAACAATAGCTGGACCAGCCCATATAATTGACTATTTTGGAAGAGCACACATCATGTTACCTAATGGTACTCAAATCAATTTGCAGAATACATTATATTCAAGCAGTTCCAAAAGGAATTTGCTAAGTTTCAAGAATATACGCAGAAATGGATACCATATTAAAACTTGAAATGATAACAACAAAAGAAACATTATGTATCACATCTCATGTTGGGAGCAAAAAGCTCACATTATAAGAATTTTCTTGTCTTTCGGTGGGTTTGTATTACACCACCATTAGTATAATTGAATCTCACATGAATGTGGCAAAACATAAAGTAAATGATCATGTCTTGTTTACTATTTAGCATGACCATTTGGGTCATCCGGGATAAACTATGTTTAAGTAGATCATTGACAATTCCTATGGACATTTATTGAAAAATCACGATCTTGGCTTACCCAAGAATCGCCTATGTGTTCCTTGTTCACAAGAAAAAATTTATAACTAGACCATATTTTCTAAAAGTTAAGAATGAGTCTCATACTTTCTTGCAAATAATACAAGGAGACATTTGTGACCCTATTCATCCTGCTAGTGGTCCTTTTTGGTATTTCATGGTATTCATAGATGCATCTATTAGGTGGTCACATGTTTGGCTATTGTCTACTAGAAATCTTATATTTTTTCGTCTTTTAGCCCAAATTATTAAACTTAGATCTCAGTTTCCTGATAACCCGATTAAGTTAATTAGACTTTATAATGCTGCAGAATTCATCTCACTAGTTTTTGATGATTATTGTACATCATTAGAAATTGAGGTAGAGCATCGTGTTCCCCATGTACACACACAAAATGGGTTAGCTGAGTCATTTATTAAATATCTCCAACTTGTAGCTAGATCTCTACTAATGCAATCTAGTTTGCCAATTGAGGCTTGACGACATGCTATTTTACATGCTGCATCTTTAGTTAAATTTAGACCAGCTACCTACATATCGTTTCGCCTATACAACTTGTTAGTGGTAAATAACCCAATATTTCATATTTGAGCAAGTTTAGATGTGCGGTATATGTTCCAATTTTACCTCCCAAAAGAACTAAATGGGTCTCCAAAGATGTTTGCGAATATAAATTGGTTTTTAGTCTTCTTCTATAATAAGGTATTTAGAACCAATGACTGGTGATGTCTTTACTGCAAGATTTGATAATTGCCAATTTGATGAGAGTGTCTTCCCGCGGTTAGGGGGAGGTAAGCAACAGATTGTTCATATAGAACAACCTATTACTAATAAACGGCGTGAATTGACATAGAATACGCCTACTCTATCTAATCAAGATCCAATAACTCCAAAATATGATTATAAGACAAGGAGAATGATACATTTATAAGAAATTATAAATCAATTACCTGATACATTTAATGACGCTACAAAGATAACTAGATCACATGTGCCAGCTATAAATGTGCCAGCCAGAATTACTGTTCCAGTTGGACAAAATTCAAATAAGACGACAAATGAATCTACTACTACACGTCAAAAGCATGGTAGGCCTATAGGTTCCAAGGATAATGCTTCTAGAAAGAGGATAGCTAATGAAAAATCTTGTCCTGATAAAAGTTCGGTAGTGGCTGGAGCTCCAGAAATAAATAATGAAGATGTGCAAGTTTTCACATTCACTGAAATGCCTATGGATGCCTCTAGAGTGGCACAGGTACCTGAAAATGAAGAGATCTCTATATTCCATGCATGTTCAGGTGAATTGTGGAATATGAAAGCACTTGTCATCGATGACATATTTAGCTATGCAGTAGCTACTAAAATATCAAAGGACAATGATGATTGTGAAAATGAACCACACAGTATAAATAAATGTCGACAAAGAAAAGATTGGCCAATGTGGAAAGATGTTATTCAAGCAGAATTAAAATCTTTAAAAAAATGTGGTGTGTTTGGACCTATAGTAGAAACACCAAAAGGCATAAACCCTGTTGGTTTTAAATGGGTATTCATGAGAAAACGAAATGAGAGGAACGAAGTTGAAAGATACACAGTCCGACTTGTAGCAAAGGGTTTCTCTCAAAGACTTGGAATTAACTATGTGGAGACATATTCTCCAGTTATGGATGTCATTACTTTTAGATATCTAATTAGTCTCACAGTTTCTGAAAATCATGATATAAGACGTATGGATGTTGTAACTGCATATTTGTACGAAGACTTAGATACTGACCTATATATGAAAATTCTAGAAGGATTTACAATGCTAGAGACTAAGTCAAATAACGTGTTCAGTTAAACTTAAATGAACATTATATGGGTTAAAACAATCAGAAAAATATGGTATAATAGTCTTAGTATATATTTGACTAAGAAAGGATATAAAAATAGCCAAATTTATCCATGTGTTTTCATTAAGAAATTCGAGAATAGATTCTCTACAGTAGCAGTATATGTGGATGATATAAACCTGATCGGGTCTCTTACAGAATTAGAAAAAAATGCAAACTATTTAAAGAAAGAATTTAAATAAAAGACTTGGGAAAGATAAAGCTTTGTCTCGGTTTGCAAATAGAACAAAGTTTCAGTAGAATATTAGTGCATCAATCCTAATATATTGAAAGAATTTTGAAACGATTCAGAACGGACAAAGCACATCCACTAAGTACACATATGGTTGTACGTAGTTTGGATTTGGATAAAGATCCATTCCGATCAAAGGGAGAAGATGAAAAAGTTCTTGGTCCTGAAGTACCGTATTAAAGTGCTATTGGAGTAGTTGTCACGACCCGCACCCGGTGTGAGGGTACGAGTACGTGGATACGTCCAGCCTACGCCACAGCATCGAAGGTAGAACGTTGTCTAGGTCAACAATACTATCTAAACATCTCACACAATATATATAATATAACTGCCAATGATATCTCAACTCCAAATGAAGGACAATAAGATAATATGATGATAATCGATACTCAATCACAATATAAAACTAAAGGAGGATAAAGGCACGATATAGAATAGAAGAAAGTATCACAAAGTCATAATACAATCCAAATCAAGTCTAATAGTCTAGCTACAACACAATAGTCTCAAATATCATATAACATGCCAAAATCTCAAAGCTAGAGACATATCCAATACAATAAAGTAATAACTAGTCTCCTCGACAGCAGGTACTAGATCATCATGCTCTATAGGTGCTACCTCAGACGGCTCACCATCATGTAGCCCATAGTAAGTGGGACACAACTCCTCTAACAAATTATCTAAAAATATATATCTAGTCAGGATTGGATCGAAGCACAAAACTCTGAAAGCAGTTCCAAATACATGGTAGAGAATATATGACAAGTAGTAGAAAAGAATACAAGATGTACAAGTAAGTAGGAAATAGAAATATAACAGAGATAAGCAGGTAAAATACTGGAAAGATAAATATAGTCAATATGGAATAAACTGCAAGTAAGAGAAACAAGAATACTAACTAAGTGCCTTAGAGAACAAGTTAGTTATGTGATCGGTTTAGGTTGAATACATTTATTCTAAGGTAACTCGATTATACATGAGGTGTATAATCGACATGAACACGAATACACTATAGGCTTGATCACATAACCAACTTTTACTCCCTCGTCCCAACCAATACTCATGGATCCGATCACGACACCTTATGTACACGAATAATATAAGTATATGGAGAACACGAATGAACACAAGCACAAGGAATACCCGATGCACATGATAAAGTACATATGGAAGGAGAATCCAGAGTACTCAATAAGGGATAACATCTTCTGACATGATCCATATAGTACCATTCCGTGTAACCATGTGTCGAAATCAAGTATATAGTTCTATAATATGTGATATATACACTATCATGTAATAAAAACTAATAGAGAGATGTGCTCACATGTGGTCCTGAGCAAATGATATAACTCGGTGTCAACTGGTGCCACACAGACCTATATTGAAATTCTATGTCGTTTGGTGTATTGGAGTAGTAAACATGCTAGAATAAGTAAAAAATATAATTTCTAGGTCCAAACTAAGTCATACTAGTCAAACTAGGTTGATACCTTAATTCTCGGCCCAAAACTAGCTTCTAGGTTGGTTACAAGACTAAACTAGGTAATACTAGGTGATACTAGGCTATACCTAGGTTTTTAGGTCCATATCTTAAAGGCATTAGCTATACTAGCTAATATCACTAAGTATTATATATAACTTATATATATTAGTTAATATGACTAATACTAGTTAATATTAACTATACTAGATGATACCTTATAATATTACCTTAGTATAACTTAACTAATATCCTACCTTACCCAACTCACAACACAACTCATAATTGCATGTCTCATTAATACCTTGGTCCCAGTCATTTGCTACTCCCACTTGATACTGGACTACTAGGACATACTATTTTGATATCAAGTACTTTACTATCCATACAGAAAGCCACTTCCTGAATACTCTGAACACATAAACTGCTACCCCTTGGCCTGGCACTTTGCATACCATCCTTACACCTGCTCAATGGACTGCTACACATAGTATTTATTATAACTTGTAGTTACAATACTCAAAACATGTACATCCAGGTGCTTCCCTGCATACATCAAGACCTGCACATGAATCCTTGACACTTAGTCTCTGATACACACATCTCTCTAGAATGAACACCCACCTAACCTTTCATGAGTAGTCTCTGATACACTCATCTCTCTGGAATGAACACCCACCTAACCTTTCATGAGTCCCCCCCCCCCCCATCAGTTCAGTTGACTGAACGGAATACCATTGATGTTAACTCCTCAAAATATATATAGGTGAATAGGTAGATAGGTAAATGGTTAGATCTATAGTTGGGTGTTTAGTGAGATTATTGCACACAAGCTACCGATACTCATAGTGTCACACCCCAGTCCCCAAATACATAGGACTAGGACACGTAAGCATGCCAGCCGCATGGATATGGCAACTCCAATATATGGAAACCATAACCCATACGTACGCTGTAATATGAATATCAAATCCACAAGTGGTATAAAATCTATCACAAGTCACAGGGTACAATCTAAATCTCATCCACAGAAAATCAATATAAATAAATAACCAGTATCTATGAAACTAGATCTCAATATAAGTATCTAAGGATGATAGTTGGATGGAAACAAATCCACTACCAACTCGAATGAAAAAGTACAACACAATAAACACAATATAAGAATATCAGCTAACGACCACGGGACTCGAAGAGAAGACATCCTCGAAACATATGTAACCATCCAAATCTGCGCTCCTGCGAATACTCAAGAACAGATACACCTGGAAAGGGACCAGGTCCTCAGAGGGATGTAACAAGATACATAGAAGCAAGCCAATTTGAATATAGTAAACATGCATAATGTTTGAAAATATATAAGTACGCTATACAGGACAATCTATATGAATGCAATGAGGACAACTTTTTAACGTATGGACAAGGGTAGGCTACTCGATCTAAGCCTCACAACTCACACACCCGTCTAGAACATCATCAGCCGACATACCTCGGGGGTAGCGACCCTCGTGACTCCATCAATCGACATACCTCGGGGGTAGCGACCATCGAACACGACCACCATAGTGCGTGCTAGTTACTACGGTTTACCAGAGTGGTTAAAGCCCATACGCCTACTGATTGTCCTCTCATGATACTAGGTGTCAAGTGTGTGTCAACATATCTAATATATAGTAATGACTGAAAGAAACTATACATGCAATGAATAAACAGAAATAAAATAAATATACAGAAATATACTAAGCATGCAAAATACTGTAAGCAATTTGGCAAGGTATCTTGCCTGGCAAGAAAGCTGCAAAGTGTAACGTCCAGATGTCACGCGCACAGGATTAGAAGCTATGGCCTCAGAACAAATATCTCTGGATGCTGAAATAGATATCACCAACGTTCCCAAAATAAGCAAAATATCTAGAAAGCACTTCCCTTTCGTCCAATTTGGACACAGGGGCAAAACGGTAATTTTGGGCCAAAGTGGGGTCCACATGTGGCCCACTTTGCACTGAAAAGCGTGTCAGGGGTAAAGGTCTCTAAATGGAACAAATTTATAGGTCAAACCAATTCTAAACGTCCATATGAACTCAACGATACGTCCAATTTTGGATTCCGGTGAGCCGAACACAAATTCGCCGAAAAAAGTCAACCGCGGGGCCCGCCAATTGGCGACTTGGTCAACTGTCTCAGAATTGCGTGAAAATTGGGTCACAGGACCAGCGCGTTACCACGAGTCCAGTGGCGCAAGTTTCGTCACAATCTGACCAGTGTGCACAAAATGTGCACGGCTTTCACAAAAGTTGCGACACGGGATTTGTCCGCGGATACGGGCTGATTCCGACGCGCACACGCGTCCGAATCAGTTTTTGTGAACTCTCACATGTCTGGGTACACAGTGCGCACCGTTTGGTATACTTGGTACACGACGGGATGGTCCCGTTTGGCGGGACACGCTCGGTCATATAAGGGCTGTTGCTGCGTTACATGTAGTTGCGGGTGCGGGCTGCTGTGGTTTATTAAAGGGGGTGCGGGTAGATCCATTAGGAAATTGGTAGAATCCGCTAGGGGTTAGATCCTTTAGGGGAATTATAATTCTTTTCTTTTCTTTTTCTTTTTCTTTTTCTTTTTCTTTTTCTTTTTCGAATCATTTTTTTATTTCTTTCTCTTTCTATTTCTTTAGAAATATATATATATATATATATATATATATATATATATATATATATATATATATATATATATATATATATATATATATACATAAAAAAATCTAGAATTTGTATTAATGCATACCCTTAAGCTAGCAACTGTCCAAAGGGTCTCCTACATGAAATAAATTAAAAAAAATTATACCGGCTCCATAAATCTCCTAAATTCACCAACACCTAAAATAAAAAACTAAATAAAATTTATTTCTCCTAATTAGCCATTAGTTACTACAATTAAATTAATAATTAATTAAAAAAGATTAATACGGTTTTTAGGATTAGGGGTTTTACATTCTACTCAACTTATAAAAATTTTATCCTCGAAATTAAAACTAAGTCACGATAGAATGTCAAGGATGGTATAAGATTTGCATTGTTTAAAATGCAAGGCTAAGTTTAAAGGAGTGGGCGATGTTGCACGTTGCACATTCCGAAAATCATGAGAAAAATCCACATGTGAGAAAAATAGGTTTCTTCATGTGTCATGTCCAATAGTGTGGACACCTAAATGCTCTTTTGCATAAAAGCGCCCGACAATTAAAAAATTGCACAAAGATGGAAATTGGATTAAATTAATCATAATTAATGCGCATGGTGTTCGAGAATTAATTAGAAGTGCATGGAGCTAAAATTAGGTGGACGCAAGTGTCATGAACATAGAGGCCCAGGCTAGGATATTGTCATAGATTGGGTTGTACGAAACAGGTCAAAATTGTGTCTCCAATTTTGATTGGAACGCACAAGGATACAAAGTTAGAATTATTTTAGGATTAAGAAATAACGTCTGCGATGAATGTTGTGCGACTAAAATGTAGCACAAGAAAGCATAATTATAAGTTGCACAAAAGTCAGAATGGAAGATGGGCATGTCTAGGACAAGGGTGTAGAATTTGTAGGAAGGCAGTGGCTAGTGTAGGGCTCCAGTTATCGAAGCAATGGTAAGGTGCGCTAAGCGATATAATTATTACAAAATTAAATAAAAATATTGTGTTCTATCACTAACTGGACTCAATCTAGCCTTAGTCTCACTATCTCAGCCAAGTAGGTCTAATTTTGGGTGAGGGTTTTACAATCTACCCAACTTAAAATTTACCCATCTATCACCTAAGGCTATACATCTAGGAAAACTATTCCTCAAATTATTTAATCATGTTATTCAATCCTCAAAGTTTTAACACCAAATATATCACCTATGATATGCCCTTAATCAATTATAAAAGAGAGTCACTAAGTCATGTGATTAGCCTTATGGGGTATATCTAGTACTATCAGTGTCAACTTATACCAACACGAGGTTTCGTCTTTCCGAAATAAGGAAAGACGGAGAGCAATAATAAAGAATTTAATGTGAAGGTGACAGAATACAAGTACGAGGTTCAAAGAGATTAAAGAATTCAAAAAGAGAGTTGTCAGGGCAGTTGTGGATTGAAACCCTATTTTGGTAATTTTTATTTACATGCTCGTATTCGTACAGTTATGTAACCGATACGATATGTCAGACATGTCTAGGGGCAAGTATATTCGTCTACTACCATATATCTCAATCCACGTAAAGTAGTCATGCGAAGAGCGAACCAAGCGCACTAAGGTTAGCTAGACCTTAATACACCGATTCTGATTAGGCAATTGTATCATTGTGTGCACCCAATAATACATATGTCATGAGCAAGCTTGATAAAAGAATAAGCTTGCAAAAACTAGGCTATAATAGCAACATAAGTCAAGGTAGTACAGAAAATATAAGTACGCTAGATTATGATGAGAGAAGTTACAAAATAATTCAAGTTCACAAAAAGATAAGACTCTACAATCTCTACAGTTGTCCTACTGACTCCTTGTCTAAGTCGATAGTCGACCAAATAGGGGTATGGCCTTCTAAGTTCTACAGTCTGATGAAACATTATCTTCTTATGCTACCATACAGTTAATGTCATTCAGCTACACTTCAATAATAGGTCAAAAGACTATGTGATACTATGTTGTGAGGTATACTACCCAACTTATAACAATTGAACTAATATCGTACTGTCTTAAGGGTACCGTAGAACTCCTGTTAAGGTCTACGAGAAAGGGGTCTTGGTACTTATTAGGGTATCCTCTTACATTACATAGGTCATGGTCGTCTTAAGTCTTAGTCGTAGTGCTTATAGAGCAAGTGTCAATAGTAAGAATGGAAAGTTAATGGCCTTCAAGGAAAAAGGGGATATAACTTGTATCGAGGTGGGGTTACATGTTACACGATTTAAAAACTAAGGGATAATCATCAGGTCACAATCTACAAGAATAACTTAGACCATCAAGTTCTAACTACTAAGCACAGGAATTCAAAATTTCAAAATTATAACTATAATCCTAGCAGGCTATATATCCTAATCATAGAATAAAATTACCTGGCCTACAATCAGAAGTGTCAAATGGCACGAGTTGAAAGATGAAGAATAGAAGAATAAAATTTAGTCGTCGCGCAATTAGCGAACGCTAAGGTTTTAGAGGAACAAGTCATGAACTAAATAGAAAGACTCTAGATAACGGCATGGTTTTCTAAGGGAAGATGCTATGCTAATCTCTGTGTTTGAGGTATGATCCAAAAAATATTCTATGCATTGCTCTTGGCTTTCTATGGTACTGTCTGCTACTATTAAGACAAAAGCTAAATTTATAGTTCTCTAGTACTATCTCACCACGAAAAGCTAGATTAGTCCTAATGCTGAACCTTAGATTTCTATTGGTTCCTTAATACTAGTGTCAAACATTATGATAAAACTTCTAACTAACTCTAGTAGTGTCTATACTACTCTTAAGTCTTCATAATACATCAAGGGATAATGGTAAACCAATCTATAGACAAGGAATTCTAGGGTTCACTAGATATTCTAAACTTAGTGGTGTGTCAACACTCTAGTTGTACTCTTAATAGGAAGGTTATCCGACTTATTATCTAACAACAGGGACTTCTATATTCTAGAAGAAGGCTATACTCAAGGAACTATTAGGGAAGCACAGGAATCAAGCAAGATACAATTATTCAAATAGAATAGATTGGAAGGAGAGCGAATCATAGTCAATTGTGGATGAGATCCTATACTCTATTTCTATGTGCAGGCTTGTTCGGTACAGCAACGTAACCGAGACAATATGCTCTCGACCTGTATGGGCCACCACAAAAATATGTCACATTCCAGTCCCAAAATACATAGGACTAGGACACGTAAGCATGTCAGCCGCATAGATATGGCAACTCCAATATATGAAAACCATAACCCATACGTACGTTGCAATATGTATATCAAATTCATAAGTGGTATAAAATCTATCACAAGTCACAGGGTACAATCTAAATCTCATCTACAGAAAATCAATATAACTAAATAACCAGTATCTATGAAACTAGATCTCAATATAAGTATCTAAGGATGATAGTTGGATGGAAACAAATCCACTACCAACTCGAATGGAAAAGTACAACACAATAAACACAATATAAGAATACCAGCTAACGACCACGGGGCTCGAAGAGAAGATATCCTCGAAATATATGTAACCATCCAAATCTGCGCTCCTGCGAATACTCAAGAACAGATACACTTGGAAAGGGACCGGGTCCTCAGAGGGACGTAACAAGATACATAGAAGCAAGCCAATTTGAATACAGTAAACATGCATAATGTTTGAAAATATATAAGTACGCTGTACAGGACAATCTATATGAATGCAATGAGGACAACTTTTTGACGTATGGGCAAGGGTAGGCTACTCGATCTAAGCCTCACAACTCACACACCCGTCTAGAACATCATCAGCCGACATACCTCGGGGGTAGCGACCATCGGACACGATCACCATAGTGCGTGCTAGTTACTACGATTTACCAGAGTGGTTAAAGCCCATACGCCTACTGATTGTCCTCTCATGATACTAGGTGTCAAGTGTGTGTCAACATATCTAATATATAGTAATGACTGAAAAAAACTACACATGCAATGAATAAACAAAAATAAAATAAATATACAGAAATATACTAAGCATGCAAAATACTGTAAGCAATTTGGCAAGGTATCTTGCCTGGCAAGAAAGCTGCAAAGTGTAACGTCCAGATGTCACGCGCACAGGATCAGAAGCTATAGCCTCAGAACAAATATCTCCGGATGCTAAAATAGATATCACCAACGTTCCCAGAATAAGCAAAATAGCTAGAAAGCACTTTCCTTTCGTCCAATTTGGACACAGGCGCAAAACGGTAATTTTGGGCCAAAGTGGGGTCCACATGTGGCCCACTTTGCACTGAAAAGTGTGCCAGGGATAAAGGTCTCTAAATGGGACAAAGTTATAGGTCAAACCAATTCTAAACGTCCATATGAACTCAACGATACGTCCAATTTTGAATTCCGGTGAGCCGAACACAAATTTGCCGAAAAAAGTCAACCGCGGGGCCCGCCAATTGGCGACTTGGTCAACTGTCTCATAATTGCGTAAAAATTGGGTCACAGGACCAGCGCGTTACCACGAGTCCAGTGGCATAAGTTTTGTCGTAATCTGACGAGCGTGCACAAAATGCACAAGCTTTCACAAAAGTTACGACACGGGATTGTCTGCGGATACGGGCTGATTTCGAATCAGTTTCTGCGAACTCTCACGTGTCCGAGTACACTGCATGCACCGTTTGGTACATTTGGTATACGGCGGGGCAGTCCCGTTTGGCGGAACGGGCTCCGTTTCGTAATTTTTAGAAATCTAGAAAAAGTATATTTTCGGGGTTTTCTAACGAATTTAATTCTACATACAGTAGTTAACAAATTAATGTAATTAACAAAAATTAAACTAGGTCAAGTGGTCTCCGTATACCAAAAAAATTGGATTCGGATCTCTGTGGTGGGAGATACGAACCCGGGAACATAGGTGGTCACCGCAATTTTCTGCGATACCAAAAAGTGGTCTTTTTCGTCAACTTGGACATTATTTTCGCCTAGGGTTAAGCGCTGTTCAAGGTCATCTATCATACAGATATTGAATAGGATTAAGGGGTGAGTGTACCGGTGAAGACGGGATCGAGTTTGGTTCAGCGAGGGCACAGAAATCGGAGCGGGAACATGACTTCGCTGCAGTCAAATTCTGAAGTGTTCTCGCGCGATCCCGCGCGATCGCGAAAGCGGCGACCGGCTGGCGGTGGTTGCGCGCTGCCCGGCGGCGGTGGGTCGGCGCGGAAGGCGGCGGGCTCGGGGTCAGAGGAAGATGAGAGTAGGGTTAGGGTTTTCGAGAGAGGTTGTAATATATATAGGAGAGAGGAATCGCGAGCTCGGTCATATAAGGGCTGCTGCTGCGTTACATGTAGTTGCGGGTGCGGGCTGCTGTGGTTTATTAAAGGGGTGCGGGTAGATCCATTAGGAAATGGGTAGAATCCTCTAGGGGTTAGATCCTTTAGGGGAATTATAATTCTTTTCTTTTCTTTTTCTTTTTCTTTTTCTTTTTCTTTTTCTTTTCCAAATCATTTTTTTTTTCATTTCTTTCTCTTTCTATTTCTTTAGAAATATATATATAAATATATATATATATATATATACACATAAAAAAATCTAGAATTTTTATTAATGCATACACTTAAGCTAGCAACTGTCCAAAGGGTCTCCTACATGAAATAAATTAGGAAAAATTTATACCGGCTCCATAAATCTCCTAAATTCACCAACACCTAAAATAAAAAATAAAATAAAATCTATTTCTCCTAATTAGCCACTAATTACTACAATTAAATTAATAATTAATTAAAAAAATATTAATACAGTTTTTAGGATTAGAGGTTTTACACTTAGTCATCAGTCTATACTGATACCACTGCAAGCATCCCACAACACCTCTGATGCTCGATCCTCATCCATACCCCGACTTGCCCAGGTCATACTGTCATATAATTACCCTACAAACCAACTGCTCCTCAACCTCACAGTACACCAATACTTACAACTGATTACACATAACCCCTTGCACAAGTGAGCAAACCAAGCTTAGCTTGCTGCACTAAATATCGGACTGATACTAAGGTATCAGTCCCCACCCTATCTCTCAAATCTGAGTTCATCACCACGGACCCAGTAGTCCCCAGACTAATATTATGTACCATTTCTAAATCTTAACCTTCATATAATGGTTCCAGGTTCTCCCCCAACTCCTTTACACTTCACTGAAAAGCCTTACTAACAGCCCTTACCATATAACATGATCCACTAATAGTCACATGAGCATACCGAGTCCCATGCATGATACTAATGTATCTTAGATACTCACTCACCCACAATACCCCTCACACTGCTTCCAAACTCCCCACTCATCACTAGTCATATCCGAGTCCCACCTCAGTATACAACTACTGCTGCAACACCTTGAACATCCCCATCGATACACCAACAACAACAGCACCCCACTACAACACTCCCCATAACTCCACATGTACTTCACACCCTTGATACCCTCTTACACCTAGTTGTGTAGTAAACATCCACAGCTGCAATAGCAGCAACAAGACCACCAAGATCACACTAGCCTAAATACTATGCAACTCCTCCCTGATACACACACAACAGCAGCTGCAACCTATAAACTCTACCTAAACTTACATGTAACCACACATATACTTACATAAATACATATATATACCAATGTATATATATATATATATATATATATATATATATATATATATATATATATATATATATAATACACTATGTGAACATACCTCAAGCCAAAAACCAAACACTTGGTGTGCAACAACAGCACCCCACTACAACACTCCCCATAACTCCACATGTACTTCACACCCTCGATACCCTCTTACACCTAGTTGTGTAGTAAACAACCACAGCTGCAATAGCAGCAACAAGACCACCAAGATCACACTAGCCTAAATACTATGCAACTCCTCCCTGATACACACACAACAGCAGCTGCAACCTATAAACTCTACCTAAACTTACATGTAACCACACATATACTTACATAAATACATATATATACCAATGTATATATATATATATATATATATATAATACACTATGTGAACATACCTCAAGCCAAAAACCAAACACTTGGTGTGCAACACCAAGATACTCACCAACTACTCATGATGCACTTGCGATACGCCTTCACAACACCACGATACACTTTCCAAGCCCCATGAACACAATCAATATACTAATTATGGTATATATATATATATATATATATATATATATGTGTGTGTGTGTGTGTGTGTGTGTGTGTGTGTGTGTTTTAACTACTAAGATGTATTACGAAGAATTTGGCATGTTAGAGCTCACTACACATGCAAATACCTCTCCTACGACACCGTTTCATGACGTATCGTTATACGCGCTCACCATATCCAATTGTGGATATGCTCGCCCTTTCGAATCATGCATCTCACTCTAAAATTACTAGAGAAATATTACATCAAATACCTAATTGTCCAAACTCGGATTTTCCCTAATTTGGCCACAAAAGTCAATGTAGAAGTCACCATAGGGGTCATATGAACATAGTTCTTCTTCCTATGGGTAGCCCTAATATATGGGTGGGTTCCTAATAATAAAATACAATAATTAGAATCTAAATAAAGGAGAAATTGAGGGTTATACCTATTAGGAGATAGATTCCCAATAAAACTCAAAATGAACACGAAATAAAAGTAGTGGACATAATCTCCTCCTTGTTAGCTACTCTCTAATTGCTCCTCCAAGCTCCTAGATCTCCATGTCAAAGGATTGTGATTAATTTGGAGTAATTTGATTAGGGAATGGGTTGGCTTGAAGAAGAAGAAACTTAATTAATAAAAGGCTACTAATAGAGTCAAAACTTGATCCCTCCTCCAAGCAAGAGTAGGACGGCCTAGTTAGGCTAGGGTTGGGTTGATTTGGTTTTACTAAAATACCCTCCACTAATATCTACAAGTTGTCATGAAGAAATATCCTATTTGAATAAAAGGCATCTTATTCTAATTAAGGAATATTCTATCCATTCTATTCTCTAATTAATTAAGTAATAACTAATCTAATAATTAGGAACAATGGGTCAAGTCAAGTCTAGTTGGGTCCAATAGGGTTCAACCATAACAAGTCTAACTAGAAGGCTAACATGCTAACCATCAACTATATCAGATATATTTATACATGCAACTATACCTGTAAGAACCCTAATCCTGGAAACCGTATTCCTCTATTATTAATTATTTTATTTATTTATAGTAGTTATGAGCTAAATAAAGGGAATAGATTTTATTTAATTTTATTCGAGGTGTTTGAACATTTAGAGGACTTATGGAGCCATTATAAATTTTTTCTAATTTATTTTATGTTGGAGACCCTTTGGAACAGTTACTAGCTTAATGATGTGCACCAATAAATTCTTAGAATTCTCTGTGAATAGATATGTGTATATATATATAAATTTTCTATTGGATATCAAGTCAAAATCCAAACCCATACCCGCTTGCACCCTAACTCGCGTAAAACAAATATGAAACAGCAGCAGTAGGTAACCAACTTCTCTTTTCTTTCCTTCTCCGCATGTAAAGTTTAAACCCCACGCGTAAAGCTACTCCGCGCGTAAACTCAACCCCACCGATTAATTTCCTACCCGCGTGTAAAACAAACCCACCGCCATATTCCACCGCCTCTTATCTCTATGTTATTACTAAACTCTCATCAACCGAAATCTAAACCAATGAAAGAAAGAAACAGCAGCGGCAGTAGTTTCTTAACCAGTAAGTAACCCCCACCGCCTCTTATCACTATATATATATATGTGTTACTACAACTCTTCCAAACCCTAACCCTACTTCTTCTTACAACGAACTAAAATACTGTATTGGACGTTGCACTCTTCAGAACTTTTGCTTGGCAAGTATACCTTACCATTGTATTATTATTTACATTCCAGCTGATACATGCATGTTGTAATTTTGCTTATATAGATGTTTATTTTGTAGATTTGAACCTACTTTATGAGACCACCCCAGTGTTATGGAGCATCATTAGATTCATTGGTCGAGATACAGTTGTTACACGAGTTATGAGTTTCATATAGATCACGGACTGCGTGACAGGTCTGACCTCCTATACGTATGAGACGTGCGTTAGGGATGACTGCTGATAGAAACTTTGTATGCTAGTAGACCTGGCAGTTATTTAGAGATTTTATTATGTTATGGATGTAGCATGCTTAGAGCATGGGGTGGGAAGAACAACAAGTAAGGCGTTTGGACTCCTTTACACTTTTTCCTTGCAACCCAGAAGCTCCGTTGGAGATATGGGCGGTGATGACCACTATATATATTGTAGGCGGCCTCTGCCGTTCAAAAGATGGTATGCTGATGGGCCCCTGATTCTCCGTGAGAATCATGCCAATCCCATTTATTGGCCAGATAGCCTACGTGTTGGAAAGTTGTTCTCAAACTGCATTCACTTAGACGATTAGGTGACCCATTGGATATTTATTTTCAGTACTTATTGGCATGTTATTATATATCTTGTTACGTCCCACTAAGGACCTGGTCGCTTTCCAGATATGGACGAGCGGGAGTATCAGTAAGAGTACGGACCTGGACCTGACTCTACTTACCTGACTGAGGAGGTCTTACCCTCAGAGTAGCTGTGATTTATTACCACTGTTTAGAGATTTTGTTGCTACTTCAGTATAGTCATTTTGTAGTGGATTTGTTTCCACCTGACTATCAGACTTGATACTCATCTTGATATTTAGTTATATTCCAGCTCTTTATTCCTACCTATTATTTGTGTTGTGGATGAGATGTAGATTGTGTGTGACTTGTTGTGACAGTATATTACCACTGGTGGATTGCATATTCATACACAGCGTACGTGTGTATATGATTTCCATATATTGGAGTTCATATACATACGGCTGGGCGTGTTACGTATTCCTAGTCCTACGTATTTTGGGACTGGGGCGTGACAATACCCAATATTATGAAATATAAAAAATAACTATAATAATTAATACAAAATTACAAAAATACCCTTTTTCGAAAAAGTGGTAGTTACAATCCTACCATAGTTAGAAAAAAAAAATGTCCTCAAAATTTAAGGAAGAACTAGTACTAGGACATCACAAGCACGATCAAGAAAGAAGGAATACTTCATGGCCCTAATATAAGGTAATGCTTACTTAACTCCTCTCCGAGGAATATCAACTAACCCTCATGTTTCACAAAATCTTGATTCTTATTAAACAGATCTTGAAGATTCCTGCTCAAGTCCCTAGATTGTCCTTTATACATTAACCCTTATCATATTTTCTAATATACTGATCCCAATATTAAAACCATGGGACTCCTTGTAAGTCCTCTCTCTTTTATCCATCAATACTTTTTCTCATCGTTCTAGTTAATCTTATGATCCTCTGTCATCAATTACAAACTTTTGTAAAAGGTAGTTACCTCATATTTTAATCTTGTCCGTCGAAGAGTCCATCTTTTGAAATTTAATTCCCCTTCGAGTTTTCAAATCATTCGTACCAATTTCAAGATTCTATCTACTGTATATGTTCCTCCAGTCAAAATATCTCGTACCTTATTTTATTTGCCATTCATCTACTATTCTCCGGTATTTTGTATTCTCGTCCAGATTCACTATATATCCACCAATGTTCTCCTCTTATAGCTTAACCTCCAGTTTACTTCAAATCTTATCTGTAAGTCAGATTATCTCATTATATAATCCTTACCACTTCAAGGTTTTATTTTGTTCCATCCAATCATGTTTGAAATTCCAATTTAGTGTTTGATCATAATATTATTTCCTTCATTACCCTCGAACACTCTCATTATTTGCATTTTCATCTAGTTTGTCTCTAACATAATTTATCTCTCACTTAAATATGCACATACTAAAATTCATCAAAGTTTTACCAATTTTTATTTGACTCAAAACTTATCTTAGTTATCCTTTGGTTTTTCCTCAACCTGTACGCCACTGATACTTAATATTCACCACAATTTTTAGCACCATAAAATTTGAATCCTCGATTGTATTCATTATTCTTCGTCACTAGATCTACTAAAATAAGATTCTCAAGATCATCATCGCCCTCATCTACTTTATTAGTCCTCAGTACCACCTCAATTTGTACCATCTACTGATAAATAAAACCTCCTTTTTTCGAAGTTTATATCCTCTATGGCTTCAAACTTAATTTTACGCTATCATTTTTCAATTTTAACATTGATGTTTTAATTTTCCAAATATCATTTATTCTAATATAATCACTCCAGTGATCTCGTCTAGTTTCCCTTCAGAGTTACAACTCTCAATACTCCTGACCTATGAAGTTCTATCATCAGTGTTTCTGCATACGATTTTATTGTCAAATCATTCTTTATTATCTTTTATACTCATTCACGATCTCCACTTGTCATAGTCCTTGAAGTCTCTACCAAAAACTCTACCTATGAACTACTCCTCAATACCCTAATAAGAATATCACTACTAGGATAGACAATAATATAGTCAAACTGATATGACACAACTTTATAATAAACCTGGTACAAATTAATACAAGAGTGGAGTTACAAAAAAATAGGATAGATGGTGGAGAACTCTATTCTAGAATATCTACTCAATCTCCCTCAGAAGTAATTGTTCCTCAAAGCTCATCTCCATTCTTTCATATAATCTCGTGATACTTTATCAGATTTCGTAATTCACCATCAATTCAAAAAGTATTCCACTTCCCTAATTTATGCCTCTAGCTAATCCATAATCTTAAGTCAATTCTGCATCCTCTAATCAAGTTCAATCCTTCCATTAAATCTCGAATTACTCTTTGCATTCCTCAAGTTTATTATATTCTCAATATTCATGTTTCTGTCAAATTCTCATATCATTTCTCAATAACATATGTCACTAAATTAAGCCATGACCTCGAAGTATTTATAATCTTCCAATGTTCATATGCCAATTTAATCTTATGATAAAAATCTCCTCAATACATAACTTGTTGTCGATTATCATTTCTAATTTAAATTATATCCAAAAATCAATGATCTTATGTCCCTTTTTTCCAAATCATTGGTTTTATTATTCAGCTTTATACCACATTCCAATAATTCCAATTCATAAAATTTAAATTTGCCATCATCCTCAATACTTTCTCAATCCTTGAAAATATAAATTTAAACCCAATATATTTTTAAAATGTATCCTCTGTGCACTTCTCGATATTCATACTCTCAAAATGCCTTTACATAAGGAGACTGATAATCCTCAACATAACCTTCATTTTCTTATGTTATTCTTGGATTTTGCTATCATTCACCATTTACGTAATACCATCAATTCCAAGATTATTTTCTGTTTGTTTTAGTGATCCTCAACATCATACTGTAAGCATTTTGCTCATAACTACTTAGAATTTCAAACCCTTATTTTGCCATTTTTCTAAAATTTTATGTTCAGTATTTATCGATTTGTCTATATAAGTTATAACTTAAAGTATTGGTAACCCAAAACTCAGTCATCAATTTATCTATCCATATATGCCCAAGAATTTATTCAAGAAATATATATCAAATTTAAACTAACCATTACCTCTATCCAGTACTGGAGGGCAGGGTGGCGCTCGAGCGCAGTCTCTGATCCTATGTCTATCAGATCCACAATAAAGGCAATGTCCCTTCCTCTTCCTACATTCCTTCTATTGGTTTCCTTACCTCTTACAAAAGTTACAAGTGGGACCTCCCTTGACAAGCCTCCGATGAGCTGAAACCCTAACTGGAACATGATGTATATGCTCTTTACTTGGGCGCTTCAGAGGCCCGAGGTGGATACCATCTAATGCCCTCTTGAGTCTGGATCCTTCCACTTGGTGACGAATAATACCCAATAGTTGTTGGATCCTCTGACCTTACTCCCTTTGTACTCTCATCAGCTCTTCCAATTCCTGCATAACCCTTGCTTCATCAAACCCTCTCTTCCCATGATCCAAGTTTGGAGGCACTAAATCCTTCGAGGTTCCTTCCATGCAAACCTTCTTGCTTGCATCCCCTTCCGCCATATTCAAGTCATCATTTCTGAGGATATAGATGAGCAGATAATAAATTTTAAGGGAATAAGAATTCAAATATTTACAAGAAGAAATAAATATTCAAGAATCAAATGAGTATAGAAATTTTCTACATGTGATTGAGTATTCTCTCATCCTAGCAATCCTAAATCCTATCGCAGGCTCACAGTAGTACAACTAAGACGTTGCACCACCACACATTGCTCTAATTATGATGTCTGACCTGCATGGGCCACCATAAAAATGTGTCACAATTTGCACCCGGTGTGAGGGTACAAGTATGTGGATACGTCCAGGCTACACCGCAGCATCGATGGTAGAATATTGCCTAGGTCAACAAAACTATCTAAATATCTCACACAATATATATAATATACCTGCCAATGATATCTCAACTCCAAATGGAGGACAGTAAGACAATATGATGAACATCGATACTCAATCATAATATAAAACTCAAGGAAGATAAAAGCACGCTATGGAATAGAAGAAAGTATCACAAAGTCACAATACAATCCAAATCAAGTCTAATAGTCTAGCTACAACACAAAAGTCTCAAATATCATATAACATGCCAAAATCTCAAAGCTGGAGACATATCCAGTACAATGAAGTAATAGTTAAGTCTCCTCGACAGCTGGCACTAGATCATCATGCTCTATGGGTGCTATCTCAGATGGCTCACCATCACGTGGCTCATAGTAAGTGGGATACAATTCCTCTAATAAATTATCTGAAAAATATATTCACTTAGGATTGGAGCAAAGTACAAAACTCTGAAAGCAGTTACAAATACATGGTAGAGAATATATGATAAGTAATAGAAAAGAATACAAGATGTACAAGTAACTAGAAAATGAAAATATAACTAAGATAAGCAGGTAAAATACTGGAAAGATAAATATAAGCAATATGGAAAAAACTACAAGTAAGAAACAAGAATACTAACTAAGTGCCTTAGAGCACAAGTACTCTATGTACAACTAAAGTAGATGTGAAAAGAGGATCCGGAGTATGCAATAAGGGATAACATCTCCTGACATGATCCATATAGTACCAGTCAGTGTAACCATGTGTCGGAATCAAGTATACAGTTCTAGAACATGTGATATATACACTATCATGTAATAAAAACTAACAGAGAAATGTATTCGCCTATGGTCCTGAGCAAATGATATAACTCGGTGTCTGAACTAGTGTCACACAAACATATATATATAATTCTATGTCATTTGGTGTATTGGAGTAGTAAATATGCTAAAATAAGTAAAAATATGATTTCTATGTCCAAACTAAGTCATACTAGTCAAACTAGGTTGATACCTTAATTCTTGGCCCAAAACTAGCTTCTAGGTTGGTTACAAGTCTAAACTCGATAATACTAGATGATACTAGGCTATACCTAGGTTTTTAGGTCCATATCTTAAAGATATTAGCTATACTAGCTACCGGACGGTAATGGACCTATAACCCTTGCTTGTGGACCAGCTGCAGAGCTAACCTTTGTTCTATTGGTTGGATTCCCTTCCTTTTGAGTTGAGAGTGATTAGCGAGTAGGCGCGAGGAGTTTAGAGGCCTTATAGTAGCACGGACCTCTTTTTCATTCTAGATGATACCTTATACTATTACCTTAGTATAACTTAACTAATATTGTACCTTACCCAACTCACATCACAGCTCATAATTGCATGTATCATTAATACCTTGGTCCCAGTCATTTGCTACTCCCACTTGATACTGGACTACTAGGACATTCTATCTTGATATCAAGTACTCTACTATCCACACTGAAAGCCACTTCCTAAACTGCTACCCCTTGGCCTGGCACTTTGCATACCATCCTTACATCTGCTCAATGGACTGCAACACATAGTATTTACTATAACTTGTAGTTACAATACTCAAAACCTGTACATCCAGGTGCTTTTCTGCATACATCAAGACTTGCACATGAATCCTTGAAACTTAGTCTCTGATACACTCATCTCTCTGGAATGAACACCCACCTAACCTTTCATGAGCCCCCCATCAGTTCAGTTGACTAAACTGAATATCCTTGCTGTTAACTCCTCAAAATACGTAGGTGAATAGGTAGATAGGTAAATGGTAGATCTATAGTTGGGTATTTAGTGAGATTATTGCACACAAGCTACTGATACTCTTAGTCATCCGTCTATATTGATACCACTACAAGCATCCCTTAACACCTCTGATGCTCGATCCTTATCCAAACCCCAACTGCCCCCAGGTCATACTGCCATAAAATTACCCTCCAAACCCACTGCTCCTCAACCTTACAGTGCACCAATACTTACAACTGATCACACATAACCCCTTGCACAAGTGTGCATACCAAGCTTAGCTTGTTGTACTAAATACCAGACTGATACTATGGTATCAGTCCCCACCCTAGCTCTCAAATATGAGTTCATCACCACGGGCGGAGCAGTCCCCAGACTAATATCATGTACCATTTCTAAATCTTAACCTTCACATAATGGTTCCAGGTTCTCCCCCAACTCCTTTACACTACACTGAACAGCCTTACTAGCAGTCCTCACCATATAGCATGATCCAATGATAGTCACATGAGCATACCGAGTCCCATGCCTGATACTAATGTAGCTTAGATACTCATTCACCTACAATACCCCCTCAAACTTCTTCCAAACTACCCACTCCTCACTGTTCATATCTGAGTCCCACCTCAGTATACAACTGCTGCTGCAACACCTTAAACACCCCAATCGATACACCAACAACAACAGCACCTCACTGCAACACTCCCCACAACTCCACCTGCACTTCACACCCTCGATACCCTCTTGCACCTAGTTGTGTAGTACCCAACCACGGTTGCAATAGCAACAACAACACCACCAAGATCATACTAGCCTAAACACTCTGCAACTCATCCCTGATACACACAGAACAGCAGCTGCAACCTATAAACTCCACCTAAACTTACATGTAACCACACATATACTTACAAACATATATATATATATATATATATATATATATATATATATATATATATATATATATATATATACACACACACACTATGTGAACACACCTCAAGCCAAACCAAACACTTGGTGTGCAACACCAAGATACTCACCAACTACTCATGATACACTTGTGATACGCCTTCACAACACCACGATACACTTTTCAAGCCCCATGAAAAAACCAATATACTAATTATGGTATATATAATATATTTTATAGCTACTAAGATGCATCACGAAGAATTTGGCATGCTAGAGCTCACTACACATACAAATAACCCTCCTACGACACCGTATCACGATGTATCTTGATACGTGCTCACCATATCCAATTGTAGACACGCTTGCCCTTCTGAATCATGCACCTCACTCTAAAATTACTAGAGAAATATTCCATCAAACACCTAATTGCCTAAATTTGGATTTTTCCTAATTTGGCCACAAAAGTCAATGTAGAAGTCATAATAGGGGTCATATGAACCTAGTTCTTCTTCCTATGGGTAGCCCTAATGTATAGGTGGGTTTCTAATGATCAAATGCAAAAATTAGAATCTAAATAAAGGATAAATTAAGGATTATACCTATTGGGAGATGAATTTCTAATAAAACTCAAAATGGACACAAAAGGAAAGTAGTGGACACAATCTCCTCCTTGCTAGCTACTCTCTAATGGCCTACTTGCTCCTCCAAGCTCCTAGATCTCCATGTCAAAGGATTGGGATTAATTTGGAGTAATTTGATTAGGGAATGGGTTGGCTTGAAGAAGAATAAGCTTAATTAATAAAAGGCTACTAATAGAGTCATAACTTGACCCCTCCTCCAAGCAAGAGTGGGTCGGCCTAGTTAGGCTAGGGTTGGGTTGACTTAGTTTGACTAAAATATCCTCCACTAATCTCTACAAGTTGTCATGAAGGAATCTCCTATTTAAATGGAAGGTATTTTATTCTAATTAAGGAATATTCTATCCATTCTATCCTCTAATTAATCAAGTAATAACTAATCTAATAATTAGGAACAATGGGTCAAGTCAAGTCTAGTTTGGTCCAATAGGGTTCAACCATAACAAGTCTAACTAGAAGGCTAACATGCTAACCATCAACTATATCAAATATATTTATACATGCAACTATACCCAATATTATGAAATATAAAAAAAACTATAATAATTAATACGAAATGACTAAAATATCCCTCTCCGAAAAAGTGGTAGTTACAGTAGTACTATATCTAGCACAATGTGCAAGACTAGGCATTGCATTTTCTGTTAATTTATTGTCTAGATATAGTTCTGCACTAACACTTAGATATCGGAATGGTGTTAAACACATATTGAGATATCTTCGTGGGACAACTGACATGGGATTACTTTATTCATATGATTTTACTAACAATTATTGTCTAGTTGGTTATGCATCTTCAGGTTATCTTTCTGGCCCTCATAAGGATTGCTTCCAAACAGGTTATGTGTTTATTAATAACCATACAATTATATCTTGACGATCAACAAAGCAAGGTTCAGTAGCAACTTTCTCTAACCATGCAGAATTAATTGCATTACATGAAGCAAAAGAGAGAGTGTATGGTTGAGATCGATCATTTATCATATAAGAGAAAATTGTCAACTATCCACAGTTATAAATGAGCCGACAACAATATTTCAAAGATAATACGGCTTGCGTTGCCCAAGTCAGAAAGGGATCCATCAAAGGCGGTCGAACCAAATACCTTCCACCAAAGTTATTTTATGCACATGAGCTATAAAGGATGAAAGTGATCGAAGTCAAGCAAGTAAGATCAAATAAAAATTTAGCCGATTTTTTCACCAAGGCACTAGCAAAGACCACATTTCAGAAGTTGGTACACGGAATACGCATGCTACGACTTAATTATCAGACCAACTAGCTGTTACAGATCCATTGTATCGAGGGGGAGTATGGTTTGTAAAGAATATTTTTTAGTTTGCGTGTTGTACACTTTTTTCTTAACTAAGATTTTTTCTACTGGATTTTTCTTAGTAAGGTTTTAATGAGTAAACAAATACGCATACACCACCGACTAATTAATGGTGAACATCCAAGGGAGAGTGTTGTAAATATGGATTATTCACCATTATTATTTGGCTATAGTCTATGCCTTTTGGTTATCCATAACCTATGTCTTTTGACATTTCTCCTTTTAATTGCCATCATGAGGATAACCTCCATTATAAGCCTATATAAGGCGCTCTTCTTAAGTTGATTGAGACATGGTGAATGAAGAAATAATTTCCTCCATTTTTTACTTTACAATAATTTTCATATTTATCTCTATTTATAATATACTAGTCACAACTCACAGGGTTAAGTAGATAAGATAAATGTACATGATAATGATCATAACAAGATCATACTAAGATAACACAAAAGTAACTCCTATCCTATCTTGTAGATTACACAATCACATTGGCAATCCTATCTAACAACAACACTCCTCCTTGAGTCTGTACAACTCAAGAAGTGGCATGCATAAGTCCTCGGGCAATTAATGAAGTGTCATATCAGACACTTGACAAGAACGTGATTATATAGGGATATACAACGAAAAATATGATTCACCAACCATGATTCAAAAAATTCAGTAAAAAAAATTGTAATTCATAAAAGAAAAAAGAGTAAATATAGATACATCTTCGGGATATAAAAATATCTAACGGAATGGACATCCCGGTGTGGATGCCTCGCTAAAACCTTCTTAAGAAATCCAAATCCCAATGAAAAAATGAATAATAAGTTAAAGAAAAAAGAGTACACTAAGGTTAAGTGAGTATACTTCAAAATACTTTTCTTGATTTCGACATGTGTATCCGAAAAAAAATGCAAGGATTGTAAATCAGACAATTTTCGCAAACCAATACTTCGAACAAGCTCCTGAAGGGTGTATTTTGGCAAGGACTTTGTGAACAAGTCAACAAGGTTCCTGGGATCGAATATGCATGTTCAATCTTGTGATGTTCTTATTGTTGATGAGAGGAAAAAAAATCGTAATGTGCTTGGTGTTGTCTCCTTTAATGTAGCATCTCTTAATATGGTCTAAGTAGCATTACCTTCATATATCATCATCGAGACATCACTAATAGGAAAAAACCCACTCATAGTTCGAATATGCTCAATAATAGCTTATAACCATATGCGCTCACGAGTAGCATCATGTAAGATGAGGAGCTTGGTATGATTAGAAGAAGTAGAAATTAAAGTCTATTTTCTAGACTTCCAAGACATTGCAGTATCTCCAATGGTAAATACATAACTACTTTAGGATCGCGCTTTGTGTGGATCACATAAACAATCAACGTTATCATAACAATTAAGGCAGGTTTTATTATGGTGATTAAGGGGTGTGATATATTATGGGATGTGTAGGGATTGAATAAGCCCATATTTGTAGCCTTTGAGGAAACTGAAGATATCTTTAATACAATTCAATGGAGATGTATTAATGGCGTAGTGCTAAATCAAACAAATGAAATATTCGATCTAGTGCATTGTACTAAGTACAATAACAAACCAATTACACTTATATATGGAACCTCATGCATGCTCCAATACCTTTTCATCGCCTTCCTTATAATATAATAGGTCTCGTTTCACATCTGAGTGCCAATGATCATGGCTATGCTCGAAGTCTTTGCTTTGCCCACATTAAAGTGACATAACACCTTTTGTGTGATTCGATTGGTGGACAAAAATGCCATCGGTACAATGCTAAAGTTGTAGACCTAGGCAAAATTGACCTCTTTCAATATCTTTCATCTCAAATTTTTACTTCATGTGTGAAGTAGTTTTCTCAAGCACTTTGAGATCCCAATGAGATTCATGTCATCGACATAAACCGCGACAATCAAAAATACGGAGTATGATTTCTTCATAAACACGATGGGACATATTTTATTATTCACATATCCCCGACTGATCAAATATTCGCTTAGACGGTTATATCACATCCGTCTGGATTTCTTTCATATGTAAAGTGAATGAGCGCGTTCCGTTGTCTAAAATTATTTTTAATCAGTTAGATGAAGTGCTTCTGGAATATTCATATAGATTTTGGTATCTACGTGCCCACATAGATTTCTGGTAACCACATTCATAAGATGCATGTTCAGTTTTTCGGTGTTGGTACCTAAAAAAGTCGATCAAGAGATCCTTGGAGTCTAAACATGTATACAAAGATACGATGGTCATTTGAGCCATTCATAAATCAGATCGGACTAGAACAAATAAACTTAGGACCATTGAAAACAAGTTTATTAGTCTATATGATTTGTTCCATAAAATTGACATGAAAGTCGGTGCTTATGTGTCACCACTTATGTGTCATTGATCCGCAAATCCGACTAAACAGTTGAAGATTATGTGGATAGGGAGTAACAACCCACGCACCTAGTGGGTTTTCACAACCCTATTAATATGGATATCCTGGCCTTGTTTTTGGTGAGTAGTAAAAAAGAACGTGGGTTACTTCCCCACTAAATAGTAATTTAACAGCTACATATTCCGCAAAACCTGTGATATAGCTTTTGCAAAAGGTGTCAAACTGCTTTCAACAATTACAGAGGGAATTTCCCTCTAGGAAAGCTATAAATAGCCAATACATGGGCTAAATAGAGGATACAGCAATCAGAGAGAGCAACTGATCTTGGAGAAAAGTAAGAGAGTATTTCCTTTTGCTTCGTAATCAACAAAAGTAATCATTACGACATGCATCACCGTCGAGAAGAAACTTACAATCTTGGATTCGAATTGTCAAGGGAACATAGTGATGGATCATTGATCAATATTCTACTGCCACAATTCCCCAAAAATCTGTAATTGTTGTAGATCTTCTCATGTAAACTTTTGCGAAAGAGTTTCAACAAGTTTTCTACAATCAATTAACACAAGTTTTATTTCACTATTTCAAAGAAAAATAAATGACGACTCTATTGGAGAATCCTTTCTCCACCGGCGAGAAGGTTGTGCCGCAATTTGACACCAAGATTTTCGGTACTACTATAGAGACGATGGTCATCAAGTTCGATCAACAAATGTTCGGTAAATACCCCTCTTTTAAAATAATACACGGAACTAGAGGTTGCACCGCAGTAAATAGAGATGATGCTCTTCAAGTTCAAGACAAATTTGGCTATGCTAAGACTCACGATCTAGCCTTTTCTAAGGCTCTATAACTCTTTGACAGTGAGGCTATTATGGCGGCATCCAAATCAAAGCGTTTAGCTTCTAGTAGACCAAAGCTAGAGCCCATGGCGTGGATAATGTTGGTAAGAGCAAATTTTGGAGTTCAAATATAATAAAAGATTTGATTTAATGTAATTTAAAATTTTACATTAATTTGATTATATTTTAAATTTGTATCAAATATTTAATTTGATCATATTTGGACATCCATAATTGGTGCTTGCTATTTTAGGTAATAAGTTTCCTATTTTAGGGTTTCCTATTTAGAAATTCATATGACCTAAACTAGGGTTTCTCATTCTATTTATATGGATGAGGGTGGGGGCACAAAGAATATAACACAAAAGTGGAGATTCGGGATGCTAGTCCACAGATGACCTAAGAGAAAGTCGCACTTTGCTCTTAGAGCTCGACATCCAAGATAGAAGGAGGAGGAGATCTGATCAAGGAGTCGTCACCTTCATTTAGGAAAATTGCTACGGGACTTGGAGAGAGATTTCAATTATAATCTCTGTCTTTTCTTCGTGAGGGTGGTGAGGGAGTTGAATCTATTAGGACAAAGGGTTCAACATTAATTGTTGTTATCTTGTAATTTTACTTGAGTTATATAAATTAGGATTACTTCAGGTGATGTAGTCACCGCCATATACTTGACTTTATCTATGCTTGGTATTCTCTAGACAGGGGGTTGATTATCTCAGGTGGGTCGGCCTAAGTTTTTGCTGCGGCCAGTTTCATACACGGTGTCGAAACGCTTGTAGGGTGTGTCCGATCCCAACATCTGGTATTAGAGCTCTTGGTTCTGGTTTGATAGTCTGATACCAACAAGTGGTATTAGAGCTCTGAGGTTCTCGAGAGAAAATGTGCAATCATGTCTACGGAGCAGATGAACACATATATGATCACCCTCAAAGGAAAAAACTGGACGATTTGTAAGCCAATGATGGAGGATCTACTCTAGTGTAATGACTTGCATGGTCTGTTGGAGGACGATAGCGCCAAGCCATCGGAAAAAGTCGCTGAAGACTGGAAACAACTGGATCATTAGGCCGTTGGATTCATCTGCCAATGGCTGGACAACTCGGTATTTCACCGTGTGTCCTTGGAGAGTTTGACAAAAGCATTGTAGGAGAAGCTGTATTCGTTGTACGAAAGAAAGATAGCTGGCAACAAGACGTTTCTTATTCGCCAACTCGTCAACTCGAAGTACACGGAGGGTGTCCCGGTGGCACAACATCTGAACGAGGTTCAGGATATCATCAATCAGTTGTCTGCGATGAAGATGGTGATTGACAATGAGCTTCAAGTCCTTCTGCTTTTGAGTTCTCTGCCAGAAAGCTGGGAGACGTTGGTGGTGTTGGTGAGCAACTCCGCTCTGGATGGAGTTGTCACGATAGAGGCAGTCAAAATCAGTTTGTTGAATGAGAAGATCCGGCATAAGCAAGTTGAATCATCGTAGGAGTCCACTCTGATGGCTTTCTACGGAAAGGGAAAACCCAGGTCACAAGCGAGGACATGGAAGAGTTCTCGGGATATTGTGACTGTGGACCGCAAGGAGGGCTACTATCACTGTAACAAAATGGGTCAAATCAAGAGGAATTGCATGAAGTCAAAGTTGAGAAGGCCAAAGGGAAGGATGATCAGGAGGATCTCACGGCTATGGAAGATATCATCATTGTAGCAACCGACGCAGAGTAACCTTGTGTCATGTGTCATTATGGCGATTAGGTCATGGACACCGGGACAACGTATCACGCCACTCCATATAGGAGGTTCTTCACATCATACAACAGCGTAGGTTTGGACGTGTGAAGATGGACAACAAGGGGACGGGTGCAGATGTAGGCATCGATGAAGTACAGCTGACAACGAAACTTGGTGTGAAGCTCATTCTCAAGGGTCTGCGACATGTACTGAGTTTGTGCTACAACTTGATTTCAGTAGGGAGTCTGGAAGATGATGGTTGTCGTAGTTTGCTTGGGGGAAAAGATTGGATGCTTACGAAGGGTTCCTAATAGCTGGCTCGAGGAGATTTATGTTGTGGCATGTACAGGCTCAAGCCGCTGATTTGTACAGGTAGGCCACAGACATCGGATGGAGGCTCGAGGGGTGTTCGACAGAAGTCAATAGATCGTCGAAAACTTTCTTTGGGAGGTCTTCGAGATACTTTGAGGGATACGAAGGATTCGGTTCGTCGATACAAAGCGAAAGATGATGATGAGTCAAAGATTGAGGGTCATTTTGTCGTTCCCATGATAGTTGATCGGTCGCTTGATGGGGGTTGTTCAACGGATCCGATTTTGGTAACGGGTGGTTTGCCAAAGCTTTGTGTAGCGACATCGGTTTCGACAGTTCGAAGTCAGGAGGAGATCAAGGTGCAGCAAACTCAATTTGAGGCAGATGCATCTCCATTCACAAAGTTCCGGGGGAGCTGTGGGTCATCGATGACGTGCATAGTGCATGATGTTCTACTCGAGGATACATGTGTACGGGGGAGCTTCAGTGTCGAACACGAAGGTGGACAGGTTCATGAGTCCGAATCTCGAGGGAACAGCACCATCCGCTTGGTTGGGCCAACCAAGGGTGAAGAAGCTCGTCAGAACGGTAATATATTCCGATGGAAGACAAAAGTAGGTGACAAGCAACCAAGACTTGCGGTGAGGTTGGTCGTCAAGGATTTCGGTCAAAGTCGTTTCATTGATGTCGGTAAGATCACATTGGTGCAGGAGGTGCTACACAAGGCAGCTAGCGTCGACATGACGGTCGATGAGCTGGAGACGAAGAAAGATACAAAGAAGCTCGGGGGATTGGAGATCGGTGGCATGGGGGAGCAGAAACTCTGTCGCGGGACGATAGACATGGAGTCCAGTTGAAGAGCCATGGGGTCAACACCCTCTCATCAGACTGGAGGAATAGTATGTTGGGTCCAGTCTGAATTGGTAAGAGCAAATTTTGGAGTCCAAATATAATAAAAAATTTGATTTGATGTAATTTAAAAATCTACATTAATTTATTTAGATTTCAAATTTCTATCAAATATTTAATTTGACAATATTTGGACGTCCATATTTGGTGCTTGCTATTTTAGGTAATTGGTTTCCTATTTAGGAATTACTATAACCTAAAATAGGGTTTCTCATCATATTTATATGGGTGAGGGTGGAGGCATAAAGAAAAAAGCACAAAGGTGGAGATTCGGGATGCTAGTCCACAGAAAATCTAAAAGAAACTCGCACTTTACTCTTAGGGCTCGCCATCCAAGATAGAAGGATGAGAAGATCTGATCGAGGAGTCATCACATTTGTTCAGAAAAATTGCTACAGAATTTGGAGAGTGATTTCAATTGTAATCTCTGTCTTTTTTTCGTGAGGATGGTGAGGGTGTTGAACCTATTAAGACAAAAAGTTCAACATTAGTTCTTGCCAATCTTATAATTTTACCTGAGTTATATAGATTGAAATTTATCCAGGTGATATAATCACCGCCATATTCTTGTCTTTATCTGTACTTGTTGTTCGCTAGACTGGGTGTTGATTATCTCAGGTGTGTTGGCCTAAGTTTTCGCTGCAATCAGATTCAGACACATTATCAGAAAACTTGTAGGACATATCCGATCCTAACAAATAATTCTATGGACAAAGTTCAACAAGATTGATGTTGACAAGGAGACATTTTGTACTCTTGGACACAATGCCCAAAATCGTAGAACTTCCAAGTATGCTCAACATCACGGAGCTGTCAAGCAAGTCCAAGACTGTTACGCTAGCAATTTGTTCGCGGAACTCAACACCGCAAAATCATCAGTGCTAATAATAACATTGAAGTAGATCTTTCTGGATCTAAATTTCAATCCTTAACAAAACTAATTTGCCATTTTCTTTTACAGAAGATAATTTTCATGCTCCATCCGAGGCTAACAAATGTTCAGACATCGTGACACTATCACATCATGCTTCTAACTTTAGGATACGAGTATGTGACCATGTCCACAAACACCGTAACATCAGCAGTAGTATACTGTACATAATCTTTATAATCATCCATTTATCACAAGATCAATACACTGTATTTTAACATATAGTGATCTATAGCTCATTCACATTAATATATATAGAAGAGATGAACAAGAACAAGAAATAACATAAAGGTCCAACAATACATAAAATCCAACACCAGAAACAAATCCGTTATACAAATAATAAAGGTCCTAAAGAAGTTAACTAGACTGCATAAGTTTGGTATCCAAAAGGCAGCCACATCCCCATCAAAGTGGTCCGTAGTGCATAGGGTTGCCCTCGTCTAAATCTGTCAACATTAGGATTGGAACAAAACACAACAATAGTTCTAGATCTACATAGTATAGTATACATGCGTGTATAAAAAGGAAAGAGAAACTATCTCAGTAAATGTCATGACAAGTCAAGAGGAACAAATATCATACTGTACTAACATATGCAATATGAAATTTACTTTACGGATACATGGAAATTAATAAGAATCTATAAAAGAATCATGACTACATGTACGTTGTGTTTTACAATACAAGTTAGTGCATGTGGACAGATTAGGATATACGACATGAGGTACACGATTGCTATCAACATTTATATTGTGGATTTGAACATTGCGTAGACCATATGCATATTAATTGTATTGTCCCTCCCAATTCTCATAATAACATGATCACTATAACATTAATATTAAACTTGAACATATAATAATAAACATTTGAGTGAAAATGTATACTAATGATACCAAGTATAACTCACTTGCACAAGTAATAGTCTTTATAAATCCAGAACTATGACATGAAATACCAGAAACTAACAATTAAAAGATTGGCAAATATATATATATATATATATATATATATATATATATATATATATATATATATATCAAAAGAACTAAATTTGTACTTGCCTTTAAGCGTTGGATGAATGGTGTGTACCAGACCATTGATGTAAAAACCTAAGCAATCTCGCTACTATCCCCAAGTCTAGGATGATCCAAAGCCGACAAAGATTTATTGTGGCTTTAAAATACCATTTAATTCATTAAAATAGGAATATTAATATTATTAAAGATCAAACTCAAATGTTTCTGCCTACTTGACTAAAACAATTAGCAAGGCGCTAACACTGTAATGACTGCCTCTATATATTATATACTATCCCTACCCAGGATGTACTAAGATTCTCATAGATGTGTACTCCATTCTCGCCACACATGCCAAACTGATAAGAGGAGGTGTAGTCCAGGCTTGCAAAAAAAAAGTGTCTATATCCTCGCTTTAAGGAAAGCGCCTCCAAGATGCTCAGAAGACCCTTGGCCAGAGAAGCGAGCAAGTATTAGTTGCTCATACAGGGATTGCCAAATGGTGCTAGAGACTGCACTAGAAGAAAAGGTGATCCCTTTTCTCTACCTCTTGCTAGCATAACTGTCAAGACCCACTCCAGAATAACCAGGTACAACTTCGTGAGTACGTCCAGCCTACGCCGCAGCATAGGCGGTAGTATGTTGTCTAAATCACATTGACTTTAATTGGCCTCAATGTCTTCAACAATATTCATCCACAAATATAACTATCAACTAACTATATCAAGTTTTATAAAGGAAATAGGCTGAAAGCATACGAATTAAAGCTATGCATTTCAGACTATCATATGAAAAGAAGGTAATTGGAGAAGATACCTAACGTCGATTCCAAGCCTAGTATATCAATGTATCCAGTCAAAATTGGAGCAAAATACAGTACATATAATGTTAGTAACTATAATGACAAGTGCTAGAAAAGGCTTTGAAAAGATATGAACAAATAGGAAATAAGAAACACAACTAATTAACTAAACATGGCATGAAGAAGTAAAATAGACTATCATAATAAGAACTAATCATCAACATGCAAGTAATGAAATAAATACAACTAGATAAGTGATTGAAATAGCAAGTTCGACATGTGGAGGACGACTAGGGGTATATATGCAGTGGCGTAGCTAGGTAGTACTGATACTGAGGGGGTGCGGCTACGCGCCCTTGATTTTTTTTTTTTCCTAATTTTTTCTTATTTTTTTAAAAAAATTCCTGATTTTGTTTTTTAAGTTGTGGATTTTATATTTAGATTTTATTTTAATTATATAGATTATTGGATTCTGGAATTTATTTATTTATATAGAGTATATAAATATATATTTGAATGCATGAATCAAGGTGCCCTGAACCGGGCCGGTCAACACCGATATGGGTGGCCCATGCCCGGACAACGGGCAGACCCGGCTCGGCCCAATATTGTAACGTGTCCGGGCTAGGTTTCAATTTTAGGCCCATCCCGACCGTACCCCATACCGGGTCCGGGATGGATTTCATAGGCCCGATAAAAAGTCGGTATATATATATATATATATATATATATATATATATGTTAAAATTGGATAGCTCACGGGTTAACTTGGACCCGGCCCAGACTCGGTCAGGCCCGAAGCGACCCGGATCTGGGTCTGGTCTGGGTTTAGAGGTTGCATTTAGAAGCATGGCGCGGCCCAGGCCCAGTCAAACCCGATCAAAACTGGCCCGACACGGCCAGATATACACAATGACACATGAAGTAGTACTTGACTTGATAATAAAAAAGGGCAATTAGGTAGCTAGACGATGCCATCAAAAAATATTTTCATTATTGAAGAACTAGAAAGCACTGACACCATTTATGATGGAACTAAATACGAAAAATGATCATCACCGTTCATATATAATTTTCTTATCTAACCTCATGAAAATGTTTGCAAAAGAAAGTAATTGGAGCTGATGTCATTATAGATCTCATATGAGCCAATTCAATTTTGACCCAGCTGGTATTCGAAATATATATGTATCACAAACCTCCTCATGTGATGTGGTCTGTTTTGAATCTTAAAATCTTAAATTGATATGCGTGACATTGAAAGGTGCAACAAAGTCAGATTCAAACGCAAATAAGCCCATTGAATCTCTTAATATAATTGATTATAGTGGCAACATAATCCTTACTCTGAGTCAACACAATGAATGGATCACTTAAGCTAAACTGATAGATGAATCATTTATATTCGTATTAATCCATTACTTTGTTGGTATTTTATAATGTTCCTATTCGCATTAATCCTAATAGTTTATGAAATTTGATATTAATATATGGGGACTATAAATGTATTTATTGTAAAAAAAAAATTAATAGAAAGTATCGTATCCCCTGGATAAAAATTCTTACTACGCCATAGTACATATGGCACATCGTACGTGAGATGTACGACTGCATGGGATGTTTCTGGATAGTCCACATGTCTACTAAAGTATAGCACTCAAAGATCCAAGTCACGACACGAAATAAGCCACGAAATATGATAAATCACGAATATAAATCCATAAAGTACTAGCTCACTCAAGTGTACTAATCATGTCAAGATTATGCAAAGAACAACTAGAACAGGTATAATAGAAACTATAATTAAAGCAATCAATACTTGCCTCAATTACAAGTTGTCATCGACATGTAGGACACGAACATGTCGACATGGAAAGGTCCGAAGCTAACTATCCATAAATGAATTCAATAGTCCAATATGACATGCCCAATGATTCAAGAAGCCACCACATATACATAATTCATATAAGGTAGTCCATAGTTTGGTGAAGATGAGAATTGTCCAATTCGGAATCCGGACTTTGTCCAAAAGCGGCCCCCACAAATCCAAAACGAAGTCAAATTAGATTAATCCCAAAATAGACGAACATATATGATACGAGATCAAAACGAAGCCACGAGTCCAACGGTGGTGTCGAAATCGCATTTCGAAAATCATTTCCGAAACATTGTTTCGGGACAGAAAATGAACGAGTTACAAAGTTTACGACTACCCAACTTTGGACGCGAGAACGGAGAAGCAAAATGGGTCTGGGTTTAAGGTTTTCCAGGCCAGACCGACCCTTCTTCCTCTCTGGGCTTACCCTGCCCGGCCCAGAACTAGTCAAACTCGGTCAACTCTGGGCCAGGAAGGACCGATAAACAACTTGATATACGCATGACGACCCATTTTAAAATAATATAAAATATTTTAAAGTAAATTATTTTTTGATGTTGAACATTTATTGTTTATTGTAGTTGAAAGTGTGCAATTATTAGTGGTTAATAATTATGTTAGTGGGAAGGTATGTAATTTACATATTTTACTCCTAGTTAATTTAAATATATTTTAACATATAAGGTTTGTGAAGGGTACTTTTGGAAAATAAAAGTTCCAAGATGAAACCTAGAAGTTTTTCTATTATATATAAACATGGACGGAGCTACATAGGTAAGATTGGGGTCATCACCCCCACAAATATTTTTTATATACATATATTTTTTTAAATTACTCTTATTTGTTCCTTAAATTAGTATGTCTTTCCTTAAATTTTTAGTTAGTAATATTATATTTGTTCCTTAAACTCCCCCCCCCCCCCCCCCCCCCCCCGGGGAAATTGATAAAAACTCAAAGCGAAAAAAATATTGTCAGCTTTTGAACTATAAATTTAAAGCATTGGACCTAGAAGTATGAAGGCTTTCCTTGTTTAATCTAATTTAGAGCTTTTGAACTTCTCTTGACATGTACACAAATAATAAGATTTGCGGAATTCATGTCAAGATAGACAGGTTAAGGATGTGTATCTGATAAAACATCTAATTAACATAATTAGAGCAGAATCAAATTTTAAAGTAAAGTTGGACCTTCTCTGTGTGCATGCAAAATTTTATTATGGTCCACTGCACTTGTATTAAGAACAAACGATGACTTTTCTTGTTTTGTAATGTTGCTCGTCTAAAAACTATATCTCAACAAAGAATTCTTTACTAAGGAAGATGCTGACATTTACAAACTACGCTTATACGATACTGGTTCTGAATTGCTCCTACATTAGTTTCATGGTCAGCTCTCTGATGGTTTTATATATGATTTCTAATATGCTAGGAAACTACAATATTTTAATATCACCACACGTTTTCAATTAGAGTTCTTTTGTAAGCATTCCATGGTTTGCAACATCACATTTTAGATTGATTTGAAAATGGGGTGCCAACAAATTGGATTATATGCTCTCTCTCCAATCAATTCCCACGAAAGAGTTAAAAAAAAATTAATTTGTTTGGGTGCTCGGCCCATGTCCAACGCGAGTCCTGGCTCCGTCCCTGATTCTAGATCCAAGTTTATATTATAGAATTTCCGTCCCCACGGAACGGAATGACTAGCTTCGCTCCTATATATAAGATAATCATATAGGAATCCGATCAACATAGTGCTCATAATATTTCAGCAATCATACAATTCTGTATCTGGAGGTACTACACAGTTAAACATAATAAAGTCAAGACACAAGGAAGTATGTTAGACTTAGAAACATGCAACTTCTGCTCAAGCTAATGTAATCAGCGAACGCAAGAACCCTAATTGAATTGAAGGAATACTACACAGTTAACATAATAAAGTAAAGACACAAGGAAGTATGGTAGACTTAGAAACAAGCAAGTTCTGCTCATGCTAATGTAATCAGCGAAAGCTAGAAACCTAATTGAATTAAAGGAATATATTGTAATACTTATTTCTAGTAAAGATATAACAGGTTTACAATCTCATATTGAGCTATTCTAGATAAGTTTACACCACCACAAAAGTGTTCTACTGGACCAAAGAAAATCATAGACAAGGGAAAGGGATAATTTATGCTCAAATCTTTTGGCAACAGAAATTTGTTAAGATATTGGACATTAAATTAGGCGAAGAATCTCATTGATAGTCTGTGGTACTATAATAAAACTCTAGAATGTTGGTGAAAGATGAGGGTGATATCTTTTTGTTACATGCCCCTACAGATCCAACGACTCATTTTATGAAATGATAGCTGGATTTATGTAACCGTATAATATTTGTAAAACCCAATTAACAATAAACAGATACTCTCTCTAAGGATTATACTAGTTTCGAGCATCTAAACTGTCCTGATAGATAACAATAGTTTACTTACATAGACAAATGCAACTGTTCTTAAGAAACTAATAAATCTAGAAGAGAAAGAAGCATGCCCCTAGCACCTTTTAGAGTTCGAGAAGAAAAAAGAGTTCACAGCTACCTCCTCTATGTAATCCACTACAACATGAACCATGAAACATCTACTCATGTTCTGCTTTATACTATACTAGTATATATGCAATTACACGTATTTCATAGATTATTATCTAGTCTTTATTAAGACTACTTAGGCAGACTAAAAAACATGTCTTAATTATTCTAAATTTATTATTATATAACTATTATACTATTATTATATATATTATTTTATACTTAATTGTAAGACTATTTAGGAAGACCAATGGACAACTTCCATAATTACCTAGCTGCCCCTATTAACTTTAATGACTATTTTAATTAGTAAATATATGAAAGGAGACATTATTATAGAGTAGTATATATAAGGGAATCACTCTTTCGTCTTCAATTGATTCCTATTCTTTTTTGCCCGCAGAAGTGACTGAACTACCTGTTGAGAAGACTCCACCAAAACAGGTCAGAAGTCGATGGTTAAGGATCATGGCCCACCTCAAAATAGTAAAGATATCATAATGCTTATTTATCTCAAGAAGATGATGTTCATGCCAAGCATATACTAGCAGAATTAAGGATTCTACTAAACTGGAGAAACAGATCAAAGATACATGTATGATATGGAAAAGAAAACATGCATAGCAACAAACGATATTATCTAACTTTAAATGAAAAAGCTAAAGTACAATATCAAAATCTATGAAACTTTTACAACTGTAAAAGGTAATGCAGATGTAAAACATTTGTATCAAGAGTCTGCGAGCAATACCGGTTGTTGTCCCCAAGCATCTAGTAAGTGATTAAATATAACTTTTCGATCTCTGATTGTAACGGAGTACATAATCCTTCCCTTCAAAAGCTAGTTCTAACAGTAGTGCTTTCCTTGAGCATGGATCCAAAAGTCTTCTTGTATGAACAATTGGTTCCAAAAGGATACACGAAGCCAAGCCTGCTTCTGACAACATCAGCCTATATTGACTAGTTAATCGACACTTAAATTAGTAATATACATACACAAGAAAAGAGCTTTTGCATAAACATTAAAACATAACAAAAGTGTGCTTATCAACCATCATAGACTAGAAACCAAAACTATGGACAGTTTGGCCTTATCCCAGAAATTAAAATACTATGAAAAAACTGATTGTTCCACAAATTACCTGACTCTCCTCTAACTAATGTTGAATATGGACACAGGTACATATGCGGATACGATACAGGTGACGGATATTTTAAGATAGGTACAATAGTAGTAACCTATATTGCACAAATACGGACAAGAACACAGGTATGGACACAAATACGGACGCAGACACCATTTTGCCTTGTCTGTGTAACATAGCTTCTAACTATCATACATAACTAAGGGGTGATATGTAAATGTGAAATTTATTGCTGCTATTGCTATTCTAACCATCCATATGAATGTGTACCAACTTCCCCTAAGAGCTAAGGTGGTTGCATTGAGGAATAATGTCTAGTCTTTCTGTATAACTCTTTGTAGCTTACGCCAGTATGCTAAGGCTGATGTTGAGATATTAATGATGTTACGTAATATCTAAATAAGTGTGGACCTATATGCAAATGTAACATTTTTATTTCTATATATATGATCCAAATCCTCATTAGAGAGTTGAGAGGTTCATTATATTTCTATATGGTATCAGATCCAAAATTCTAGCCTCCTCTTTCTCTCAAATCCTAGCTGCCACCTCTTTTTCAAATCCTAGCCGTCGCATTTACTCTCCTCTCTCTCTCCCCTCCACGTCTATGTCGGTCCTTTTCCTCGACGCTAGCATCCCCCGCCCCATCGACTCCACTGGAGGACCCCCGACCCCACAAATGACCCCACCCCGACCCTATTCCACCCTCAACCCTGACGCCAACATCCGTCCACACCACCAGATCCGTCCACAAACCCTAACCCTAACCACTCCAAACCCTAACCCTAACCACTCCAAACCTAGCCGCCACCCCCTTCCAAATCTAGCCGTCTTTCAAAAAAAAAAACTTTTTTGGAGTTGAGATCTTCAGTGAGCAAACTATGATAATTTGTGTGAATCTCTGAACCTCGACAACAATATCAGGAATTAACAGAGAACAAACTATGATAGTTTGTGTGAACCTATGTTCCTGGTCCGGTATCCACATGAGGATCCAACAGAAAGCAAACTAGTTTTGTGTGAATCTCTGTACTTGGCTTGTGTGATCCACCTTCGATGTCTGCCACGTATGCGTGAGCCAGTTTTTGGCGAAGTTGTGAATATCGCACATTTGTGAGGTTAATGTGAATAACGGATCGTGACGATCAATGATAGTCGAATCGAGAATCTGAAGGATGTCGAACACTGAGGTGAATAGCAGTGCTGACAACACCAGTATCAGGAACATTGCGACGGGAACAACGAACACTGGTACGACGATTTCATCAATTCGACTTATCGATCGGAGGCTGGAGGGTCCGGATGGCTACTCCATGTGGCATAAGAAGGTCGAGAGAATACGATTGTCAAAGCATCTCATTGACAACCCCCAAATAGAGGATGATCCCACATACGAGCAGTGGGAGATAGATGATAACAGACTGTTCACACAGTTGATAAATTTTATCGAACCATCAGTCGATAATATGGTTCAGAACACGAATTCGATAAAGGAGTTATGGGAGGTCATAACGACTGCGTTTGATAGGAAACGTAATGTGTCTCGTATTTATGACTCTGTTGTCGGATCAAGTAGATTAGTCACATAAGGGTCGCTTTCGAGCCTTTAAGGTCCTAACTGATAAGGTGGATCGCATGTTACCCTTGACAACGGATATCAATGAGACGAGGACTCAACGTCAACAGCTCTATGTCATGGCGCATCTCGCCTTGTTTTATCCCGATGCATATTATGCATGGTCTCAGATTATTGCTGGGGCTCTCTGATGGAAGCCTACTTTCGTGTTATACGGACAGCAAAAGTAGTTGGGACTGTTACGAGTGAAGCACCTGCTGATCAATCTGCCTTGGGTGCAGCTCTTGGTGGATTTCGTGGAGGTCATGGTGGTAGACATGGTGGCCGAAATGCTGGTCGTGATGGTGGATGAGGTAATGGCGGTCGTGATAGAGGACGACCTCGCATATGCTTCAATTGTGGTCAACCTGGACATTTTCAGTTGCAGTATTCCATAGCTTCTACTGCCAATATTGCATTGGATGCTCATGATGATGATGAGCGATCCATGCAGATGACTGCAGAGACCTATGCAGAATTCGTTGAATTTCAAGTTCAGTGACGTAGTGGAGCCTCTACATCTGGATCCACAGTCGGATACTAAGCGACGTGTGTGGTAAGACCAAAGCAATGGGTGATAGATTCGGGTGCGTCTGATCACACAACAGACAATGTTGGTACGTTGCGTGATTATGTATTTGTGGATCGTGTGACAGATATTACTGTTGTGAATGACAGTTCTCTGAAAATTCATAGAAAAGAAAGTACCAGTCTTTCTCCCAACCTGCAACTCACTTCAGTTTACATACACCTGAAAACACATTCGGTTTATTATCTATTAGTCGGATAACTCGTGACTTACACTGTTCTATTATATTCTTTCCTGATGATTGTGTTTTTTAGGACCTGAAGACAGGGAAGACTATTGGTACGGGACATGTGGGTAGAGGCTTAAGGTTGAGTTTAATTCGTCTGTTGCTTGTGCCGCAGTATCCTGCGACCCGTTTGAGTTGCACTGTCGGCTTGGTCATCCGTCTATCCAAGTTGTCCAGAAATTGTGTCCATCACTAGATTTTCGAGTTTCTCTTAATTGTGAGTCGTATAGTCTAGTTAAACATCATTTTGCACCTTATTCAGTGAGTTTGGATAAAGTTGTTTCAGCTCCCTTTGATTTAGTCCACTTTGATACATGGGATCCATGTCCTGTTGAATCGGTGATGGGGTTCAAATATTTTATTTTATTTGTTGATGATTACTCACGAGTCATTATGTCTACCTAATAAAGAACTGTTTCGAATTATTTGATACCTGGTGTAATTTTTTACGGAAATAAAAATCAATTTGGGGTTTCCATTAAGTGTCTTCGGAAATAAAAACCAATTTGGGGTTTCACAATGGTCGTGAATATGTGTCTCGAGAGTTCTCTTCCCATCTAGCTTAGACATGGGATTATCCACCAAACTTCATGTCCTTGTACACAACAAAATGGTATGGCAGAACGTAAGAATCATCATTTCTTGGAAACAACTCGAGCACTTATGTTTCACGCTAGTACACCCAAAAAAATTGGTCGGATGTTGTGCTTACGGCTTCTTATCTGATTAATCGTGTGTCGGTTCGTGTCTTCAATGGAGCTACTCCTTTTTCTAGGTTACATCATGTCACGCCCTAGTATCGAAATACGGAGACGGATATGGCCAACTCCCCCGTACAAGATATAAAAAGTCGTACGGCTGTCACGGTTGTAGAAAGACAAGAGAGTGCATGCTACAATCAAGTCACTTAAGGTCACATAGAGAATCTATTGTCTCAATCAATCAAACAAGAAGCAGTAAACATAAAACACGTATGATAAAGCAGAAAGGCGTTCCAAACGCTCTGTCAAAATATTCTAGAAACTAGTTGTACAAAATGAGCTAGCTGAGTGACAAAAGTACATATCCGTGATCAGTTGCAATCTGATTAAATACAATCATGTAAAGGAAACTAAATGTCCAGACATACGTCGGTGGCTAAATGCCCAAAAGAGTAAAATGTACAATAACGAGCAGGGAAGAAGAAACTCACTCGTGTCCCTCAGCGGCCATCCGTCTGGTGTGCGTCATTATTCAGGGAAAAGTAAGCTGGATCCTCAGGTACTGGCTCTAAACCTGGCCATGCAAAACCAGTGGGGTTAGACCCCAAATAGCAAGTACCACAAAGGACGCACGAATGAAGAAACAAAAACCAACGTAATATATAATTATATAATTTTGTCTCGTAGTTTCGGTCCATAGCCTATCGTGACACAACGATCTAACCCTACAACCAAACAAGGACAAAGGTTAGACCATCGCACCATGATATTCCATGTCCCTAGGCTACTTAACAGAAGATACAATACACAACCAAGCTTAATTATAAAACGGCCAATCACTTGTACAGCTTGCTAGGTGGAGTCTGGGTTATCCCAGAATTAATGCATAACTAGAAATCCTCATATCGTGAGCTGTTAAGCGGGGCTACCCGAACCATGTCAAGCACATAGCACGTTGTATATGCACCGGTCCCTCGTAAGGCCACCTTGCTAAATCACGTAGAACACTTGTACAATATAGTATTCAGATATTGTCGTCCACTGGTGCGGAAGTGACACAATATCCATTGGGGCAGCCTTGCACGTCATGACGATTGTCTAAGGTGGCTCACGTGCACGATCTCGAGATTCCATCCCTCACAATGCTCTATAAGTTTCAGTTGCCTAGTTAACCCTACGGTTATCTAGAATCACATGACGTGGTCACATGTCTGGAATCACATGACGTGGTCACATGTTACTCCCCTTATATGTTGTACCGCAGTACGTGCACGCTAGATACGAACCCACTTTGCATCGTGATAGTTCAATTTGGATTTATCCGAGCGTGATGCAACAATCAAACAATTCCTAGCGACGCTTGGCTAGTGACTAACTATCATGTCCATGTTGGAGGAATAATATAGTATCACATGTCATGTAGGATAGGGGACAACTCGGTGCACAACCCAGAACATGTAACACATAGCACGTAGCAAGATATGTCGCACCTTAGTACACATGTAACACATAGCGCGTAGGAACGCATATCAAGTAATAAGTGTATCAGCACGGATACGAGTAGTCAAATTACCAATCAGTCATTCACATGAGTTCAAGCACATTGCAACACATAGGTCATGCCATGCACATGGGTACACGTAGTCACTAGACGCATGGTCTAATTCTGCACATAGTCGGGTCAGACACATAGTCAGGTCTAACACATGGTCACTTAGTTCACTTACACTTACAATCACCAAGATCACACGTGAAATCACAAAATCCAATAAAATGTCCAAACCAAAAAAAATCAACAAAACGTGTGCATGGGGTCGCATGCACGCATAAGGCTGCCGTATAGATCAAAGCCGAATGGAAGTCAGGGTTGCATGGTCTAGCTGTCGCATGAGTCAAGTTGACGCATACTCAAGGCAAAGTCCACTCCTAGGAGCGAGTGCTGAGTGACGAACATTTAATGCATGTCAGGGATGTGACTAATGTGACATGCCATAAATGTGTCATAGAAAAAGACAAAAGCATAAAAAGGTTGTACGAAAAGACGTGCAAGGAAGAGATGCATGTCATTTCTAAGTCGAATGACAAGCTGGCCGCATGCACACTTGGTCGCATGGACCCTGGCCGCATGAGCTCCTGGCCGCATGGACTCTGGCTCTTGGAAAATCTCATGCGTTCAGTGTTCTATGCATTCAGCTTAGGGGCACATATGCAGGGACAGTCATACTTCCAACAAGATAGGCGCATGCTGGAAGGGTGCATGGAGCTTGGCCGCATAAGACTCCTTCATCCCAAAACAGCACAAACTCCAAGGAAAAAGCTCCCAAAATCCGAAAACTTGTTTTTTTCATAAAATCTTCATTTTAACTCCAAATCAAATGAACCAAAAGCCAAAACGCCTGAAATCGAATGTTCAATCACATGGAACAACTAATTTTCAAAAATACCAAGCGTAAAAAGATCAAATCAAGAGAAACTCATGGAACCCATGAAAACCCTTAACTAAAAATATAGATATACTCAAATTCATCCATCAAAACCAAAAACTCCAAGTGCTAAATATGCTTAGAATGATAATGTACACATATTAGACTAATAATATACAAGTAAAATCAAAGGAATGAAAATGACATGTTTTTTCATGTCGTGCAATGTGTACTTGCCTAAATGAAGAAGAAAGAGAAGGAAAGCAAGGAATGAGGGAAGAGAGAGAAAGATGATGGCTTGTATAGCTAGGGCTTGAGGTTTAGACCATGGGTTCAAACCATGACCAAACCCAACCACACTAATAAACCATGAACCAAGTTGAACCGAAGAATGGATCTAGTCTCTATGCAACCTAATTATCATGCAAGTAAGAAATAATACGCTCCAATTACGTATATCGGGAACGGGGAGTGACACATCTCAATCATATTATATTTTCTCTACCTATCAAGATTTTTGGGTGCTTGTGTTAATTTCGTTCCTACACTTTCTAAATTGGATCTGAAGGCACTCAAGTGTATTTTTCTTGGGTATCCTAAGGATCAGAAAGGGTATCATTATTTTTTTCTGACTTTGAGAAAGTATATTGTGACTTGGGATGTTACCTTTATCGAGGCTGAGTTTCCCTCATCCTCTCCTGTTAAAGAATTTGTCTCCGAAACTTACCCAGATGATAATTTTCTTCTGTATCCGGTTCAACCACAACAGTCGCCTGTAAGGGTGCCCTCCCCTATCGAGCCAGTCTCACCGTCTCACGGTCCGCGAATACCAGCTTCGTCAGAACAGGAATCACCAATGGTGCCCACAACCGTAGAGCCAATGTCGTCATCAGAGTCATCCTCCAGCTTCACATATTCACTACCGCTTGATATACCGTCTCGTCCCCATCGTGCATGCCGCGACCAACCTTTGTATGTTGACAACTACAAAGGGCTCATAAGTCACACTCAGTCCTTGGTGGCTACTATTGTTGGGTTCCGATCCGACATTCTGTCGATGAGGGACTCCAACATCCTGGTTGGCAGGCACTATGGAAGAGGAGATACAAGCGCTTCGGGAGAACTATACATGGGACTTGGTAGATTTGCCTACTGATAAGAAGGCGATTGGTTGCAAATGGGTGTTCACAATCAAGGTGAAATCGGATGATACTCTTGATGGTCTGAAGACTCATCTTATAGCAAAAGGGTATTCAAAGACTTATAGGATAGATTATTTTGAGACTTCTCCCCGGTTGCCAGGATAACCTCTATACGATTGCTCATGTCGTTAGTCGTCCGATATGATTGGTCCTTACTTCAGTTGGATGTGAAAATTGTCTTTCTTCATGAAGATCTTGACCAGAAAGTGTATGTGATGCAACCTCCTGAGTTCGTTGCGAGAGAGGATAAAGTGTGTCGCCTGTGAAAGGCACTATATGGCCTCAAACAATCACCTCGTGTTTGGTTTATCGATTTTCACATGCAGTTAATCAGTTTGGTATGAACCAATCGAAGAAGGATTATTTAGTATTTTACCGACGGACATCAGCCGGATGGATACTACTTGGGGTCTATATTAATAACATCGTGATTACGGAGGATGATAGTCAAAGTATTGCTAAGCTAGAAAAAAATTAGGCTAACAATTTCAGACCAAAGATATGTGAGCATTGAAGTACTTCTTGGACATCGAAGTCACACGGGGTGAGCAAGACATTGTATTGTCTCAGAGAAAGTATGTTCTTAATATACTAACGAAAGCAGAAATGATGCAAACTAAGGGAGCAACCTTACCCATGGATCCAGGAGTAAAGTTACTTCCCGATAAGGGATATTGATGACCAATCATGATCAGTATCGTCAGCTGGTCGAAAAACTCAATTACTTGGCGGTTATGACTCGTCCGGACATTTCCTTTATTGTAAGTGTAGTGAGTAGGTTTATGGCTTCTCCACGAGTTCCGCATTAGCATTCAGTTCTCAGGATCTTGCGATATCTAGCTCAGAATTCGGAAAAAGAAATTCGTATGAAAAATCAGGGACATACTTGTCTTGAATGTTTTACATATGCTGACTGGAGTGCGAGTCTTCCAGATCGAAGGTCTACATCCGACTATTCAGTATTTATTGGTGAAAACTTAGTGTTGTAGAAGAGCAAGAAACAGAATGTGGTCTCATAATCGAGTTCAGATGCAGAATACCGAACTATTGCTCATGTCACGACAGAAGTGTTATATTTGCAACATCTTCTAAAGGAACTGGAATAAGAAGCAGAATCGGAAGCAACAGATATGTAGTGTGATAACCAGTCAGCCATCCACATTACTACCAATATTATATTCTATGAGAGGTAGAAACACATTGAGATCGACGTCCACTTCGTCGTGATGAATACCAGAAGGGGGTGATAATATTTCACCATGTGAGAACCGGAGATCGGATGACAGATATCTTTATGAAGTCCCTTTTAGGAACTCGTATTCGTTTTCTTTCTAGCAAGCTGGACATGATTGACATCTATTGTCACGCCCCGAGGCGTCCCCCGAGTCGTGACCGCCGTGCGGGCCTGGAGTTGCGCCCGCACAAGGCTTTAATGATTTGCATAGCAAGCACATATTCAGAGTACGCAGATAAATTGAAACAGATTTAAAACATAGAAAAGTTCTCTTTATTGATAATGAACATCTATTACAAACTCTTGAACGAGTCAGCTAATATGCCGAACGGCTTACAAAAGGGTTGACTCAAAATGAGATAGCAGTCCTGTACATTACATCCTTTTATAAACTCAAAACGATAAAGACCTCCAGGCTGGAGGATCGCTTTGCCACGGAGCTGCATTTGTGTATGAAGAGTTGCAGCTTCTGGCTACAAAAGGCTTCAGGGGGCGCGGTGAAGATGCGCCAACAGTTGGACTGGATCGGGTAGACGACTTCGGCTCCTCGCTCGGTTCGCCTTGGTGCGGAGAACCTGTTTCAACGAGGGTCAGCATATCGAAACATGCTGGTGAAGGCGAGCTAGCCTGACTATACCAATCAACACGTTGTTTAGTGAAGCATGCATATTTTTTTGTGGGTTTCTATCTTGCCTTAGTTCATTTACAAGTAAGCAGCATATTGAATTTACTGAAATGAACGTGCCACCGTTAGGTGGATTTTACCTGACCGTCTGAATTACCTGCACAATACTTACCATGCCTTCCCTGCCACGAAGACACAAGTTAGTATGCAACAGGTTTAAATATACACGTTGAACACACGATGCACTGCAAGCCATATTCACACGATAAACACACGAGGCGTTGCAAGCATATACACACGAGGATCACTGGCTTGATGCCATAATGGACTAGTCAAGGACAAGGATAGCATGCAACGGGAAAACACGAGGAGCTCAAAAAACACGATGCGTTGCAAGTTATCCCGTCCGCACACGATTGACTATAAACACGAAGTCTGCCCGGATCGGATCGGTGCCAGTGCCCCAGCGACCGTCCGCAGAACTTATATCCTTGTGCACAAGTTGTCCATGATCGAACACACGATGTTTAGTTAAGTTATCATTTCACGCAGTTGAGGCAACACGAGTAATGCATGTTTCATTTGCATAGCCTCTAGGAACAGTTATGTGCATACACGATATGATTCATAAATAGCACAATTTATAGAAGAAGTTATATTCTAACTACAATTTATGCATATGATGAACATTCCGAACGAACAAGCATGTAAGTAAGTAACCGTTCACGAGTTTGATTGACAAGCAGTAATAACCAAGTCTATTCTCTTTTATCTTGGTTTCTTTTATTATTACTTGGTATCGTTTGATCGGGGCGAAGGAGTGAAGCTTGGAAGCAGGGCTAGCTAATCGGGTCGGTAGCCACTCACTTAGATTTTGGAAAGAAGAAGGAAAGAGGCGCTTCACGACTCCGCTCGCAAGCCGCCTACTGCTCGTTCACCTGCACACGAACAGCTCGATTAATACTTCTTCCTCTCTTTCCATTCTCGGAATAGAAGTGCAAGTCAATGAACGAAAACAATGAAAACCATCGAAACCGTTCAAGGAAAACAAGCAAATCCCAAAACCAACTCAAAGCACGAAAGCAACAAGCGACATCGAAAACCGAGGCAATAAAAGATAGCAGCGGAGAGGTCCCTCCTGACTCTGCCGCTAAGCCGATCCTTGGGGCGCAGTCCACTGAATATGGGAATCGATTCCGAAGAAACAAATCCATAACGAGGACGAGTTCTTAATTCAATCTATCCCGATCGAACGATACCGTCTTGTGTTTCTTAGCCGCGCTCTCCGCATCGGGAGAACGGGGCGCTACATCCTACCCAACCAATTGGAAGTTTCGTCCCGAAACTTAGGAATAATGCTTACCGTTAGGGGTTATTACGTTGCGGGCGATGAACAGGAAGGTTCGGGCAGGAATTAATGGCATGGCCTAGATTGCCACAAGCGAGACATAACCCAAGTCTCTTACGACACTGATTGAAGGAGTGCCCACGTTTGTTGCAGTATTGACATACTTGGTTGGGATTTGTCCTGTGCTGACCACCGTTGTTTCGGCGCTTTGCAGCAGTGTTTCCTCCATCGTTGCCTTGGCGTTTGTGATTGTAGGTATGCACAGTGCCGGTGGAAGCGTGAGGATACTGTGGTTCAAGCGATAGGGCGTGATTCATGACTTCACGCATTGTCCCATATTGATTATTGACCACGTGCGAATGGATGGCAGGGCGTAGTCCACCTTCAAACCTTCTGGCTCGACTCGCTGCATCAGGTAAATAGGCCCTAGCGAATTTGGAGAGTCGGTTGAATTCGGCGGAGTACTGCTTCACAGTCAAACTGCCCTGCCTCAGTTGCACGAAATCATTCTCCATTTGACGTTGTACTGGAGGGGGAATAAACTCCTCTTCGAACGCGGCACGAAAGGTCGTCCACGAGATCGCCTCCTCTCCGTGATCAAATTGGAGAGATCGTCGATGCACGTCCCACCAATCGTGTGCGTTGAGGCGGAGCTGTAGTTGCGCGCAGGCGACGCGCTTATCTTCGGGGACCTCTAGCAGAGTGAAGTGATCTTCGAGCTCGGCTAGCCAATCTAGAGCTACCACTGGGTCCTCAGTCCCGTTGAATGGGGTGTTGCAGACTTTCTTGAAATGGCCCAAGTTGAAGGCAGTCACGTCCCTCGGCCTTGGAATTTGAGGCGTCTCCACTTCAAGCACGGGCTGTTCCACCGGAGTCGCTGCTGTTGCGGCGGAATGGTTGGCAGCCAAAGTCTGAACGATTTGTTGCAGGGCATCGACCTGCTTCTGTTGGACTGAGAATCGGGTCTCTAGATTACTCTCGAGCTTGGCTTGGCGGGCATCGTCTCGTTGTCGTTGCGATTCTAACATTTGCATTACCCGCTCAAGCGGGTCGACTTGAGACATGCCTCTTTGGCTTCGAGAGCTTCCCGAATTGCCCGAACTGCTTTCTTGTGTTTCGATCGGTGGTTGCGCTGCAGATTGCGCTGGATCCATTCCTTCAAGAGAAGGTAAATTACATTAGAATCATAATGTATTATGGACTTATTGCATGAACGTATCTCATTTTGGCCTAGCGAGTTCAAGAGTTCGCACAGGAATTTGATCGTTAAAGGAACTTTTCCAGCACGAAGTCTAAGGAACTTTGAATCTGTGCTCTGATACCACTATGTCACGCCCCGAGGCGTCCCCCGAGTCGTGACCGCCGTGCGGGCCTGGAGTTGCGCCCGCACAAGGCTTTAATGATTTGCATAGCAAGCACATATTCAGAGTACGCAGATAAATTGAAACACAGATTTAAAACATAGAAAAGTTCTCTTTATTGATAATGAACATCTATTACAAACTCTTGAACGAGTCAGCTAATATGCCGAACGGCTTACAAAAGGGTTGACTCAAAATGAGATAGCAGTCATGTACATTACATCCTTTTATAAACTCAAAACGATAAAGACCTCCAGGCTGGAGGATCGCTTTGCCACGGAGCTGCATTTGTGTATGAAGAGTTGCAGCTTCTGGCTACAAAAGGCTTCAGGGGGCGCGGTGAAAATGCGCCAACAGTTGGACTGGATCGGGTAGACGACTTCGGCTCCTCGCTCGGTTCGCCTTGGTGCGGAGAACCTGTTTCAACGAGGGTCAGCATATCGAAACATGCTGGTGAAGGCGAGCTAGCCTGACTATACCAATCAACACGTTGTTTAGTGAAGCATGCATATTTTTTTGTGGGTTTCTATCTTGCCTTAGTTCATTTACAAGTAAGCAGCATATTGAATTTACTGAAATGAACGTGCCACCGTTAGGTGGATTTTACCTGACCGTCTGAATTACCTGCACAATACTTACCATGCCTTCCCTGCCACGAAGACACAAGTTAGTATGCAACAGGTTTAAATATACACGTTGAACACACGATGCACTGCAAGCCATATTCACACGATAAACACACGAGGCGTTGCAAGCATATACACACGAGGATCACTGGCTTGATGCCATAATGGACTAGTCAAGGACAAGGATAGCATGCAACGGGAAAACACGAGGAGCTCAAAAAACACGATGCGTTGCAAGTTATCCCGTCCGCACACGATTGACTATAAACACGAAGTCTGCCCGGATCGGATCGGTGCCAGTGCCCCAGCGACCGTCCGCAGAACTTATATCCTTGTGCACAAGTTGTCCATGATCGAACACACGATGTTTAGTTAAGTTATCATTTCACGCAGTTGAGGCAACACGAGTAATGCATGTTTCATTTGCATAGCCTCTAGGAACAGTTATGTGCATACACGATATGATTCATAAATAGCACAATTTATAGAAGAAGTTATATTCTAACTACAATTTATGCATATGATGAACATTCCGAACGAACAAGCATGTAAGTAAGTAACCGTTCACGAGTTTGATTGACAAGCAGTAATAACCAAGTCTATTCTCTTTTATCTTGGTTTCTTTTATTATTACTTGGTATCGTTTGATCGGGGCGAAGGAGTGAAGCTTGGAAGCAGGGCTAGCTAATCGGGTCGGTAGCCACTCACTTAGATTTTGGAAAGAAGAAGGAAAGAGGCGCTTCACGACTCCGCTCGCAAGCCGCCTACTGCTCGTTCACCTGCACACGAACAGCTCGATTAATACTTCTTCCTCTCTTTCCATTCTCGGAATAGAAGTGCAAGTCAATGAACGAAAACAATGAAAACCATCGAAACCGTTCAAGGAAAACAAGCAAATCCCAAAACCAACTCAAAGCACGAAAGCAACAAGCGACATCGAAAACCGAGGCAATAAAAGATAGCAGCGGAGAGGTCCCTCCTGACTCTGCCGCTAAGCCGATCCTTGGGGCGCAGTCCACTGAATATGGGAATCGATTCCGAAGAAACAAATCCATAACGAGGACGAGTTCTTAATTCAATCTATCCCGATCGAACGATACCGTCTTGTGTTTCTTAGCCGCGCTCTCCGCATCGGGAGAACGGGGCGCTACATCCTACCCAACCAATTGGAAGTTTCGTCCCGAAACTTAGGAATAATGCTTACCGTTAGGGGTTATTACGTTGCGGGCGATGAACAGGAAGGTTCGGGCAGGAATTAATGGCATGGCCTAGATTGCCACAAGCGAGACATAACCCAAGTCTCTTACGACACTGATTGAAGGAGTGCCCACGTTTGTTGCAGTATTGACATACTTGGTTGGGATTTGTCCTGTGCTGACCACCGTTGTTTCGGCGCTTTGCAGCAGTGTTTCCTCCATCGTTGCCTTGGCGTTTGTGATTGTAGGTATGCACAGTGCCGGTGGAAGCGTGAGGATACTGTGGTTCAAGCGATAGGGCGTGATTCATGACTTCACGCATTGTCCTATATTGATTATTGACCACGTGCGAATGGATGGCAGGGCGTAGTCCACCTTCAAACCTTCTGGCTCGACTCGCTGCATCAGGTAAATAGGCCCTAGCGAATTTGGAGAGTCGGTTGAATTCGGCGGAGTACTGCTTCACAGTCAAACTGCCCTGCCTCAGTTGCACGAAATCATTCTCCATTTGACGTTGTACTGGAGGGGGAATAAACTCCTCTTCGAATGCGGCACGAAAGGTCGTCCACGAGATCGCCTCCTCTCCGTGATCAAATTGGAGAGATCGTCGATGCACGTCCCACCAATCGTGTGCGTTGAGGCGGAGCTGTAGTTGCGCGCAGGCGACGCGCTTATCTTCGGGGACCTCTAGCAGAGTGAAGTGATCTTCGAGCTCGGCTAGCCAATCTAGAGCTACCACTGGGTCCTCAGTCCCGTTGAATGGGGTGTTGCAGACTTTCTTGAAATGGCCCAAGTTGAAGGCAGTCACGTCCCTCGGCCTTGGAATTTGAGGCGTCTCCACTTCAAGCACGGGCTGTTCCACCGGAGTCGCTGCTGTTGCGGCGGAATGGTTGGCAGCCAAAGTCTGAACGATTTGTTGCAGGGCATCGACCTGCTTCTGTTGGACTGAGAATCGGGTCTCTAGATTACTCTCGAGCTTGGCTTGGCGGGCATCGTCTCGTTGTCGTTGCGATTCTAACATTTGCATTACCCGCTCAAGCGGGTCGACTTGAGACATGCCTCTTTGGCTTCGAGAGCTTCCCGAATTGCCCGAACTGCTTTCTTGTGTTTCGATCGGTGGTTGCGCTGCAGATTGCGCTGGATCCATTCCTTCAAGAGAAGGTAAATTACATTAGAATCATAATGTATTATGGACTTATTGCATGAACGTATCTCATTTTGGCCTAGCGAGTTCAAGAGTTCGCACAGGAATTTGATCGTTAAAGGAACTTTTCCAGCACGAAGTCTAAGGAACTTTGAATCTGTGCTCTGATACCACTATGTCACGCCCCGAGGCGTCCCCCGAGTCGTGACCGCCGTGCGGGCCTGGAGTTGCGCCCGCACAAGGCTTTAATGATTTGCATAGCAAGCACATATTCAGAGTACGCAGATAAATTGAAACACAGATTTAAAACATAGAAAAGTTCTCTTTATTGATAATGAACATCTATTACAAACTCTTGAACGAGTCAGCTAATATGCCGAACGGCTTACAAAAGGGTTGACTCAAAATGAGATAGCAGTCATGTACATTACATCCTTTTATAAACTCAAAACGATAAAGACCTCCAGGCTGGAGGATCGCTTTGCCACGGAGCTGCATTTGTGTATGAAGAGTTGCAGCTTCTGGCTACAAAAGGCTTCAGGGGGCGCGGTGAAAATGCGCCAACAGTTGGACTGGATCGGGTAGACGACTTCGGCTCCTCGCTCGGTTCGCCTTGGTGCGGAGAACCTGTTTCAACGAGGGTCAGCATATCGAAACATGCTGGTGAAGGCGAGCTAGCCTGACTATACCAATCAACACGTTGTTTAGTGAAGCATGCATATTTTTTTGTGGGTTTCTATCTTGCCTTAGTTCATTTACAAGTAAGCAGCATATTGAATTTACTGAAATGAACGTGCCACCGTTAGGTGGATTTTACCTTACCGTCTGAATTACCTGCACAATACTTACCATGCCTTCCCTGCCACGAAGACACAAGTTAGTATGCAACAGGTTTAAATATACACGTTGAACACACGATGCACTGCAAGCCATATTCACACGATAAACACACGAGGCGTTGCAAGCATATACACACGAGGATCACTGGCTTGATGCCATAATGGACTAGTCAAGGACAAGGATAGCATGCAACGGGAAAACACGAGGAGCTCAAAAAACACGATGCGTTGCAAGTTATCCCGTCCGCACACGATTGACTATAAACACGAAGTCTGCCCGGATCGGATCGGTGCCAGTGCCCCAGCGACCGTCCGCAGAACTTATATCCTTGTGCACAAGTTGTCCATGATCGAACACACGATGTTTAGTTAAGTTATCATTTCACGCAGTTGAGGCAACACGAGTAATGCATGTTTCATTTGCATAGCCTCTAGGAACAGTTATGTGCATACACGATATGATTCATAAATAGCACAATTTATAGAAGAAGTTATATTCTAACTACAATTTATGCATATGATGAACATTCCGAACGAACAAGCATGTAAGTAAGTAACCGTTCACGAGTTTGATTGACAAGCAGTAATAACCAAGTCTATTCTCTTTTATCTTGGTTTCTTTTATTATTACTTGGTATCGTTTGATCGGGGCGAAGGAGTGAAGCTTGGAAGCAGGGCTAGCTAATCGGGTCGGTAGCCACTCACTTAGATTTTGGAAAGAAGAAGGAAAGAGGCGCTTCACGACTCCGCTCGCAAGCCGCCTACTGCTCGTTCACCTGCACACGAACAGCTCGATTAATACTTCTTCCTCTCTTTCCATTCTCGGAATAGAAGTGCAAGTCAATGAACGAAAACAATGAAAACCATCGAAACCGTTCAAGGAAAACAAGCAAATCCCAAAACCAACTCAAAGCACGAAAGCAACAAGCGACATCGAAAACCGAGGCAATAAAAGATAGCAGCGGAGAGGTCCCTCCTGACTCTGCCGCTAAGCCGATCCTTGGGGCGCAGTCCACTGAATATGGGAATCGATTCCGAAGAAACAAATCCATAACGAGGACGAGTTCTTAATTCAATCTATCCCGATCGAACGATACCGTCTTGTGTTTCTTAGCCGCGCTCTCCGCATCGGGAGAATGGGGCGCTACATCCTACCCAACCAATTGGAAGTTTCGTCCCGAAACTTAGGAATAATGCTTACCGTTAGGGGTTATTACGTTGCGGGCGATGAACAGGAAGGTTCGGGCAGGAATTAATGGCATGGCCTAGATTGCCACAAGCGAGACATAACCCAAGTCTCTTACGACACTGATTGAAGGAGTGCCCACGTTTGTTGCAGTATTGACATACTTGGTTGGGATTTGTCCTGTGCTGACCACCGTTGTTTCGGCGCTTTGCAGCAGTGTTTCCTCCATCGTTGCCTTGGCGTTTGTGATTGTAGGTATGCACAGTGCCGGTGGAAGCGTGAGGATACTGTGGTTCAAGCGATAGGGCGTGATTCATGACTTCACGCATTGTCCCATATTGATTATTGACCACGTGCGAATGGATGGCAGGGCGTAGTCCACCTTCAAACCTTCTGGCTCGACTCGCTGCATCAGGTAAATAGGCCCTAGCGAATTTGGAGAGTCGGTTGAATTCGGCGGAGTACTGCTTCACAGTCAAACTGCCCTGCCTCAGTTGCACGAAATCATTCTCCATTTGACGTTGTACTGGAGGGGGAATAAACTCCTCTTCGAACGCGGCACGAAAGGTCGTCCACGAGATCGCCTCCTCTCCGTGATCAAATTGGAGAGATCGTCGATGCACGTCCCACCAATCGTGTGCGTTGAGGCGGAGCTGTAGTTGCGCGCAGGCGACGCGCTTATCTTCGGGGACCTCTAGCAGAGTGAAGTGATCTTCGAGCTCGGCTAGCCAATCTAAAGCTACCACTGGGTCCTCAGTCCCGTTGAATGGGGTGTTGCAGACTTTCTTGAAATGGCCCAAGTTGAAGGCAGTCACGTCCCTCGGCCTTGGAATTTGAGGCGTCTCCACTTCAAGCACGGGCTGTTCCACCGGAGTCGCTGCTGTTGCGGCGGAATGGTTGGCAGCCAAAGTCTGAACGATTTGTTGCAGGGCATCGACCTGCTTCTGTTGGACTGAGAATCGGGTCTCTAGATTACTCTCGAGCTTGGCTTGGCGGGCATCGTCTCGTTGTCGTTGCGATTCTAACATTTGCATTACCCGCTCAAGCGGGTCGACTTGAGACATGCCTCTTTGGCTTCGAGAGCTTCCCGAATTGCCCGAACTGCTTTCTTGTGTTTCGATCGGTGGTTGCGCTGCAGATTGCGCTGGATCCATTCCTTCAAGAGAAGGTAAATTACATTAGAATCATAATGTATTATGGACTTATTGCATGAACGTATCTCATTTTGGCCTAGCGAGTTCAAGAGTTCGCACAGGAATTTGATCGTTAAAGGAACTTTTCCAGCACGAAGTCTAAGGAACTTTGAATCTGTGCTCTGATACCACTATGTCACGCCCCGAGGCGTCCCCCGAGTCGTGACCGCCGTGCGGGCCTGGAGTTGCGCCCGCACAAGGCTTTAATGATTTGCATAGCAAGCACATATTCAGAGTACGCAGATAAATTGAAACACAGATTTAAAACATAGAAAAGTTCTCTTTATTGATAATGAACATCTATTACAAACTCTTGAACGAGTCAGCTAATATGCCGAACGGCTTACAAAAGGGTTGACTCAAAATGAGATAGCAGTCATGTACATTACATCCTTTTATAAACTCAAAACGATAAAGACCTCCAGGCTGGAGGATCGCTTTGCCACGGAGCTGCATTTGTGTATGAAGAGTTGCAGCTTCTGGCTACAAAAGGCTTCAGGGGGCGCGGTGAAAATGCGCCAACAGTTGGACTGGATCGGGTAGACGACTTCGGCTCCTCGCTCGGTTCGCCTTGGTGCGGAGAACCTGTTTCAACGAGGGTCAGCATATCGAAACATGCTGGTGAAGGCGAGCTAGCCTGACTATACCAATCAACACGTTGTTTAGTGAAGCATGCATATTTTTTTGTGGGTTTCTATCTTGCCTTAGTTCATTTACAAGTAAGCAGCATATTGAATTTACTGAAATGAACGTGCCACCGTTAGGTGGATTTTACCTTACCGTCTGAATTACCTGCACAATACTTACCATGCCTTCCCTGCCACGAAGACACAAGTTAGTATGCAACAGGTTTAAATATACACGTTGAACACACGATGCACTGCAAGCCATATTCACACGATAAACACACGAGGCGTTGCAAGCATATACACACGAGGATCACTGGCTTGATGCCATAATGGACTAGTCAAGGACAAGGATAGCATGCAACGGGAAAACACGAGGAGCTCAAAAAACACGATGCGTTGCAAGTTATCCCGTCCGCACACGATTGACTATAAACACGAAGTCTGCCCGGATCGGATCGGTGCCAGTGCCCCAGCGACCGTCCGCAGAACTTATATCCTTGTGCACAAGTTGTCCATGATCGAACACACGATGTTTAGTTAAGTTATCATTTCACGCAGTTGAGGCAACACGAGTAATGCATGTTTCATTTGCATAGCCTCTAGGAACAGTTATGTGCATACACGATATGATTCATAAATAGCACAATTTATAGAAGAAGTTATATTCTAACTACAATTTATGCATATGATGAACATTCCGAACGAACAAGCATGTAAGTAAGTAACCGTTCACGAGTTTGATTGACAAGCAGTAATAACCAAGTCTATTCTCTTTTATCTTGGTTTCTTTTATTATTACTTGGTATCGTTTGATCGGGGCGAAGGAGTGAAGCTTGGAAGCAGGGCTAGCTAATCGGGTCGGTAGCCACTCACTTAGATTTTGGAAAGAAGAAGGAAAGAGGCGCTTCACGACTCCGCTCGCAAGCCGCCTACTGCTCGTTCACCTGCACACGAACAGCTCGATTAATACTTCTTCCTCTCTTTCCATTCTCGGAATAGAAGTGCAAGTCAATGAACGAAAACAATGAAAACCATCGAAACCGTTCAAGGAAAACAAGCAAATCCCAAAACCAACTCAAAGCACGAAAGCAACAAGCGACATCGAAAACCGAGGCAATAAAAGATAGCAGCGGAGAGGTCCCTCCTGACTCTGCCGCTAAGCCGATCCTTGGGGCGCAGTCCACTGAATATGGGAATCGATTCCGAAGAAACAAATCCATAACGAGGACGAGTTCTTAATTCAATCTATCCCGATCGAACGATACCGTCTTGTGTTTCTTAGTCGCGCTCTCCGCATCGGGAGAACGGGGCGCTACATCTATGCCCCAGCTTGAGGGAGGATGTTGAGATATTAGTATTGTTACTTAATATCTAAATAAGTGTGGACCTATATATAAATCTAACATTCTTACTTCTATATATATGAGTCCAAACCCTTATTAGAGAGTTGAAGGGTTCATTATATTTCTACAGCTGATAACTATGTAATTTGTTTCCCCATGATCTCGTTGACCCATAAAAGCCACCAGATATATACGCATAAAGATTTTTTTGAAAATGTCCGGCGATACACACGGGACTTTGTGCACGCTGTGTTGCATTCCATTTGGGCCCACTGTCCCACACCTCCCCCGTGGTTTGATCTCGAGACCGTCCGCTTAGTCAGGGAGGTTATATCTCTTCTACTTACCACAAGAGCCAGTTGAGTTCGGTAACTAACTAAAGATTAAAATCACAAATATGAGAAAGGTGGATCAGAAAGGTTATTAGTTTTTATTCATATGCTTCACATGATTTCAAATCATTATGGTATCATGGGGAGACTTTGAATATTGCTCCAATAGTAGCATATCAATTTCCAATTATAGTAATTGTGTGAAATAATAATCCATCTGTAAAACCCCTCCAAAAAAATTAAATTTTGTTTAGAAAATACAAACAATAAATTGTAATACAGTAAGTACTTATACTCAAGTAGTATATAAAGGTGTTACAATCAAAATAAACAAAACCTTGTATATAAATACTTTTTGAGAATAAATAAACAAATTTAAATAATAATAACTATTGGAATTTGTGAACAAATAAATCAGTATTAGAAATATAAATAAATTTGGGAAAAACAAGGTATACAGTGTAGAAATATTATGATATATATGTGCACATTAGTATATTCATGTATTATAATTAATAATATTAAATAAATAGATAGTCCTTATACATATATTAGTATATACAAATACAAATATACATATTTAAATATATAAAGTAGTAAGTAAATAAAAAGAAGGATATTAAGATAGCAAATAACATATAAAAGAAAAAGTCAAAGAAAATATATAGGTGAACAGTGCATCATCCCCATCAACATGAACTCGAGCATTACTCGGAGAATAGAGTTAAAACTCTGTGATCAATTGGAATCCGAAATCTAACCAAACTTGATCCAATCTTTTGGATTTAAATCGCAACCTAATTCTTTCCTTATCTAAATATAGATAATCCCCATCTCATTAGTATTCAAAATACCGAGCCTATATATAAGGGAAACTCAATCTAGATAGAAACTTATCACAACTCCCAAAGAGATCTAGAGGCGAACCCTAACACTAACCCGTCTAGGAGCGTTCGCCTCATCCTCCTTGCCCCAGCCCCAACCCGACTCACCCTGACGAGAGCCACACGAGGAGTGCTCGCCGTCAAGGCCACCGATAGCCGCTGCACCGCCAGAAACAGAGCCGTTGTTCTGTCGAACGACGCGAGGTACCCCCCTTTCTTCATTAATTTTCTCGCAACTTACCAATCAAATTTCGATCTATAAATTCCTGTGTAAAGCCTAGTTAACCTAGTTTTCAGTACTGTAACTTAAGGGATGAGAACATGTTTTTAATCATGCTAGAAATCATGCCAAATATCTCGGAAAAACTGAGTGCACCCATATCTGTAAGTGACAGTTTTAGGTCAAAAGCCCCGTTTTGGAAGTCTCGTAGTTTCCAGGATATTTGATATTTCAGAAATCTAATTGAACAAAGTTGTAGACAACATCAAGGGCTTCAAAACGATATATTATTTGCATATTTTTTATCGTTAATTCTATATTAAAATCCTTGATGAAAATCATTAAAAACTTATTTTAAAAACATTGAAAATCTTCGATACGGAGTTGGTCCCAACAAACAGGACCTCCTCGTCGCATACCAATTACACCGAAAGGCGCGTATGGTATTCTCCGACGTGTGGGCTTTGGCGAAATTCAAATTGGTAGCACGTGCGTGACGAATTTGATCCGTATCCGTCAAAAAATTCCGTTTCGGCACTTTTACAAAATACTCAATTAGTTTGTGAACGCTCATCGGATTGCAACGAAACTTGCGTCACTGGACTCGCAGTGTCTGACTTGTCATGTGACCCATGTTTCGTCCGATTCTGAGATAATCGATAAATTGCCGTTTCGCGGGCCCCACAATTCGACTTGACAAGCGATTTTGTGATCAGTTCATCGAAATCCAAAACTGGACATACCGTTGAGTTCGTATCGCCGTTTAGAATTCGTTTCGCCTATAATATGTCAAATTTAGAGAACTTTAGCTTTAGCACGCTTTTCGGTGCAAGATGGACCATATGTGGATCCCGCTTTGACCCGAAATTATCGTTTAGCCTTTGTGTCCAAATTGGACGAATTGGTAATATTTTCTGACTATCTCGCTTATTCCAAAAATGTTGGTAATGTCTATTGCAGCATCCGGAGACGTTAGTTCAGAGTCCGTATTTTTCGATTCCTTGTGGTTGTTGTCTGGACGTCATTACTACATTAACCCATTGCTAGGCAGGCATACCTTGCCACAGTACTGTTTATTTATATTCATTTTCATCATATATATTCTCTGTTGTTTATTTCTCATTTATTTTGCTATATAAAATTGCGCGTCCAAGAAAGACTTGGGTGCAAAGACTAATGGCGTCGTCTTTTCCTCTTATTTTCACTATGCATGTTGATCTAGATTTACGAAACCACCCCATGATTGTAAGGTATCTTTATATCTCCTTTGGCCATGATATGTGTTACACGAGTTGTGAGTCTCATGTAGGATACGGACTTGCGTATATGACTGGCCACCGGTACGTATGGGACGTGTGACGGATAGGATATAACTGCTGATAAAAATGTATGCTAGAAGACTTGGCAGTTATTAGATGTACCATCATGTTGTGGATACGACATGAATAGGAGCATGGGGTGGGGAGGACAACTATTAGCGTAGGGACTCTTATTTATTTACTTTTTGCGAGTTGGCAACGGGTGACTCGGAGAAGCGCTACGTGTGTCAAGCATTTATTTATTTTCCTCTAGTTGGCCACGGGTGACAGTTGAGCACTACGTGTGTCTAATACTTTTATTTGTTAGAGGAGCCCCTACTTAGGAATATTGTCCTCAAAAGTGCATTTCATAGAACGGTTAAGAGACCTTTTTGAATGTTTATTTTCAGTTATTGTGGCATGCTTTTATGTATCTTGTTACGTTCCTCTGAGGACCTGGTCCCTTTCCAGGTGTAGACGATCAGGACTATCTGCAGGAGTACGAACCCGGGTCTGAAGCATCATTTACTATGGTGGGGAGGGGGGGTGGGCCGAGCGCGATGGCGGGGAAGGAGGACGGGGCTAAGCTCGGGGGCGCGGGATCAAGTGCAGGGGAGAAGAGGGATATTTTCGTCCAAAATTCTCGGTCAAATGGGTTGACCGTCAATTATGGACGGATTCCGTCAAAAGTGGGAGGACTTGTATATTATGGAAACAATGTGGGGTGCACCCTAAATATGGATAAATAAAGTGGGAAGTAACTCAAAATTTCTCTATATATATTTATATAAGCTAAAGTTGGGTGGGTATTGGAAATGCCCATAAGGTCCCTTGTCCAAAAATGTGAGTCATATATAGAATCTGTGTTGCACAGACACGAGTACATGGAAGGGACTCGGTAAGATGGCACCTATTTATGCATATCCTATTTTGTTTTGGAGGGTCCTTACTGTGTGTATGGCACGATGAGACACGGATGTAGTACCATAAACAAGGGTTTCTAGAAAGTGAATGGATTTTGGGGGGTTGCTACGAGGGCAGCACCGATATTAATTAAAAAATACGACTTTCTACAAATCGATCTTATTAACCGAGCAAGTACACCAGACAGAAAATCCAATCATGATGTAAAGCACATGTGAGTGTCTACACCATAAATTAGATTAATAGGGGTTACAACTTTTTCAAGAAAGCAAATTAAAGTTATGGGGAAATTAGTATAACATATAAAACTTCTATATAGGTCAATCCTATATAGACCTGCAAATGAATAATACAACTCGCGAGTTCGAAACGACTCGGCTCGACAAAAGCTCGTGTTCCTTAATGAGCAAAGCTTGAACATAAAGTTCAGCTCAATTGTCTTAACGAGCTAAGATTGAAGATAGCTCGGGAAGCTAGGGTCGTTAAGCTCAAAGAGTACTTGGCTCGTTCTACTCTTTTGACTCGACTCGATCATGACTCAACTTTCGCAGCTTTGAGTCAACTATGAAATATGAATAGTCATTTGGTGGGGTACAAATCCACTGTCCATGGGCCAAATCTCACACATTAGGGTTACTGAACTAAACGAGAATTCCCGCTCAATATGTTTCATTTTTTCTCTCTCTCAACTATTGCCATTTGTACTCAACCCTAACCCTGATTTTTTTACCTCTCTCAGACCAACGACCTCTGGCTTCCCTTGGTCTTCTTCCTCCCCAATTTCTTATCAGTCATCTCTATCTTCCATCCTACATGATCGACTCGCCTTGATAGAGAAGCGGTTGAATGGTGGAGAACCAATTTAGATTGTATGTCATCTTTAGTTATTTTGGTTATTCCAGGAATACTTTAGACAAAGATTGTTTTCTCGCTTTTATTCATTAGAAATTTAAGTTAGTTTTGATAAGTTTAACTTGATTTGTATTCATCCATAAATATAGCTTTATATATATATATATATATATATATATATATATATATATATAGTTCATCATGGAAGAATTGAAGAATGAGAAATATATTTTTGAGTTTGTATGGTGCGATATCAAAACCCTAAAATGGATCTCTTTATCTTATTTTTTTCTCTACCTTCGACATTGACGTCTAGTTGGGTCTCGAGTACAAAAGTCCAACTTCGAAATCCAACGTTATGTACGCGACATTATAAAATCGGATATTCCTAATTATTATTTTTGTATTTCTATTAAAATTATTTGTGATAAAGTGATACTAGTTTATTATTCACATTACATTTAAAAGCTTCCGTGTCCAATTTTTCTCAAATTCCTAATTTCATACTAATCTTATTTTTCCCCTAGGCCTTTGTCCCACATCACACCACATCTTACATTTCTATTTTTCTAAGTTTCCTCCCACTTCGTCAAATCATCATGGAAAACCCAAGATCAACCTATGTCTTTCTTTTGCATCCAGATTTGGAAAAGGAAAAACAAACAGAGCTTGACTTGCTTGCCTTTGTTATCAAGCCTACATAATCAAGCTAGAGTTAAGCTCAAGCTCTTGCTATCTCTTCTCGGGTCGAGCTGAGCTGTTCGCAAGCCCAATCGTGCTCAAGCTTGAACATATTAGCAAACTTTTCCAATAGGATTTTCTAACAAAAATAGTTTAACAGAAGAAAATGTAAATCCTCTCTAAGGAACTAAAAATGGACTATCAGCAACAAAGATAGTGAGCAATATACGGATACATGGTACTTTTGAAGGCATAGCATGTTTCATTTGGAACAAGCAACTAGGTAAAATAAAAATTAACAAGAATATTATTATTTTTCTTTCTTCTAAATTTACCTACTAAACATATGCCAAAATACTTGATAGAATCGTACAGAAATACAACATTGAAAGCATGTACATAGAGTCTTAACAAAGACGATACTTCTGTAAAACCACTAGCAATACATCTGTAAAACCACTAGCAAGATGACCCTAACACAAGCATGTGTTACCAGAACTTTCGTGACGGGACAAATTGTACAATACTTACATGGAACTGGCACTTTCGTCGGTCAAATGCATTTTTTCATCTCTCAAACTTGAACCTTGCTTTTCAGACAGCCTTGACAAACGAAACGTTGAAAAGATTAGAATTGATTTGCAATATAGTAATAAAACTACCTATTCGAACAGGGTATAAAATCTTACGTACAACTTTTTGCAGCAAATAACATACATACTATGGTGCATAGACATGGAAAAATGGTGTCTGTATTTGTATCTTGTCCATACTCGTATATGTATTCGAGCAACATAGGGGGCTACATATGTACCTATCTGAATGTATGTATCCTATAGTTGTATCATATCCCGATATCTGTCTCCGCATCCGTCTCTGTATCCTGTATCCATACCGTGTCCTTATCCATAGATATGTGAAGAGAACACATTATGCATATTAAGGCCAAAAGTTCTGTTTTGGGTCCCAAGTATTTTGCCAAAATGGATATCTAGCTAGTTTCAACTGGAAAAAAAAAAAATCAAAATTTCAATAAGTTTTCAAGGTAAAATTAAAAACATAATATTGGAATTAGTGGTAATAGCGAGATAGAACAGAAACTTGAAGTCTCTTGAAATGTTTAGCATCATACAGACTCTGATCTTCTATAAGGGCAATGAGTTTATTATAGCCCTTTGTGTATTAAATTGTTCTCTTATCCATCAACCTGTCTCAACCTAAATGACATAAAGCAACAAAACCATATGATATAACCGGTGTCTTACAATTTTTCTCAACAAAAATCGGTAGATCTTCTTTCAAACAGTAATATAAATCAATCCAACCTTTTATCTTTTCTTTCTCCATCAATCTGCTATATTTAGTATTTTAAAAATCTGAAAACATGACAGCTAATTAGGATCTAAGGAAGAAGTTCTGTTCGTTTATACATCAAGAACATATCCATATCAATGAAAAGCAAGTAAGGTTTCCTTTCAGAAAATTTCACCTTGCTCAATTTTAGAAATTAAACTAGGAGCTCTCAAAATACTTTTGGAGAAATGTTTACAGATTAAGATTGCTACATTTACTTTCAGGAAAAGATCATCTACCAAATTGGAAGTCAAGATTCTTCTAAAACATTAATAAAATAATTAGCTTTTGTACCTTATCAAGATTAAATATTCAGATGTTCTTAATAAAAAGTTGAGTGTTGATTTTCTGGTTAAACTAAATGACTCAATTCTAAAGACTGGCATTTCAAAGATCAATAAGTAAAATCATTTTTATCCACTGGTTTAGATTCATCACGATGATGGTCAACATCGGTCAAGGCCAATAAGTTTGAGGGAATCTCCACATAACCATGATTGGCGGTGTGGATCAAGGATTGTTGCTCTGCATTCTTGTCCTCTCCCTGCAAAAGTGCACATTATTCTCGTTTTTCACAAGACAATTAAATCCAACGGAATTATGATCATATATCAATCAATAATCTGACCCCAAAAGTTTGGGATAAAGGCTTAGTTGTTGTTGTTGTTGTTGTTGTTGCACTCTCTGATTGAGAACACAAAGAAGGCCATCACTGTCAACTCAAGGTAACAGTTGGTGTCACCCAACAGCTATTGCTGAAATAACTAATCAGCAAAGATAAACTGCAATAAATTTGCTGAAGACTTTTTTTCTCTGGGCTACATGAACATACACCAATTCACACACGAGCTAATTAGCATGGTAATTTTCAACAATATGTTGTTTGCATAAAATGACACAAGTATGCTATAAAAAGTATTAAAATTGAAAAGAAGGAACTTTTCTTAATTCATTAAGAAAAGATTTGATACACGCATTCCTTCCACTTCTCAAGTTTTACATTCACAGATTTGACTTTGCTAACGTGTATGTAACCCAAAACTGCTGTTGAGGAAAGAAAAACATCCATCTTCATTTTCAAGCTCTTTCAAGGCAACATGTGCTAATGGATGAACTCCAAGTAGACCTAGTTTATGGTGAACTCCAAATAAAACTATAATAGATCAAACAATTATGAATGACAGTATTTCCGACAAAAAATCCCTTATTATGCTATCAGATATTCCAAGTAGAGAAAATAAAGAAATATCTCCTTACAAACATGTTTTACCTAAGCAACATGGATCATCTTCTGCTGAAAATTAGCGTCCAGCATATATAATACATAAGAGTCACATAAGTAGAACAGTGATCACTGTCATATTAAGTTTTACCTCTGTTGAGCATTTCTTACAATACTATACTAAGAGTATGTTGGTGCTTTGTTAATGCAGAAAAGACAGACAAGTAGGAAATGATGTAGACATAGCATAACAGAGCCTCAAATAAGTCACCTCTGAGTAATCATATAATTGGAAAATTGAAATTAAAAAATCTGAAAGGATCCATGAAAATGGTATAAAACTCTAGCAACTTTCGCAATTGATAATACATACAGCTGACCTGCGAAACTTACAGAAGACTATTCGTTACATGATAGTATTCCTGCAAAACTGTTATTGTTGGAGCCCCCTGCATTGACTGTAGTCCACATGATGTCTCAAAACATATGCGTGTAGTGAAGACCCCCTCAAGGAGGCTAAGCACACAATAAACTGACCAAATGGGGCAAGTTGTTTCCTTTGAAGAGGCTGGCCTTAAAGAATGTGCTCTCATTTGAGCATGGATCTCCAAGAAGCTATCTGCTAAGAATCCCAATGGGTTCTACCAACATCTCCCAGACGGAGCTTGACTGTACCCTTATTGGCCCACACTGAAAAGCCCTTTAGCTTCAAATGAATCAGAACACCTGTTTTGGATGTGTCTTATTCTTCGAAAGAATGGTGGCAAATTTTCTCAAGTAACAATGGCCAGTCTTCCCCTAGTTGCTGTGGGTTCAGCTCCATCGCTACCTTAAAATCATGTATTGTTATCGACCTACGGTTCATCAGATCAGTGTGACCATCGAAGGGCGGTCCGCCACTTTGTAGATGAACGTGATTACCCTGCCAAAGGCCATTTACAGGCTTCCCATATGCTTGATGCTTGTAGGCCTGCTGCTTCATTTGACCATGACCCGACCTTGTTCCTACTAGCTCGACGCACGACCTAATCAGCCTCTTCAAATAAGCATTTAGCCCATTATTCAACAAATTAGCACAGTCCAATGCCACCCCTTCCAAGCCTTGTCCTGCTGCTATTCTCTCCATCCGTCTTCTCAAATCCTCACTATGCCACAACTCACCGCTCTCGGAGCAACTACCAAAGTTACTGAAACTACTTGCCTGAGCTAAATTCCTTCTGGACCTGCCGATAGTTGGAGGGAAGAAAGGAATCCCCAGAGGTGCTTGAATGGGAATTTTAGCCGAACTCATATCATTCCTTCGCTCTGAATCTTCCCTTTCCCTGTCCACATCGACCGCTTCAACCAAAGCCATCGGTTCCTTCTCTGTCTGCCTTTGCCTCTTACCCGACTGCTCTGCCGGTGCGCCTTCAAGATGCTGCAACGGTCTCTTCAAATCACATGAGCCCAAGTCGCCATTCTCACTAATACCAACCTCTGTTCTCCCATTCGGCCCGAGGGGGCTCGGCCGGTCCTTGATCCTCCGACCACTGATGCCTGACCGTAACCGCTGCAGAGACTGAGGCAGGGCGTTCCCATTGGACCAGACGGGGGGCTGCGACGCTGCCTTCGGCCCGTCGTCTACCTGCGGGGACCACTTTGACCCGCCCCTAAGGGACGGCGGGGGCGTCTTGGCCTGGCAAGCATTCTTGAACACGGACAGCACCAGCTGGTTGTGCAGGTGGAGGTTCTCGTGGCCGAGCGTCAGAACGCAAAGCTTGTTGAACTCTGGCTTGCTCAGCTTCTGCGACAGCAGCCTGTTGAGGTACCCAAAGTACTGCTGAGCTCGGTCGGGGCCTACCCGTTTCACTATCTGGTACTTCAAATCCCCAATATTGATCCGAGCACCCATCTCTCAACAAAAAATCCCCATTCCACCCAAAAAAAACTTCTTTTTTTCAAATTTCTTTTTGGGTTTCGAAAAATATTAGGGCTTTCTTGTTCCGCTCGATTCCCTGCAGCTCGGGGAGAGCATTGTAGGTCGAAAGCTTATAATTTGGGGGAGGGAGGGGGAACCCTTGAGTGGAGATCTCGAGCTAGGAGCTTACGAATTGATCGAAACCCTAGAATTGGGAGGCGGTGATCAGGGAGCGAGCTCTGAGATCGGCGAATCAAGTTAGAGGTAGGCGGATCTCAATGGGATCGATCACTCATTCGAATTCATGTGCGGAATTGGAGAAATCGAGCTAGAGAGAGAGAGAGAGAGAGAGAGAGAGAGAGAGAGGAGCTGACCTATTGAAACTTGGAACTAGTTATTGCTAGTCTTCTTCTTCTTCCTTCTTCTTCTTCCACTGATTGCTACTCTCACACTTTGTTGTTGCTGTGGAATTTGGATCAGAGCAAAAAAATGTGTACTTGTTTTCCCCTCTAAAAATTTCCCCCCTTTTTTCTCTCTCTTCGACTCGACGCTTTTCTTTTCCTTTTTCTTTTCTTTCTTTTTTTTTTCTTTTTATTTCGTTTTCATTTTGGTTTTGGGACTCTAAAATTATAGAGTGGAGGTGGCCATTTATAATTGGAGTTGTGTACTTATAATTGGTGTTGTTTGGATTGGAACGGGAGTTGGTGATGAATTGTGCGGGTACTGATTAGGAAAGAGATGCAAATGTTGCAATATTTTGACATTGTACTTGCAACATTTTTTTTGTTGTTGTTTTGATGAGATGGGGGCCTTGGGGAGTACACACGTATGTGGGTTGACTCGAGAAGCTAAAGTCAATTTTCTCTATCTATCTAGTTCTCTCCATGTAAAAACAGTGTTATTGTGACCGTGGTGTTAATGCAGTAGTGGTGCTTCTCACACTAGTACTTTCTTCCAACTATGTGGGAGATATGCTATCATTCTTCTTATGATTAGTGATCATTAGATATTCATGTTTTCTTTCTCTGTCGCCTTCTTTTTGCCTTTTTGTCTTACTACAAAGTTCGAGAAGGTATGGACTTGCATCATAAGGTGGTTGGAACCCTTAGACCGTGGATTCATTCGACAGTATGTATCTCATTGTGTTATATGTAAATGATATATTCGTGCAGAACATTCAATTAATTGTGTACAATATGTTCTTCTATAAAAAGTTTGGACAATCGAGATCGTAAATACGAATATGATCTCCATAATGTCTTAGATATTGTTACAATAACAAGATTTAACAAGTGCTACGAAGATGAAAATGAACAAGTAGGACAATAAGTAATTAAAATACAACATAGAGTACAAACAGATGAGATGCTCACGAGGACATTGTCACTTATAACATAAACGTATAGTATCATCATAATCGATGTCCAATGTCCTAATATACAAAAGCTTTACATAATTGAGTTGGTTTAGAGTATTAATTGTTACATAATTCAAAAATCTATGCAGCTTTTAATTAATTACTACAATGATATCGTATTTTTTTCAAAATACATAGTATATGTATCAGGTTTGCTTTTGTTGAGAAGCTATTTTCAAGTTTTCTTTTAATATTACTATGAAGCTTCTTTATATAAAGTCAACTTAAGTAATCATGGTTTATAAGTAGTCAATGACAAGTCAAAGGGTGGCATGTTAAATTTATCAAAAGCCTAGCTAAGAGTCAAAATTCTTGAATTTGGAGTCGGACACGACCTAGGATGATAAGCATACGATAGTTCCTATACTTAAAAGTCAAGAAATTATATTTGTAAATATAAACATGTCGATTATTATAGAAAAAATCATTATTTAGTGAATTGACCAATTTTTAGTTGTAATGCATCCAAACATCTAGCCGACTTGTATCATACATCAATACAAGGGCTAACCCATTCCAATATTTCATACTAAACCATTTAGCATGTCTCTATATACTAAATTTTAGATTAAATTTAGTAAATTGTGCAGTCCAATTTTGCACCGAACATGTAATGCCCTGCTCTGAGCTGAGACATTTTGTTGGCTTTGTGGATTGATTAGACTGATGGGATATATATTGTGCTGAAAATCGAGATATTTGAGCAATAATGCAGTCTTTCTTGAGAAATCTTTTGGTATATGCACGATCGGAACAAGAAAGCAAATTTATAAAAGTGGAAGGTTCTGACCCTTCTTTTCTATTCCTTCACGTCATAATAAAATAAATTCTCTTTTTGCTTTACTACGTCCATAGATCAATGAGGTTTTAGTTAATGTAAAATACAAGTGATATCACGTGTTTGATATTGTTGTAATTAATGAAACACATGAGAGATGAATTGCTAGTGTAAATTGAGACAAGAATGCTATTATGTATCACATGAGAAATGAATCAATACTATAAAGTATAAAAATATTAGGACCGATAGGTCACCAAGTGTTGATGTGATGAATGAATATAATTGTTGGGTGCATCAATGCACGAGATTTATGTAGTAGGAGCTTCGTATGAAAAGCGGACAATCGTGGTGCAGTACCACAGAACTATTGGTATGTGGTTTGGTACCACGAGATGGTCATAATGGTTTGCTGGAGTCAAGTTTGTGAGATAGGGACAGAGTTCAGCCCGAACTTGGTCCTTGGCCGAGTTCGGGCCGAACTCGGTGTATTTTGTTCCAAAACCTCAGGTAGGGTATGAACCGAACTCAACCCGAGTTTGGTGTCGACGGAATTGATTAGTTTTGGGTTATAATCTACATCGTTGGACATTGGTGGACGGCCAGATTTGATGATGTGCTACTTTTAGGGTTTCCTAAATCCTAAAACTAGGTTTCTCATCATATTTATATGGTTTAAGGGTGGAGGCACAAAGTGAAGATTCATGATACTTGTCCACAGGAGATCTAAGAGAAAGTTCATACTTTGCTCTTAGGGATTGTCATCCAAGACAGAAGGAAGAGAAGATCTGACCAAGGAGTCGTCGTCTTTGTTCAGGAAGATCGCTACGGATGGGTGAGTGATTTTATTATAATCTGTCTTTTCTTCTTGAGTGTAGTAAGGGGGTTGAACCTACTAGGGCAAAGGGTTCAACATTAGCTTTTGTCAATCTTATAATTTTACCTGAGTTATATATATTAGAATTTATCCAGTAACGTCATCATCGATAATATACGTTATCTTTATTTGTGTTTGGTGTTCGTTAGACGGGAGTTGGTTATCTCAGGTGGGTTGGCCTAAGTTTTCGTTGTAATCAGTTTCAGACACGGTATTGGAGTGCTTGTAGGGCGTATCTGATCTCAATGTCTGGTATCAGAGCATCTGGCTTTGTTGTCTGATTTCCAGCAACTAGCATTAGTGCTCTAAGGTTCGCAAGAGAAAATGTGTAACCATGTCAATGGAACAGATGAACACACGTATGATCATCCTCACAGGGGAGAACTAGGCAATTTGAAATCCAAGGATAGAGGATCTACTCTGATGCAAGGACTTGCATGATCCATTGGAGGGTAATAGCGCAAAGCCATCGGACAAAGCTGTTGAATACTGAAAATAATTGGATCGAAAAGTCATTGGATTCATCCTCTAATGGCTGGACGATTTGGTGTTTCACCACGTATCCATAGAGAGTTCGACAAAAGCATTATGGGGGAAACTGCATTCGTTGTACGAAAGGAAGATGCTTGGCAACAAGTGTAAAACCCCTAATTTTAAAAACCGTATTTATTATTTAATTAATTATCTAATTTATTTATAGTATCTACTAGTTAATTAGAAAAATATAATTTATTGGATTTTAATTATTAGGTAATTATGCATTTCAAGAATTATTAAGCAAAGTATTATTTTATCTTATTTTATTTTATGTAGAAAAATTGTTGTAGAAAGGTGATAGAATTTTAGATGTACTAATAATTTTTTTCCTGAAATTTTGATACCATATATACATGTATAAACAAATAGTAATAAATAATAATTATAATAAATATACTAATGATAATAATAAGTGATTAGAAGTAATAATAATAATAACAATAATAATAATAATAATGATATTATTATTATTATTAGTAATAATAATAATGTTAATAATAAAAACAAAAAGGAAAAGAAAAAGAAAAAGAAATGGTAAAGAAAAAAGAATAGAAAACAAATAGAAAAGAAAGAAAGAAAGAAAATAGAATAGAAAAGGAAAAAAGAAAAAAGAAAAAAGAAAAAAAGAAAAAAGATTAAACCAGTACCCTAAACTACCCACCCGAGCCACGGCCAGCGATGAACCCCTCCCCGCGAGCGACTAAACCTAACCCCCGTTCCTTCTCTCCCTCTATATATATACATGTGTCCCCAGTCCCTTAACCCTAACCTGAACTCTACTCCCCTCTGATCCAACCCGACGTCGCCGACCTCCAGCCCAGTCACCGCCGGCCGGCCGTCGACGTTAGTATCACCCGCGCGGGAATGCCGCGCAGAAACTGCAGCGACGAACCTTCCTTCCCACGTAGATTCCCGCCTCCTCGCTCAACCAAATTTGACCCCGTCTTTACCGGTATGTTCACGAATTATCCCTCTCTAAATTTCATAATTTAGTTTTCTCCGAACAGTGCGCAAAACTAGGTAAAAATTGACGCCAACTTTAGGAAAAATTACGTTTTTTATATTACTGAAATCTGTTGTGATGGCCCATGTTCAAGGACTCGTATCTCCCACCACAGAGATCCGAATTGAGTTTTTCTTCTTGCTATACGAAGACCACCTACCCGAGATTAATTTATGTCAATTACAATATTTTATTTGTTGCTGAATGCTGAATTAAATCAGATTAAAAATCACGAAAACCTGCTTTTTCAACTTTCAGAAATTGTGATACGGAGTGCCCCCCACCAAACGGGACCGCCCCGTCGCGTACCAATTGCACCGAAAGACGCTTATGGTATATTCAGATGTGTGGGCTTTCGCGGAAACTGATTCGGACGCGTGTGCGCGTCGGAATCAACCCGTATACGCAAAATAGACCCTATATCGCGACTTTTGTAAAATATCGTACCATTTAGTGTACGCTCGTCAGAACGCGACGAAACTTATACTATTGGATTCGTTGTATCATGCTGGTCCTGTGACCCAAGTTTCATGCAATTCTGAGATAGTTGACCAAGCCGCCTATCTGTGGGCCCTACGGTTGACTTTTTGGGCGAATTTGTGTTTGGCTCACCGGAATCCAAAATTGGACGTACCATTGAGTTCGTATTGACGTTTAAAATAGTTTTGATCTATAATTTGTCCTTTTTATAGACCTTTACCCCTGGCACGCTTTTCGGTACAAAGTGGGCCACATGTGGAATCCCGCTTTGACCCAAAATTACTGTTTTGCCCCTGTGTCCAAATTGGACGAAAGGGTAGTATTTTCCAGCTATCTCGCTTATTCTGAGAATGTTGGTGATGTTTATTTCAGCATCCGAAGACGTTTATTCTGAGACCGTAGCTTCTGATCATGTGTGCTTGACTCCTGGACGTTACACTTTGTAGCTCTCTTGCCAGGCAAGATACCTTGCCAAATTGCTTACAGTACTTTGCATGCTTATTATATTTTTGTATATTTATTGCATGTGTATTTTTTCAGTCATAAGTATATGCTATATATATATATATATATATATATATATATATATATATATATATATATATATATATATATATATATATATATATATATATATATATATATATATATATATATATATATATATATATATATGTAAACTCCCTCACCCAAAATAGGTATTTGTGTATATTTTATATTATTATATTTATTATAGATGTTGAATTTATTTAGAGTATTATCTTAGTTAATTAGAAAATAATTTTTTTCGTATATTTACTTATATAAATATTTATTTAGAATTATTTTTAAGCTATTTTAGATTATTGGGATTTTTCCATAATTTTTAGTTAATTAAAAACTAGTAACACTAATTTTTGAGGACTTTAAAGAATTTATTTTATGTTCAAACTTAATTAAAAATATCCCAAAATTTTATTTTAGGTTCTAAATAATAAAATATATTTTTTAAAATTTTTTGGGAATTTTTTGATTATTTTAGCATTTATTTCGAGTTAATTATGAAAAACTGAATTAAAAACTAATTTCTGAAAAAGAAAACCCAAAAAGTAATTAATTCTGTCCAGTCAGCAAACAAGGGGCCCACCTGTCAGCCTCCAGCAGTGAACAGTGCCGGGCCCGCCTGTCAGTGACCGCTGAGTGGGTGCGAGCCGAGCCGAGCCGACCTCGAGCCAAGCCGAGACCGAGTTCGACTCGGACTCAGCTGAGCCGAGCCGCATCGAACTGCGACCGTTCGATCTGGGCGGGGCTGCACGGATGGCTGCCACGTGGCGCGCTGTGAGCCGCGGCTGCACTTTCTATCTCCTATATATATATATATATATATATATATATATATATATAATAGTTTAGATATTAATTTCTAGGGTTTTTCTTCAGCCGATTTTTGGAGAATTGTCATCTAGGGTTCCTTCATCTTCCAGAAGCCATTGCGCATAGCTCCGGACTCCAAACGAGGCCTAGTTTTTTTTGTTAGAACGATAATGAGGTTAGCTTTCTGATTAAATAAATTGTTTTTCTAAATTATTATTATTAAATTCTGGAAAATTCGTAGAGTACAGCATGTCCAAAAATAGACGTATTTCGATGTTTTCACAATTTCGGGAGAACCCGGAATCAGAATCACGAACCGTTTAAAGTTTCAGAAAGCTAATGTCGAGATCATCGACATATATTTTTTCCAGAATTTAATTCGAAGTATTTACATACTGTTAATTCTGTAGAACTTCTAGGTTAGAATTTAACCATCGGTGCACAATACAAAATTTGTATGTGCCATAATTCCCAAACGAATTTGAATTCGGACGAGCCGTAAATTCCAGCATATTTTTGACGCTGAAATATACAGGAAATCATGCATGAAAATTGAGTTTGTGTCGGTTGACTTTTCGGTCAACAGATCGCCTCGATTTGCGTGCCATGAGTCTCGAGTTGATAAAATTCAGTTTCTTTGGACAAAATTTAGGAATTAACATAAAAATCAGAATAATAAGATTAAAATAGGATTTTAGAGTAATTATTCCAAAATTAAATAAATTAAAATAAATTATCTTTTGACGTGATAAATTTGTAATACATAGGCTATTTGGACTGTGACTTGGACTCTGATTCATACCAGCAGCAAGACCCCAGGCAAGATACCTTGCCAAATTATTTACAGTACATTGCATGCTATTTATATTCTTTTTATTTATTTCATTTCTGTATAGTTCTTGCATGTGTAGTTTTTCTCCAGTAATTACTATGTATTAGATATGTTGACACACACATGGCACCTAGTATCATGGGAGGACAATCATTAGGCATATGGGCTTTTAACCACTCTGGTAAACTGTAGTATATAGTTCGCACTACGGGCGTGTGTCGCGCTGGTCGCTACCCTAGAGGTATGTCGATTTCTGTAGAGTCGCGCTGGTCGCTACCCCAGAGGTATGTCAATTTCTGATGTTCTAGACGGGTGTGCGAGTTGTGAGGCTTAGATCGAGTAGACTACCCTTGCCCATACGTCGAAAAGTTGTCCTCATTTGTATTCATATAGATTGTCTTATACAGCGTACTTATTTATTTTCAAATTATATGCATGCTTACTGTATTCAAGTTGGCTCGTATTTTCTGTATCTTGTTACGTCCCTCTGAGGACCTGGTCCACTGCCAGGTGTATCTGTTCTTGAGTATTTGCAGGAGCGCAGATTTGGATGGTTGTATATGCTTAGTGGATGTTTTCTCTTCGAGCCGTGATCGATAGCTGGTATACTTATATTGGGTTTGATTGTGTTGTACTTATATTGTATTTACCTTTCCTATTCGAGTTGGTAGTGGATTTGTTTCCATCCAACTATCATCCTAGATACTTCTTATTGAGATCTAGTTTCATCGATACTGTTTATTTATTTCTATATGATTTTGGTGGATGAGATTTAGATTTTATCCTGTGACTTGTATTACAGTTATACCACTTGTGGATTTGATATTCATATTACAGCGTACGTGTGGATTTGGTTTCCATATATTGGAGTTGCCATATCCATGTGGCTGACATGCTTACGTGTCCTAGTCCTACGTATTTTTGGGACTGGGGCGTAACAATATATATATATATATATATATATATATATATATATATATATATATATATATGTTGACACACACTTGACACATAGAATCATGGGAGGGAAGAACAATCAGTAGGTGTATGGGCTATAACCACTCTGGTAAACCATAGTAACTAGCACGCACTATGGTAGTCGTGTCCGATGGTCGCTACCCCCGCGGTATATCGGCTGATGGTGTCACGATGGTCGCTACCCCCACGGTATGATGGCTGATGATGTTCCTAACATGTGTGTGAGTTGTGAGATTAGATAGAGTAGCCTACCCATGCCCATACGTCAAAAAGTTGTCCTCATTATGCATTCATATAGATTGTCTTGTACAGCGTACTTATATATTTTTCCGTCTATATTGCATGTTTACTATATTCAAATTGGCATGCTTATATGTATCTTGTTACGTCCCTCTAAGGACCTGGCCCCTTTCTAGATGTAGACGATCTTGATTATTCGTAGGAGCACGGATCAGGACTTACTACTTATCTCTTCCGAGGAGGTCTTACCTTCTGAGCATCATTAATTATCTCTAGCGATGGATCGCTTCGCTGATACCTTCATATCATCATCTTATTTATATTGGAGATTTATCCTTCTCCCTTATTTTAGTATTGATATAGTCATTGGTAGTGGATTTGTCTCCACCCAACTATTATTTTGGATTATTCAGACTCATTATTCTAGTTTAGTTATTTTTTCTATGACTTGTTGTGTGGATGAGATTAGTATTTCTGTGACTTGTGACTATATATATACCACATGTGAGTTTATATTCATATTACATCGTACGTGTGTATTATGGTATCCATATATTGGAGTTGCCATATATATACGGCTGGCATGCTTACGTGTTCCTAGTCCTACGTATTTTGGGACTGGGGCATGACAACAAGGCATTTCTTATTCGCCAGCTCGTTAACTCGAAGTACACGGAGGGTGGCACTACATCTGAACGAGGTTCATGGTATCATCAATTATATGTCTTCGATGAAGATAGTGATTGACGATGAGCTTCAGGCCCTTCTGCTTTTGAGTTCTCTGCCGAAAAGCTAGGAGACGTTGGTGGTGTCGGTGAGCAACTCTGCACCGGTTGGAGTTATCACGATGGAGGCAGTCAAAAGTAATTTGTTGAATGAGAAGGTCTGTCATAAGCCAGTTGAATCATCGTAGGAGTCTACTCTAGTAACTTTCTACGGGAAGTGAAAGCCCAAGTCAGCGAGGACATGGGGAGTTCTCGGGATCTTACGATTGTGGACCACAATGAGGGTTGTTATCACTGTGGCAAAAGGGGTCATATTAAGAGAAACTGTATGAAGCTCAAAGCTAAGAAGGCCAAAGGCAATGATGATCAGGAAGATCTTATGGCTATGGGAGATCTCATCATCGTAGCAACCAACGTAGAGGAACCTTGTGGCATGTGTCATGATGACGATTAGCTCATGGACACGGAGACGTCATATCACGCCACTCCACATTGGAGGATCTTCTCGTCATATAGTGGCGGTAGGTTTGTACGTGTCAAATATAGGAACCCTAAAGGGGGAAATAGGGTCAAGCTAATAAATCAAGCACAAATAATTAATAATAGATAATTTAAAAATCAAGTGTGCAAGAAGTAAAACAATAAGAATATTGACAACCGATGTATCCTGGTATCCTCCTCGAGGCACTCCAGTCCCGAAAACTCTTGTCCGGCTTGAATCCACTATTAGCAAAATAGTTACACCACGAGCTTTGATCTGAAGGTCCGTTGACTTCTTACACAAGAGCTTTGATCCGAAGGCTCTCTAACTTCACGCAAGCTTTGATCTTAAGGCTTGTACACTTTAACCTCTTACAAGATAGTTTTGATCTTCTTACAACAAATATAAAGATCTAAATTTTACAACTCAAGAACGCTCTGACACAATTTATGGATAGGCAAATGAAAGCTTTGGTGAAGTGTTTGTGGATGACCTTTGGTAGATAGAAAATTTTTAGGCTCAAAGGGATCAACCTTGAAAGAAGGGGTTCAAGACTTTATATAGGCCAACACAAAAAAGAGCAAAAATGCAACTTTCAGCCTGCAAACGATATACCGTTGGTATACTACAGTATATCGTCGGTATACCGATCTACAGTAGCAACGGCTATAAATATGACCATTGGGATCATTTAATGCACAGAATCCGACCGTTGGATTGCCAACTGTGATGAACCGGTATACCGTCGGTATAGACCAGTATACCGCCGGTATGCCAGTCCAAACGACAGAGAGCAATATTTATATAAAATTGATATATCGTCGGTATACTTAGTATACCGTCGGTATACTCCAGTATACCGTCGGTATGCCGATTTTCAGGCCAAAAATAATTTTGGGTTATTTTCTACCCTAGCTTTCGATTTTGCCATCCATTACTTGTGTTTACAATAATTCATAAGACTTATTACAGACTATGGTAGGTGCAGGCTTCTTCAGAGTCTGGAAATGATGATGGCATAGCTTGGCTTCTTCTCTTGATAGATGATGGATTTTTTCCTTAACGGTAATTGTCCTAAAATATCCAGATTGTGAAATCTGAATACCTTTCGGGGGTTTCGCCCCCGAACCCCCACGGGGGGCGCAGCGGAACCCCCAAGTGCGTGGCTCCAGAGATATCGTAGGCGGTTCAAAGAAATCTTGTGGGATGACATCATCTTTGGTCCGTCATGATTTCTTTATTGCATATGTCCATGTTTGATCTTGCTTATTGATTTTCTGTAAATACAAGTTAGGCAAATAAAGCAATATACATAGTAGCAAGTATGATAACATTAATACATATTTGGACTATGCTAAGTTTAAGTATTCAAAGTAGTGATAGCATGAATATTAGTGATATCATAATGTTAAATAGAATAGATTAACCATATTCAAAAATATAGTTAGACCATTGGGCTAACAATCTCCTCCTTTTTTATTATGCCAACTAGGTTCTATTTAAGATGGCTTTAATAGAAGCTCATATCACTAATATGTAAAATAATAAGCATATATCACTAAAGGTGGAAGAAGAATATAAATGCTATAGTAATTTTATGATTGGTTAGTGATATTAAACAGCTAAACTTAATCGATTCACCATATTCAAAAATATGACACACTCATTGGGCTAACAATCTTTCCATTTTTTATTATAGCAAATAGGTTAAGTTTAAGATGGATACAATAGATGTATATGTCACAAATATGTAAAAGATATAAGCATACATTACTAAAAATATATTACTTAAACTACTTCCACCCATTTTTAAACATAATAGTACATACTTAAACTTACTTCTCCTCCATTGACATGATAAAAAAAAGCTCTCCCTACTAGTAGATGCAAGGAATTCAATCTCAAGTAAATAAATTAGAGCAGGAAGAAGGCATAGACAATCATGATCAAGATCAGTTATGAAAGCAATATAAGAAGTGTGTAAAGACAAGTTTTAAAAAATATACAATTAATGTGTAATGCCAATTAAAATATTGCTTGTCAAAACACAAGGTAGTTGGTAATATCAATGTGGAAAGATGAGAATAATGCAATAATAGGTTTACCAACTAGAAATCCAAGAAAGAAATCCAAAATATGATATGATATGAAATATTACTCTAGTTTGGAAAGGATGGATTTAAAAAAAAGCCATAAAGATTAGATATTTGTAAATATAATAGATAACATAAGAATAATGGAAGAAACAATAAGAGCTTTTAACAATGATTAAGTAAACAAATATGACTCATAATTTGGCCATACAAATTATTAGATCAATGTCATACAAGGAGTATAATCATTGAAAAATCAAGTAGATATACATGAATCTTCCTATTTGCAAGATTTATTCATTTACCCAAGTTCATGCATTTGAACTCAATTACTATATCATGCTATAAGAATATCCTTTACATAAACATGAAGGTGAAGGAGAAAAATACTTAAGAATGAGAGATTCAGTTGACTTGAATGCTCCCCCTCAAAGTATGACCAATCTAGATAAATCATAAATTTTGGGTAATGTCAAGAAATGAAAGCCAAACAAATTAAAAACATACAAGGAAAGCCAAAGCAATGAAAGCTTAATAGAATAATCAATAAGGATAAAGAAGTTATTTTAGGAAAATTCTATCATTTAGCCCATAAATGAGAGAGAAATAAGATAATAAAGACAATTGCATACACTCTCATAACCCTTCATGAATCATGAACACAATTAAATAGATATTAACAAGAAGCAATATGAGTTCATGATGAACTACTTAGACCACATATTAGAGGATGAAAATGAATTGAACCAAACTCGGTGATCGAAGATCAATGAAATAGGGTAGCAGGAACTCTATCGTGGGGCTACAAGTATGGAGTCCAGTTGAGGAGCCATAGAGGCCAACACCTCTCATAAGTCTGGAGGGGGAGAATGCTGGAGTCAAGTCTTTAAGATAGGGACAGAGTTCGGCCCGAACTTGGTGTGTTTTATTCCAGAAACTCAGGAAGGGTCTGAACCGAACTCGGCCCGAGTTCAATGTCGGTGGGGCTGATTAGCCTTGGGTTATAATTTATACCATTGGACGTTGGTGGACGATCAAATTTGATGGTGGCTACTTTTAGGGTTTCCTAAACCGTAAAACTATATTTTTTATTCTATTTTATAGGTCAAGGGTGGAGACACAAAGTAGAGCACAAAGTGGAGATTCAGGGTGCTTGTCTACAGGAGATCTAAGAGAAAGTTCATACCTTGCTCTTAGGACTTGCTATCCAAGACAGAAGAAAGAAGAGATCTGACCGAGGAGTCATCGCCTTTCTTCAAGGAGATCACTACAGGTGGGTGCGTGATTTTATTGTAATCTCTATCTTTTCTTCTTGAGTATGGTGAGGGGGTTAAACCTATTAGGGCAAAGGTTTCAACATTAATTTTTATCTATATTATAATTTTAACTGAATTATATTTATTAGGATTTGTCCATGTGATGTAGTCACTGAACATATACATTATCTTTATTTGTGTTTGGTATTCGTTAGACGGAGGTTGGTTATCTCAGGTGGGTTGGCCTAAGTTTTTGTTGCGGTCAGTTTTAGACACGGTGTCAGAGTGCTTGTAGGGTATGTCCGATCATAATGTCTAGTATCAGAGCATCTGGCTTTGGTGTCTGATTCCCAATATGTTTGGGACCAATGGGTCACAAATTGGAACACCGCAAAATAGAGAGTTAATGATATATACAAGTGGAGATATTGGTTCTATTTACTTTCAGTACTTTATCATGCAAATTATGCTTTATGTTTATGTTTCATATGTATTTGCATGGTCATGCACAACTTTTGCACAAGGTTTGAGAAATTTTCTCGAACGATACCTGGGGCACCAGGACTGCTTCGGCATGGGAGAAATAGTCGGACATGCTAATAGGCACGAGCTATTAAGGGACCTTCATTGAGGCTCGCTACCTGCTATGAAAGAGCGCATCACAATACCATATAAAAGTCCTTTATGGTGTAGAAATGAGAGAGCACAATGATCGTCATATAGTTAGGCTACATACTAATGATAACTTCTTGGCATGCTTAACAAATCTGATGCATGAACGATTTTATGTTGATAATTTATATATCTAATCCTTGTTTCGCAATGATAGACAAATCAATTGTTGGTAAGAAATTAGTATTAATTGATATGCATATGTCCTTCATATTTCAATTAATACTTCTAATTATGTAGACATGAATATATTATCCTGCTAGAGATTATAAATTGTCAATCGACCCTAGTTCTTAATAAAAAGATCATTTTTAATAAATGTTTGCTCATATGATTACAATGTCAGTTTAGGTGAGTGGTTTAGTTATGCTCACTAATACATTTTTTTAATGTGCTGACCTCCCCATAATTCTACAAGTACAGCAGTAGCTTGGACAGTTCTGAGGTATCGTAGAATTTATTGGAAGAGCTAGAGAATTTCTTGCAAATGATGTTATCTTTCCTTAAAAAGGCTATAATGTATGGAATATTGTAAATTTTGTGTATCAGTGGGTTGTAAGATGATTCGGCAAGTTTTAGTGTAAGCCATATTTATAAGTTTCAGTTGAGAACATTTGTATTCCGCTGCAAAATATCAATAAAAGATTATTTTCATATGTTCTATTGTGACTTCAATTTTTCTACTTATTCCACTACGATAATATTGTTTTTTAGATCAACTATTAACTGTAGGAATTCACGTCTTATACAAGTACAATTTAGGTTTATACGATATCACGTCCAGTGACGACTTTTTGATTTTTCAAAACTGGTACAAAACAGAACACATCCTATATACATACTTTAATCATTATATACTAATGAACTACACTTACTAGTTCTGGATATATATCTACTTTGGTATCGATCAACTCTATATGGATTGAAATACAAGAATGGGGGTCTTGCGGTAAATCAAAATAACTTTTTTCCTGACACGACTTTGAATCAACACTAAAAGCTACCAATATTGTAAGTAAACTCAAAATTCATTTGGAATATGGGGTATGACCTATTCATAATTCCCTACACGCTGTTCGAAAATTAAATTAGGCTTAAATGACACTCATGGGTTCCGATTTAGTATTAGACACATATGAGGTTCGTGTCGGAGGGGTGAGTGTTAGTGAACTTTGAAGATATTAGAAGAACCTAATTATTTAATAAGTTCACATATTTATATAAAATATTATTTTTTGACAACAAATATATTGTCTCAAATCAAATTAGAGAGCTTTCTTTCGTAATGTGATATTCCAACGATCGAAGAGAAAAATTCAAGTCTTAGATTTTTAGACATAAAATTATTCTATTTTCAAACATGAACAACAATTATCTATCATGGGTTCACATATAAACCAATCTCCAAATAGGTTTTTAGATTTGATTATGTGATTCGAGTTCAAAATCAACCAATCCTAAAATAATTCATATCATGCATTATGAATTGCTAGGTATGTAAAAAATTATTGAATAAATCCTAATTCACAAGATTCTTGATAAATCCAACAACCTTCCAATGGGTTTCTACACACCCAACCATTTCTCCAACTTAAAAACCTAAAGCAAGCATGCTAAAATAATTTGAATCCTTAGGACAATTTAATTTGAATCCTTAGGACAATTAAATTTGTGCATGAATTTAATAGAATTGGTATATATAATTGAAATTAAACTATATATTGAACAAGGAATACATATTTTGAGAATGAGTGAGCAAGGGCTTGCCTTGGATTTGGGGATTTTTGTAATCCCCCTATATTTTTATATTATTTAAATAAGTAGAATTATTAAAAATCCTTTAATAAAATAATAATAATTATTATTATATAATGGTCAACTTACTATACTAAATAGTTTCTGTAAAATTATATACATAAATATAATAAGTATATATATGTGATTGTGTAATTATAAATATATATATAAACAAAATTATATAAAGATAATATATATATAATAAAATAGATAATATGAAATAAAAGAATTAGGAATTAAAAGAAATTTAAATCTAAAACTAATATAAACTAAAAAAGAAAAAAATAGAAAAAAATTAAAACCAACTTAAGTGATCAGTGCCTTCAACATTGTTCACTTCTCCACCTAAGAGAAAATCTGACCCCCATGTTATGAAGATTTCAAAATCTTCTATTTTAAATTTCTTTTCAAATCAATTCTTTTCCGAAAATAAAAACTTTCAATCAAATCTTCCCTACAATCTCTTCACCTCTGAATAATTGATCGAATCAAATCTCTTCTATTTATGGAAACTTAAAATTTCTATATAATCAATTGTCGATAACCTTGTTCTTCGACAAATTTCCCATATTTGAACCCTCAAGTACTCATGTTCATCCCAAACCACTCCAACGTATTCACCTAGTCTAGGTGAATCTTCCTCGCTGCTTACAATCGTCGACGATCGACGGAGAACACGGCTAAAGTGCAAGTTTTGTTTGTTGTGTTATTTCTTACTTTTTTTGGTTTCCAGGGGTTCAAAGAGATTAATAAGGAAGTAGGAGCATGCGTTATAAGGGGATTCATATCCTTGACTCAATGACCACACTCTTTTGGGATTGAAGGTTGCTCCCGGAGATCGAGGATCTCTTCATGGTAAAAAGAAGTTGGTCCACTTGGCTTGTCAATCGATGGATGGAAATGAGATTGTAGCTCTAGTTCCATATCTCAGGGATCATTTGAAGAATGAAAAGACGACTAGCTTGACTCTTGTTACGTCTCACAAGAACAACATGTATAGCCGTCCAACACCATGGGCCACTATGGAGAGCAGTAGAACCGATCTTGAACTCTTATCTTTGAGGCTTGATTTCTCCATCATCCTTCGATCAATTTGTGATCCAATTTTGCAGGTAAGATCACAACCTAACCATCTTTATATCCTATTATTTATTTTTAATTAAATCAAATTTAATTCTGTGAAAAATGGATCCAAAATTCTTGAAAAATATTTTTTTTGTATTGAAACAGAACACAAAATCGAGCCTAACCCCAATTTTGGAAGGCTCATATCTTGCAAACTTTAAACCAAACTGATATTTGGTTTCTCTATTAGACATTCTATATAACCAAAAATAAAACCCCCTAACTAGTTTAGGGTAATTCACATTATTTAACAATTAAAACTTGGTTGGAAAACACGAAAAAAATATTTTAAAAATATGAAACTTTTGATACGTGGTTGGTCCCATCAAATCGGACCATTCCGGATTGAACCGCTTGAAGCGAAAGGTACGTACAGTATTCCCCGACGTGTGGGATTTGACGAAACTCAAATTGGTCCTGTGCGCACGACGAATTTGACCTATATCCGTCAAAATTACCGTATCGACACTTTTTGAAAAATAATAATTACTTTACATACGCTCATCATGTTGCAACAAGACTTGTGCCATTAGACTTATAGAGTTTGACTTGTCCTATGACCAAGTTTTGTCTAATTCTGAGATAGCCGACCAGATCGCCATATTGCGGACCCCATAATCTGATTTGACTAGCATTTTTGTGATTGATTCATCAAAATCTAAATATGGACATACTATTGAGATCATATCATCATTTTGCTTTGTTTGACCTATAGTTTTCTAAATTTGGCGATATTTAGTTCATGCACATTTTTTGGTTCAAGTAGGCCACCAACGAACCTTTTTGATCTGAAACTGCTATATTTGGCCATGTATACAAATTGGACTTGTGGGTAGGAGTATCTCGACCATTCTTGACACAATGGTGATCTCTGTTACATTATCTTGTGACCTTTGTCGAGATTCTTCCTTTCGTGCCACTATTAATCATAATAAATTTGTATCATGTTCGTATTTAGAAATATGTGTGTCAGAACTGAGATCTATCGATTCTAGTGATCTCATATCACTTAAATTGATAAAGTGACCTTACGGGTCACCAAGATAAGATCTCTAACCCTGTAGTTAATCATCTTCTCTCGATTTGCATGTCGTAGACTTTAGTGCATGAATTATGAGATACAAAGTTGGTATTTTGGACCTAAAACTTGCAATTTAGAATATTAATTAATAAATAATAATAATTATAGAGACTAGTGTGACTCAGTTTTAGATAGTATGACCAATAGAACAGTTTATGTGACATAGGTGATATGCGACTTAGATTGACCATAGTTCCTAGGTTCGTATTTACATTTTTGTGTGTTATATATAGTTTTTTGTGATTTTGGTTGGTAGATTTTCATATGGAGTATGGTTTATTGGTTCGTGGATAGATCTAGCCAGACTTTGGTCTCACAACTCAGTATGCTTGGACGTACTCCAGACAAGTATATCTTGTCTACTTGATTCTCAGTATTTACTTATTTTTTATATGACATTAGTCATTCCTTTATTATTATTCGGTTCTATTGTTTCCATAACATGTTACATGATTATTCCTGTTGACACTGGTTAGATATGATACACGAATTTCTATTGTATTACATGTTAGGTACCTCGTATTTACTTGTGTATATGAATAGACTTGTTACTCAATAGTGTTATATTGGACGTGTCGTGGATTCGACTCGATAGTATCATTGGGTGGAGAGAATAGTTACTAGACAGAGGGGCTGTTATTTTCCCCCCACATGTTTGGCTAGTAGTGACTCGAACAAGCTTTACTTGCTGTCGTATATTATTATTTGTTCGAAGGGCCCCATATGTGTGAACGTTGTCCTCAAAAGTGCATATTCACATAGTTAGTTATGAGTAGTCATTTATGTGTTACTTGGTGTTCCCTTGATCCTAATCATTATTTATTATATATGGCTTATATATTATGTATCTTGCTACGTCCCTCTGAGGACCTGGTTTTCTTCCAGGTTATTGCTAAGCTACTTTCGTAAGATTATTGGAAAATAATTATTTGAAATTCATGTATACTTAGTCGTTACTTCTTATCTGTTCTTCCGTATTATTTTATGTTATGCATTTCATAGATAGTGTTATGTATGTATTTGGATATTTTATCTGAATAGTTGATATAACCTGAAGACATCGTATACATATTTAAGTTAGGCTTTAGTCCACTTGATGCCTAGTTGGCCATTTTCATATAGCCTGGTCCTACATATTTATATATTGGGATGTGACATAGTTTTTATGGTGGCTCATGCAGGTCGAGCCTTCGTAAAGTGTGTGAAGTCATAGTAGTTCAGGTTAGCCATACTACTGCAAGCCTACGACTAATTGAGGAAAAGTATTTGAGCATACATCCACAGCTAGGACAATAAGCTTCTCTATGATTCTTTTAACATGATTGCTTTTGTGTTACTTCCTTTCTAGGCATGATTTCTTTCGTGTCATTCTATCCCTTGTAATTTGACTGAACTTTTCTCTATTGACTGCTTGATTGACACTTCTCATTTATTCGCTAAAAATATTTTGGAAATGTTGAAAATAATTAAATTTATGATTAGATTATTTTTTTCTATGTGGATATATATCTCCTCTCATACTCCTATCCGGATATCTCCTCTCCTACTCCTATCCGGATATGGATACCTTCTCTCTTTATATATATTCGTAGTTATATGACTTTTTATATCATCCATTAATAAAAATTAATATTATTGATTTATTTCATGGTATCAAATCCAAAGGCTTTTCAATTCTAGAGTCATCAATCCACTTCATCGCCTTACTTAGTTAGATCTCCAGGTCCAGTTCCGGCTCCAGCGCCAGCCTATCTTTGCTGACTCCTCTGCATCTGCCTCTACGGGTACATCTACTTCTTGAATATTAGACTCTAGTACTTCTCATCATACGACTTTTGACCTTAGTCTCTTATCTAATATTACATATTTACCATCTCACTTTCCCTCTTTACACACGGCTAATGGTTCTCAATTGGTCATCACTCAATCTGAATCCATTATTTTTGACACTTTGAGTCTTTCTTTTGTCTTACATGTTCCTCATCTTACTTTGTACCTCATATCAGTCAGTAGCCTTTGTGAGAGTTGATTTATTATTTTATTTGACTCTCTCATATGTTCTGTGAAGGATCCTCGTATGAGCTAGACGATTGGATGTGCTAATAAGAAAGGGGCAATTGTACTATCTAGAGTTTCTTCATCTTCCATCAACTCAACCTTTGAGTTCTAGTTATGTTGCTATCATCACGTCTGCTGCCGACTTATGGCACAGACACTTAGGTCATATTTTATATCCCTGTCTAAAGACTTTATTTCATAGTGGAGCTCATGGACTTGGTTTTTTTCTCTCATCTATCCGTATGTACAGGCTGTAAATTGACAAAACATATAGTCCTACCTTTTTCTAAGAGTTTGTCAAAATCTACTAGAGTTTTAGAATTAGTCCACTATGCCCATCTATGATAGGTTTTCTCTACTATTTAGCTTTATTGATGATTATACTCGTTATACTTGGGACTATCTCATGCGTCATCGTTCCGATCTTCCTACCATTTATAGGACGTTTACTACTATGATTCATACTCAATTCAATGCTAGGATTAAAACTTTTTATTCTGATTGTGCTCGTTAGTATCTTTCCACTACCATAAGATCTATCTTGAAATCTCATGGCACCATTTGTTAGCAGTCATGCCCTTACACTAATGAACATAATGGGGTAGCCGAGCACAAACATCGTTATATTCTTAAGACTGCTCGTGCTCTCTTATTATCTTCTTCTATTCCACAAACGTTCTGGGCAGTGACCATTCTTATCTCTGTCAATCTTATCAATATCACACCTTCTGTTTTGTCTGGTCGAACACCTCATGAAAGTCTTTTTTTTATGTCCTCCTGATTACAGTATGCTTCGCAATTTTGGGTATACTTCTTTTGTTGTTCTTCTTAAGACAGAACACGAAGTTGATAGTCCGATCAGCCAAGTGTGTCTTACTCGGTTTTAGTTCCGAGTACATGGGATACCGTGATACATTAGCCCATCATCTTCGTATATTCACCATGCCACATTCTAGAAGACTCTCCTTATTTTACTGTCCCACCACTGGATGTCCATTTTTTGTACCCGCCAGCTCCATCGTCAAGTATTTCTATTGATTGTACTCCTTTGCTTCCCTCTCCTGGTACATCTCCTTCTATGATGCCTTCATTGCTGCCTCACGAGGATCCTCTAAATATTCTACTAGCATCTACTACACTATCATCTTCCCCATCTACGCCTCCACTACCACCTCTTCTTCAGTCACAACGTACTCATCGACCTCATGTTCATTTTACTCCCGATTATTCTGGTCCACCAGACAAGTTTGGTTTTGCAATATTAGCCTCATATTCTCTAAAGTTTTATTATTTTTTTACTTTGATTCATACTACATGAGAGGCCACTTCATATCAAGTGGTTGTTCAGTACCCTGAATGGCAGGAGGCCATGGCAGAGGAGTTTCGAGCATTTCAGCAGACAGGTACTTAGGATGTTATTCCACTACCAGACGGGGTCCAGCCTGTTAGTTGCAAGTGGGTCTTCAAGGTTAAGTATCGACCTGCTGGATCCATTGAGTGACACATGACTCGCCTTGTTATCCGGGGTTTTACACAGGAGCATGGGATTGACTATGATGATACCTTTGCACATGTTGCTCAAATGACCATATTTCATTCATTACTAGTTGTTGATGCCGCTCATTAGTGGCCACTCTATCAGATGGATATGAAGAATATCTTTCTTCATATTTCTTTATCCAAGGTTGTCTATATGGAGCCCCCTCTAGGACTTTCTACTCCGTCGGGACATGTTTGTCGCCTTCGTCGTGCTATCTATGGTCTCAAGCAAGCTCCCCGAGCTTGGTTTAAGTATTTTTATTGCGAAACAGATTTTCAGCAGTGTTCTTAGTATCATTCTTTGTTTGTGCGGTCGTCACCGCAAGGACGAGTTCTTCTTTTACTCAATGTAGATGACATAATTTTGACTGGCGATGATTCAACAGGGATTACAACTACTCAAAGGTACCTTCATTAGCAGTTTCAGATGAAAGACCTTGGCAATATTTGATATTTTTTGGACTCAAGATTGCACAAGGCAAGAGAGGGATACTAGTTTCTCAGCAGAAATATACTTCGGAGATTATTTCGTTTGCTTGTCTATCGGATAGTCGCACAGTTGATACTCCTTTAGAGCTTCATGTGAAGCTTCGTCCCACAGATGGTGAGCCTCTCACAAATTCTGCCCACTATAGATGGCTAGTGGATCAACTTGTATATCTCCGTTTGACTAGGCCAGATATTTCTCATGTAGTTTATATTATTAGCCAGTTCATTTTCGTGCCTCGATTAGCTCACTATAGTGACTTACTCTGAATTCTCTGATACCTTCAGGGCTCTATTACGCGCTCATTATTTATGTCTTTTATATCTACTCTGGAGCTTCGAGCATTTTTTGATACAGATTGGGCAAGAGATCCGACCACTAGATGATCTACTATAGGATTTTGTTTCTTTCTTGGAGATTCGTTGATCTCATGACGAAGCAAAAAATAAGATGTTGTTGCATCTTCTTCTACTGAGACAGATTACAGAGCTATAGCTGCTACCACTAGGGAGATCATTCATGTACGTAGACTGCTTTCTGATATGGGGATTGCTCCTACATGACCTACGCTGCTTCACTATGACAACAAGAGTGATATACATGTTACAAATAATCCGTTTTTTATGACCAGACAAAGCACATTGAGATTGATTGTCACTTCGTCAGTGAGAAATTTTTGGCTGGCACTATTTCTCTACCATATGTGACGTCTGTTGATCAGTTGGCAGATTTTTTTTACAAATTCATACCCCACACTGTAATTTTAGTTTATATTAAGCAAACTCATGTTGTTTGATCCACCATGAGTTTGAAGGAAAGTTTTAAAAATAATTAAATTTAGGATTAGATTATTTTTTTCTATGTGGATATATATCTCCTACTCCTATCCGGATATCTCATCTCCTACTCTTATCAGGATATCTCCTCTCCTACTTCTATCTGGATATGGATACATTCTCTCTATATATATATTCGTAGTTGTATGAATTTTTATATCATCCATTAATAAAAATCAATATTGTTGATTTGTTTCAGGAAAAATCTTATGAATTTGGCCAAGGGTAGTTTGAGAACCTATATTATTTGTTGAGGCAGAATACCCTACATACATCCATTATGTTACGGAATCATGAGTTTCTGCAGCCTGAGATATGTTGGTAAGGTAGAACTTTGGGTAATATCATCATGGAGATATATGGTTCTCGAATTTTACCTAGTCTACGTCCTATGCATCTCGATTAGCTCAATATTGTTCTTGGAATATTTTGACTATCTGCCTATTTTGCTTGACCTTAACCTTGATTGATGTTGGTTTGTTCAACCCAGCCCTATGACCATGTCATCTTTTAATTATTAACGACTTGACTAGAAAACCCATAGACGAATTTCTTAGTAAATTGGATATGATGGTTTGTGTGATTGTGATGCATATATTGTTAAAGGGTATGATAGTAGGGGATATACCTATAGTAAATATTAGGTTAAGACAAGTTTTACTGCCCTTAGTTGCCCTAAATATACTTGTGGGTAGTTAGACTCAAGAATCTCAAATAATCAAATAGTTGACCAATACAACCATTATAATTGATTAGATGAACCACAAGCTAAGAAATCCTAAGTAAAACATATATTATGAATAGGGATTATTAAGAGTACTATGCATGGTTATAAGTTGGTTCGTAATCTAGAAAATAGGATAAAAAGTTATATACAAACTTTTGAAGACAATATATGATTGGTGGAAAATATGTAAATGCTCTTATGCTAAGAGGATTCATTGGTAACCTAGACTTAATCCACACAAGAAATGATAAATGCATAAATGACTACGAGAAATAAATACTTGAGAAATGATAAGTTCAATTTTCAAGGGTATCATTAAGTGATCGTTAATTTTTATACTATATAAGAATGAGTTAGTTATTATTAGAATTGACAAAGAATTAAGATAAAAAAAATTACCGAGAAACCTACAACACGATTCATTTATGATAGTTTGTATAATACAACATTACTAAGGATTAATGGTTAGGGATTGTCTTGGTGACGAGACGAACGAGTTGAGGAATTCTAGAAAGTTTTGGTTGGATAGTTGTTTGAAGAAAATTTGGTCGAGGGGTAGTAGTTATACCAGATTCGTACTAAAGTTGGAGGTCCTAGCAAACTATTGAATAGTTATATAGTTAAGAAAAGGAGTTTGAGCATGCTAAATAAAAAGGACCCTTGATTTATGATAAAGGGGAATGCCATTAAATATATGATAATGTAAGGAGAAAGTGGTTGCCAAGACTACAAAATACATAATTTTATCCTACAAGTTGAGGCTTTAGAATCAAGTATTATTAAGGGATGATGAATGAGGATGGTGAGACGATAAAAATATTTTTAGGAGTAACCTATGGTTAGAGTATAGTTAAGACGTAAGTCAATAATAAGATGATTTAAAGGAAGATATAATTTTGGATACGAAGTCGAGGGACCCTCAATGAACTTAGTTAACAAACATAAGAAACATATTTTCTAGTAGTTAAAGAAACAAGAAGGATAAGAGCAAGGTACCTACTAGAAATAGAATAAAAATTTCATGTTGTAAGAATTGAGCCTTAATAAGAGTTGATGAATAAATATGTAAGAACCCCTACTTCTATATTTGATGGTTCATATATGAATTACGAGGCAAGGACGATAGGGTAAATATATATTTTAGATGATCTTGTGGCAGTGTATAAAGGCATGAATAAGATCTAAAGAATCTTCGATTCCTGAGGGATATGACAATTAGTAACTGAGGTATGTGTACTAGAATTTTATTGTATCCGTTGTAACCATTCATTGTTGTCATTGTAGGTTTATTCTTAATTTTGAAGACAAAATTTTTGTAAGTTGGGTAGAACGTAATCCCCTATATATTTTTATTATTTAAATAAGTAGAATTATTAAAAATCCTACAAGAAAATTATTATTATTTTTCTATAATGAGAAACTTATTGTACTAAAAAGCTTATGTAAAAGTATATACATAAATATAATAAGTATATATGTGTGATTGTGTTATAAATAAATATATAGAAGAAATTATATAAAGATAATATATATAAAATAGATAACATAAAAGAAAATAATTAGGAACTACAAGAAATTAAATCTAAAAATAATAAATTTTAAATTAAAAAATTAAAAAATTAAAACCAACTTAAGTGAAAAGTGCCTTCAGCAGTGTTCACCTGTAAGAGAAAACTCGACCCATATGTTATGAAGATATCTAAATCTTCGATTTTAAATTTCTTTTCAAATCAATTCTTTCCATGAAATAAAATCTTTTAATCAAAAATTTCCTACAATCTTTTCACCTCTGAATAATTAACCGAATCAAATCACTCTAATTTATGGAAACTGAAAATATCTATAAAATTAATTATTGATATCACTACCCGCACCTGGTGAAGGGGCACGAGTACATGGGTACGTCCAGCCTATGTCGCAGCATCGGCGGTAGAACGTTGTCTAGGTCACTATACTATCTAATCATCTCACACAATAATGTATAAACCTGTCAATAATATCTCAACTCGATACGTTGGATGAGATGATGATGATATAAAAATCAATACTCAATCATAATAAAATCTATAAGGAGGATAAATGGTACGATATGATAAAACAAAGAAGTCTAACATAACCATAAAGTCTAAACATCAACAACAACAACAATATCCAAGTATCAAATATAAGCCAAAAATAAATCCAGTACCAAAAATGCTAATAAAAACTAACTAGGATAACTAGTGACTCCGGCTAGACCTCCCGACAATCACTCCTGAGTGTCAGGGCCCATGGTTGTTATCCCTTCTTGTGGTCCATAGTACGTGGGACACCACTCCTCTAAGTCATCGTCTAAAAAATATATCCAGTAAGGATGGAGCAAAATACAACCCAATAGCAGTTTCAATTAATTGACAAAGACTATAAAACAATAAATATATGATGTTATATATAATAAGAAATAATAAACTGATGCAATGGCAATAGTAAAGGAAGATAGACAATGTAAGCAATAGGTATAGCTAGTGCATATATGAAATAAAAGAGAAGAAACTACATTATCAGGTACAAGGCAATGTAATATGTGAACTGAATATGATAACTATAACGTACAATATGTTTTAAAATACTAAATAGATATGTGATCGGCTTGGAAGATTCAATAATTTATACTAAGGGAAAACTAGCTCAACCATACGTGAAGTGTATGATTAGCTAGTAGCCAATGATTTACACTACTTTTCAATAGTTCTTGATCACATATCTAGCTAGTATTTTCCTGTCTCGACTGATATGGTAGATCCAACCATGACACATTACTAGACAATGTATCCAATATTAACCAATATTATCCAATGTTATCCAATACCAAAAGATGAGCAATATTCGATATTATTGCGATGAGTCAAGGTACTATATCATGACTGAAGATCCAATGTCAATACAATCCGTGTACCATCGTGTCAAGAATCATATGTAATATTTCTAAATACTTAAAATATAGTAATTAACAAATAATATAAACTATCGAAGAATGTACTCGCCTGTGGTCCTGAGCAAGGAATGCAAAACGATATCCGAACTGGTGTCACACTGACCTATATATGAAATTCTATGTCATTTGGTGAATTAGTATCATAAACATGCAAAAGTAGGTTATTTCTAAGTCTCTAGGTGAAATTAGGTCAAACTGGATCAAAATTAGGATATTCAAATTAAACTAGGTCAAATATCTAATTTGAGTTCTAAGTTGTCAGCATGGTTGGCCTACATAGCTAAACTAGTCAATTCTAGGTTTTTTAGGTCAATACCTTGCTAAACTAGATTTTCTAAGTCATAATAGTCATTATCTTGCTAATATCCAAGGTAAACTAGATAATACTAGGTTACTAGCTAATACACTATACTATATATCATTTAATATATAATATATATATAACTCTAATATATCACTAACTCTTATTAGTATAGTCTATAAACTCATTACCTAGCTTATTAATTTTATATTACCCCATTACCTTGCCAATCACTTAACTATACCAATATCTATATACATGCCTGACACTATACTTTACCCATGATCCATTATATGCTAATAACCCACTATGACATTCCATGTATCCTATTGATACATGGATACTCGACTATACACTAGCTTAGTATCATAACTTATCTTGTATCCTAATCATTATCTACTATCTTAGCTAATACCTTAAATACCTTAGTTCATATTCACTACTTACGATACCTTAGGCTAATACTATGACACACCCCACACCTTAGTATTCTAATACTTTAATGCTACATTAACTTTTTCTTACACATATCCCTCTATGTCCCTGAGTCAATTCTTAATTTCTAGGAATGAAGTATCATACTATATGTTTATAGCTATCCATCCCTTATGTACAATATCACATTTACCTTAGTTATGTTAATACCTTAATCCATATCTCAAAACTTAGAAAATACCTTAACATATCTATATCAATATCTTAATATCTATGATACCCAAAACTCAATACCCAAAATACTAACTCTTCTCTAGCTCCCTAACACACTTACACTCACTCTAGGTAAAACTGATAACATGGTACTTGAGTTTCATGGTAACCAATATCACAAACTACCCTTCTAGGATACTAGGGTATCACAATACCAACTAACCCTCTCATAACTTATATTCCCACACTCCCTTCACTTGTCTACACTCAAAACCCTCTTCGTATCAATACCAATTCTACTTAACCTCAACATCTTTCATCTCACTGCACCTGTACAATCCTAAACTTGTGCACCAGTTGCACATAACTGTGAAGTATCCGCTGCTGCTGCAGTTAAACCCCCAACACACCCACATCTCACAGTTGCTAATTCCTTCTACCTCCTTGACACACATGACACAGTCCACTCTCTCCTCTTACACTCACTCCCATCTAGCACACACAACCATACAGGCTCCAAGATACTACTGCCAAATACTGGCAATCAACACAACTTCCCCTTTCGAAACTGCAACCAATCCAGGAATCGACCTCGCCGTTACTGCTAAATAGTACTGTAAAATGAGCTAAGTAGTTGCTCACCATTTTGCAGCTACTGCTGCCTTCCCGATCCTGCACAGTGCACTATACTGAATGTGCCAGTGTTGATACTGTTGCAACATATAACAGCTAGAACAACAACTCTTTTACCCGACCTTAGCTACTTGCACAGTTAAATCAACCCATCATCTAACATCGAGCAAACAACAACATACTATAGCTCACCAATGCAACACAAAGTCCACACAACCATCTTTACATATATATATTCATCTAATAATATATATAAATATATATATTTATGATACTCATAATAGGTACACACCTACCAATCCATATACCAAACACTTGGTATGCACTATTGATACGCACATGTATCGCTCTCCGATACGCATGGTACGCACTCCCATAAGCTACACCATCATGATACACCCTCCACCAAGGATCGAAATCTCATAACAAGTCTAATATGATATATAAACTCATATATTAACTAATTAAGAGTAAAATAAAGAGAATAACCACTATTGGCTCACCAAAATCCAATTCTATCGACACGTACCACGACGTATCATCATACAGTCTACACGTATCCAATTGTGGACACGTAGACACTATCAAACCATAAAATATGCTCCCAAACTACCAAGAGATCATTCCCTTAAACACTTGGTGGACCAAATTTGAATTTTTCCAATTTGGCCACGAAAGTTAATGTAGTAACTATCATAATAGGACTCATTAGGCCCTTGTTTTTCTTTCTATGGGTAGTCCTTAGCCATAAGAGGGTTCCTATAGGTCTAATATATCAATCTAAAATATAAATTGATAGCAAAATAAAAATTTTATCTATTGGGAGATGAATTCTCAATGAATTCCTCAAGTGGACACAAAATAGACACAAGCCTCAAGCCAATTCTTTTCTCCTCAAGTGTTATTCTAGCAATGACAAGCTCCTTAGCCTTCTTGAAATAAAAATAAGAGGGATGAGATTTGGAATTGGGTGGATTAGGATTTTTTTTCTCAATTTGGGGATGAACTAATTAGGAAAGCAAATGGAGGTTATAATGAATAATGAAGGCTTATATAAGCTCCCTCTTAGGTTTAGGGTTAGGTTTAGGAATAGTTTGATATGACTCAAAAGCCCCTCTCTATTTGTCTTGAATGGAATCTAATTAACTAAAGGAAAGAATCTCTACAACTAAAAAGAATATTCGTTTCATGACACTAAATTTAATTAATTCTAATTGCTAAAGTCATGACTAACAATAATTAGCACTAACTAAGACTTGCAAATTCTAATTGACCTGACACTAACTATCACTAATATAATTTTAGACAATCACTAATATAAAATAATATATAAAATATTAATCAACATGTAAAATTATCGAAATGCTTCTATGTTGGAAAGTGGTAGTTACAGCTGATAACCCTGTTCTTCAAGAAATTTCCTATATCTGCCAAACCCTCAAGTACTCGTGTTCATCCAAAACCATTCAAACGTATTTGCCTAGTCTAGGCAAATATTCCCCACCATCTACAGTCGAAGGCAACTACCGGAGCATCGCCTGAACAGCCGCCTGATGTCGTGGGTCGTTGTGCAAAGCCGAAGAATCGATCCTAAACCCCCATCTTTGAGGCCCGATTCCTCCATCACCCTCCAATCAATTTATGATCTATTTTGCAGGTAAGATTACAACCTAACCATCTTCATATCCCATCATTTAGTTTTAATCAAAATAAATTTAATTCAGGTAAAAAATAATCCAAAATTCTCAAAAAAATATTTTCTGCATTGGAACAAAACACAAAATCGATCCTAACACTACTTTTGGAAGGCCCATATCTTGCGAACCATTAAACCAAACCAAGATTTGATTTCTCTGTTATACAGCCTATATAACCAGAAATAAAACCCCCATAACTAGTTTAGTAAATTATAGTATTTAACAATTAAAACATTGTTGGAAAATATGAGAAAAATAGTTTTTAAAAGATAAAACTTTCGATACAGGGTTGGTCCCATCAAACTGGACCATCCCGGATCTAATTGATTGCACAAAAAGATGGGTACGGTATTACCCGATGTGTACGCTTTAACAAAATTCAAATTTCTCTTATGTGCGCAACAAATTTGACTCGTATGCATCAAAAATTATCGTATCGACACTTTTTAAAATTTCCTAATTACTTTGTGCACACTTATCATACCATAATAAGACTTTTAGATGTTGACCATCCGAAGAACCAGGCTACCTGAGTGGGTCTTCTCTTCATTCACCTACAAGTGCATGTATATTCTTTTGAGACATTTAGCCACCGAGCAGGTGTTAGCTCGTATTTTTGACTTGACATATAGCCTACGGGCATGATAAGATTCGTGTTTTCTAGACTATAGCTAGAGTTGATCGTGTATGACTATTGCTCTTTCTAGTTCTTTATTTTGTATTACTTGCTTCTTGATCATCTATATATGCATAATTTGGGACCCTTTACTATCTTATGTCTGATGATCGTATATCTTGATTTATTTGCTTGTGATTGAGATACTAGAATTGCTTGACCTAGGATTGACTGTTGGCTTGTAGCATTAACCTCCTCATTTCTTATACAACAGTGACTTTATCTCGGTGTACTGGAGTATTCTGGTATACGTAGCTGACTTTGTCTGCCCCCGCTTTTCAGTATTCTGGTTTTGGGGTATGACAAAATATTGTGTGTCAAATGGCATACGGAAGGTAGGAAAGATCCTCTGGTTCCGCTACGAGACCCCCAATAGCAAGTACCACAAAGGAGGCCAAAAACTATAAACTAAACCAGCAAGCGTCACCAAACAAAGAATATACTACAACAACATGTAACCACCAAGATAAAATAAAGTGCACCAGAAGAATATAAGAAAATAGTAACATGTAAAGTAAAACTAAGCACGTAAACATGTACAAAAATCATATAAAAATATACCGGATCATGTCAAGTGAACAAGAACATGGAAGTACGGAATCATGAAGAATGGCATAAATACTAGTAATGTAAAGGAACAATAACTGTAGAAAAAGATAAGCCGACAAGCAACAAGAAAATTTAAGAAGTTTTCAAAATCGGAGCTATAACCCTTAAACCAAACAAAGACCGGGGTTAGAGATCTTTTTCGAGTCGAACCTAGTCTCTGGCCACTTACCGATACACATGACAAGACGAGGAAAGAAAAGACACTACGCAAGCATAAAGTAAATAATGCGCAACCAAGAAAGCATGGTCAAGCATTTTCTACGACTTGCTATCATTAGCTAACTAGGGTTATCATAAAACCTAATTACTAAGAAATTTAATCTTCAGAACCTCTATTGGTTATATGCCCTACAAACTGTCCGAGATACCCCAAACGCCGAAAACAGAAAAAGAAGTATAGCAGATACACCACCCGAAGATGTGCCCCTAAGACAAATATCACACAAAGGCGAGTCTGCATAATCCATGTATATGCATCACTCAACAATGAGCTGGAAGAGTGCCCCTCATGACGAAGAGCTCCAAATCCATAAAAATACTAAAAATATAGCTGGAATATTGGGACTGCATGCAACCTGGAGATTCTTCCCTCCCGATGCTCTAATAATTCAAGCTAGTTATTAATCCTTAATATTGTGTTTAGGATTCTGGTGTGGCATTTCGTAGAATCCATCCTACACATGTTCTCCTCTCGAAGATATGTAAGACTGGACAATAATTTAATAATTACAAATACAAGACATGACAAGAATACAACTATACAGTTAGTTATAGGCATGACTAGCGTGTGCTATAACAAGCCACAATAAGTAATATACGGGTCAGGTATCATGAGTGCACTACTACGAGTCACTATCAAGCATGTACAGATCATGGATCATGAGTGCACTGCTACGAGTCACTATCAAGCATGTACTCATATTAGGTGTATAAAGGGTGTAAACCGTCCCCTAACTATACAAGGGTGTCTGGTCATGTCAAATGTCAAATGTATATGCACATAGGTGCCATGCAAGAAGAACAGAGAAAATACGAAAAAATAAAGCATATGAAAAAGAGTACAAAATCGATATACCGGCGGTATACTGTAGTATACCGGTGGCATGTCATCCAAGACATAACAAGAAAGTCAGGAAAATCAAGTCAGGCAAATTGCTATACCGTCGGTACACACCAGTATACCGTTGGTATACCGACTTAAAACACAGCAACTTTCAAATTATAATAAATTGGTATACCGTGGCTATAGCAGTACACCGCCGGCATGCCAATTTAGAACACGACAGCTTTTTTGATTCCAAGTCGGCCCAAAATTGATATACCATCGGTATAGTCTAGTATACCATCGGTATGCAGGTTCCCGTAGGCAATTCTTGGAGAAAGTCCAAGAAAGATGGGTTCGAACAGAAATCACATTCCGAAACTCGACAGAAACTGGTCTAGCAAGATGTCAAGACTAGGGGTAGGCCTCATATAGCATATAGACTAAGTTTTATAGCAATCACATCGGTATTATTTTTGACACCGAGTTTTCTATCAGGTAAATATCAATATTTCTATAGGAAAAATCAAAAGCTAGCTCAAACCAATTTCAGAAACATGCACATAGTTGGAAATTATGAGAGAAACATATTTAATGAAATAAGTTCCATAAAATTCTAAATATTTAAAATCAAAAAAAAAATAAAAACGGTAATAAAATAATATTTATTCAAGATTTTGGCAAGATGTACTTGCCTAAAGTAGAGCTCCCAGCCTAAACCTTCTACTCCTCCACCAAGAGGGGTTCAGAAACCACACCTACGCGAGTCTCTTTGGAGAGACGAAGGAGCTTGAAGAGTGAAAACTTTGCCGAGGTATTGGCAAACTATGACAATATGTCAAAGTTGTAAGGTTTTTCTAGTCCATGAGCTGCGTCCTTTCTCAGAGGTTTGTCAAAATGAACCTCCTTTTGCTTCTTCATGTCTGCTAAAGGAAGTTAGGAAGGACCTGGTTTAGATGCAAGGGTATCGAAGGTGTACTGTCTTCGGGAGCCGCACTATAGTCTCGCACGTAGGTTACCTCGACTAGGTCTTCGTTAGTTAATGGAGAGACCGTATGACAGGGCTTGGTCTTATTTCTTTTGGATTTAGTAGTAGGAGGCGCTGCTTGTTGTATCACATCTGGGACGGGGTCTGGGTGCACCCTCATGACTTTGCCTCGCGTAGTGGTGGGTGGTACCAGCCCGGCTGCTCGGGCTGTAAGGATGTTAGCGACCTCCCTCATCGTCCTAGGTATCGGGACAATACCATCTTAGGCTTCCATCACTAGGAAGTCACCAAATTGGAGGGAGACTAAGTTTGTTGTGACTGTTTTGTCTTCAAATTCCAATGTGAGAGCTTTGGAGTCGAGCAGTCATTGGATATACCTTTTTAACACGTAGCAGTCTCGTGTCGGGTGATGGATGTACCGATTGTAGTGACAGTACTTAGTATCGTCTACCTTATCTGCTTTATCCGGTCGTCTGATGTCGGGCAGCTATAGTTTGTTACCTTTCATCAGCACATAAAAGATCTCAATGACATCGTCATCATTGAAGGAGTAAGTTTCCTTCATCTTGGGTGCCTCTTTCGGCCTCTGGTTGGACGTGGATGAGCTTTTAGACACGTTCACAATAAGAGCTTGCTTTCCCCTTATTGTCACGGCCGTTGGTGTTGAATTATTGTTGAAGGGACGCTTTCCTCTGTCGTCACTGGTAGGGAACTGCAGTCCTAGAAAATGGACATCTTTTGCATTTTTCTCAGTAGCGGCAACGCTTAGAATGAACGTTGTCCAATCCTGAAGTGGGACTAAAGTTGTCCACAGTTTTATCGCAGGTAATAGGTTCTTCCTGCAAGTGTCCATCAAATGGGTATCGGGGATGCCCAGAGGTTGTTTCAGTGCTGCTTACCTGAACCGTCCTATGTACTCTCGGACAGTTCTTTTTCTCTTTGAACTATGTCCATGAGGGAGCTCATATCATATCAATTCCACCATCGTAGAATCGAGCAATGAAAAGGGGTTGAAGATCTTCGAATGATGAGATGCAGTTGTCTGGGAGACTACAAAATCAGTCGTAGGCTACTCCGGTTAGAGTTTCGACAAAGATTTCGGTGAGGAGGGCGACGTTACGAGGTAGATGTCCCGTCGTTGAATCAAAATAATTCATGTACTGACGATGTGACTTCTTTTCGTCGAACAAGATCATCGAATGTGGTTTGTACTTGGGCGGGTATACCACATTATTCCACTCGGGAGGATAAGGTTGTCTTATCCCGAGTTTCTGAAGCGCGTCTTGGTTGCTCATCGAATCAAAGCGAGCTTGAAACTCCCTAACTTTCTGGATTGCGTCTTGAGCATCGTCAGATGACAGGAGAGAAGATTATCACAGTAAGGTATGAATGTCCCCTGTGCTAGGAGCGGGAGCGACTGCACTCGATTCTCCATTGTTATCTGGTTCTTGACTTACTTGCTCTGAGATCCTTGGCGGTTGAGGGACTATACTTGCCCTGATGTCCAGTACGGTTTGTGTCAGATTTTGCATCGAGGTGCTCATGGCTTGCATCATGGCTTCAAGTACCTCAAGACGTTGTTGATCGTTGGCGGCTTGATCGTCCCCTGCCATGTATATGGGCATTATGTGGAGAGAGACAGATGAACTGTGGAAGCTTTGCTTTCCATCTCTGACTCTTGAGCCTCGCTGTCTTCAGGGAAGGATGGCATTGCTGCATCATCTTCGGAGTCCAGGGGATACATACCCCCAGCCCTGGCGACTATGTTATCATGGTAGGCTTGGCTATCCCCAGGTAAGTTGTCGTCCGTTCCTTGAGATTCACTGTCTTCCTGGAACGATGGGTTGGTGTGGAATACCGGGAGGTCACTACCCCCATCTTTTGTTCTGGAGCGAGAGCCTTGGAACAACCCTACGGTAGGTACTAACTTGCCACCCCACGGTCGGTTCCTCGATGTACTGGTAGAGACTGTCAGATTGGACGAGTCCTTATTTTCTGATATCTTTTTCGTAGAAGGAGACCTACATGTTGAGAAGCATGAGGCCATGGGTATTTCCTGAGATCTTCTTCGTAGAAGGAGACTTACAGTGTTCACAGGCGTATAGTATAGATAATCCATCTTGGTGCTGTAGGAGGTCCTGTTGAGGACAAAAGTCTTCCTATTGGCCTTGTTATTTGGAGAAGGCTTCATGCGCCTATAGCTCGATGTGGCACGTCTTCTTTATGCACGTCTGGCTATGGACATGCCTCTTCAGAGTCAATACTGTTCTTCTCAAGGGTGGCTTCGGAGACGGAGACAAGATATGCGGCAACTTTATGCACATCCCCAACAACGGGGTTAGTAGCGCATCTTTTGTAGACTTCGGGTTCGACGCAGCGGCCTTGATGACCCAAGTCTTGCTAGTTTTGTGAGGTCTTGTGGGCCTCAATGCGGAGCTTGGCATGTCCAGCATCTCTTTGAACGCATGTTGGTCGAAGCTAACCACCAATATCCTCTGGGTTGAACTCATCTTGCTTTTGTCGGACTACGTCACTAACTTCTCATTGGAGGAGGAGTTCTTCTCCTACAAAGTTGCCATTTTTGTCGACATCGCAAAGAATACAGGAAAAATTATGCGAACTTTTGTATTGATTAAAGTAGAACAAAATAAGGTACAAAAGAAACTCTAATATGTAGAGTTCTAAGTACAAAAAAAATTTGGGCAAGTGTGACGATGGAGATCTAATTTGTGATCGATAACTTTACTCCGTTGATGATTCGATATTGAGGAGGATAGCAAGGCCTTCGGGAACGTGAGTATGTGACTCATTTGATGTCCCCTCTTCCTTCTGTCTTTTTCACCCTTTTTATTTGCTCTCAGTCTCGAGGTGGTGGTCCTTTTTAACGTGTGGGAGATGCCCACTATTTATAGATTTTAGAAGGCTATATACGCGTATGCATGTGCGAATTCGTTCATAGGCGCATGTCGTGATACGGCTGTCACATGGCAATTCGAGATCTGGGGTTGTTATTGCCCATAATCTGTGCGACATATGTTATACCTTAGTTATTCGAAGATCTTGGATGTTAATACTCGCAAGATTTGATTGTGTGGGGCCTTTAGGAGAACACCGACACGTAATAACTTTAGAACATAGAGGTGATGCCGCATGGGAACGTCGCCCCATGAGAGCTCTAGCGCATGGAAGGCTGGCGCATGAGAGTATTGTCATATGGGACTTGTGTTGCCATATGGGACTTTTATTGGGCTGATGCAGACGCTGCTCATTTCTTGAAGTAGTCTTCCCTTGATGGCATATGATTATATTCTGACACAGGCTCGTACATGGCACATGGTTGTATGACTGTGCATGGTACATGGCTCTGACTACATTGTGCATATGGCTCTGCCTGCATTGTGCATATAGCTTTGGCTGCATTGTGCATATAGTTGTGCATGCCTTGTGGTTGTATTTGGCGCATGGTAATGATTTTCCTATGCTTCTATAGTCGGTTTGGTATAGATCACAGGAAGATTGCTACCCCCGGCTTGCAAAGCTGTGTCAGGCATCGGAGAAATACTACCCTCCACCTGTGGTGTGGCGTCTCCATATGAATACCTTGACCTTAGGTGAGTGCCCTAGAATAATCCTTCTATAGGTACAGTTGGTTGGTCACCTCGCGGCCGATTTCTCGACACAGTAGTTGAGACCGGAGGGTTGGATGAACTTGCTTTTGAGTTCTTCTTTGTAGGAGGAGAGTTCTAAGTTGAGTAGCATGAGGCAAAGGTTGGAAGACTTGACCGCATTTAAACAGCAATAGTTGATCACAACCTTGTGATAATGGTGTTCATTTGGAAGTGTTACTGCCGCAGCGGAGATTTTCCTCTCCTTATGCTTTTGATTGATTGCATCGCTTAGATCTAGAGCGACGAGCGAATGAGAGAGAGCGAAAGGTAGTACATCACACATCTTTACTGTACGCACGTACTTTTTGGAGCATAATTTATGGGCGTCGTTGGCGCATGCATAAGTGCATGACCTATCTTCTCTAGTGCCTATGATTCCACGTGGTGATTTATCTTGAGTTAGCAAGCTCTGATCCATCCACTTCATATGTACGCGTGGGGGCGTGTTTTGTCAATAAGAGACAAGCGTAATAGAGACAGCTTCTCTTTTACGTTTTACACAGGGAGCACAATCCATGCATGGATTGTGGGGGTTACCGCGTACTTGCATGCTCGGGTTCCAATCGCGTCGTATTTTTCGCAGACTACGGAACGGTTCGGTCATCTGGCTAAAGATGCCTCCTTCAGCTTTGCCATGGCTTCTTTGCCCAAAGGGTAGTTGGTTTGAACCAAGTATGTTGTGGTGGGAGTCCTTCGATTTCTTTTCCTTAGCAGGCATACTGATATGGCTAAGGATTGTGTCTAAGATGTAGATGGAAAGTGTCAAAGAAGAATCAATGAATTGTCCATCATTGGGGGAGTTTGCCATACTTTCCCCTTGTCGTTAGAGACATCGAGGTAAGAGATGCGAGGTTTTAGTGACCAAGTCTGACCGACTCTCCTTGATTTCCTTTCCTTAGTAGGCACACTGGCATGGCTAAGGATTGTGTCTACACTACAGATGTGAAGTGCCAAAGTAGAATCAGCGGATTAACTTTTGTTGGAGAAGATGTCGGGGTAAGAGATGTGAGACACGAGTCTCTAATTTCTATGAAATTTCCTTAGCTTGGCCGCCGGGGAGGATCTAGATTGTTCTTCAGAGAGCATTTCTTCATAAGCATGTTGGTCAAACTCGACGGCCAGCGTCTTGTGCGTTGTGCCGATCAATGCAGGGTCAATTTAAGCCACTACCTTCTCGTAAGAGGAGAAGATATTCTCCAGCAGAGTCACCATCTTATTTGTATGTACAAAAGATATGGTGGGTTGAGAGAAATCGATAACAAAATGGTGTACGTTTTCCCTTAAAAAGCTATCTCGCTTGTTATAAACTATTTAAAAGTGTAGAAAAGATCCTATACGAAAATCTAAGTACAAGAGTTCTAGGAAATTGTTGCTATAGAGATCTGGTCTGCGGTCGACCACTTTACTCCTTGGATCACCCGACACACGGAAAAAAATTTCTAAATCTCGATCACTGGAGAACTAAGCTGCAATAAGGCTTTGACAAAAAAGTTCTTTTGTTTTCCTTCATGTCCTTTTTCTTTTCTTTTCATTTTTTGTGTCCGTTTGAATAACACTAATCCATATTTATAGCCATTCTATGGTGCGTACACGATGAACAATCCTCACTGTGACTTGTTATTTTGTACGCGCGTATGTGACAGACTTTGGCCTTACTAATTGGACTTTAGTCATGATGACAACTTATCATTTTATAATCACATCATTAATTGTGTGTGATCTCCTCCATGATTCCCCAAGAGATACTGCATTAAATGTGCATGCTTTGTCTCATAATCTTAACCGTCCACTGTCGATTTAAGAGAGTGAAAGAGATGTGTGCACTCTTTTGAAGCGTACAAAATGGGCCAACTCAACTGGGTTTTGCCATTTTGTACACGCAAATCTTTGTACGTGGCAGACGTCGACTATATGTGTATTTTACATGCGTACTTTCTATGCTTCTACATACGGCTTCCTGTGTGAATCTGGGTTATCCTAGTAGTAATGCATATAATAGGGATCCTCAGATCATGCTATATTCGAGCAGGACTAGCCAATCCAATGATAATAACACATTGGACATAGAATAGGCATCGGTCCATCGTAAGCCACCATTCTAAAGGATCAATAGTAACACATAGCACATAGTAGCCAGACACTACACCCCACTAGTGCGGGTGATACACAATATCTGACGGTGGCCAGCCTGGAATGCTAGAACTAATGTTCGTGAGGTGGCTTTCATGTACGATATCGGGATTTCGTTTCTCCCAATGCTCTACATATTTTAGTTGCCTAATTAACCGTACTTTGATTAGAAATTTATGACATGGCCACATGATCTTTCCCCTATATGTCGTACCTTGGTACGTGTATGCCAGGTACCATTCTGCATTATTCAATCTAGATTCACTCGAGCATAATGCAACATTCAGCAAGCATCCTAACCATGCTAGGGTTACTGACCAACTACAATATTTGTGCTGGAGAAAACAAGATCATATAATATCACATGCCAAACAAGAACAAGTGGCATCTCGGTGCACAACAGGACATGTAATACGCTTAGCACGTAGAAGGTGTATCAGCACGGATACAAGTAGTCAAGTCATATACCAGGTCAATCAGTCAGTCACATAGAAGGTTCTTTCACATTGCTTGAGTCAGGTACAAGGTCGATGCCCTTTATGTATAGTGACCAGTACCTGAATTGTCAGAGCAAAGTAGTATCGGTTTGAGCCACCACCTTCTCGTCAGAGGAGAAGATATTCCCCAGCAGAGTCGTCATATTATTTGCATGTACAAGAGATAGGGTGGGTTGAGAGAAATCGATAACGAAACAGTGTACATTTTTTCTTGAAAAGCTATCTCGCTTGTTACAAACTGTTTAAAAGTGTAGAAAAGATCCTATATGAAAATCTAAGTACAAGAGTTCTAGGAAATTATAGCTATAGAGATCTGGTCTGCGGTCGACTACTTTACTCCTTAGACCACCCGACACATGAAAAAAAAATGCTAAATCTCGATCACTGGAGAACTAGGCTACAGTAAGGCTTTGACAAAAGAGTTATTTTGTTTTCCTTCATGTCCTTTTTCTTTTCTTTTCCTTTTTTGTGTCTGTTTGAATAACATTGATCCATATTTATAGCCATTCTACGGTGCGTACATGATGAACAATTCTCACTGTGACTTGTTATTTTGTACGCACATATATGACAAACTTTGGCCTTACTGACTGGACTTTAGTCATGATAACAACTTATCATTTTATAATCATATTAATAATTGTGTGTGATCTCCTCCATAATTCTCCAAGAGTTACTACATTAAATATGCATGCTTAGTCTTGTAATCTTAACAGTCCACTATCATTTTAAGAGAGTGAAAGAGACGTGTGCACTCTTTTGACACGTGCAAAATGGGCCAACTCAACTGGATTTTGCCATTTTGTACGCGTGAATCTTTGTACATGGCAGAGGTCGACTATATGCGTATTTTACACGCATACTTTCTATGCTTCTACATACGGCTTCCTGTATGAAGTCTGGGTTATCCCAGTAGTAATGCATATAATAGGGATCCTCAGATCGTGCTATGTTCGAGCAAGGCTAGCCAATCCAATGATAATAACACATTGGATATAGAATAGGCACCGGTCCCTCGTAAGGCCACTGTGCTAAAGGATCAATAGTAACATATAGCACATAGTAGCCAGATACTGTACCCCACTAGTGCGAGTGATACACAATATCTGACGATGGCCAGCCTGGCATGCCAGAACTAATGTCCGTGAGGTGGCTCTCATGTATGATCTGGGGATTTCGTTCCGCCCAATTGTAATCCCCTGATTTTTTCAAGAATTTTTAATTTGGATTTTTCATAATTTTCTGAAATTTTTCGGGATTTTTCTGTAATTAAAACATAGGTAATTGGTAATTAAATGATTTTTAATTACTGTTAAATAATATTAAAATATTATAAAAATAATATTTTATGATGTAAAATAGAAAACCAGACATAGAATAATTTTCGGTGAATTTATTGGACTCCGAAAACCCGTTTAAAGCCCTAAAAACTATTAACAATTAAACCGTATTAAACCCAAAATAAACCGGGTTGAACCGGGTTCAAACCGGGCTGAACTCGGTCCAACCAAACCGAACTGGACCGGACACCTGACCTTAACGGGTCGGATCGGGTCTGCACAACCTGCGACCCGACCCGGACCCGAATCCAAACCGAACCCTAATCCCAAAGCGGGTCGAAAACACTGTTCCGACCCGGCGACGCGACCTATAAATACGCCTCGGGATCCGTGACGCCGCCGCCGCCTTTCTCCAGCTCCGCCGCCGAGACCCTCGTCTGAACCCTAGCTCAGCCCCCTCTCTCCCTTCCTCGTCGCCCGTCTCTGCCCTAACCGACGATCCCTCGACTCCACCGCACAGCCGACTGCTCCGTCCCCAGAACCTCCTTGCTCCGCCCTCCTCCTCCTCCCAGAACCACGTCGACCCGTCCCCAGTCATCTCCTCGATCCTCCCCGCTCGGCCTCGCCTCACCCCCGTCACCCTCTCCGCAGCAGCACGATCACCCCCTCCGTCTCTCCCCACAACCTCGACCTCCTTCCTCCGCCATCCTCTCCCAGCCCTAATGCCGCCGTACCCGACCCCGACTCCCCCTCGACCCGCCGCCAAGTCCAGCACCCTTCTCGACTCCCTCTGCTCCTCCCTCTATTCGTGCTCACCCCGAGCCGGCGCTGTCACCTCCCCTCCAGCGCAGCCGCTGCCAGAATCAGCCACCACCGAAGTAGCTCCGCTCGAGCGCCTCGCCGCAGCCTCCGCCGCCTCCGGCCAGAGCCGCCCCGGCGAGCAGCCGTCTGCCCAGCGCTCCTCCGTCGAGTCCCCGGCGGTTGGGCAGACTGAACACTAACCCTAGCTCGGCCCTGACACAGGACATGGTGTCCCCACGAGTCGAGACGACACTCGGACATGTATAATTCGGACTTTTTGAGCCCTGTTCAGGTACCGTTTTTTCCCTCCTCGTATCTCCGTTTTTAATTCCGTCAGTTGCAACGCGTAGACTATATGACCCTCTCGGTGTCCGTGCAAACCGCTCGGTGCATCGCGTCCTGTGGTGATCGCGAATCGCGATCCAAAAATAGGAAAAACAACGCCATGTTTCACCCTGGAACTAAGTGCGCCCCGCCAAACGGGATAACTTGGTCGCACGCGGTCTTTACCGAAACATGCGCGTCGTTGATACGGACGTGTGGGATTTCGCAGAAGTCAATTCGGATGTGCGTGCACACCGGAATCAACGCGTATCCGCCGACAACGCCCCGTATCCGTCCAATCTGGAACACGCTGTAACTTTGTGTACACACGTCGGATCGAGACAAAACTTATGTCATCAGACTCGTAGCAATACGCTGGTCCTGTGACCCAAGTTTGGTTCGATTCTAAGAACGTTGACAAAATCGCGTATCGTGGGCCCCACTGGCTCCACTTGACGGGCGATTTTGTGATCGGCTCATCGGAATCCAATTCTGGAAGTTCCGTTGGGTTCGTATTATCGTTCCTGACTTGTTGACACTAAGTTGGACAAAATTGGAGACCTTTAACCCTGACACGCTTTTCGGTGCAAAGTGGCCCACATGTGGACTCCGCTTTGACCCAAAAATGTCGTTTTTGCCCCTGTGTCCAAATTGGACGTAAGGACAGACGTTTCTAGCTATTTGATATTTTTTGAATCTAATGGTGATATTTATTTCAGTAACCGGAGTAGTACCTACAGATCACACTGAGACCAGAGCTACAGTTGGAGCCAGGATCCCAGGCAAGTGTACCTTGCCAAACTTTGCAGTCTTGTTACAAATTTTCCTTGATTCTTTTACATTGTTGTGCATGCTTGACCTAGGACCGTGTGACTTACTCAGCGTCCGATTATTAGTCGGTGCCAACATCGTACGCGGTGTTGTGTACGTCATCTAGAGATGGACATTCGTGACCCTTTACATCCTCGTACTTGTCTTATCAAGTACACTATATCCAAGACACTTGATACTATTCATGAGACAGAATCTTCCTGAGATATTCATGGTGATTCTGTATAGGATACAGGTTATGACATACATAGTTACATGCTTAGATTATATCCTGACTTGTTGCATTAGTTTTGATCATGCGTGTCATGGACATGAGACATAAGATTTTATTGGGTGGGGAGAGTATTACCATGTCAAAGGCTGATTATATTATATATTGTAATCTGGATGTGACTTAGTCTCTGACACAGAGCTATGGAACTAGTTCTGGCCCTTCGAGAAAATACTGCTATGGGTTTCTCCGACACTGATCCTGTAGTAGTCTCAGCCCGAGTATGACTAAAACTCTCACTTGCATATCACTTAACTGGTTATTTATTTACCCTATTGTTTTATTTATTGCTGCACTGTATTTATTTTGGCATGAGCTTTCTTGTACCTTGTTATGTCCCCTGAGGACCTGGATCCGGATTATGTCCCCAGGATTAGCTGACGAGAACTATCCCGAGGTATACGGGACCGGAGCATTAGCATTAGCAGAAGCAGGTGCCTACATTGGAGCAGAACTAGGATCTGAGGACGAGATCATACCAGAGGACTTCTCCTGAGTATTGGCATGAGATACTCATTTATTTCTGTTTCTAGTTATTTTATTTTCAGTCTATTGCATTGATGTATCAGACTTGTTCTCGGATTATTCTCCGAGACACTTTTATTGAGATTTGTTAGTTTATTCTATTTGCATTATTCTGGCATTTGATCTGTGATTATCTATTGTGGATGAGATTAGGTTAGACTGTGACTTGTATCATTGGACCTATTTATTGTTCTATTACAGCTTAAGTATGCCCCGATGGATCCATTAAATTGGGTTTGTCCATCGGTGTGTGCTGTTGGCCATTGCCACGCGTTCGGTCCCTCGGTATTTTGGGACTGGGGCGTGACATGGTTTTTGTGGTGGCCCATGCAGGTCAACGACTAAATTGTTCGGTTTCAACTTAGGGACCGAGCAAGCCTGTAATAAGAATAGGATAAATTTTTAGGATCTCATCCACTTGCTTGAAAATGTTCTTGATATCTATATTGTATTCAAATTAAATTTTCTTGCATCATGCCTTGATTCCAGCACGCCTCTTATAGTTTATTTTTGATGCAAAGTAATGGATTCAAGAGCAAACGACGAAACTCCAGCAAACACACCAGTAGGTGCTGTAGCCACCTACGGAGAAGATGAAGTGATGCCACTGAGTGGAGATCCCTCTACTTACTGAAGCAGCCAAGCAGATCAGCAAGCTTCTAGATTTTGGCGTAATGACATCCCACCGCCTCCGCAGTTCGTTATACCAATGCCTGTATTCCCACCAGGATAGCCTATGGACGGACAGCAGATGTTCCAAATGATCTACGCAATGATGCAAGCCCAACAGCATATTTATCAAGAAGCTCAGCGTCGTGAACCAGATTACTTAAGGAACAGCATAGTAAATGCACTGGAGCAGGCCAACCTACCAACTCGACGGCAACCAACAGGCTCTATCACCGACTTCCGCCAGCTGAAGCCCCGCACCTTCTCAGGCAAGGAGGAGCTCACAGAAGTTTATGAGTGGCTCACCAACACACAATATCAATTAGAAGCAACTGAGCTTCCAAGGGAACGTTGGATGGCTGCCGTCAGAATGCAATTGACGGATAATGCACATCACTGGTGGCTATCTGAGGAGACACGGCTCGGACAAGACCGATCCACCTGGGAGGAGTTCTCCAGACTCTTTCAAGAGATGTACATTCCAGCTGCCGCTCGATCAGAACTCAGAGACAAGTTCAACCGCCTTATCCAAGGCAATATGACAGTGGAAGAGTACAACACGAAATTTATTCGTCTAAGTCGCTTCGCCCCTACCTTGATTCCGACAGAAGAAGAGAAGGCCGAGAAGTTTTTCGACGGACTAAACTTCGAGCTACAGAAACTAATTGGATCCATTGCGCCCACATCTTACTCGGACGTCCTTGCTGCAGCTCGGCGCATGGAACGCGTCACCAGGAGAGAGACCAGTCTGAAGTGGCCTTCCACATCAGCAACAACCAGAGCACCACAAGAAGAAGCTACAAAGAGACCTCACCTACACCAACAGCAGAAAGCATCTACACCACAAGTAATAGTCCTCTCTACTTGTCACTACTGTGGCAAAGCAGGCCATCTCGCCAGGGAATGTCGACGCATGTTAGGACTATGCTTAGGTTGCGGATCCAGACAGCATGCAGTGAGGGACTGCCCTGAGCATAGAGAAGGAGCACCAAGGGCAAACCAACAAGCTCTACCAGCACCAGGAGGATATCAACCAAGGCCACCTTTGGCACCTCGACCAGCACTCTTCCAGTAGGCCCAACAACAGCAGAGGGCACCCCCTCAGGGACTCGGACAAGCTTATGCGATAACTTTGGAGGACGCACAGACTCATGGAGTAGCTAATGCACGTAAGTCTTTGTATTTTTTCTGTTTCTAGTATTGTTTTATCTCGTGCCTATTGGTTCGTGACCCTAGCCTTAACCTAGTAATGTTAAACTTGCTAATAACCTAGTATGTTTTAGATAACCTAGAATGTTCTTATATAATTAATAACCTAGTGATAACCTACTTTACTAAACTGTAGTCTTCTAGATCTCCTCCATACGGGAGATTGCATAACTTTTAATGCTTCGAAAAATGATTTTTCCTATGTGTTATTCGTACACCCTCTCCCTTACCGTGATGTGCTTCAAATAATGTTTGCAACCGTGTCATCTCTGTTGACTGGTTATTCTTTGATTGCGAGGACGCAATCCTCTTAAGGGGGTAGATTGTAATCCCCCTGATTTTTTCAAGAATTTTTAATTTGGATTTTTCATAATTTTCTGGAATTTTTCGGGATTTTTCTGTAATTAAAACCTAGGTAATTGGTAATTAAATGATTTTAATTGCTCTTAAATAATATTAAAATATTATGGAAATAATATTTTATGATGTAAAATAGAAAACCAGACATAGGGTAATTTTTGGTGAATTTATTGGACTCCAGAAACCCGTTTAAAGCCCTAAAAACTATTAAAAATTAAACCGTATTAAACCCAAAATAAACCGGGTTCAAACCGGGCTGAACCGGGCTGAACCCGGTCCAACCAAACCGAACCGGACCGGACCCCTGACCTTAACGAGTCGGATCGGGTCTGCACAACTCGCGACCCGACCCGGACCCGAATCCAAACCGAACCCTAATCCTAAAGCGGGTCGGAAACACTGTTCCGACCCGGCGGCACGACCTATAAATACGCCTCGGGATCCGTGACGCCGCCGCCGCCTTTCTCCAGCTCCGCCGCCGAGACCCTCGTCTGAACCCCAGCTCAGCCCCCTCTCTCCCTTCCTCGTCGCCCGTCTCTGCCCTAACCGACGATCCCTCGACTCCACCGCACAGCCGACTGCTCTGCCCCCAGAACCTCCTTGCTCCGCCCTCCTCCTCCTCCTCCCAGAACCACGTCGACCCGTCCCCAGTCATCTCCTCAATCTTCCTCGCTCGGCCTCGCCTCACCCCCGTCACCCTCTCTGCAGCAGCACGATCACCCCCTCCGTCTCTCCCCACAACCTCGACCTCCTTCCTCCGCCATCCTCTCCCAGCCATAACGCCGCCATACCCGACCCCGACTCCCCCTCGACCCGCCGCCGAGTCCAGCACCCTTCCCGACTCCCTCTGCTCCTCCCTCCGTTTGTGCTCACCCTGACCCGGCGCTGTCACTTCCCCTCCAGCGCAGCCGCTGCCAGAATCAGCCACCACCGAAGTAGCTCCGCTCGAGTGCCTCGCCGCAGCCTCCGCCGCCTACGGCCAGAGCCGCCCGGGCCAGCAGCCGTCTGCCCAGCGCTCCTCCGTCGAGTCCCCGGCGGTTGGGCAGACTGAACACTAACCCTAGCTCGGCCCTGACACAGGACACGGTGTCCCCACGAGTCGAGACGACACTCGGACACGTATAATTTGGACTTTTTGAGCCCTGTTCAGGTACCGTTTTCTTCCTCCTCGTATCTCCGTTTTCAATTCCATCAGTTGCAATACGTAGACTGTATGACCCTCTCGATGTCCGTGCAAACCGCTCGGTGCGTCGCGTCCTGTGGTGATCGCGAACCGCGATCCAAAAACAGGAAAAACAACGCCATATTTTACCCTGGAACTAAGTGCGCCCCGCCAAACGGGATGACTTGGTTGTATGCGGTCTTTACCAAAACGTGCACATCGTTGATACGGACGTGTGGGATTTTGCAGAAGTCGATTCGGATGTACGTGCACACCGGAATCAACGCGTATCCGCCGACAACGTCCCGTATCTGTCCATTCTGGAATACGCTGTAACTTTGTGTACACACGTCGGATTGAGACAAAACTTATGCCATCAGACTCGTAGCAATATGCTGGTCCTGTGACCCAAGTTTGGTTCGATTCTGAGAACGTTGACAAAATCGCGTATCGTGGGCCCCACCGGCTCCACTTGACGGGCGATTTTGTGATCGGCTCATCAGAATTCAATTCTGGAAGTTCCGTTGGGTTCGTATTATCGTTCCTGACTTGTTGACACTAAGTTGGACGAAATTGGAGACCTTTGACCCTGACACACTTTTCGGTGCAAAGTGGCCCACATGTGGACCCCGCTTTGACCCGAAAATGTTATTTTTGCCCCTGTGTCCAAATTGGACGTAAGGACAGGCGTTTCTAGCTATTTGATATTTTCTGAATCTAATGGTGATATTTATTTCAGCAACCGGAGTAGTACCTGCATATCACATTGAGACCAGAGCTACAGTTGGAGCCAGGACCCCAGGCAAGTGTACCTTGCCAAACTTTGCAGTCTTGTTACATATTTTCCTTGATTCTTTTACATTGTTGTGCATGCTTGACCTAGGACCGTGTGACTTACTCAGCGTCTGATTATTAGTCGGGTGCCAACATCGTACGCGGTGTTGTGTACGTCATCTAGAGATGGACATTCGTGACCCTTTACATCCTCGTACTTGTCTTATCAAGTACACTATACCCAGGACACTTAACACTATTCATGAGACAGAATCTTCCTGAGATATTCATGGTGATTCTGTATAGGATACAGGTTATGACATACATAGTTACATGCTTAGATTATATCCTGACTTGTTGTATTAGTTTTGATCCTGCGTGTCATGGACATGAGACATGAGATTTCATTGGGTGGGGAGAGTATTACCATGTCAAAGGCTGATTATATTATATATTGTAATATGGATGTGTCTTAGTCTCTGACACAGAGCTATGGCACCAGTTCTGGCCCTTCGAGAAAATACTGCTATGGGTTTCTCCGACACTGATCCTGTAGTAGCCTCAGCCCGAGTATGACTAAAACTCTCACTTGCATATCACTTAGCTGGTTATTTATTTACCCTATTATTTCATTTATTGCTGTACTGCATTTATTTTGGCATGAGCTTTCTTGTACCTTGCTATGTCCCCTGAGGACCTGGATCCGGATTATGTCTCCAGGATTAGCTGACGAGATCTATCCCGAGGTATACGGGACCGGAGCATTAGCATTAGCAGAAGCAGGTGCCTACATTGGAGCAGAACCAGGATCTGAGGACGATATCATACCAGAGGACTTCTCTTGAGTATTGGCCTGAGATACTCATTTATTTATGTTTCTAGTTATTTTATTTTCAGTCTATTGCATTAATGTATCAGACTTATTCTCGGATTGTTCTCCGAGACACTTTTATTGAGATTTGTTAGTTTATTCTATTTGCATTATTCTGGCATTTGATCTGTGATTATCTGTTGTGGATGAGATTAGGTTAGACTGTGACTTGTATCATTGGACCTATTTATTGTTCTATTACAGCTTAAGTACGCCCCGATGGATCCATTAAATTGGGTTTGTCCATCGGTGTGTGCTGTTGGCTATTGCCACGCGTCCGGTCCCTCGGTATTTTGGGACTGGGGCGTGACACCAATGCTCTACATATTTTAGTTGCCTAATTAACCATACTTTGATTGTAAATTCATGATGTGGCCACATGATCTTTCCCCTATATGTCGTACCTTGGTACGTGTACGCCAGGTACGAATCTGTATTGTTCAATCTAGATTAACTCGACCATAATGCAACATTCATCAAGCATCCTAACCATGCTAGGGTTACTGACCAACTACAATATCTATGCTAGAGAAAACAAGATCATATAATATCACATGCCAAACAAGCGTGTATAACAGGACATGTAATACGCTTAACACGTAGAAGGTGTATCAGCACAGATACAAGTAGTCAAGTCAGAATACCAGGTCAATCAGTCAGTCACATAGAAGGTTCTTTCACATTGTAACGCATTGCTTGAGTCAGGTACAAGGTCGATTCCCTTATGGAAACAGTTCAGCAATTAGTCTGGCTAAGCCTACAGCTCTGACAATTCAGGAACTGGTCACTATGCATAAAAATCTTAGACACTGTAGGTAACTAAGCTCATTAACACTTGCAACTTACTAGGGTCAAGACATGGAGTAAAAAATAATTGAGTGAAAACAACCAAAACCAAGAAAAATACTAAAATAAGCAAAACATGCGCATGTGGGTCATATGCGCACATGAAATCGTGCTTCCGTGTTCTGGACAATTGAGCACCATTCAGTAAAATAGGAATAAGTCTCTTATTCGGATTCCAATTTAGGTGATTCAACAAGATTCAAAAATCTAAGACAGACATATACAATTTTTAGGTTTTTATTTTTTTTAAAATTCTAACTAGATCAGGTCAAAATCAGGCTTGAAGTTGTCGTCGCATAGAATCTTGCCGCAGGAAAATTTTGATGCATTAAATTTTCAATGCATCAAATTTTTAGCGCATCGAATGCTCGATGCATTGAATACTCGGTGCATCAAATTCTTATGTGCATAGACAAAACCATGTGCATAGCCTGCTCGTCATCCCCAACACAGCTGGTCCGAAGACCATAGGAATTCCAAAAAAAATTTGGGCCATAAAACCTTCAATTTAATTCCAAATTAAGTAAAACAAAAGTCAAAATCACACATTTATTTAATTCTCTACAACATGGATAATTAGTTTTGAAAATACTAAGTTTTAAGATATGATTCCCATGAATTTTCATAAAATCCTCACTTGAAGCTTATATCTACTCTAAAATACTCCTCAAAACCGAAAATAGCAAGTAATAAAGATGTAGAGGATCATAATATACACATGATAGGCTAATAATATTCAAGAAAAATCAAAGAACTAAAATATGTAAAATTACTCCATTTGTGTAAGATGTACTTGCCTAGCTCTAAGGAGAAGAAAGAGAATAAAAAATGAAATGAAGTAGAATAAGGGAGGAGAGAGAAGGAAAGGGGTTTATATATAAGTGGGGTGGGATGCTTAGCCATTGGATCTAGGTCATGATCCTCCCAAGCAATCCTAGCCACACAAAAGAAACATGAACCAATGCCAAAGAAAAATGGGTCTAGTCTCAATGTTACCTGACAGTCATGCTAGTAGGTTTTATACGCACAAACGCGTATATTGGGAACGGGAAGTGATATCACGTCTAGTGGCGACTATCGATTCTGTGGGATCGAGATATGACATTATATATTAGGTAAAAGGAGGTAAAGTAGGTTAAGGTGGTGATGACAAGTAGGTAAAGTAGCTCAATGGCAAGTAGGTGAAGTAGGTTACAAGTAGGTTAAGCTTCTATCTTACATATACTAGTATATATGCATGTGCTTTGCACGTATCTTGGAGTCAATGATTTTGATGAGTTGGTTTAACTCTGCTGCTTAATTATATAGGTTAAGGGTTCAACCCTTTGAATTCCTTAGTAATAGCTTAGAAGACTTAGCAAGTAGCATTCTTCGATTTTCGTAATATATTAATGCATCTCTTAAATGGTTGTAAGTGATTTGTAGGTATTATTTTTAATTATTAAATATAATAAAGGGTATTTTTGGAAAGAAAACTTCCACAGTGAAGCCTACTTTCCTTATTATATAGTAGAATAGATATATAGTAAAATTATATTAGTATTATAATAAAAATGATTATTTGTATTTACCCTCCCCCCCCTCAATTTGTAATCATATCTCCACACACACACACACACACACACACACACACACACACATATATATATATATATATATATATATATATATATATATATATATATATATATATATATATATATATATATATATAATAACAAAGTTGTTTGTATTTACTCCCCCCCCCCTCCCTAAAAAAATTAGAACTATCCCCCCCCCCCCAATTCTAAAAAACTTGGCATTTTTTTGGTGTGGGGGGGGGGGGGGGGGTAACTATAATTACAATTAATAGGTTATGAAGGAATGGGGGGTAGGGGGATGGTAGTTGAGATATGATTAGCAATTTGGGGGGGGGGGGGGGGAGGGGGGTTAAATACAAATAATATAATGAAAAATTGGAAAATAATTATGATACTCTATCCATCTTAGAAGAAAAAAATTCGTCGTCGAAATACAAACTATAATAAACTAAAATATGGCCAAATATAAGCTGCTTCCTCTGGCAAATATAAATTGGTTACAAGTAGGTTAAGCTCTTATCTTATATATACTAGTATATATACACGTGCTTTGCACGTATCTTGGAGTCGATAATTTTGATGAGTTGGTTTAACTCTACTGCTTAATTATATAGGTTAATGGTTCAACCTTTCGAATTCCTTGGTAATAGCTTAGAAGACTTAGCAAGTAGCATTCTTCGATTTCCGTATTATATTAATGCATCTCTTAATGGTTGTCAGTGATTTGTAGGTATTATTTTTAATTAGTAAATATAATGAAGGATATTTTTGGAAAGAAAACTTCCACGGTGAAGCATACTTTCCTTATTATATAGTAGAATAGTTATATAGTAAAATTATATTAGTATTATAATGAAAAGAGTTATTTGTTACCCTCTCCCCCCAATTGGTAAAGTTATTTGTATTTACTCCCTTCCCCCCAAATTGGCAATCATATCTCCTCTACCCCCCATTTAAAAAAAATTAGAACTACCCCCCCCCCCATTCTAAAAAAGTAGGCATTTTTTTGGGGTTGGGTAGGGGGTTAACTACAATTATAATTAATATGTTATGAAGGAATGGGGGATAGTGCTAATTAAAATAAAAATGGGGGGAGGGTAGTTAAGATATGATTAGCAATTGGGGGGGGGGGGTTAAATACAAATAACTCTAATAAAAATTTGGAAAACAATTTTGACACTCTATCCACCTTAGAAATAAATTTATCATCGAAATACAAACTATACTAAACAAAAATATAAAATTAAAGAGAATTAGGTTGAAGCAAACCTTGAGCGTCAAACATGTATGGATATTGCTTTCACATATCTTCTTCTCGTTCCCATATAGATTCCCTCGGTGAATCCTTGCTCTAAGCTACTCGCACAAGAGAAATACTTTGGTTCTTGAGTGGCTTTTCTCTTCGATCCAGGATTTTTACTGGTTGTAGCTCCACTCGAAGAGTTGGTCCAATTATTATGTTAGAATGGTCCAAAATATGAATTTAGTCGAATGGCAAGTATCTACGAAGTTGAGATACATGGAATACATCATGAACTCCTTCTAATGTTTGTGGTAAGCCGATTTGTAAGATATATCTCCAACTTTTTCTATTACATCAAATAATCTAATATATCTTGGGCTTAACTTTCCTCGAGTCCTAACTCTTATCGTTCCTCGAGTTGGCAAAATATTTAAGAATACATGATCTGCTGATTGAAATTGTAAATTCTTCAATGCTTATCTGCCCGCATCTTCTATCTATCTTTAGCTGCCTGAAGATGACTTTTTATGACTTTAACCTTGACCATGGTTTGAATCACCATTTATGCACCTAATAATTGATGTTCACCTATGTCACTCCAATATATGAAAGATTGACACTTCCATGTAGTGCTTCAAATGGTGTCATTTTAATGCTTGTATGGTAACTATTATTATAGAAAAATTCGATTAGATATAGATGACCATCCCAAGAACCTCCAAATTAAGAGCACAAGCTCTTAGCATATCCTCCAAAGTTTTTTTTATTGCATATCAGTTTGTGGGTGATATGTCGAATTATACTTTAAATGTGTACTGAGGCTTTCCTATAGACTATTCCAGAACTTTAAGGTGAATCCACTATATCAGTCTGAAACTATGATGAATGGTACTCTATGATGACTTATAATTTTTATCATATACATATCGGCCAAGATTTCTGTTGATTGACCCACTCAAAATTGTATAAATATATCCAATTTTGTAGTCTATCCACAATTATCCAAATTATATTATTACCCTTCTGAGTTTTCGAAAGTCCTGACACAAAGTCCATTATAATATGATCTGTGGGAGAATCACTCAATTCATTGAAAATCTCTGGACGAAATAATGGATAATAACTTAGATCCTAAGTACTGCATATAAAGTTGGACACATAGTCACTACGTGGCAAATATAAGCGGGTTCCTCTGGTTACTAGATAACAACTAATACATTATCATTATCTACCTTTGGATTCTTTTCTAATCGATTTAAATGAATTGGTTAAATTAGATAACAACTACAAAATATAGTTAGTGGTCCCCAAATTTTCATGTCTAATTAGTTTAAATTTTGAAGCAGTGCTCCAAATCCAAGATTTACTAACGTGTGAGACATAGCCACATAACTTTAGATTATTGTATCTCTACTATTATAATGTGGCTTGGAAGCCACTAAAAATGAGCCTTCTTGTCATGACCCGCATCCGATATAGGGGCACAAGTACGTGGGTACGTCCAGCCTACGCCGCAACATCAGCGGTAGAACGTTGTCTAGGTCACAATATTAACTAATCAATCTTACACGAGTATCCAACTCCATAAGGAGACACATATATCACAATGTAATGCGAAAATACTCAATCACAAAACTAAAGCATTATATGATATCAGAGAAAATAAATAAAATACAACACAAGTCTAAACAACAAAAATAGTCTAACCTGCAAAAATAACATCCCAGTCTCAAAGTATGTTGGAAACAAATTCGGTACCATAAACTGCTAAAAGAAACTAACTGAATAACTAGTGATCCCGGCTAGACCTCACAAAAATTACCTGAACTACAAGGTCCAAGGCTGCAACTACTCTCCCTATGATCCATAATATGTCGGACACCAGTCCTCTAAGTTGCAGTCTGGAAAAATATTTCCAGTCAGGATAGGAGCAAAGTACAAGCACTAACAACAGTTCCATGTATATTGACAAAAACTATAATACAGTGTAAAAAAATACAATATGGAGATAATATTGGAAATAAGAAATACTGGTGAGTATAAAATACTGGAATAAGAAATACTGGAGAATATATCATCATCAACAGTACAACTAGCAATGAACAGAAATACAAGTGCATGCTAGAACAATAAACTGGAAATATAGGAATAAAATATCTAGCTAAGTGTGTGAAATATCAGTCTATCATGTGATCGGCTTGGGACTGATCAGTCTTGTTACATATGATTAGCTATGATTTATGTAAGGTCAGGCTAACCATATGGTTAGCTATGATGCGAGCAATAGTCAGGCTAATCATATATAATAGGCTATGAGGCATGTAATGGTCAGGATGCACCCGACGTGAGGTGTGGGGTGAGCTATGATGCATGTAGAGTGGGGTATGATCACATAATCTACTAATATTTTCCCGTCCCCAGCTAGCACGATGGATTTCAATCATGACTCCTCGTGACAGGTCTCGATGATGCTAACTCGTGTATCTATAGTGTCAGAATCAAGTACACTATACAACTAGAATCATAGAGATGATCAATATAATAAAAACTGTCAAAGAATGTACTTGTCTGTGGTCCTGAGCGGATAATACCAATGTCCTGCTTCTGAAGTCTCGCAAGACGATCCAAAGGTCCTATATATATAATATAATACAATATAGCATCAGCCGTTACACTAGCACACACACAAACACAATTACACTAAACTCGAAACTACGCTAAGGTGATAACTAGTCAACTAGCAGGGTCAAGTGTGTGTGTCTAAATGCACAGGTATCATGTCCTCGAATACAGTGCACAGCAAGACAAACAACTAACACTAACACATGTCCAAAACTCTAATTCCCATGTAACACCAACACATGTCTAAACTAGTACGTTAGTGTACCCAAGGCAGATAGTTCACTAACACCTAGGGTCATGCAAATACATAAATACGGGATACTCACAACTAATACCTATGGTCACACAACATATGTAATACTAGAAATCAATTTCCCATGAAGTAAATAATAAACCTAATTACTATTAAAGTAATTATGAAACCTAATTACCATTAATACTAATTACTATTAAACGTGTACGCATGCACACTAGGCACTAGGGTTCATGACTACACAGTGTTACGCAATAACATAATATAAAAGAAAAGAGGATAGGTTCAAACCTCGGGGTTCGCGTGATCGAGGAGGGTGGCGCTGATCGGAGAGGGTGCTCGGGCTCCATCGAGGGTGATAATGATGATGATGATGATGATGATGATGATGATGATGGTGATGATGATGATGATGATGGTGATGATGAACTAGGGATTAGGGTCGGCCATGTGCTCATTGGGATGGGGTTGGCTCATTGGGAAAGGGGGTGAGGATGAGTGATATTTATAGAAGAGTGTGTGTGGTCAGGATGATGCTTCAGGATGATGCTTCATTTTGAATGAAGGGCCAAGATTTAATATGAAAGAAAGTGCACAAACAAAAGGGGAGAGAGAGAGAGAGAGAGAGAGAGAGAGAAAGAGAGAGAGAGAGAGAGAGGGTTGGACCGGTCAAAGAGGGGAGAATGTTTTCTTTATTGGCCTTGACCAATAGGATGGCGACACCTAGCCCATATTTGCAATTAAGTCCCTTAACCTTTGGGTATTTGCACATGAATAAAAAATGATAGAAATTTGGTGTGGGAAGTGGTATTTGGTGTTGTGTAGGGAGAGGGGGGTGTTGTGTGTTTTGTATGGGCTTAATGAATGGGGTATTGGGTTAAATTGGGGTTAAGTTAGAATTATGTTGGGTCCTTACATCAATTTAATTAAAATTAATGTAATTGATGTTCTTAAATTAATTGGAAGTACATGAAGATAAAATTAGGTGGGACACGAGTATCATAGACATAGAAGACTCAGAATAAAATATTATCATAATTTGGGTTGCACAAAATTGGTTAAGATTGTGTCTCCAATTTTGATTGGAACGCACAAAGATGCAAAGTTGGATTTATTTAGAATTAAAAATAAACGTCTGCGACGAATATTATGCGACTAAAATGAAGCACAATAGAGCATATTTATAAGTTATACAAAGGTCAGAATAGAAGACTGTCACGTCTAGGACAAGGGTATAAAATTTGTTGGACGGCAAAAGCTAGTGTAGCGCTCCCAATATCGAAGCAACGGTAAGGCACAACAATTAAATAAAATTACAATAATAAATTACAACCTCAATAATTAATTCCAAAATAATACAAACTTAATTCATAACCCTATATTTTGTTCAGGGGTTCATCTAGTGGGTCTCTAGGTCTAGTCCACTAACCCATGCATTAAAGAACACTATATATATATATATATATATATATATATATATATATATATATATATATATATATATATATACACACACACACACACACACACACACACACACACACACACGCACACACACACATATCATGCAATTATTTAAAAATAAATATACATAATACTTATAATAAAAAAAGACAAAAATACCCCTCTTTTAGGATGTGGTAGTGACAAGTCTACCCTCCTTAGAAAAATTTAGTCCTCGAAATTTAAGATCCTCAATAGTTGTATATATATATATATATATATATATATATATATATATATATATATATATATATATATATATATATATATATATATATATATATATATATATTACCATCAAAATATAAATTCATCAAACCATATAATCATGAAGTAAATTCATATTGTTATTTCACAAAATTTTCAAAATTCTATAAATATAATATTCCTGAAAATCTTTAAATTTAAAATCAAATTCCATTCTTACCACAATCTCCTCCAAAATTTTAAGTTAATAACTAATACAAAAAAAATTTAATATCCAATCCTCTAATTTTAAATCCAATCAATGCATATTTATAAAATTTGAAATCTCATCCAAAAAATTTGAATTCAAACACTAATCCATTTGTGATCTTATTTCTCGATTATTTTTTCACACAATACTCAAACACTATAATACTTACGAAGTCTTCAAATACAACATTCAAAATATAAGTTTTAAAATTTATATCTTGCAGTCAAATAAATATAATGATAATCTTCTAAAATTTCTCAAAATTTAATGACAAATTCAATCATATCGTAATCTTCATAAAAATCAATGATTTGACAAAATCGTCAATTCTGCCATATTAAGTTCTCAACTCTTTATTTAAATTAATGTTTATCCTCGAAATTTAAGGCACATTGTCTCTCTATATCCAGTCATAACTTCTTCATTAATCTTTACTACGGTCAAACCCCCAACAATCAAGGTCTAAGAAAATTCTACCTACAGTCATACATGTAACGCCCGCAACCGCTCGGAGCGTTACGCTGAGTCGGATTGAATCAAACAAATGCGGTTACATTTGATTTATTGGATTTTGGGAAGAAGTATTGATTGAGTTGTTTTATGTGCAGATGGCTGGCGGGTTCGATGGAAATCATGTGTTCGTTCAGAGCAGTACTGAGATAGCTGAGTTGGAATGATAATGCCATCTTCCCTAGTCCGATCGGTCGGATGATTTGTAGAGCACGGCCTGCTCGCACGGTCATACCAGTTGAGTAGATCGTGCTTGCATCGGACCACGGGTTCAAGGGATTGGCCGTATCGGCAGGACAGGATGTCTAACGGGATCAATCATTGTGAGTGGGCTCTTTCCCTTCTCCTCTACTCCTTCATGCCTAATAATATGGAAAACACGTAAAGGCTTGAACACTTGGATAGAAACATTAGGAATCACTATACTGAGGCGTGCATAGAGTGGAGGTCGTTGGCTTGGTAGGATTGTGGCTTGATTTGGTTTGCGCGTTGGATAGTTGGAGCTAGAGTTGGAATATTGCATTGGAGGCAGTTGGTTGATTGATTGGGATTATGCTTGGACAGTTGGAATGAGTCATTGATGCATTGGGAATATCGGGAATCTGGGCGAGCGAGCGTGCATCCGTGTACGAGTATCACTTGGTCGCTTTGTCTTGCAAAGCGAGCAGTTGTGGTTCGAAACCGAACAACTGCATCGGCGAGGGTGTTGTGCCTCTTTTGGGGCATTGTGCCATGGGTTAGCTTTGAGAAGGGTATTGCACCATTGGAAATACTGTGTTGAGAAGAGGCATTGTGCCTATGGGAATAACTTGGATTTGGTGCCTTGGGCTATATGTTGGAAGAATGGTTATGGATGTTTTGGTTGGATAATTCATGAAACGAGTCTAGGATCGCTTGGTGGGGCGAGAATATTCGATCCTCTCGTCATACCTACTGTGTCTGCATAGTCACGGACAACCTGCGTGGCACAGGATTTGGTTTCCTGGAACGGGATGAGGCACCGGGGCACCGGGACCGTTCTACCATGGAGGAAACAATGGGCATCGCGCGATTGGGCGCAGTGCTGGTAGTCCGATACCACCAGGCGGGAGTAGCTGCCCAACCCTGGATCGGGTAGGATTGCCCTATTAATCTTGGTCTGATCAATGTCCTTTATGGCTTTTAGCCAGTGACTCCATATAGTATAAGTGATGGCTTGCTTTTCTTTTGTTGGTTTGGCTTTCGTGTAGGCGCGGCCACCTTGCCTCGGCAAGAGTGTGCACTGTGAGATTTGGATTGTAAATGTTGGTTGAGGATGGATATTAAGGCTTGGTTAATGGTTCGACATGTTATCGTGTTGCTTGGACTTGAGCAGGACGGTTTGCATGCTAGTATCCTTCGAGTTGCTTATATATTTGCTTGTCGTTTGGTTTGAGTTGAATGCTTGCATGCTTAAACTGCTTTACTGCTTTCCTTAACATGTCATCCCTATGCCATGAAATGAATCTAGGATTCAACTAGAAAGATCACCATATAACTGTTTGTATTCACTATTTTACTTAGTATCGGCTTAGGCGAGTGGGTTATCCGCTCACCAGTACGGTTGTGTACTGACCCACGTTTGTGGGCATTATTTCAGGTACACAGGCGTAGTGGCGCTGCTTGGATATACGAGGCATGATGTATGAACTGTAAGTACCTTTGTGGGCTAGAGAAAAGAGCAAGAGCATTTCATCGTCTCCGTGGCATCGCCTTTGTGGCATTGCCTTCGGGGCATTTCATTTGGACCCTATCGTGAGCTTCGCTGCGTATTACTCTGATTGTGTGCTTGGTACACAATACTTGACTTCCGCTGCAACTTGGTTGTTTCAATGATAATATTTGGTGTTTGACAACATCGCCTTGTACGAGCGCAACTCCAGGCTCGTACGGCATCACGTCCCAATGAGAACGATTGTCCTGCGGGAGAGCTGTAAACGTGGTGATTCACGTTCAGCGGGGACTATCGAGCTTGCGGGAGATTGGGGCATGACAAACTGGTATCAGAGCGCCTGGTTCATTTTTTTGGACTTGGTCCTTCGCTTCATCACAAACTCTAAATAGCTTCCGCGTGTCGTCTAGCTCTTGACTCTACTCGGTGCCGTATTGGATGTTTCATGCAATAAGTCTATATATTGCTGGTTGTAGCTGCATGTTGTTCTTGGTTGTGCTGCCTTGGTTGGTTTTCGTTAGATCGCTTAGCCTCGTTAGGTGTTGTTGCATTCGTGCAGCAAGTTGGTTGGCGTTGTTGCATTTGTGCAACAAGTGTGGGCTTTTGTTGGGTTGGCTTGGCTTAGCGTTCGGGAGTTTCTGATTGCTTCAGTGGATCTGTTGGTTGGCAGACGAGATTTGGTTATGCGGCATGTTTTGAGTAGAAGCATTGGATTTGAGAATGGATCGTTGCACGAGTTGCTCGTCTAGCGACTGTGTTGGATAGAAGTTGGAATTTCGGCTGTGGCGCATCGGTTGAGCATGTTTGAGTTTGGCTTGAGAATATCAGAATAAGTCTGCACGAGTTGCTCGTATAACAAATGTGTGGAACCATTGGGTATTGGGTTGGAATATTTGGAAGACAATCGTTGCACAATTTTCGTGTAGCGAAAGTATCAGACGGTTTGAGAATACCTGGAAGTATTGAGAATGGGATATAGCACAAGTTGCCTAAAGAGATTGATGGTTAAAGAATTGGCTAAGTTTTGTGTCAGACGTAAGTTGGAATGGCAGGATCTCGCATGAGGGATGGCTCGAACGGATCTTGGATCCAGTGCAAGGAAATCGTAATACGAGTAGCGACTTGATTCGAAGTGGTATATGGGATCAAACGTGTTAAGCAAGGTATTGAAAGTATTTTTGGATGGACATTAATGGAAATTGCCTGAACGAACTCGGGTATTGAGAATACATGTTGGTTGGTGCAAGTCGATTGAGTTAAGAAGAATAAAAATGGAGCAAGTGAATATTGAGTTGAGTATATCGAGAACGGACTGGTGCAAATGGAAGTATCATTGGACTTGAGAGTTGGACGAGATCGGAACGAACAGTTGGGATACGCTTGAACGAGCGATGGGTGAATCGAATGATAGCGAGCACGAACTACGATTTTGGGCGACACATTTGAGCTGTTGGTTGAGCAAAGAAACACGATTTGGTTTGGAGGGACAATGAGATAGATTCACACAAACTTGGAAGATTTTGGATATTGCTGCTCGAGAAGTCGACTCAGTTTAGCGGAAATAGAATTTTGGGCAAGATGGTGCAACAATGGTAGACGGATTCTCCGGAAGACGTGGACGGATTGTGGCAACAACTGAGGACAAAGATTGTGGTGGACAGACTTTTGAAGATAGCTAAATATGGGAGCAACGTCGGAAGAAATCACTGTGCTGCTCGAGCAAGTTGGACGTGCATTGTGGAACGCGGCAAACGGATAAGAATTAGAGGAAGTCTTTGGTTTCGGAAATCATTGCAAGTGGTAGTGCGAGAAGTCGAATATGGCAGTTCAGAAAATTTGATGGATTCAGGGCAGAACGACGGATTAATGGAAGACGGTTTCAACGAGCGCAGTTCTCGAATTGTTGGCTTGGATAGATAGCAAGACTTTAGGCGGTTAAGCGGCATTGGTTGACAGATCAGCAGAGGTAGTGCATGAGTTCTCGGATTCGGAAGTTCGCTCGGATGGAATGGTTGGATTTTGATTCGGATTTGCAGATGAGATATAGCATGGTTCATAGTAACTGTCCATCGTGATGATTACAATTATCGAGCGTAGCTTCGGGACAGCTGACCCTAGTGACTTGCCCGCAGATCAGAGATTGAATATGGTTGACCCATAGAACGACCCTTGAGGCGGCGTATTTGGGAATGCGTCGAGGGCAGATGTGAGCAATGTGATTTGGCTTATTGACTGAGAGTTCGATTTGAGAGATCCTTGGGATAGCCTTCAGCTGAAGATGCAGCCGAAAGATCAAAGCGATGGTGGGATTGGCCTAAGTCAACTGATGAGATTCAGAGTCACAGATTTTTGTAGATGGCATCGCCTCTGACTCATCGTGCCCTGGAAGGGAATAGCATTCATATGAATTGACGACTGTGAAACTAGCTCGTGAAGTTAAAGCAGCGGCTCGTTCAGATCAAATCCTTGCGAATACTGGAAGGGACAGATTTGCTTCAGATTTATAAGATGTCTCGAAACTTAGTCTGGGAAGCGTGCTCATTCGGAAGGCGAAGGTGATATCCTATGCTTCGAGGCAGTGGAAGCAGCGCGAAGAACTATTCCATGCGCAACCTAGGAATTGTGGCGAGTGTGTCCACGTTGAAATCGTGGTGACACTATCCCTTTGGCGTGGCGGCGAGATCTTCGTGGATCACACGAACCTCAATATAGATGTTCACCCAGCGAGGTATTGAGATTGAGGAAGAAGTGTTTGGTTGAGCTGATGAGAGCAAATTTGATATTTGGGTAAGTCGCCTAGCTGGGGTAGTATCAGTTGTGATGATCGTTTGGTGCATGAGATACATATTTGGAGATATTGCTAGTGCGGATTCAGAAATAGTTGGATGGATTGAGTTGGAACACGAACTGATTGAGTCGATGGAAAATTATCATATTTGAGAATAGTGCTCGAGCGAATATGTTGGAATAGAAATCGAAATTTGGTTCAATTGGGAGTAAAACAAGTGGATGCCTCGGACATAAAGATACCCTTGTAACTTGTCCAAATTCGCTATCGCAAAGCTCGGCTGAAATGCATGTATTTTAGGGACGCCTTAAATATGTGTACGATCCAAAACTAAGCGATACGAAGAATTCGTATTGAGCTGCAAGGAGGATGTGGGAATATAGAATTTGTACGAGCATTCAACAGAGCGAGATGCTGAGTCTGGATCAGGATAATGTGAGTTGCATAGAGCAGATCCATGGAATTGGATTATGACATGTGATAGGAATGAGTACCAGCACGGTTCGTGGACGAACCTGATTCTAAGTGGTATATTATGTAACGCCCGCAACCGCTCGGAGCGTTACGCTGAGTCGGATTGAATCAAACAAATGCGGGTTATATTTGATTTGTTGGATTTTGGGAAGAAGTATTGATTGAGTTGTTTCATGTGCAGATGGCTGGCGGGTTCGATGGAAATCAGGTGTTCGTTCAGAGCAGTACTGAGATAGCTGAGTTGGAATGATAATGCCATCTTCCTTAGTTCGATCAGTCGGATGATTTGTAGAGCACGGCCTGCTCGCACGGTCATACCAGTTGAGTAGATCGCGCTTGCATCGGACCACGGGTTCAAAGGATTGGCCGTATCGGCAGGACAGGATGCCTAACGGGATCAATCATTGTGAGTGGGCTCTTTCCCTTCTCCTCTACTCCTTCATGCCTAATAATATGGAAAACACGTAAAGGCTTGAACACTTGGATAGAAACATTGGGAATCACTATACTGAGGCGTGCATAGAGTGGAGGTCGTTGGCTTGGTAGGATTGTGGCTTGATTTGGTTTGCGCGTTGGATAGTTGGAGCTAGAGTTGGAATATTGCATTGGAGGCAGTTGGTTGATTGATTGGGATTATGCTTGGACAGTTGGAATGAGTCATTGATGCATTGGGAATATCGGGAATCTGGGCGAGCGAGCGTGCATCTGTGTACGAGTATCACTTGGTCGCTTTGTCTTGCAAAGCGAGCAGTTGTGGTTCGAAACCGAACAACTGCATCGGCGAGGGTGTTGTGCCTCTTTTGGGGCATTGTGCCATGGGTTAGCTTTGAGAAGGGTGTTGCACCATTGGAAATACTGTGTTGAGAAGAGGCATTGTGCCTATGGGAATAACTTGGATTTGGTGCCTTGGGCTATATGTTGGAAGAATGGTTATGGATGTTTTGGTTGGATAATTCATGAAACGAGTCTAGGATCGCTTGGTGGGGCGAGAATGTTCGATCCTCTCGTCATACCTACTGTGTCTGCATAGTCACGGACAACCTGCGTGGCACAGGGTTTGGTTTCCTGGAACGGGATGAGGCACCGGGGCACCGGGACCGTTCTACCATGGAGGAAACAATGGGCATCGCGCGATTGGGCGCAGTGCTGGTAGTCCGATACCACCAGGCGGGAGTAGCTGCCCAACCCTGGATCGGGTAGGATTGCCCTATTGATCTTGGTCCGATCAATGTCCTTTATGGCTTTTAGCCAGTGACTCCATATAGTATAAGTGATGGCTTGCTTTTCTTTTGTTGGTTTGGCTTTCGTGTAGGCGCGGCCACCTTGCCTCGGCAAGAGTGTGCACTGTGAGATTTGGATTGTAAATGTTGGTTGAGGATGGATATTAAGGCTTGGTTAATGGTTCGACATGTTATCGTGTTGCTTGGACTTGAGCAGGACGGTTTGCATGCTAGTATCCTTCGAGTTGCTTATATATTTGCTTGTCGTTTGGTTTGAGTTGAATGCTTGCATGCTTAAACTGCTTTACTGCTTTCCTTAACATGTCATCTCTATGCCATGAAATAAATCTAGGATTCAACTAGAAAGATCACCATATAACTGTTTGCATTCACTATTTTACTTAGTGTCGGCTTAGGCGAGTGGGTTACCCGCTCACCAGTACGGTTGTGTACTGACCCACGTTTGTGGGCATTATTTCAGGTACACAGGCGTAGTGGCGCTGCTTGGATATACGAGGCATGATGTATGAACTGTAAGTACCTTTGTGGGCTAGAGAAAAGAGCAAGAGTATTTCATCGTCTCCGTGGCATCGCCTTTGTGGCATTGCCTTCGGGGCATTTTATTTGGACCCTATCGTGAGCTTCGCTGCGTATTACTCTGATTGTGTGCTTGGTACACAATACTTGACTTCCGCTGCAACTTGGTTGTTTCAATGATAACATTTGGTGTTTGACAATATCGCCTTGTACGAGCGCAACTCCAGGCTCGTACGGCATCACGTCCCAATGAGAACGATTGTCCTGCGGGAGAGCTGTAAATGTGGTGATTCACGTTCAGCGGGGACTATCGAGCTTGCGGGAGATTGGGGCGTGACAATACAACATACAATCTAGAGAAAACTTGCATGGTTATGGTCTATTTTATCATGGTATTGTAGTCTCTATCAGGGTGTACTACTAACTACATTCTAGTAAAAAAATTACTGATACAAGCTACGGTACTAAGAAATCAATCAATCAATCAAATCGACGAAAAAGGAACAGAAGGAAAAGAACAGAGCCTACTAACCCATCACCTGGACATCTTCATCCTCTAACATACACTTAACTCTGGCACATTCACTCACTAATTCCTATCCCTATACACTGATACCCATATCAACTAATCACTAGTCCACAAGATATCCATGGATAAATCCACATTGCACACACATGTCTATTAATACCAAAATCTGATACCAAGGACCTCTAACACAATCATAGGTCAATGATGCATCCAAGGTTGATACCCCTATCCCTTTGGTACCACTATTTATACTACAAGCACACCCACTGCTAGCTCTTTTACCTTCTATAATTGTTTATACTAGTTGTTCTTATCACTCAAGTGCATACCAAGTGCAACACACCACACTAAGTACTTCTCTCTCTAATACAACTCTAGATGGACACCCAAGTCAGTTTGTAGTGCCATCTCAAGCATGCTCAAGCTAACAGATCCTTATACATGCACATCATCTACTCATATACTAATATACATTTCTTACCCACATCTATCTAAGTATACATATATATACTCACAGTCTCTAACACTCAAGGTACACATAAATACACCAATTGTCTACACCCCTCAACTGTGTACTGAATATTGCACTACCTGAATTACTTACACTATTACTTCCAAATGATTTTCTATCCATATTAACTGATATACCAATATAATATTATCACACAAGGTACTTACTGTTACTAGTACATTGCTTAACTAATTCTTGGCGTAGAAACACTAGCACTCTTAGTATAGTAACACTAGCTTCATCATTAGATTACCTCATCACACTCACTAGAACTCACGATCACTTGCACTAGTTATTAACTTCTATAATACACATGCTTCACTTCACTCTTAAAGGCAGACATATTGTTCCATATCTCTATTGATGTATAAGTATCTCACTTTGACCTTTTACAGGCTGATACACTAATCTGTGATACACTTCATACCTTCTATGACCAATCTTGATATTTCTCAACCCATGGCACACTATTGGAATTTTTCAATACTCATGCTTCCACTTTCATGAACTTCCACATTGACACTCAACACCCACTGTGCATCCTGCACACAATTTCTAGACACTTCTTTCACTATTGTTTCCAACACATCACTTGCCTCAATATCAGGTAATATATCTATCACTAGTCATATACTGATACACTCATATCTACTCACATCATGGTCCTACTTTTATCTGTAACATAAGTCTCACTACTTAGCACAATGTATTCTTATTCTCTCACACTCTCTTATACACTTATGGGTATCCTCCTACTATGGCACACTCATTAATTCCCTTTATGCATATATATTTTTTTACTCTTAACACACCCAAGTATCAACCATCAAATTGAATATCATGCTCCATTAATTTTTAACACAATTTTTCTTGATACTTAATTGTTTACATGGATCACCCAACTACATGAATTCAGGACTATCCAGGACTGGCATGCTGACTTCGATATTAACTCTTGGAACCCTCACTGATACTCTTTACTCCCCCTTCTACCTATAGTACCAATACTAACTATAATGATACCTATCGTAGAACTATTGCTACAAGGTACTACGCTATGGGTTAACTCTAGATTGATGCCTACTGCTCACATGTCCAACCAATAGACACTTACAGACTCACAAGCCACACTCCCAACATTCAACACTGATACTCAAGACACAAACCTAATTGCAAGTCACCAATTATCACACTAACATGGATCCTTAAAGAAATAAAGCTCAAAAAAGAACTGGACTAAGGACTGAAGGTATCTCTACTGATAGCAAAGAAAATGATGGAACAAGGTCCTATAATAACCGAAGTAGATATGTATTGAGATGATACTTTAAGAAACAATTTAAGATAAAATATGATAATCATACACATCTGTCCAAAATTATGACACTCAGAATCCTTGCCACGCCAGTGAGCATAGCTGCGATAAGCGATAGATTCCATAACTTAGGCATACAACTCTATAATCATGTCGTCTAGAATCATCGCTGTGCCGACTAGTATAGCTGCAAGAAATTCTAAATTTCATAATTAAGATATATACATCCGAAGTCAGGTTCCTACGTTTCTGACACACCAGCTAATATGGCTGCGATGAACTCTATGCTCCATAACCAAAGCAGGCGTTTTATCTTTCTCACTGTCCTCATCAAGATATGTTATCAAATGATACCATAAATTTTAGTCCGTAAAGTTTATCTCGATAAGAAATCAAATTCAACAACGATACCAAGAATTAAATTTAACAATCGATCAACAAGAATCAAATTCAATAGCAACAAGTGAGAGCGGACGGGAACAAGGAAAGAGGATTTAAAATGGAAATTATAATAATATTCTCAAGGGTCATCCCAGAAATCTCTCAAATAATTTGTGATTGAGTATCCTCTCTCATCCTAGTATCCTATGTACTATATTCTATTGCAGGCACGCAGTAGTACAACTAAGACGTCACACTACCACGATATCGCACTACTTGCGAAGCCTGACCTGTATGGGCCACAACTTAAAAATGTGTCATGAACCGCACCCGATATAGGGGCACGAGTACGTGGGTACGTCCAACCTACGCCGCAACATCGGCGGTAGAACGTTGTCTAGGTCACAATACTAACTAATCAATCTCACACGAGTATCCAACTCCATAAGGAGACACAGATATCATAATATAATAGGAAAATACTCAATCACAGAACTAAAGCACGATAAGATATCGAAGAAAATAAACGAAATACAACACAAGTCTAAACAACAAAAATAGTCTAACCTGCAAAAATAATATCCTAGTCTCAAAGTATGTCGAAAACAAATCCGGTACCATAAACTGCTAAAAAAAACTAACTGAATAACTAGTGATCCCGGCTAGACCTCCCAGAAATTACACCTGAACTACAAGGTCCAAGGCTGTAGCTACTCTCCCTGTGATCCATAATATGTCGGACACCAGTTCTCTAAGTCACAGTCTGGAAAAATATTTCCAATCAGGATTAGAGCAAAGTACAAGTACTAACAACAGTTCCATGTATATTGACAAAAACTATAATACAGTGTAAAGAAATACAAGATGGAGATAATACTAGAAATAAGAAATACTGGTGAGTATGAAATACTGGAATAAGAAATACTGGATAATATATCATCATCAATAGTACAACTAGCAATGAACAGAAATACAAGTGCATGCTAGAACAATGAATTAGAAATACAAGAATAAAATATCTAGCTAAGTGTGTGAAACATCAGTCTATCATGTGATCGGCTTGGGATTGATCATGCTTGTTACATATGATTAGCTATGATTCATGTAAGGTCAGACTAACCATCCGGTTAGCTATGATGCGAGCAATAGTCATGCTAATCATATATAACAGACTATGAGGCATATAATGGTCAGGCTACACCCTATGTAAGGTGTGAGGTGAGCTATGATGCATGTAGAGTGGGGTATGATCACATAATCTACTAATATTTTCTCATCCCCAGCTAGCACGATGGATTCCAATCACGACTCCTCGTGCAGGTCTTGATGATGCTAACTCGTGTATCCATAGTGTCAGAATCAAGTATGCTATACAACTAGAATCATAAAGATGATCAACATAATAAAAACTGTCAGAGAATGTACTCGCCTGTGGTCCCAAGCGGGCAATACCAATGTCCTGCTCCCGAAGTCTCGCAGGACGATCCAAAGGTCCTATATATATATATATATATATATATATATATATATATATATATATATATATATATATAATACAATATAGCATCAGTCGTTACACTAGCACACACACAAACATATTTACACTAAACTCAGAACTACGCTAGGGTGATAACTAGTCAACTAGCAGGGTCAAGTGTGCGTGTCTAAACGCACATGTGTCATATCCTCGAATACAGTGCACAGCAAGACAAACAACTAACACTAACACATGTCCAAAACTCTAATTCCCGTGTAACACCAACACATGTCTAAACTAGTATGTTAGTGTACCCAAGGCAGACAGTTCACTAACACCTAGGGTCATGCAAATACATAAATACGGGATACCCACAACTAATACCTATGATTACACAACATATGTAATACTAAAAATCAATTTTCCATGAAGTAAATAATAAACCTAATTACTATTAAAGTAATTACGAAACCTAATTACCATTAATACTAATTACTATTAAACGTGTACGCATGCACACTAGGCACTAAGGTTCATGACTACACAGTGTTACGCAACAACACAATATAAAAGAAGAGAGGACAGGTTCAAACTCGAGGTACGCATGATCGAGGAGGGTGACGCTGACCGGAGAGGGTGCTCAGGCTCCGGCGAGGGTGGTGATGATGATGATGACGATGATGATGGTGATGATGTTGATGATGATGATGATGATGGTAATGATGATGATGATGATGATGATGATGGTGATGATGACCTAAGGATTAGGGTCGACCATGTGCTCATTGGGATAGGGTTGGCTCATTGGGAAAGGGGGTGAGGATGAGTGATATTTATAGGAGAGTGTGTGTGGTCAGGATGATGCTTCATTTTGAATGAAGGGCCAAGATTTAATATGAAGGAAAGTGCACAAACAAAAGTGGGGGGGGAGAGAGAGAGAGAGAGAGAGAGAGAGAGGGTTGGACCGGTCAAAGAGGGAAGGAGGTTTTCTTCATTGGCTTTGACCAATAGGATGGCGATACCTCCATATTTGCAATTAAGCCCCTTAACCTTCGGGTATTTGCACATGAATGAAAAATGATGGGGATTTGGTGTGGGAAGTGGTGTTATGTGTTGTATAGGGAGAGGGGGTGTTGTGTGTTTTGCATGGACTTAATGAATGGGGTATTGGATTAAATTGGGGTTAAGTTGGGATTATGTTGGGTAACATCAATTTTATTAAAATTAATATAATTGGTGTTCTTAAATTAATTGGAAGTACATGGGCTAAAATTAGGTGGGACACAAGTGTCATAGACGTAGAAGACTTAGAATAGACGTAGAAGACTTAGAATAGAATATTATCATAATTTAGGTTGCACAAAATGGGTCAAGATTGTGTCTCCAATTTCGATTGGAACGCACAAAGATGCAAAGTTGGATTTATTTAGAATTAAAAATAAACGTCTGCGACGAATATTGTGCGACTAAAATAAAGCACAAGAGAGCATATTTATAAGTTACACAAATATCAGAATGGAAGACTGGCACGTCTAGGACAAGGGTGTAAAATTTGTTGGAAGGCAAAAGCTAGTGTAGCGCTCCCAATATCGAAGCAACGGTAATGCACAACAATTAAATAAAATCACAATAATAAATTACAACCTCAATAATTAATCCTAAAATAATACAAACTTAATTCATAACCCTATATTTTGGTCAGGGGTTCATCTAGTGGGTCTCTAGGTCTAGTCCACTAACACATGCATTAAAGAACACTATAATATATATATATATATATATATATATATATATATATATATATATATATATATATATATGCACATATCATGCAATTTTTTAAAAATAAATATACACAATACTTGTAATAATAAAAATACAAAAATATCCCTATTTTAGGATGTGGTAGTGACACTTCTAAACCGTTTGTATATCCTCCAATAATTAATAAATAATCCTTCTAACTACAACCATATGTATATTTCTCATGTAAAAGATCTTATAATTCTTATAATTACCTGAATACACACACACACACACACACACATACACACACACACACACATATATATATATATATATATATATATATATATATATATATATATATATATATATGAGCACTATGGCACATATATGAATAGGAATAGATTGTACTAGTGCACATGGGTGCACATGGGATGTATGAGCTAATTCATATTGGTCCACATATGCATGGCTCATGTAGGAATATGAGCACTATGACCCATATCTCGTTTACCCTAGGTACATAAGCAAGGAAGGGTAGGGCAGCCTCACGTAAGAGACCGAGACGTAGACTCTGGAAGAGAAACTAAAGAGAATCACTCAAGTCACGCATGAATTCCAAGTGGAAGAAAATAGACTGAATGAACTTGGTTATTCGCTAAGGACTGGATTGGTATCAATCTCCCCGTCGGCTAGCCACTCAACGGGGCCACTGCTTTTCCGGACGGCAAGTTGTATCACTTGAACTGTGGGTGTCTCGCTTTTCTTATATATATATATATATATATATATATATATATATATATATATATATATATATATATATATATATAATCAGAAGACTATCTTTTATATATCAACGACAGTCCCAACTCAGGAAACAAAACGTGACTGAGTTCACGCAAAATTGAACACAGCCACGAGTGAAACCTCGTCGCGACAAAATGTGCGAAGGTGCGGCAAACAAGACTATCTTTTATAAATCAACGACAGTCCCAACTCAGGAAACAAAACGTGACTGAGTTCACGCAAAATGGAACGCAGCCACGAGTGAAACCTCGTCGCGACAAATGTGCGAAGGTGCGGCAAACAAAAGAAAAGTATACCCTTCCCCCCCCCCCCCCCCCCCCCCAATACTGACCAATACGAAGCAATAAAGAGTATAAAAAAGATAGGCTGCTATCCATAACAATGACAGCTTGGATTAGCCTCTCTCTCTCTCTCTCTCTCTCTCCCTCTCTCTCTCTCTCTCTCTCTCTCTCTCTATATATATATATATATATATATATATATATTCAATATTCAAATTATATTTAAACTAAAATATGGTATCATCTAAACATATATCTAAAGTTCTACAAAGATATATATAATTTTTTTAATTAAAATATATTCAAATCATATTTAAACTATTTTAATATAATATAAATTTCTATCTAATTTTTCAATAATATTAGATAATTTTTTCTATCTAGTTTTTCAATATATATATATATATATATATATATATATATATATGTTGCTTAGAAATGGCTCAAAAATGAGTCGTCTAAGTCGTATGTATATCCTCAATTATTAATATATAAAAAATTAAAATCCTTTTAACTGCTACATATGTTATATCCCCACGTATTTTAAAAAAAAATCAAAAATCCTTTTAATCCTTTTAACTACTTGAACAATAACAAATTCTAAAATATATTCAATATTTAAATTATATATAAACTAACTACATGGTATTATCTAACTAAACATATATCCAAAATTCTAAAAATATATTTATTAAAATCATAATTAAAATATATTCAAATCGTATTAAAAATTATTTAATTTCCTATGTAAAATTCTAATAATATTATATTATATATATTTTCTTTTGGTACGTGCAATGTACGCACGTGAACATGACTAGTATATAATAAAATCTTTTGATTATATATATATATATATATATATATATATATATATATATATATATATATATATATATATATATATATATATATATATATATATAACTAATATTTCAAACATTAAAGTTAATTAATGCTAACAACTTTTAAGATAATGATAAGGTAACAATATCTTGACTATCTAATTTTTTTTTTTTTATTAAATATATTTAGAAGTATTTTCAAACGTTAATAAAATATGTCATTATTAAATGGTTATGATGGTTGAACATTCAATTACATGCATTGTAATTTATCTTCTTCTATTTTAACTCTAAATTATTCATTAGCAAAAATGAACAAATTAAACAAGTCAAGCATGGTGATCTTTCTAATGAGAGTTAAAATAAATAAAATTAGAAGATAATTCACCCACTTTGTCTTTCAGGTTCATAGGGTCTGTTCCATTTTTCTTGTGGTAACCATGGCCAATTTGTGTTGTTTCAAGTACTACTCTCTTCTTGGCATGCATCGGTCAACTACACCGTCTTCAGAGCTTTAACGATCGGGCGGCTATGCCATCATTGGAGCTTTAACGATCAGCTGGCTGCGACATCATCGGAGCTTTAACGATCTTGAATGATGAAGGGACTCATTTAAGTCTTATTCTTGGTTAGAACATCGTGCTGCTAACGTGTTATAAAAATAAGAAAGAGAAAAATGGTAGCCGAATAGAATAGCTCTGAGATTTTCTTGTTAACAAAATTTGTAGAGGAGGAAATGATTAAATTTAGTATGTATCCGAATAAGGGTAACCACTTATTTGTGGTTATCTATCTATCTATCTATCTATCTATCTATCTATCTAATCAAAAAAATTGGCTTCACCGTAATTTTTTTTACTTCGAAATATCTATTAATATAAAGTGGCTTGGAAATGGCTCAAACAAGAGCCGTCTAAGTCGTTTGTAAATACTCCATTAATTATTTTTAAAAAATTAACTGATTATTTAATTACTTAATATGATTTACTTATAACTAAACAACTCTAACTCAAGTGGTTAAGATGTGAGGCATTTTTCTTAGTTCAATTCCTAGGAACGATAGTATTTATAATAAACTAGTAAATGTACGTGCGTTGCACGTAAATTTTCTCTCTCTAATATTATTGTAAAATAGTTTAGATATATTTTAACTATATTTGTTATGGATATATCTATACTCTTTATAAAAAGTCTTAAAAAACTAGCCTTCTGAGCTGTATGTATATCCTCACGTAACTAAAAATTAAAAAAATAAATAAATTTTAACTAATTGTTTAACTACATAATATTATATAATTATAGCCAAACACTTCTTTTAGCTCATGTGATTAAGGTGAGAGACATTCTTCTTGGTTGGTCAAATTCGATTCTCCATGGTGTTATTTATAACAAATTTATTTTTTTCAATAATTTTTTACGTAATATTAATTTTTTTAAATAAATGGTTGATGATTTACAAACGGCTTAGATGTCTCACTTTTGAGCAATTTTGAAGGTTCATTATAAGAGTAGAGATTTATATTTAAATTATTTTTAATAAATTTTTTTATGTGCGTATAATGCATGTGTACGTTACTAGTATATTCTTAATTATTTATTAAATTTAGTAAGAATAACTAGGTAATTACAAATAACAAACAAGTTTGAAGAAAATATAAGCCAAAAAATTAATTTATAGATGATTAAAATAAATGTGCATATATAATAGGTATAGTTCAGAACAGGAAAAGAAATTTGAACTGAATCACTGAGGGATAAGCTTGTAGGGTCTGGGTTCGAATATGATACAAGTATACCCGAACCCGACTTGCTGACAGCCCTCGTCGGATATTTTGGGTTTGGTGGCTGACGCAATCTTCATCTTCTCCTTCCTCTAACATCCCCAAATCAAATCGGAACCCTAACCCTAACTTTTTACTGGAGAAGCAGAAGAGAGAGAGAGAGAGAGAGAGAGAGAGAGAGAGAGAGAGGAGAGAAGAATCAAAGAACTGGTATTGCTCTTCATCATCAAGAAGACAACAGGTTTCTTTCTCTCCTCGATATGGAGCACCTAAAAAAGCGTCCCTACCCCCATGGAGGAGAAGTAGTACACACTCATTCTTCTTTCATTTGTTTGTTTGTGGAGAAAATGGAATGGAATGTTTTTTTCTCTCTCTCTTTCTCTCATGTTACATCTACTTTGTCATAGAATTTCGAACAAGAGGACGATACACGACTGGAGACCACAAGAGCAAGATGTATGTGACTAAATTTAATTTTTCTAATGTTTCGTTCTGCATTCTGTTACTTGTAACATCATGCTCTTAATGGATGGCTTGTCGACTTTTTTTCCCCTTTGTAGTGTCAAATGTTCTCAAACGGCACGGCGAGTTGAAGGAGCGGCTCTCAAGGTTTGTCGATTTCACGTTTCTAGTCACCATGGAAAGAATATCTCAATTCTAGCACACATGGGCACACTCCGGAAATTGGTGCCATGTTGCATTGTGCCGGACGTAATTGGACGTGTCATAGGCACTCCAAAATACATTGGCCAGCATGGGAAATATGTGCCGTGTACTTGTCGTGTCGTGGCATACTCATGTTCGTGCAACATGATCTCAATCATTGGACTGCCATCTGATATAGAAACAATATTTGCAATTAGGAATTGCCTCCAAAATAAGCTTTCAATGTTGCACGGACACGGAGACACAACACCTATTTTGGTGTCCTGGTGTATTTTGGAGTGTCCGATACATATATGTATTCGACACACCACCGTCCAGATTTTTGAAGTGTCTGTGCGTCCTATCAATGTAGTGTGTAATGCTTCCATAGAGGTCAACATTATCCAAGTCTTTGAGCATGATAAATTACTCCCCACCAGTTTGCAATCTGGCTTCAACCCTCTATGCCTTGCCATGAAACTTAGTAGTTCGTCGTAAATTTTTGGTCAGGCAGTTGTAAGCCCCAAGCCCCCCAGGCCAGGAGAGTCCTGAAGGAGAGGCAAAATGATACAACTTGCTATAGTGTATTGCTTGTGCACAAAGAGTGAAATATATGACATTTAAAATTATTTCATGGAGATAAATCCAATTATTTCCTTATTGGTCTAGGCCACTTATAGATTTTGGTCTCACATGATTTTCTTAAGTTGTACCCAATTAGATATTCTTTTTGATTGTTTGCAGTGATAATATTGATTAATTTTATACTCTAGGTCAACCAGGGCGCATTTCCCATACTCCATTTTTGATCTTCCTGAATCAAATAATTCTATGAAATCCTCATAATTCGCTTCATATATTAGCAAACCATCTTCTATGCTTCCTTCTGTAGCTTCTATCACATTGTATACAATTGTAACTTTCGTTCATTGAACTACTTGATCTCATAATTCTATACACTGTTGGAAGTAGGGGGGTAAAATGAGGTTATGTTTGTTTTTTTAATCTAGAACAAATCTTCATGAAGAGCAAGTTACAATCATATGAGGCACATCCTCAATGACAAGTTTATAGTCTCTAGTTTAGCAAACCTATGTTGTTCTGGACGCTAGGCGAGGCGATGCGACATGCCTCCCGATTAGGTGTCACGTAGGAACTTGGGTTCCTTGAAAAAAAACCCCCTTTGGCTCCTGAATAGGTATATATGTCTAAAATGTAACTTATGTTCTATAAACTAAGCATATATATTTTATCACAAAAGCATAAAGTTTAAAATAAGCATCAACTAATAAACATAAAACATTAAGCAAGCAACTAAGTAATACTAATAAGCATTAAGCAAACAAGCATGAAAAGCAAAGTGCAATATATTCCAAAAGGACGATTTCTTAATTATCTTAGTCACTCTCTTCCCCTAAATTGTTGTCATCTATTTGCTCTTCATCTAATCCTTCGAATGTATCATTATCCTTAGACCTGCTTGCCTTCTGATTGAAAATATTTTCCATTGACAAAAAACTAGTAGCAAATCTAGTTTCTGCAGGCCTCATTAAATTTCTATTACTAGTGGATATTCCAATTATATGTAGAACATTAATATGATTGTAAATGAATACCGAAATTGTCTTGCATTCCTTCACAACCTCATCCACCTTTGAATGATCAACAATTTTTTGACACATCAAATTAACACATTGTGCTGCATATTGAGCCCAAAACATGTTCTTTTGTTCCATCAACCATTTTCCAACAAGTTTGTAGTTCGATGCATTATTCGTGACAACCTACATAAGAAAAAATCATGATTCCAAAATTATTAGATGAGTAAATAACTGTCTTATATTCCAATTGAATTCAAACTAATTAATAAAGAGCTCTTACTTGTACAACATTATTCTCACAAACTTCTTCAGTAACTTCTTTCAGCATCCAGAGAATAAGTTTTGCATCATTGACATATTCAGAAATATCAATTGATTAATTTTTTTTTGTTCCTTTAGGACAGTTTACTAGGAAATTGGTGAGTGTTCTGTCCCTTACATTTGTCCACTAATCTGTTATAATAGAACACCCATAAATCTTTTAGTGAACCTTGAATGAGTCTATCCGTTCCTTCATAGCTTTCACCTTCCTCTGTAAAATCATAACCCTTAACTCATGGTATGATGTAGCTTTTAGACCTTCACCAAATTGTCCAATTGTTGCAAGTATTTTAGTAAAACTAGAACTCTTTGCAACATTAAATGAAAGTCCATTTTCATAAAAAATATTCAACAATGTAATCTCATATATTGTTCCTAGTCCTCTTTCTATGAATATTATCAAGAGGTTTTTTGACAAGCTTATCAAAAGTTGGGGAAACATGTTATCAAGGGGACTCTTTTGCTTGGGCTCTTTAGGAGCCAAATTACTAGTACCAATACTGGAACTTAGATTACCACTTGCCAATTGTTTAGCCTCTTCATTATATCTGTTTGCATGTGTACTATTGCCCAACTTCATATACATTAACTCCTGCAATTGATGTATGTTTTAATTTCTCTTACCTTCATATACATTACCACTTCGCACTATTCCTATCATTGGGTAATGGTTGCCCATAATCCCACCCTGGATCTTTTGATGGTTTCATACGAGTAGAAGTAGAAATAAGTTATACCCTAGAAAAAAAATAGAAAAAGGTTAAGACTTAACAATAAAAAGATTCAAACTTTAAATCAGCTCACTTATGCCATTAATGACAAGCGTGAAAATAAAATTGAATCAAAGAAAAACATTTAAACAAAAATAATAATTAATACTTAAGAAAAAAATTAACTTAGTTCGCCATTAATGGTAGAACTGAGCTGCTAGTTCTCACGAAGAAGATCTAATGAAGAAGAAACAAACGAAAAAAAGAAGAACCTACCTATTTCGAGTTGGGGGGAGCTTGGAGGAGATGAAGAACCCTTCCTTTTGTCGTCTCTCTCACCCTACCCTCTTTTTTTTTTCTTTTTCGCAAAAAAAAACCCTAAAGCCCTAGAACTATTTAAAACCTTCTAAAAATCTCATTAGGAAAAATCCATTTATACCCCTTTCATGTGAATTTTTAACGCCTAAAATCCGATTTGTATTTTCCCTTGACGACCCTAGCCGGTCGTCTGGACATGCGTATAAGACCATCGTTACAACTAGAAAAATTAACACAAAGCAAGTCGACATATATTTTACGTGTACGCCTAGGTCGTCTAGGCGTGCTTAGGCGTCGTCTCTAACAATATAGTTAGCAAACAAATAACCTTATTTTAGTTAAAACTTAGGGTTCGTTTGGATAGACTTTCTGAAATTTTGTTCTGAAAACAGTTTTCTGAAAGTAAGTTATAAAGTTGCTTTCTGAGTATAGAAATTCTGAGTTTGCGTTTGGTTACTTTCATCTGGAAAACTGGTTTTAAAACACAAGTTGGAAATTGTGTTTGTTAAAAAATTTTAGAAAATGATTTTTTTAACTGTCCATTAGTGTCCAACTGTGTCCCTCTCAATCGTGTCCATCTACGTGTCCTGAGTCTACCGTGTCTATCTCTGTCCTGAGTCCCATCTCCTTGTAATAATGAGTCCATCTCTGTGTCCCATCTCAGTGTTCTGAAAAATACTCTCCGTCACTGGAGGGACAACGACCTCGAGGCGGTCGAACTTGGATCAGGACCTCGAGCTCGGATCCACCATCCTCCTCGAGATAAGGTCCGAGGATCTCCACCAACCGATGTTAGGGCTAGGGTTTGGGAGAAAATCGGAGGAGCTGGCCGTGGCCGAGCCCGAGGCCGAGGTGAAGAAGCCGTCGGGCGCAACTCTGAAGCTGCTGGCGACGAAACTGGAGCAATGGAGACGAAGACATGGCGTGCGGGCTCTGACAACGAGGTAGTCGGCTCTTTGCAAATTTTTTTTCTTCAATGTGATAGGAGAGAGAGAGAGAGGGTGTGTGGGATCATGTGACTAAGAGAGAAACTTGGGAGAGTGAAAGCTGTTTTGAGAAAACAGCTAAAAGTTACTTTCAAAAAGTAACTTTTAAACATGAGATTCCAAGATTTTTTTATTACTTCATTCTTGAGTTGTGTGTATCCAAACACATTTTATCCCCTCTACGTTATAACTCAGAAAGCTGAGTTATAATGACTATTTCTGATGTTTCTTGTGGTTTCTAGAAACCAAAAGAAAAACCAAAAGAAACAAAGCTTTTAAGTTCCCAAAGGTTTCCATTTGCCAAATGGACCCTTAGGGAAAGGATCATATTATCATATTAGGGATGGTGTTGTAGGTAAAAAAAAGTTTCTTGTTATGAATATATAAGAACATGTAACCAAGGACTCCAACGTATGTCATTAAGTGTCCAAGCACACAAGTCCTAATATTTATAAGAGAAGAAAAGAATTAAGCTTCGTTCAGCCACCAAAAGGCACTTGCACAAGGTTGGCATCAATCTTTTCTCTTGTAAGTTGTAACTTCAGTAGGTTGAGCAAGGATGTAAGTTTCTTGAGCAATAATTTTTTCCTTGATAAAAGTCTCTTTTGCTCTTTTCCCTTTTAATATGCATGAAATGGTTAGGAGAAGTCCGAAGGCAAAGATAGCTAGGTAGAAATGTTACAACAACTCCAACCATTTATGTCCAACATTGATCATCTTGATGAAAAACACAGGATGCAGTTTACTTACTTTGTCATAGTCTTCATTTGGGTCAAGCTGGAAGAATCTTAGGATTTTAGACTTAGCAGCAGATAGGCATGCCACCAATAAAGGCACTAATTACACAATTCACCTTATTCATAAAGAACATCTTCGATAATTCTTGGTACCTTTTCCGTCCTTTATAGACAGGAGATTGTGGTGAGTGTATATTTAGGTAACCTTAATTAAGCAGGCATGTTAAGCTTAAAAATTCTGGGAAGAAACTAAGAAGACTATTTACAAAAATAGTTGTCTGCTTTACCTTGTAATTTAAGTTTTTTATTGCAACAACAGGGACTCTGACAAATTGATTTTCCTGCGTTTGCAAAAAGAATTTGAAGCTGCACGAGTTGCCCAGACTGAAGGTCAGTTTATCACTTTTTATTTTCCTGAGTATTCTTTTCCAAATAAATCTTTCTTGTATTCATTTTTATGTGCTTTTTCTTGGCATAGTTATATATGGTTCAGTACTTCTTGGCACAATGCCAACTTAAAATTACAACCTGTTATCATGGCGTGAACCGTAATAGTTTTGGCTTTCATCACTTTAGTTAGAGACATTCTTGTATGTGCCAGCCGTAAGAGTTTATTGCTTGCGATTTCCTGTTCTTTGAGGATAAAACATGAACATTGTCCTGATTTGTTCTCTAAGTATCTAAATCGTCTAATGTGAAGGTATTTGGGGGTATTCGGGTGGCACAATATACTCCAAATTAGATTTTCCATCTTGAGAATTTTGACATGGATAAAGCATTATCTGACTAGCTTTCACCCCGCCCTATGTAGGACTGTATATAGGCTGCCGCCATATTGATTCATTTTGACGGCCAAACTCGAGTTCTATAAGATTTTTTGCTTTTTTATTTGGCTAAATTCCTATTCCTTCCAAGTTCCAATTGGATTCAGGTCGGATATGGTATTTCATATAGTTGTATATTAATTTATTTAAATATTGTTTAACTTTAATTACTCTGATTCAAGATATGTAAGCTATCATTTAGGATCATATATATGATTTTTTTTTAAGTATGGTCAAAATGGTTTTACATGATACATACTGAATATACAATATCAAGTCTTGGTCATCTTGATTTTGTAGAGCCTTCAAAATATACTGAAAGATTTTTATAGTCGGCATATATTATCGAACTTTTTATCAGGTTTCTAGTTTGATGAGGTCATATTTAAGCCCTAGTCACAATCACGAACCATCTCGGCTTTATTTTGGAAACCCAAACCCTATTTGAGTAGGCATTAGATTATTGAGTACTTCTTACTATTGTGTTCTCGGTCCTATGACTCTTCAATGCTGGGCCAAGAAATATAGCATAATTTGATATGGAGCCTTGTCAGGTATGTTTTCTTCATTATTTTGTTCATCATCTTCGGGACGTGATTCTAGGAAGTGGGAGAGTTCGGTCTTGCATCGGGTCTTTTACAAGGCTCGAGGTTTTCAGAATCTCGGCTGTCTCTAGGAACATAAGTGCTTGCCGAGTTCTCCTTTTGTGGCGGATGTCCTGCAAACGTCTTATAATATTCACAGCGGAAGGGATAATTTTTCTCATTTAGCACTCTTTTGTTGAATAATCTTATCCTGATCTCAGTTATCTCAGCCTAATATGTCCAAGTTCTTGATATGCTCAGTGAGATCCAAGTCCTTATTTGTAGGATTCCCAGATCCATATACTGGTACCAATACGATTTGCCATAGCTTCTTAGGCCTGATATTGCTACCGGCGCATTTGGCAAGATTCAATCATTATAGAATAGCGTCATACTTGTGACATCGGTAGGATCTCCTGGACCCACATCCATTTTGAGGGATATGTATCCTGGTAAATTTGTCTTTGGAACTAAGATTTTGATGAGAGATTTATATCTTCATTCGATTTGATTCAACGTGATACTTTTGACCATAATGAGGAGATGAAAACTTTTATCAAAAGGAGGCTGAGCATGGAGATATAATTTCTTTTCCTTGAGAGATTGATCTCTTCAGTTGGTCATCAAGTATGGTCTCTTGCCATACAACTAAGGAGAGAGATAATTTCTTTTTCCGCCCCCTAAGGATGAAAGAACTAAAATCTTAGGGTAGACCAAGCTGGCTTGATTGGTTCTTGATATTTCTGGCTGTTATCAAGGGAAATTTGAATCTAAAAGGATATCAGACCAGTATTATCAGAATTTTCTACCTATGCAGTGAAGTATGTTCTGAAACCATGTTCCATACTTGCTGAGCAAGGAAAGATATGCAGTTAGAGTTCTCCAAAAGTGCCGAGTCCATATCCTAAGCTGAGAAACTTAATGATGTCCAATTGTAGCAGTAATTTGAGACCAGCCTTATTACTTTTTGGTAAACTGGGAACCACCAACAACATCACTGAAGACAAGTTCATCTGCTTTGCACGGTTTTGATTTTAGGATCAGGTAGGACTTAGAATGTCATCTTGATCTTTAGTATCTCCACCTCTCTTAAGGTGGAGAGAGTGTTCAAGACAGTCTCACTGAAACGATCGTCAAGGATTTTGTATGGCGAGCTATATCTTGTTTCGTTCTTCTTGATCTGCTGACTGCTGAGTGGCATAACCTGAATACTAATTGAACTACAGATTATCGTCTGATATCAAAGGCTTATCAATGACATGACATCTTCCAGCAATCGTATCATCAATAAGAACCATGCAAGATGCATTGTGACTAGCAAGTGGGTGGGGAAACCTGACAGTTATAACCAAATGTTCTGATCAATGCCAATTTAAAATAGCAGTCATGCCTAAGGGCTGCTGCCGCTCCTTTTTCTCGATTAAGGGAGTGTTTGTCCCCTGTATTGGAACAAATGTATGGTAGTTGGAATATGTCCAGTTTCTGACTTAAGTATAGCCAATTGCCGCAACAAATGTTGCAAGATTTCTCCCAAATTTTGGTCAGAAGATAAATTCTATAAGACAAGCTAATATTTTTACTTTATTACCTTGAACTTTGTCCTATTTTCACCCTACTACCATGATCTTTTTTGTTCACAATAATACCTTAGTTTTTTTTTGTTATCACTTTCACACCATGGAGTCTATGAAATCATCATTGGAATCGGTAAAACGACAAATATAACCCCGTTACTTTTCTTCATCCACCACCCACCCAATATAGGGAGGAGAGCCTGGTCAACACCGCAGGAAGAAGGGCTGAATAACGGCGAGACTAGCAAGGGAGGGCAAGAAGAAAATGGTAGTGGTTGGTAAGGATTTAGGGACAAAGGAGGAGGAAGAAGATGGCGGTGGCGGGTTAGGGTTTAGGGTGGATGTAATATCCTAATATCTCTTTACTTGTTCATCTTCAATAATTATTACAAGGTTGAGTAATATGGTAAATAATGCACATTTCATAGTCCTTCACTTGATAGTGTTTTTGCTACACGTGCAAGCTATAAGGGCTACATAGCAACAATGTGTAATATTCATAATAAGAATGAAAGAAGGTAAGTGCAATGAGGTATTTATTTAATGACTCGTCACTTTTGAGTAAGTCACCAACTCAAGAATTGTCAAGTCAAGAGAGCACAAGTCATCACTTACTTGAAGAGACGGACATGCCCCTAACCTATTATAACCTATTACAACCTATAAACAAGAGAGAGAGAGAGAGAGAGCGTCACTGTGTAGGGTTTCATATCATAGTCCAACATTAATTTCGGAAGGAGAATTATTTAGGGATTTTTGAATTGTAGTCAGTAGAGTCTATATGAGAGAGTAGAGTCCATATGAGAGTAATCCTTGGACTGCTTGTGTTTTGAGGTAAGTTAGTTAATTTTATTTAATATTTTACATGTTTATTGTATATAAAATCAAATTCTATCAATAGTGGTAATTATATCATATGATTCTTGTTGGAAAATACTATATGTCCATGGATTATTTCCAAATTGCAGAAGTTGCATGTTCCTACTGAAAGAGAAGATTATGTACATGCACGTCTCGTCTTGTTGTGAACTAGTAATAATTTAGCATATTGTCATATAATTCAGATATTTTTGGGACGTTGCAATATGTTGTGGATACAATATCATGATGTTAAGTCATAATAATTTGGTGGAGCTCTGTATACAGTTGAGATTATACTGACAAAATTGTGGAGTGCTCACTCCTTCATCCCACACCTTGCCACAACTTTCAGAGTTAGAGATTTGAGGTCCTACTGATCATCGAGCGACTCAAGTGTTGTGAATCGCCAGTACCTCTTTACTAGTTTGTTAGTAGTTCTTATTTAGATAATTAAGTTTAGAAGTTGAAATTCTTTTTATGTATAATATTGCGGATAAAGACAGGTCGGAAAGAGTTTTGATATCCTTTATGATAAATATTTGAATGTGTTTGTGAGAATACCACTTGCGGCTTATCTAATTGGAGAATATTTTGATTTGTATTACAATAGAAATAATGGAGGTATGACAGAAAACTGCAGCTATTGTTATGTTGCCCTTGTGTAAGTTGGTTTTGGGGCGTGTCAAGTAGGAAAACTATAGCAATTTCTTTCCTAAATCTATTATGTCTGACGGTGGACTACCACAAGCTAGGGTTGGTTTTGGGTGCAAGTTGGTTGTGGGTTTAGGCAGGAGTTAGAAGATAGTGGTGGTTTAGAAGATAGTGGTGGTTTAGAAGATAGTGGTTGGTTAGGGTTTATGGCGGAAGGAAATAGTGGTGGTGGGTTAGGGATGAGGAAAGAGGAAGGTGGTGGTGGTGGTGGTTAATGTTAGTGTTTGGAGATGTATTTTTTTGATCTTTAGGGTTATGATTGTCCTAAATCTATTATGTCCGACAGTGGATACCAAGCTAGCAAAGTTAAATTACTTAAAAAGTGAAATTACTTTAAAAGTTCAAGGTATCATTGTGAACAACAAAAAGGATCATGGTACTAAAGTTCACGAAAGAGAAAGTTCAAGGTATTAAAGTGAAAATTAGCTGGACAATTGTAAGACTAGCCGTGTTTTATGGTTCAAAGTGTTGAGGAATTAAAAAGCATGTCTAGAAAATTAGCGTAGCTTAAATGAGAATGCTAATATAGATGAGTGACATTACATTGACAATAAGGAAAACATGTTATTCATTGGAAGCTGGTGGTGGTGTCAACTGAGGATAAGATGAGAAAAAAAGTTGTCTTAAGTGGGTTCCACGTGTGCATTGTAGAGCAATAAATACACCAGCTAGGAGATGCTATAAGATAATAGTTAAAGGTGCCTCTATAACCAGAGGTGGGCTTCCGAAAGTTGGATCTAGGCCGTAAAAAAGAATATGGTTTTTACTAATGTTATAGGGACATGTTCTTCCAAGGCTTCAACACAACAAAGAAACTGAAAAAAATGATACAATAGCGGATCCCAAAATTATGGTATAAAAACTTTGTGTTTTGGACATTTTCTCATTTTTACTTTTTCTTTTGTTCGCAAAACTCTCATTTTTGATACCCACCTTTTTTTCCCACTGTTTGTACCTTTCTTTACTTTCCTCTTTTCCTGTTCGAAGAAAGTTCCTTACTCGGATCAGTACAATGTTGAACTCATGTATTTCTGATCCTATTTCTGACTTCTTGGCATTCATATTCACAAAAATAAGCACGTAATAAAGATTTACTATTTGGCCAAAATGTGTAACTGCTGTACTTTCTGAAATTGAACTGCTTGTGCTGCAGAAATATCTTTGGAAGGTGAACAGTGGAATGATGGGCTAGTAGCTACTATCAGGGAGAAGGTATTGTCTTTTCCTTTTGTTCACTGGGTTATTACAATATTATTCCATATTTTAATTGTTTTTGTTACACTATGTAATTCATGTTGGCTAGAAAACTGTGTACTAATGCGAATCAAATCTTAATACTTCACTTTGCGAACGTGTAGTGGTTATTGAGTTTATGTTTCATAGGAGATGAATGATGCTAATGGATTGGCTTAATTTGATAAACCAGGTTCACATGGAAGCTGATAGGAAGGCACTGTTGAACCAGGCGGACATGCCGGTGGACCCTCATTTTCAGGCAAACGTTACTTATAGGATTGGAAATAAGGTGATTGACAGTTGGAATGGCGTTCTTATTATACTTATTAGCAATATATTTATTTTAGATACTCTTTTTGATGGAAACTAATAATATTGGCATGAAAGGTTTATGCTTTCACTATTTGCAATAATTATAAGTTTCAACATAGAAACATATATGGTTAGTTAATTTCACATGGTTTTGACACATTGTTATGCAAACCCCATATTATCCAATATTGAGACCGTTGGTGGAGAATTAAAATGTAATTAAGAAGTCATATGGCAGTTTTATCTTTCGTCTGTAAGTTCTTCAGATTGCACTGTTCTGGAAAATGCCATTTGATGTGGAAAAAAAAACCTTACACTATTTGAAAATGCCTTTCCCCTTAATTCCCTCTTGGAATTTCTTGCATTTTTCTATTCTCATTTCCTGCCTCTTCATTTTTCTTTCAATGCTTAGTTTTCCGCAATTCTAAGTCGTCTTCTGTATATGAAATCATTAGAGCAGTGATCACTTGGAATGTTTGTTTCTAGGGTTATATAAGGAGCATCCATTAATTCATGTTATTAAATTTGAGATATGGTTTTTGTATGTGTTTTCCCATAACATTAATTTCCTAAGCAATTACAATTGCAAAGGTAGGTATACCTTTCATAAGCTACTGTAGGTGGTCTAAGTACCCTCTACTCAACACAAACCAATGAAATTATAAAACGGAGCTTTCTGGACTTGCATGAAACTTAATGAAATTATCCTTGTTTGGGTGAATGAAACCTCATGAGTTCCAGCTAAGTTGGTAACAATAAAGCTATGTGTGTGTGTGTTCGAGAAATCGTAAATATCAGCCGATATATCATTTTGAGGCTACAACAATATATCTTGTAGCAAACATTGGCCAATATATTAGTTGAAACCCGACATACCAGCCAATATGATGTCGGTCGATATTACCCTTTATTTGAATATTATCGGATTTTATGGGTTTTGAATGAGTTTTCGGGTCGGACTGGGTTGGATTGGTTATACTGTGAAACTAAAAACCCAATCCGTTTAACCAAAAACCTAACCCTAAGTCTCTCTCTCCCTGATTGAATTTGAGCCACAACTCTCTCTCTCTCTCTCTCTCTCTCTCTATATATATATATATATATATATATATATATATATATATATATATATCAACTCTCTCGAGCTCGCAAGAGGAGCTCTCAGTCAGCCACCGACTAGAGTAAGCTCTCCCACCTCTCTCTCGATCTTACTGTTGTTTTGGAGAAAGCAAAAGCAGAGATTTGTAGAGATTAGCGGAAACATAAGAAGAAGAAGAAGAAGAAGAAGAAGAAGAGACCAGGTAAGAGAGTTTTCTTACTTGGATTTTTTCTCTAATTTGCTGCTTTTTGTTTAATTCTGAATTTGCTACTGTTTTTTTTTCCTTTTTTGTTTTTTAAAATTCTGAATTCTGAATCCTTGATTCTTATTTTTTTGTAAATTTTGGTGGATGAAAACACTTTTGATGAGGAACTAATGGAACTTTGTCATTTAGGTAGTGTGTTTTCTTCAAATTTTCTTCAAACGTATATAATAGGGTCAATATATATATATATATATATATATATGTGGTCAGCTATGGAGCATAAGAAAGCTTCTCAAAAGAATTGACAAAGTTTCATGACCGGTAGTCAACTTGATGACAACTATTAAGGCGGGACTCACTTGATCTATGGTTTAAAGATTTCGTGATTGATGCACGATACAAAACTTCATTTTGGACTCAAATCATCGACGTTCTGCATTTTCTTAAATTGCGGCCGCCGGGTCACAAAGCTTGTTTGGGATAAAACAATCAAATCCATTGGAGAGAAGTGAAACCCATTAAATATTTTCTTGATAAATAATAAAATTTATATGAATTTACTGCGATTTCAACGACTTCCATTCCACAAAATGCATGGGTCCAAAAGTTTAGGTATTAATGAGGATGGCCCGTCACTTTTGGGACTTTAATGAAGTCCAAGTTTCTGGGGGTTTCATGTTACCAAACAGCTGAGATAGCATAAGACCTTGTTTGGTTTCATGGAGTTTTATTTAGCCAGACACCCTAATTGGAACTTAAATGACTAATTGTCAGATTTTGTGGAATTCAGGGGAATATGTTTTTCACTCAACACAATTTAAGTATTACCAAGAAAGTTCTTTAGGAATGTTATTATCGTAAATAAAACAAACCAGAGGGTGTCATATGCAAAGGAAAGAGTGTGTGATTATATTTGATCGAAACCTACAGTAAAAGCAAATACAAGGAAATAGACCATAGAGGAAGAGGTGATAATTATTTTATTTTATTTATTAATCATGACTATTTTCACCGCCCCAAAAGCAAGAAGAACCCCTTTCAAGTTATAGTTTGTGAAAGTCTATTTCAGCTTTATGATTATTAGTGGATACCCTAAAATATGTACTCTGTTTATTTTAATTCTTATCTGGAAAAACTTTTACATTTTGGGGAGATGTTTGATTAATCATAGTTCATGCAAATTCAGCAATGTCACACCTTGGTATTTCAGTTTTATATCTGCTTTCTGAAGAGATCCTGCAGAGACTAAATCTTTGGAGACAATAGCAACAATCTTGTACAGTCTTAGTCCCTTTGTGGGCATAAATTGTTTTTTTGGTAAAACTTGGCTACTAATTATACATATTTTTATCTTTGTTTGTAGGTAATTTGTTGTTTGGAAGGTGCACGGATTGGCATACAATATGAAACATATTTTGCTGGTAATCACCTGAAACTCTTTTTTCACTAGATGTGGATATTTTGAATTGATTTTACCCGAACTAATAAACTGAAGTCATAAATTCGTTTGCGTTGGGGAAAGGAACATGAAATCATATATATATATAAACATGAGGGGGAGCAAGAACATACTTTATTGATTATTTGGATGGTGAAATGATAAAATAAATAAATAAATACTTATAATATATATATATATATATATATATATATATATATATATATATATATATATATATATATAAACATGGGGGGAGCAAGAACATACTTTATTGATTATTTGGATGGTGAAATGATACTGCACTGCCAATATTCGCAGATATACAAAGAAATCTTAATCATATACTTTTAGAAACTAGTTTTCTAGTATCTTCTGGTGGTTGCCACAACTACAGTAGCCACCAAAAAAGATGAAGCATTTATATCAAATCTTTGGGATCCTCTACATGAATCCTTTTCTTTCTCTCATCTCTATACAAAGCTTGTATACCACACTGTAGTCTCATATCACGTGGGCTAAAGGAGGATGTTATGACTCACTCATATAAATGTACTAAGGCTTATGTTTATTCACATCAATAAATTAAATTTCTCCCTAAATTTCATGATGTATAAAATTTTATATGTATATTCACACATTTCATGTTTATATATAACAAAATCCACGATATTCATGTATCCCAGAATTAAAAAAAATAGTATTTTGAATCCATGTCGTGTCTGAATTTGTGTCTATGCAACCTAGCTGGTCTTTGTTCATCTCTATAATTTCTTTTAATTTCAAGGATATTCTACGGTTCACATAATACATAATAACTGATGCACTTCTCCATGTTCATTTTTGTGGGCGCTATCCTTAGTCTCACCAATTTGACCAATGATTTTTCTAGTGTTATAGATTTCGCTAGGCGGAATTGGTGTGGTGAAGGGTCGCGTAGTCGGTGCTGCCTAGGCGGCCGCATAGGATTTTTTTTTCGAAATTTGAAAATTTAAATTTTTATGATTTTTTTTTGAAATTTGATTTTTTTTGAATTATTTGAATTATTTAAATTTGTAGAGTTTTTTTTGAAATCTGTATATTTTTTGAAATTTCAAATTTCAAATTTTTTTGATTTTTTGCCTAGCCGAACATGGCCAAACAGGTGCCTAGAAGTGTTGACTAGGGAGTTTTTGGTGCGATGGTATGCCGAACAGTGCTTAGGTGGAGCCTAGGCGGCCGCCTAGGCCGTAATTTAGAACACTGGATTATAGTGATAACTCTTTGGTTTCTCTTACCATCAACATGACGTCTAGGCAGCCGCCTAGGCTGACACTGGATTTTTCCATATGAAAGATAGTGATAACTCTTTGGTTTCTTTTACCATCAACCATGAGCTATTACATTGTGTCTTCTAGTTCTTGGTACTTTTGCAGAACCTACGTTTTGATTTTTAGCTTCATTTGAATCCTAATAAAGTGAGAAAAAGTAATCATGATCGTATACAAATGGTTTCTGGTTCCCCCGTTCCTACATGGAATGGTTTTGTTTTCCTTGCTTTCCACCAAAGAAACCCTTATGTACTTAATTTTCCTACTAATTCTGAATCCTTTAAGTATTCTATTGGTTAGCTCTATATTTCTACTAAAGGTTGTCCAAATGTCATGAGGCTGCCCCTTATGCAGGGTCTGGGGAGGGTCAAGATTAGGCAACTTTACCCCCATATATACGGAGAGGATGTTTCCATGAGCCTAACCAACATCCTCCATGATGTAAGCAACAAGTGTTCCCATTGTGCCAGGCAACATTTATATTTTAAAAGTTAAAATCATTTTATGGTCATAGCAAGTAGCACAAATTGATTGGGAATCACATGTTTTACAGTAGCTTTCATTTAATATAACTAATAAGTTCATCAAACTTATTCAAAGAGGTAAAGGCTTACTGTTGACTGATGTAAGCTATAGTAATAGAACATGGATCATCTACTACTAGCAATTTTCTCATGCTAGTCACCTCTCTAGAATAGGTTTCCTTATTATCTTACTATAAAGTATAAATAAATAGTGAACACTTGTTCCTATAAGACTTAAACCCTACCTCCCATGGCTATGCCACTTTTGTCTCTCTCCATCAACTTTTTACTCGACAACTAATGGTAAAAGATGAAACTTCATCTTTTTAACATAGCAACAAGAAAGTTTTTGGGGTTGGCTATTTGAGTCCTTTTCTTCAATCAGCTCTTTTAAAGGCCATGTTCTTTGTAACATAAACAAAAACCTTTACATAGCAAAACAAATCAGGTAAAATCAAAATCATACATTGGGCATCACAAGTCGATGTCTATGCCTGTCACTGTGTTTCTCTTCCTCTCCAGCTTCATAATGAAATTATCTGGTTCAGCTGAAGGAGATATCATCCGCATGCATGAATCACCCACCTAAACAAATGTGCAAACCAATGCTTGGGAGTAAGGTGCTTGCGATTTGGAACTTCACTTAACAGCTGGAACTAGCAGTCATTTTACCGCCAAGAAAAAAAACAGATATTTATATCCTTGAACTTGGTGGACTGGGCTGCCCGATAGAGGTTGAATATATAACGGAATCAACGGGGCTATCCGCGTTATGTATCAACTTTCCAACAAAAATACTTGTATCAAAAACCTCGGATTTGGCAGGGGAAATGCATTAAAAGGGGGTTGTCCCATCACAAGTCAATGTCTACGCCTGTCACTCTGTGTTTCTCTTCTCCAGCTTCATAAGATGCGGCAGGAATCACATAGGTTTGTGGATGACAGATGATAGACAAAATAAATCTGTGTGGTTCCTAACAGATGAAGGTCCTCCATTGTTGTTAAGTAGTAAATAGTTCCAAAATAGCTTTGTGCCTCTAGATTTGATAACCCCTAATGAGTTGGATGGGAGCTAGAGAACTTTATCTGCTTGAAGTATAGATGAGAACTAGATATCTTTTCAGGTATCTGTTTAAAAGTATACAATTTCTTTAGATAACTGACAAGAATGTTATCATGATAGAAAATAATTTAGTAGTCTTTGTCCCATGGGCTTTCAGGTTACGAGGCGACTAGCCTTCTTTACCCACTGTATCATCGTGTATTAGGTGCTGCGCAATTCGTCAAGTGACCTCAACGAGGTGCAGATCACAATGCATGTATATGATTATAGGTGTCGTTAACATTTTGATTGGGTAATGGAGCCTTCAGAAAGGTCATATCTTGGGGCAAAGATCTAGGAAGTGTCATATCCTGAGGCAGGGATTATGCGGAAATGCCTTCAGAAATATTGAGTGCCTGCTGCTGGCCAGCTTCTTTATAGGATTACTCTTTTGTGCTTATTATTGGGCAGCATTGCCCCCTGTTTTAATTAAACCCATGGGAATATGTAGGTTGCAGCTATTCTGGCTTATTGGGACCGAGCTTTGATGCTTATATAAATTGTCTGTATTAACATAATCTCACATGTACGGATGTTCACACGTCTTTGCTCTGTGCACACACATTAAGCAGTATCCTAAATTTTTTAGTTAGTTGCAAATTGATGGGTTAATAATTGGTGTGCTTTTGTTTAGTTCTTGTGTTGTTATAGTATCAATTATTTTCTCTTCTATTTTACAGGAGAACCATGTGATACTTTCCACTGTATTATTGAAAGCAAATCATTTCTTGACAAAATGGCTGTAATTGAACATACTATACCATTCTTTCTCCCAATACGTGAAGCTGAGACTGACCTCCTCTCTTCCAATGCGAAGGTAAGTTCCTTGCACAAATTTACTCTAGCTATCAGCCCTTCTAAACCTCTCTAGTGATAATGTAATATCATCAATGATATCAGCTTATACGGGTTGATTTTTCCACAGAAATTTATAGACTATGTTGGAGAAATATTGCAGTCATATGTGGACAGGAGAGAACAGGTACTTTATATTTGTAGGGAGGCTTTCTTTTTATTTGTTGTGATCTTCCCTTCAAATTTTTTAAGTATGACAATTATTGCATGACTCAAGGTCAACAAGGTAACTAATTTCTGCATTACATATGCATAATCATGCAGGGTCACCTGTTCATGTTTTTTAGCCTTTGAGATGTTATATACTCTAATTTTGAATCTTTTGTCCTTCTTAAAAATGTTGGTAATCATTCAATAATGTTGAATGTTATCCTATTTAAAACTAACAAGACAAAACAAATAATTCCTAAATGTATCAAATATTTTTCTAGTCTGTAAAATAATTAGTATTTTAGCTTTCCGAAACAAAGAACTCCGAACGTCGATCCGAAACCAACAGACTCTTGAAACCGCAATAATGATACTCATAGGAAGGGCTATTGAGAATTAAGGACAATGAAATTAAAGAATGACACTCCTATTGAGATGATATAGGTTTGTATTGGTAGGAAGACTAAGAAAATACCAAATGGATGAAGAACACTTGTGTACTTATTTATAAGAATGAAGAATAAAAACAAAGTGTACAAACTATTGGATAAAGGTCCATGTCATGATCCATACTACAAGGCCTGGACAAATAGTAACCGAGGAGACATGAATAAAAGGCCAATACTTTTCACTTCAGATGTCAACTTTGACTTAGGATAAGAACATTTTACTTACTAATATTATTGATGGCAAAATTAAATTTTGTATCCCATTACGATATGATCAAGAACGAGAGAGAACCGATACCCTGTTTTGGTATTTCGATTGAAATACCCATAAATGGTATTTTACATATAAACAATATTCTTGATTATTTATGATCTTATGATACAAAAGAAATACTTCAGAATTACTAAATATGGGGGAAAGAGAGCTTGCTATGATTTTTTTATGATTTTTAGCGAAGTCTTAATAGAATTCGTAGAAAGGAAACATAGATGTCCAATTTCATATTATGGATACTATTTACACAAGCTGAAACCGCCATGCCTTTCGAAGAGTTAAAGCTCATTAAGTTACAAATTTTTTCCAGCTATGTACTGGCTATTTGTTATCCATTATGTTTAAGAGCTCCTCCACTAGAGGAATAAGTACCATCTTCATATTGGTAACTTAATACTTTAATGGTTTAATTGCACTTAAAAACCTGAATTATCATGTTTGATATTTAATACCATGAACTATTCTTTTTGAGAACGTAAGGGTCCGTTTGGATAGGTTTTCTGAATTTTTTTTCTGAAAACAGTTTTCAGAGAAGATGTTATAAAGTTGTTTTCTGTATATAAAAAAAATTGTTTGGTAAATTTTTTTAGAAAACATTTTTTAAGTTGTGTCCGTTTTGTGTCCCCAATAAATGTCCCTGTGTCCCAAAAATTTGTCCCATTGTCCTACAAATCTGTCTTAAACTCAATTCGTGTCCGACACAGACACTACCCTCCGGATCCTCTTGTCCTTTGCCTCCGGCGCCGTCTCCGTATTCCTCCTCCCTGTCCTAAAGAAAACCCAAACACTAGCTTCTTCTCCATAGAGAAAACCCTAACCCTAGCTTCAAAACCCTAGATAAATTCGAGTCATGTCCTCGAGTTCGTTGTGTCCTCGAGTTCGTGGCGAGGTAGTTGTCTTCGATCGTATCCTCGAGTTCGTCGTAGTTCTCTAGTTCGTTCTCCAGGCGACTCGTTGCTCGAACAAAATTTTAGTCTTTGAGAACCCTAACCCTAACTTATGTCTGTATTAACAAAGGCCTAGCCCGGGCCTCAAGCTTCGGAGGCAGGGTTCTCAAAGACTAAAATTTTGAAGTGTGCAACAGGTAAGTTAATACAGAAATGCAGTTAGTTAGGTCTTTATTTTGTGTTATGATTGTGTGGAGTCCTAATATTTTATTTCTACTTGGTGTAATTTTTGGGCTTTGTTCATTGGTGTGATTTTCATGTTGTTTCAATGATATTTGATAGTAGTAATATTGAGACATACAAGTTGAAATGCTATCTGAGTTGTCTACAACTCTCTTCCGTCGGGAAAATAAGGACATATGAAGTGAGACAAGTAGATGTGGTGAGGAGAGAGATCCAAAATTAGGGACCTGACTTTGTCTCCTTTTTCCTATTTTATTTCACGTGGTTGGACTTGGAAGTCGTCATGGACCTTAGCATTTTTTTTTCTATTAATATGTGGGCTGAGTTCAATTCGAGGTGGAATTAGGTGGCCACGGCAGAATTAGGTGGCCTGAGACGTTCAAGTCGGACGCCTCATGTAGCTAGGCTTGCGTCTCATGACCAATCCGCCTAAATCCTTGTGCCTAGGTGCCAACATGCACGTGATGCGTAGGATGCTACCTATACAATGAGCAGCAGCCGCTTTTTAAAAGCTTGAATAAACTCAATGCTAACTTAATCCAAACATAGAAGAAATAAGTTAAAGAGTGTATCTGTTTAAACTTATGAGTGAATGTAGCTGGTCCCAATAAGAGTTGTTCCATAGCTATGTTGCGTGGATATGACAAAATGGTGTCCGTATCGTATATGTCCCCGTGTCTGTTTTTATGCAACCTACCTAACTAAAAGTACCTAGTTGAAAATGTCTGTACCCAGTATCCCGTATCCATGCCCGTATTTGTGCAACAAAGCTCCATAGTTTCTCACTATAGGTACTTCATAGTAAAAAATGCTTTGATGTGAAATAAAGACGATTATTTAAAAATAGCCAGTCGAAGAGACTGGCTTAAATAAATGTATCAAGTGGTTCTTTTCAGGGTTTTAAGAGGATTTGAGTTGAAGCAGTTAGTTTTATTCTGTGGGAAGAGTATAATAATTTTGGAATTCATGCAAAGTTGTATTTTCTTCCACTAGCAATCAAGACATGAAAGAATTTGGAACTTGTTGCATGTCTAACAAGTTTCTTATTGTTGTTGCTGTACTTTATGTTTCTTCAACAAAGGATTTTAGAATTCTTACTCCCAACATAAAGGAGACCACTCTTACATATGAGTTGTTTTTTGTTTTCTTGCAGGTTCGTCTTATCAAGGAGCTATATGGAGACCAAATAGGGGATCTATACCATAGCCTTGCTTACAATTTGGTTGAATTTATAATGGATGACTATGAATGGTAGGTGCTTTTTGGCATTGTATGTAACTTAGATCTTTGTTATACGCACCCAAAGACGCATGTGCATATATACTATAACATGGGGGATCTAGGATCTAAATCACAATATTAAACCACAATGTGCTGTCTACAACTATCTTTGGCAAAAGTAATTTATATTGCAAGGTGGAGTCCTTATTTTCCAGCAGTAGAAAACTATGTTCTTGGCTCAAATGGTGTGGGGAGAAAGGTTTTTGTGTAAACTGTGATTCGGTTATTAGTATAGTTGTAGCAGATGTTGCACCTGTGTGTTATTAATTCATTTATCGAAATCCATAAAGAAGCATTCAGAGGGTCAAGTTATTATATTCGGATGACTTATTTTCTTATGTATAAACTTTCTGAGTGATTATTCCTTCTCCTTATGAACTTGGAGACACATAGCATTTAATTATCTTTCTGAGGTATCATACTAGACACTAAGGATCCGAGAAATGAAAAAATTGTAATCTATGTAACAAACATTGATTTCTCTCATAGGCTGGTTCCTGGTGGATCCAAACACAATGATGTCTACTATGTGTTTTGTGGTTACCCGAAGTGTGACATAAATTAGTAAGGCAAACATTGATACTCTCTTAGGCTAGTTTCTGGTTGATCCAATCACAATGATCTCTACTATATGTTTTGTGGTTAACAGAAATGTGACATAAATGAGTATGGCACATTTTATAACATTCCACGCCCATGAGACTTTGATTTGGTATGTACTTTTTACTCTTGATGGTAACTTTATATTCCTTCTTACTCTGCTGTTCTTACATGTCTTTATACCATGTATCATATAAACTTGTAATATTCTCATACACATTTAAGTTTCCTTCTAGTGCAGCAAGGTGACAGTGAGTCTTAGATATGCGGATCTTATTTCTACATTGCCAAGCCGAATAAGGGTTTTAGCATGGCCTGTTCATCTCTCAAAGAAGATGTCAACAATAGAGATAACAGGAAGCGGTGCAGCACTAGCTCAATCTGTACCGTCCCGTCTTTCATATGCCGAGGATGCACTGAGAACCCTGAGCTTGCCAGAAGGTGCTACCTTTTCACAATGCCTGATTCTTCTTTTAGTATAAAAGTAACTATTCTCCCCGTGTAATTGGGAAGGCTTCTTTCCAGTTTTTTCTTTCTTCTGTGAAATTATTTCCCAAGTAAAATTAATTTATTGAATTTTATCGATTTCACGTGTTTGGTGTCTTTTCTTACTACTGCTGTACTAATTGTTTCTTATTTTTTTTAAATCACTAGTCGGTTATGGTTTGATGATTTTGCTTGCTTATTATGATATTATCTTTTGTTATTATTGCCTTTCTCATGCCTATTTTTTTGCAAGCAACAGAATGTTAGAAAGTAGATATGTTATTAAATTTTAATTTTTAAATTCGTTCTCTCTTCTCAGTTTATGAACTTATTGAATTTCTTTTTTGCTCCTACCCGAGCTTTGTGATTGCCTAGAGTCAGCCGGGCACATTTCATCATCCATCTCATTGTTTCTTTTGCTCTGTTATTACAGCGTTTGCAGAAATTGTGTTGAACCTTCCAAGAGTGCTCGAACAAATGTTTCCTCGAGTGGGGGGATCATAATATACTTTCTCCAAGGACATCCTATTAATGCTATTGAGGGGGAGAATGTATATCTCTGCTGCCATGTTTAATTCTCTCTTGAAGTTCATTGGAGATACTTTGACGATCAACCAATGTCGCTGATTTGGGTTTTCTACCAATCTGATGGTTTATCGGTAGTTATGAAGGTTTCTATTTTGTTCTTTCTTATTCCATGATTTGCCAATCGCACTCGTCAGAGGCTGCCGAGCTTTGAGTGGTAAAAGTTGCATATTTTGAGTGACATGCATCTCTGCTTCCGGCTTGCAGATTGGTTTTGTTTGGAAGTATAACTTCATCATATATCTCACCTGCAATCTAGTTAGTTACTGTGTATAAATAGATGGATAAAAATAGATATTTCAATTCTATACAATGAAAGTTATCAGGTTTAAATTATCTTACAAAAAGCTAGGTTCTTACATTTTGGAAATTCATTTTTAAGCATAATTTTTCTGTTCATACAGTCTGGGTTCTGTGTGCTGTTATGCTTATTTTTAACACTGAAGCTAGCCTTGGGAGATGCCTTGAATTTTTTATTTTTCAGAAGTGCCTGTCTGTGAATCCCTAGGGAAGTTCTGTTGGTGAATAAAGAGAGGAGTCAGAGACAGCTGCGACATGTTGGGTAAAATCAATATTCTGAATTACTTGTTAAACCAAGCTTGAAGAGAAACCAATCTTGAAGCTATCAAGTAGATTTCAAAGATGTCATATAGTCTCATACCCTAGGGATTATGCATTTATAGTCTTGGTCATATCACCATTAAGATTACCCTAGGAATTATGTATTTATAGTCTCGGTCATATCACCATTAAGAAAGGCTTTTTTAATATTTGTATTGTCATGATATTGTATATCAGGGGAGAGAATGATATCGGTCTCATCATATTCAATCTTATAATATCGAATCCTCATAATAATCAATGTCAAATAAGGGAGTAAATATGCAATCAAAGAGGGGAGCCTTCAATCGCTGAACATAGTCATTATGGTTATACTTGACAATGAAGACCCATTTACAATTCACACAAGAATAGCTTAGAGGTAAGAGAACAAGATCTCAAGTACTATTAGACCACTGAGTCTGCATCTCCTTGTCTTTAGCATTTTTCCAAGCATGAAGCTTTAGGTGGTGTTTGGATGAAGGTTTTGTATTTCTAGGAATTTATTTTTCATTCTATTTCCATGGAAAATGAATTCAACATTCCCATACCCATGTTTAGTTATATTAGGTTGGGAATATGAAAAAGAAATATTAATTTATTTAGTTTTTCATAAATATTCTTTCATGTTTCTATTACCTAAATTTACATATTTGAGATATAAGTTAAAATTTTGAAAGTAAAGTGAGGGTGTTATTGTCCAAATAAAATATTCATGCAACATTTCTAGGAAAGCAAAACTATTCTCAAGGGGGGCCTTGTGAATTACTTTTCCACAACTATGGGAATATGAAGTCCCTCCTATTCCATCCTAATTTCTAATCCTACACATATCAAACAAGGATAAGTAATCTAAAATCCATTTCCAAGTCTCAAAAACTTACCTAATGTCACCTTAGTGCCTTCACATTATGTGGTATAAAAATAAGAGAATGAGATGAACTAAAGTAGCGAAAGGTAGCACACGTTGGGCAAATAAAATGTACACCTATAAGGTAATTACAATCTATTCACCTTTGCCAATTACAATAAGAAGATCAAGATCATAAGGTGAAGCTTGTGGAGGATACCCAATAGATGTCTAAGGAATGTATGCAGGAACCCACTAAAAAAGCGGGTTTAGCGACATTGCTAAACCTTTGCAACATTTACGAACGTCTCTAATATTAAGTCGCAGATTTCAACGTTACCTATGTCACGTCCAGATTTTGCTGAATCGCTAAAGTCACCGGGTGTGATGCCATATAACAAGGCAAGAGTGTGCACGAGTGATAATCCTTTTGAACAAAATGTTGAAATCACATAGCAGCAGAAAGTTGAAGACACAGTATAAGATTTGAATACACTGAAATGTCGTCTTGACTTACATTCATGAAATAAGAAATAAGATTGACAAGTTGTCATAAAATAATATTTGTCGTTCTACACATTATGTCCTTTTATACATCGAACCAAAATGCTTTCAAAAGAAACAACTTCAAAATACATAAGAAGATATGAAGAGCTTTTAGTCGATTTCCAAGACTTCTACTAGCTTTGTGTACTCGCATCGTTAGCGTTTATGACACCTGTGGAGGAGGGGGTTAGCACATTAGGGAATGTACCGGTGAGCGAAACCAAACTCAAGTTACCTAGACTGACACTATAATCATGTGAAGCATATAATTTCTTAATTGATCTTGCTATTTAGAACTAGATTGATTGACAGTTCATAATCAAAGAAGTAAAGTGACAACAGGAAACATATATCATATCACTTATAAGTGAATTTCTTACCAAAAGTCGAATTGTCCTTTCCTGCATAAGACATAGATTTAATATTTATCGTCCTTACATAAGACAATCGTTAGCATGCATCATGTATATATGAGATATGTAAAACCCCATAATTTTTTTATAGTATATATATATATATATATATATATATATATATATATATATATAGGAATCGGGATCCCCACACTTAAGCATCCATGTTCATTTTTCGAAATAACAGCCGTTGTATTATCTTTTTTGATGGTTCATATTTTAGAACAAAATTTTGCGAGAAATTTGATAGTTTAGGGATCTAATCTGTACCGTCAAAAAAGATAATATAACGACTGTCATTTTGGGGACGTACATGGATGCTTCCCCCCCCCCCCCTCTTTCTCCCTCTCTCTATATATACACACACACTACAGGACCCAAGAGTCCCATTCCTTTTCGTTTTCAGAATATTTGGACTTCATGTTTCTTTTAAGGAGGAAGTCAACCGAGCTTGGACATCAGTTCCTTTTACTGGATGCTACATTAAAACTATGACTCGTAAGTTGAAGGCTGTTAAGACTGCACTTAAGGCTTGGAATAAAGCAGTATTTCAAAAACATTCATAACGTGGTTATGGAAGCCACAAAGAAGTTGAATGCCATTCAGAAGGATACTGCTGGCAACATGGGAGGTGCAGATAATTTTGAGAAAGAAAGACAAGCTACATCACATCTTAATGCCCCTCTTCTTCTTTCAAGAGATGTACTGGAAACAAAAGTCTCGTATCAAATGGCTTGAAGAGGGGGACAGAAACACACACTTCTTTCACACAAGCGCAAAGGTGAAGAATACTAAATCTATAATTTTTGTTCTTGTAGAGGGGAGCTCGGTTATGGCTGAACATGATCATATTCTAGATTTTCATAAGAATTTGTATTCCTCCAGTGCTAATGTGCAAGATTTAAGTTTAGTTGAGGATCTTATATCCTCTGAAGTGATCGATGCAGGAAATGCAGCTCTCTCTGCTGTTCCCAGTGACGATAAAGTTAAGCAAGTAGTATTTAGCCTAGATCCTGGTAGTACGGCAGGGCCAGGTGGTTTCAATGACACTTTATACCACGAATGTTGGGATTTCATCTGGTCTGACCTCATTCCGGCAGTTAGGGAATTCTTCATTAATTGAATTTTTTGCCTGGGCTTAATTCTGATCTTTTTATCTTATTCCAAAGGTGAAAGGGGCTAATAACATTTCTCAGTTTAGGCCGATTGCATTGGCTAACTATAACTATCTATTCCTTGTATTGCTGAAGTGGTAGCTAGAATTTTCTCCTAGTCAAAAAGGGTTTGTTAAGGGAAGGCACATCTCAGTGCTGCTTCAGAATGTGTGAATTTGTTGGACAAAAAGTTGTATGGTGGGAGTATGGAAATTAAAATAGATGTTTCAAAAGCATTTGACACCGTGGAATGGCCATTTATCATTAAGGTGCTGCATTGTTTTGGCTTTTCAAACAAATTTGTTCAGTGGATTAGAGAGCTTCTACATTCCGCCAAATTATTTACATTGGTTAATAGACCAAATGTTCGTTATTTTACTTGAACAGGGGGGTCAGACAAGGGGATCCACTATCTCCCATTCTGTTTTGTATTGCTCAGGAGGTGTTGAGTAGAGGGATTGATAGATTAATTCAACAACATGAATTACATCTTATCACCTCACCTAGAGGATGTGTTCCTCCATCTCATTTGATTTATGCAGATGATTTGCTAATTTTCTGTCGGGCCACTGTCATTGACATTCGAAATCTTACATCATTCTGGATCTATATGGTGAATGTTCAGGCCAGAAAATTAACCCAACGAAATGCAGTATTGTTCTCGGGAAAATGGCTTCTTCAAGGGTACAAGTTGTGGAAACTTAATCAGATATGAAAGTTGTTCCTCTTCCTATGGTCTCTACTTGGGAGTTCCTTTATTTAAGGGCAAGCCAAGGGCTTTTCATTTGCAGGCTATTTTTGATCAAGTAGTTGACATATTAAGTGGCTGGAAAGGGGTTATGATGTCTATGGCAGGGAGGGAGGATTCAGCTTGTGAACATATATGGGAAAGCTTCTTCACTCTTTTCATGTTTATTAATGGCCCATAAAATTATTGTCGTCTCTGCGACAACGAACTAAGAACTTCATCTGGACTGGTGATTATCTCAAAAAGAAGTTGGTCACTGTATCATGGAAAGCCACGTGTCTACCTAGAGATGAAGGGGGACTGGATATCCGGAGTTTGAAGGCTCTTAATAGAGTTTGTCCGGTCAAACTTTCTGCTACAGTTCTTTCTAAAATTGATTTGCTTTCCAAATTTATTCGAAAGTCAACAAGAACAACCATAAACAAGCCGTCCATTTACATGGGTTCCTCAATTTGTTATGGCATCATATCTACAATTCCAATTCTGGACACCTATTCATCATGGTGGGTTGGTGATGGAACAACTATCAATTTTTGGAAGGATTATTTGTTGGATATAGAATTGAAGAGAGACTTCAGCTTCCTAGACATATTTCAAAGAAGTTGTCCGCCACCGTTGCTGATTTCTTACGAGAGGGGGAATGGATTATACCTATAACAAGGATACCTACAGATTTTTGCAGACATTATATCTATTGAAAGGGTTCAACACGACACTCTCATTTGGCATCCATCCGTCACAGGTGAATTTTCCCAAGCTTATATATATATAACTAGTATATACGCACGTGCGTTGCACGTATTTCATATTACTTGAAAAAAAAATAGTTTATTAAAAGAGCAAACGATAATTTCTTAATTTTATTATAGGTGAAAATATAATAGGCATGAGCATGAAAGTTAGGAGAAATTAAATGACGGGAATAGGAAAGGTTTCTCTTATCTCTTGGGTTCGTGTGCCTACTTTGCATGCATTCTTTATTAACTTTTGTTTTATTCTCCAAACTACCTACTTTGCATACATGTATATCTTTGTTTTATTAACTATCATTCCCCAAGTTGGCTCATGCATGCATACATACATTTAATACGTATTTAATTACTGTTTTTAATTACTTAGATATCCTTATCAACATTAATACATATTGAAATGTAATAATGAAGGGTATTTTTGGAACGAAAAATTTTCACGGTGAAACCTAGTTTTGACATTATATAGTAGAATAGATTTGTAGACATCGGGGTGGGTTAAATTTCCTATAGTTCCAAGAGTTACTGGCTAGCCTATGTAGACTCATTCATAATTATATTTATATTCCCCCAACTCGATCCTTACTCATATGGAGGCTCATTCATAATAAATTTTCCACTGAAGATCTGCTTAGGAATCTTGGCATGCCTGTGGTTACAATATCTCTTCTTCAGCTCTTCAAAAGCGGCTTGACTCTTCTCTGTCTAGACAAATTTCACATCCTTTCTGGTCAGCCTAGTCATCGGCTCTGCAATCCTGGAGAAGTCCTGTACAAACCTCCGGTAATAACCTGCTAGCCCCAGGCGAAAGCTCGCCCTCGTGGTGCACCTCTCTGCTGCTGCTGGTGCTGGATAAAACACTGTTGCTGAGTCTGTAAAGGAGGTCCCCTCTGCGGTCCCGCAGGTAGTCTCGCTGGTGCTTTATGTGCCGGTAATGCTCTATGGCTTGCTCGAACCGGAGTCACTAGACACTCCCTCAACTGGTAGTCTCGCTTCCTGCGGGGCCTGTTGTGCTGGTCTAGGGGCCTGGTATGCCTGTTATGTCAGTGCTCAGAATGGTGCATGAAACTGCTGTCTCTACTGCTGGAAGGTCCTCTGCCGCTGGAAGTGGTGTCGTTTGGCTGGACCCGCACTACTACTAGCTCCTCCTGATGTGTCTCGCATCCTCTTGGATTTGAGCTCCAAGTCATCCCCTGCTCTTTGAGCGTCCATCAGGATATCCTCAAATGTAGCGGTGCGGTGTCCTCTAGTGAGAGATTTGATCTCCCTGATCAAACCCTTCCGAAACTTTCTGGCCTTTCCTAGAGGATTCTGTTCCTCTACAAATCTGCCTAGTCTGCAGAACTCCGCTGCATACTCGTCCACCGTCATGTTCTCCTGGACGAGATCTAGGAATTGACTCTTTAGAGCACTCAGAGCCACATCTAGAACTTTTTCTCTTGAAAAGCTCTTTGAAAGCTTCCCAAGTCAGTCCTGGCGCTTTGATCCTCGGGTCCGTACGGAACCATGTCAATGGAATGTCGAATATCTGGCTGCCTGTTGCCTCCACCTGTAAGCCCTCCGGGATCTGTGCTAGCCTCAGGGCTCTCTCAACGTCCTCGATCCAATCGTCCGCGTATAATATTTCCTCGATGCCCCTAAAATCCTTGGGCCCCATCCTCTTGAAGTCAATGATGGTACCCGGCCTCGGCTGGTACGGTACGGGATGAAGCGGTACAGTCTATGGCTAAACAAGTGCTACCCTCTCTACAGTAGCTAGTATTAGCTGGTGAGCACTCTCGATGCCCTGACGTAGAGCGTCCGTCTGTCTCTGCTGCGACACCATCATCTTCTGGAACATAGCGAACACAGAACATCTGAGTCCCGTATACTGTAATAGGTGGTGGTGGTGGAAGATCCTCCGTGGCTGATGGAACAGTCCTTAGAACTGGTGGTGGAGCACCCCCAAAAGCTGCTACTGAAATGTCCACTGGACTGGTGAAGCAATTCTCTGGGTGGAAGAAGATGGAACAATCGCTGCTGGCTCTCGCTGAGGTAAAGAATTGACGGAACTCGCCGAGAAGACTCCAGAGCGCTACGATCGAGTCTTCAGAGGCATCATGAAGACATATTTCAACAAAGAAATAAATATTGCGTAAGATATGATAACATCAAGGAAGGACAATAATATTCCAAAGAAAGCAATTATTCTGAATGATAAAGATAGCAATATCAATAGATAGAAATATTTCCTAGTAGTGATTGAGTATCCTCTCACCCTATATCATTAGTCCTATATCCGATAACAAGCTTGTAGTAATACTCTAGGTCTGAGTACTACTACTGAGACATCGCACTACTTGCGAAGCCTGACTTGCATGGGCTACCACAAAAATGTGTCACGACCCGCACCTGGTGTAAGGGCACGAGTACGTGGGTACGTTCAGCCTACGTCGCAGTATCGACGGTAGAACGCTGTTTAGGTCAACAATATTATCTACACATCTCACACAATATATATAAGGTACCTGTTATGCTATCTCAACTCCAAATGGAGGATAATATGATAAAATGGTAATGATAAACAATACTCAATCACAATAACAAACTAGAGGATGATAAGGCACGATATGGAATAGAAGGAAATAAAATAAGTCACAAATACAACACAAGTCCAAGTCTAATCTTAACACAAGACATCAAATAATAATACAATGCCAAAGTCTAACTGACATATACAATATGAAGAATAAACTAACTATGCCTCATCAACTGCTAGAACTAACTCAACCGGCTCTACGGGTGATAACTCAACTGGCTCGCCATCCTGTGGCCCGTAGTGCGTAGGACACTAGTCCTCTAATGAATTATCTGAAAAATATATTCAGTCAGAATTTAAGCGAAGTACAACCCAAATAGTAGTTCTTATAATTGACAACAATTATGAAACAATAATTACAATAAAAATAAATGATGGAAGTAACTGAACTAGCATATATCAGAAGAAAGAACATCACGATAAATAATGACAAGAACTGAGAATAATATGGTGAGGAACAATAATGTAATAAACTGGAATAGAGGAGACAATATATATAAATGTGCCTTGAAATATTAGTAAGACAATATGATCGGCTTGGGCCTAACACGGACTATATATAAAAGGTGAGCTAGTGTGATTACGCGTGAGTTACATGATCTGCTAACAATCATGGGCTATAAGGTATGATCACATATCTACTAATACTTCTCCAGCCCCCGACTAGTATATGGATCCAAATCATGACACGTTATAACACATATATCACACTGCATGGTCTATAATATCATGCACTATGATTACGGTCTATATAATCACTAAGATATCACGGTAATCACTAAGTAATCACAAAATATGACACGGTGATCACTGAGTAACCACGACAATAATATCTCATGACCAAGATTCACGTATACCAATCCGTGAAACCATCGTGTCAAGAATCAAATATCTCAATGCTAAATACATGAAACATAGAGGCTATAAAATAAGAAAACTATCAGAAAATGTACTCGCCTGTGGTCCTAAGCAAATAATATATCTCGATATCCGAGCTGGTGTCACACACACCTAAATATGAATGACATGTCAATTTGGTGTAATAAAGTTATAAATGAGCTAAATGCACTAAAATATGCTTTTTTAGGCCATTACTAGGTCACTCTAGCTAAACTAAGTCCACACTAAGGTTTTAGGCTCATACTGGTCACCAATTAACTTATACTAGCTAATATTAGACAATTTAACTAATACTACTTATACTATCTAATACTCTCTATTATATGACACTTACGTATAATATAATTTATATATAATTAATATCTATAATATCTTAGTTATAATATTACTCTAATATATCTCACAATTCGAGGTAATCCCAATACCTTGACCAAACATCTACTACCTTAGTATAGAAACCTTAGTATAAAACCTAAGCCTAATACCTTACCTAACTGATACTCTACTGATACTAGTCTAACCCCTTCACTACTAAACCAATCTACATTGTATGTGCACTCAGATTTCTCACTCCACCTGCAGATGTAGGAAACAACCTCTGTCACTCTAATTATCTGCATTCAAGCAGACTTGATATCCCTCTCATCACAAGCTCCCACCCTTGACAAGTCCATACCCAGGACTGTGACCCAGTGCACTGTATCACCAATACCCCCATCTAGTACATACAACAAAACCAAGGTCACCACACCCTTCACAAGCACACACTAATACACCTACACCTACAACTGATACACAAATATATACTGACTGATACTGATACTGCATCTTGCTGTTGCTCTTACTACATTGCTACTGCTACTATATTGCTACTGCTGCTAATACATCTTGCTGCTGCTGCACCTAGCTGCTAGTGCACCTAGCTGCTGCTGTTAGCTCTATTGCTACTGCTACTGCTATTCTATTTTTACTGCTACTGTATATGCTGCAACCTTTGCAACATGTGTGCACAAGCACACTGCTGCCACACTCCTGCCCAAGTACCCAAGCCCCCTTCTAATCTGCACACTGCTTAAGCCTATACTACTGCAGTAGTGAAACAATCTGGCAGTGTACAGATGTGCACCACCTGCACGATCAAGCAGTACAACCTGAAGGTTGAGCACCTCACTTAATTGTTGTTGATTAACATTGGTGCTGTTGTTTTACCTCTTCCCCATTGTTGTAACCCTTGTAACCCCCTCTACCTACACCCATACCGTCCTCTCTCATATAATCACATAAACAACCAAGTATCTCTAGCACACACACACTAATGCTTCTAGACACCAATACCAATACCAATACCCATGAACACATACACCACACTAGTAAAGACAATAAATCAAACACTTAGTGTTCACTCCTTAAGATACTCCTCCAAATGAAGAGCCAAAACCCCAAATTCTCCATAATCACTAATAATACACACCAAATACATATTAATATACTAAACTAATTAGTCATAATAGAAATTGAAGAGAGATCTCATCATATGCACAAATCACAAAAAATGGGCTCCGTATCACACTGTATCATAAAATACCATGGTACGCTCTACTCGTGTCCATTTGTGGACACGTATCTAGTCCCACAACCCTGATCTAAGTCTAATTAGATCTAATTGGTCTCATAACACATAATTGATGTGTCAATCTCGTAATTTCTCCTAATTGGACACAAATCACCATGTAACTTTCACAATACAAGTCATATAAACCTAATTCTTGATCCTATGGGTAGACATAAGCCAATGGATGATTTCTAATGGTTAAATGCATAAATTAAAGTCTAATTTAAGGGGTAGATTCAGAATTTACCTATTGGAAGATAGATTTCCAATAAAATGCTCAATGGACACAATTAGGACACAATTTTTTTGCCAATTCCTCTTCCTTCAAGTGCTCATTGCAATCCAAGCTCCAATGCTTCTTTGATGATGAAATTAAGAGAGAATGTGTGTGAATTAGGTTAAATTTGTGGAGTGATGAGTCTATTTGGGGAAGAACACAATTGGGGATCTAATTGAAATAAATTAATGAAGAGAAGAGAGAATGATGAAGCCTTTATGTGGCCGCCCCCTTCTCTTCCTTTCCAAGCAACATCAAATATCCAAGGTGCCCCTCTCTAGCTAATTATGAAGAATAATTAAGAAGGACTATATTGAAAATGCTCTAAACTAATGCAAATTAAACTAATCTTCTTAATTAACTAAGAAAAATGGTCTAATGGACTTGGTCTAATATTGGGCTCAATGTGTCATGAGTAACTAATGGGTCTACTAATGACAAGTCCAATAAACATTGGCTAGCCTACTAACAAATAATTAAATAGTAAAAGCACAACTTAAATAAATAGCACAATTTAAATAGATATTAATTACTAAATAATAATTATACTAAATGACCAAAATACCCTTATATAGAAATATGGTAGTAACAAGTCTACCCTCCTTAGAAAAATTTTGTCCTCAAAATTTAAGGAAGAACTAGCACTACAACAATCAATCACAGCAAACAAGAAAGAATGATACCTCACGGCTCAAAGAGATAAGGGTATCGTTCGCGCATCTCGGCTTTCCTCTTTCAGGTATACTCTTCCGGAGAGTGATGCCTCCATGCGACGCGTACCAAGAAAATCGTTTAGTTTCGTAGTACCTTCTTCCTGCGATCCAGAATCTCCATTGGCTGCTCTGGGTAGCTGAGAGTCGGATCCACCTCGATCTCCGAGTGATCCAATACGTGACTCGGATCTGCCACTATCGTCTCAGCTGCGACACATGAAACACATCATGCACTCCCTCTAATGCAGACGGCAAGTCTAGTCTGTAGGCCACTGCACCGACTCTCGCAAGAACACTGAAGGGTCCGATGTACCGTGGACTAAGCTTTTTGCCTCCACCAAAGCGAATAGTGCCTTATGTCGGAGAAATCCACAAGAACACCAGATCGCCAACCTAGAATAAAATACAACCTTAACACTCAATCTAAAACAAAGAAATCACAAGCAATACAAACAAAATATATATCTCAAACTCTAAAGGTCTCCGGTGGCTATCGTTCCAATACCGCTGTCTGTCCTGTGCCACCCGAAGTCTATTCCTGATGAGCTTCACATTCTTAACTGCATCCACAATTATCTCTGGTCCCAACAAGACTCTCTCACCAATATTATCCCAAGATAGATGAGTGCGACATCTCCGTCCATATAAAGTCTCGAATAATGATATCTCGATACTGGCCTGGTAGCTGTTGTTGTAAGAAAAATCTACCAGGTGAAGATGATCCTCCCAAGATCTTCTGAAATCCAAAACACAAGTGCAAAACATATCCTTGAGAGTCTGAATAGTCCTCTCCGACTGCCCGTCTGTCTGGGGGTGATATGCGATACTAAACTTGAGCTGGGTGCCCAAGCTAGCATGCAAACTCCTCGAGAAATGAGATGTGAAGCGACTATTCTGATCCGAGACTATGCTCACAGGAACCCCATGCGCCCCTGACGACAACAAATGTTCTGTCTTCGACAGAATCTCCCATGGCCTTGATTCCAGGTACCACCCTGACGAAGAAACGATCCTGGACTCTTCGTACTATGCACCAATCCTTTCTAGGACTAGAAAGTCTAGGGTAGAGCGAGCTCTCCAAGCTCAAGTAACTGCTCAGTTGGCTGACTGTCAGCATGCACCACTAACTGTTATGCGTGCCCTTGACAAAAAGTTATACAAGACCGACACATGCACCCGGTCCGCAGTGGCACGTGGACAGGGTCAGTCTCAAAATTCTTCCGCTGATGGCTTAGGAAAAGTTCGTGTACGAACCCCAGGCCATAGAGCAAAAATACTACCTACACACCCATATGCTCGGTCTACCCGTGCTCATAAGGAGGGTGTAAATATAGACTATCCCTCGAGACGTCCTCTCCTGGACATCACTGTGTCAACATCGTCATCAACTGTTGTTGTACCAAAGTAGCAGTACATGCAAATAGACAGTCAGCATTCCAGCGATTGCAACCAAAAGAACTCATCTGACAGCATCCCAAAAAATAGGTACAAATGCTAGAGGAAGAGGAGGTTCCCTTCGCCTCGTGTTGTTCTACTTGGAGATCTTCCTCCATGAAGGGAGGTCGAAAGTTTAACGCCTCTAACCCTTCACTCTCAACCAACATGTCGAGGAGGCGGAGGCAAGCAGCGGTATCCACAGAGGGAGTTTTCTTGGGCACCCGCTCGAAGAAAAAACTATCAACAACTGGGGGTGATATTTTTTTGAGCCTCAAGATAACTCCGCAAGCTGGGGGTAGCAATCCTTCGGAACTCTACAATAATCCGTCGTTCCAAGGAGATAGTGATTCTCAAGGTGAAGCGCCTTCTAACACTGGGGGTAGTATTCCCTCAGAATCCGAAAAAGATGCAATGATGCCAACTTTTCCCGAGGACTCTTCGATGTAAGAATTTGATGCGAAAAGTGAGAGATCCACCGTCCCTTCCATCTCTCCCCATGTAAGGACAATATACATGGCTGGGGAGGACAATGAAGGCATGAGTGATCGATAATACCTTGAAACCCTTGAGGCTATGATGCAGACCATGAGTGTCTCGATGCAGTCTCTGACCCAGACAGTATTAGAACTCAGGGCAAGCCTGGTCCCACAACCACCAAGAACCTCTATGCAAGCTAGGATCCTGGTACCAATGGGGACTCGAATGCAAATGCTCCCATGCTGATGGCAATAATACTCTGCCAGGATTGTCTGCTCCTTCCGTAGTAGATGGGGCCCGGGAAACAATGCAGAAAATACGGAAACATCGAGCCCGCTTGAACTCAATGGGCAATCGGGATACACTGCGCTAGCTCAGGATACGACAACCATATCCTCTCGAGTAAAAAAATGTGCCATACCCGTCCAAGTACAAGCCCTTCTCCATAACTCTATTTGACAGGAAGACATCTCCTCGTCAATACATGAGTTATTTTGAGATGGCGACAGGGCATCTACCTCGCAATGACGCTCTTCTCACCAAGCTCTTTGTTGGAGCATTGTCTGGAGTAGCCTTCGACTGGTTTTGCAGTCTCCAGGATAATTGCATCTCATCATTTGAAGATCTTAAAGTTCTCTTCCTTGTCTGATTCTATGACGGAAAAATGACATGACGATGTCCTCACTGATGGACATCACGCAGAAAAAAGGAGCCCATACAGGAATACATAGAACAATACAGGAAGGTATGATAAAACTGCCCCCGGCAGTCCCGAGTCTATACTAATGGACACATGCTGGAGAAATCTACTTCCAGCAATACGGCTCTAGACGGGCGCTACTTAGTTCAAAGACTGGACAACATTCATCATAAGTGCTGTCGTTGTTGAGAAGAATGTGAAGGACGCCCGACTAATGAGAATATAGATCCCCGTCGTTGATGATAGGGGAAAGTGTCCTTACGATAACAACAACAATAACGACAACAATAACAATAACAACAATAATCAAGGCACTAGTGGCCGTGACCGGCAAAGGAAAGCAGGCCTTTACCGTCAATTTGTCCAAAAAATCTTCCGTGCTGGAGCAGAAGCCAACTGAAGCTCCAAAGTCGAGATAGACCTACTCTTTCAACAACAATGATGTTATGGCAATCTTCGACGTGCTAATGAAGGGCAACAAGCTCCAGCTGCCCGAGATTAAACGCCCTAATGAGGTAGATAAAGTTGATAACCCCAAATATTGCCACTTCTATCGGTATTTCCATCATCCAACACGAGATTTCTACGTGTTGAAATGATACATCTAGCGTCTGCTCGATTTTAAGACCCTCACCTTGGACGTTGAAGACACGACAGTTGCTGCCAATATGGTATCTCTCCAGTTTGGTGACTTTCCAGTAACGAAGGCCCAAGATGGCATTGTCCCAATTTCTAGGGCCGCAATGGAGGTTGTTAACCTCCCTCCAACGCGCAACCAAGCAGCCGGGTCGATACCTCTTAGCACTTCACGGGACGAGGTCATGTGGGTTTTTCCCGACCTTGCTCAGGAAATAATGCAACAAGCAACGCCTTCTTCCACCAAGTCCAAAGGAAAGAAGTCCAAAGCTTGCCACATGGTTTCTTCCTCCACCGAGGAAGCTTTGGCAGGAGAAACGAGGTCGGGACTAGCCTATCAGCGCGAATATAGTGCCCCCGAAGACGTTATTCCTCCAATAACTGCACTTGTTGTATCCGATCCGGGTCTGTCTCATCCTCCTGCAACAGACAAACAAAAGAAGAAGAAGACTCGCTTCGACAAACCTTTGTGGAAGGATACAACTCAAGGGTTGGAGAAGTCCTACAACTTCAACATATTGGCACAACTTGCCAATACTCCCGCAAAGTGTCACTCTTTGAGCTTCTCGGTCTCTCCAAAGACACCCATGATGCTCTAAGTGAGGCATTGCAGAATGTCGACACCTATCTGGCCCAAGTCAAACTGTCTAGCCGAGGATCCCGCCGGATGCCTCCACTGCAACAATGTGATGGAGGCGATACCCAACATCACATTCTCGCAACAAGATATGTTGCTGAAGAATACAATCACGATTGCCCTCTGTACTACACAGGGTATATCGGAGCCATTAAAGTGGACCGGATGCACATCGACCCTGGTTCATCTATCAGTATCATCCCACAGAGTCTACTTCAGACCTTGGGAATTCTAATGCATCAGTTGACAACAGCCATTACTACCATCAGCGGCTTCAATGCTGGAAGAATCTACTCTCTGAGAAAGATTCACCTGAAATGTTAGATCGGCGACTTACGAACATAGGTCACCTGCTACGTCATAAACGTAGACGTATTCTACAACGTCGGGCGCCCATGGATACACGAATACATGATTGTGCTATCTACTCTGTACTAGTGCCTGAAGTATGTTGATGATCACGGCGTCGTCAAGACGGAGTTTATCGATGTTGATCCATTCAAGAGAGTCAAAGCATATTACTCTGACTCGATCTTGTATAAACAAGTCCACCAAGGTGAAGGTGGTAACGATGTTGATGATAAAGCTGAAGTTGGCGTAACACCAAACGAACCCTTGAGGGTCCGTCTTAAGGGACGAGCTCCTAACATGGCCCCTCCCCTCGTAGTAAAACTTCACAAGAAGGTGCTAGAACCTCTGGTTGCTCGCCTACGAAGATCAAGTCGACAACCTAAAGAGGATCCAACGCCAGCTGCTACTTCCGAACCTCTGGTTGTAAAGCTGTGCAGAAGGCCCCCAAAGCTGTCACTCACTCTGGAAACGAAAACGAAGCTCAGGAAAGATGAACTGGGATAATACATGAATGCTCATGCTGACGTTCCTTCCCTAGATGATGTAATCCTTGCGAACAAGATACCGTACTTTATCAATAAAGGGTTGTCTTTGAACTACTATGATTTGTACATTTAAGTACAATGTATTCCTTAGAACATGGTCTAGGGTTACAATTGCATACACAAATAACTACCACCTATACGGTGAACCGTATCCTCCCAAGTCAAGGCACCTATTTCATAGTGCCAGCCACAAGGAGAGGTGACAAACCCATCATCTTCGGAAAGGTAGAAAGTCGCTAGGACCTCCCCACAGAAGCACTTGAACCTGATGGCAGTAAAATAAAGATATACTGCTATAGTCTATAAGCCAAGCGCATTATCCACGGCATGGGCTATGACCTAAAAAGCGACAAAAGGCTTGAATTATGGAAAAGGCCGACGTCTGCCTCTTCGTCTTCTCGTCCCTACGGGAAAATTCGACGCCTACTACCAGCGAACTCGTCACTTTCTGGGATACGTCATACCATCATCAACTCCCGGAGGGTCAGAAGAAGATGAAGTGCATTCTCATTCTTCAGAATCCTCCGCTTGGGACTCCGATATAGGCATCGAAGAAATGTTCAAGAAAATGTTATCTGTCAACATGGCGTTCGCTCACTCAGAAGAAGATGACGACCATTTATCTAAACTTTTTGAGGTAGAACCTGTAGGGTCGTGTAACAACTCTAGAGGGGGGTGAATAGAGTAAATGCGTGTGCAATAGAATCACCAATTTGGAATTTTAAGTTACAGGCTAACTTATAAACTGCAGTAAAAGATATTTAAAAGAGAATAAGCAGAGTATAAGTAAGGTTCATAATAGCAAACTCAAACACAAAAAATTTTATCCTGGTTTTTCTCGTGGAGGACTAGTCCAGGCCTGAGAACTCTTGCTCGGTGTTAATTCACTATTTGTGAAATAGGGTACACACACGCCTTTGATCCGAAGAGCATGACAACTTCTTACAACACGAGCTTTGATCCGAAGAACTCGCGACTTCAGAGAGGAATTAAAAAATAGTTTTTTAACCAAGCTTGTATAACTTGACTCAACTTCTAATCGGAACAACACATGGGCACTTAGAAGGAAAGAGAGTTGTCTTGAGATCTAGGAAAGATAAGGCTCTTTATAGGAATAGAGAAGATGAAGAATGATTGAGTTGATGTGGAAAAAGGGAAATTCTTCTCTATCTATAGTTTGTAGACAGAGTTCGGGCCGAGTTCATATGCATAATGTTCAAAATTTTGAACGTTGGGAGCCTGGTCTTCAGGAGATGAGTCTGACTTGGAAATCGGTTTTTGAGTACCAGAGTTCGGATCGAGTTCGGACAGAACTCGTGCCAAGTTCGGTTTGGTCTGTTTTAGACTGTTCTGACTTGAGTTTGAGTTTAGGCTCGAATCCAAATAAATTTCTGGTTGGGTAAGCTTATGTTTGAGTGGTCTTGAATACAGGTTCAATCTAGATGCCAAATTTTTTTTTCTGACTCACATAAGTCCTTAGACTCAATAAAATAAAATAAAAAATTACATAACAAAACATAAAAGAAACCCGAGCATAATCATCTATTGTTGTAGCTTGTGGCAAAATAATGCGCCATCTTCTTGTAGATCCATCAGAGTTGCAATGTATTGACTCGTAGTTTGGATCGATTATTAAAATCGGTTTGACCATGACCAGATGGGCCAACAATCTCCCCCATTTTCATAATTGACAAAACTGCGACTGATACGACAACAATAGCTTGTAGTGGTTGTTATGTGGTTGTTATGTACGTATCATCGATGTCTCCCCCATTGTTATTTGATCAAAATGGTAACTCTCTCCCGTAATGTTGGAGACAATAGAAACAAAAGTGAAGTAGATACAACACAATATCAAGAAAGCATTTAATAAAGCATTAAAATTTAGCTTGCAACAAACATCATTATGAACGTTTATCAAAATAAAGCATTTAATAAAAGTCTTATTACCAACTAAAGTAGCATAACTGGAATAACATCTCATAAGAAAAAAACATGAACATCTCAAAAACATGAACACTAAATGCTAAGCTAATATTCTCTACACTACTACTGATCATCATCACCGGTCTCTGCCGAATGGTTGGGATCATAAAATGCAGCAGCATGATCAAAGTATCGCTGAGCATCGTGATCATCTATGCGGTAGCCTGAGATGGATGGGTCATGAACCATGGAAATTGGTCCGCTGCGAGGGTACTGAGAGAAGCTGTAACGCATATCCAGAACAGAGTTAGATATAGCCTGAGCCCGAAGAGTGGTACGGTGATCCATGGTACGATAGTGATCATACTCTAAATTGTGATGATCGTCTTCCAGCCGAAAGTGATCCTGGAGTATAGTATGGATATACTCAAGAGTAATGGGTGGAACAACTGAGGTAGTAGCATCAGGAGATGGTGCAGATGGGCCAGCACCAGAGGTAGCATCAATAGGTGGAACATGTTGGAGAGAAGGGTCAGTTCTATGGGCAGTAAAAAGGTAGGAGGGCTCTGCTAGATAAGGACAGTCATATAACATAATGTCAAAGTGTTAAAATATGATAGATAAGTACATAGCGTATAACAAATTTTGCATGTTCTTACGTACTCGAACTATAGTCTGAATAATAGTCTTTGGAAAGATAAATTGAATCCCAAAGTGGAGATGGTAGATAGCACACAGTTCTAAGTTTGTGATATCATCAGTGGAGGATTGCTTGAAAATGACCACAGAGAAAATAATACAATGTAAGTCATAAAACCATTTGTTAAGGTGTTTGTCTTAAGCTTACCCTGGGAATGAGGGACAGAAGTGCAAAGAGAATCCTTAAAGGAGTCTACGGTTATGCCTTCAAAAAACGTAAATTTGGTGATGTCGACAAATGGTTCACCATTATTTGGAATATGAAGTATTTCTTCCAAGTTGTCGCATCAAATTTAATGTTTATCCCGTCAACACGAGAATGAATAGAATCATTTTCAAAGATTAGATTACAGTAAAATATTCTGATATCATTGATATAGATTGAAAATCTAGAAACAACTAATTCATCCAATCCTAAAGTTAGTAAAGTACGCAGATACGCAAGAAATATGGTAAAATTAATAGGGTTTCCAGGACAGACGGTTCTAGTAACAAAATTATCAAACTATTCTACAGATTGTTCAAGAGATAAAAATAGGAATCCATTATAATCACCCTCATCGGGCATTGATGGACGGAACAAGGAGTGTGATATATCTTCCTGAACATTGGAAGATGATGCTTCCCCAACAACTTTTCTTTTCTTAAATAACTTAGGAGCTATTTAAAAAAAAGAAGAGAGGTGAGATGATTATACCTGAAAATAGATATAAAATATAAATGAGAACCTTAAGAAACACCAATATCCAAGATTTGGAGAGATGTGAGGTCCCGAGGAGAGAGAACCACAAAACTAGGATTTGAAAAATTAGGGTTCTAAGGAGGAAGAAGATGGAAGGCTGCTGTTTTTATTAGATTAGGCTATGATGAAAAGTAGCCAACATATAATGATTTGGGTTTCGTTTCAAATTCTGAAACAGAGATAACCGAGTTCGGCCTGAGTTCGGTCCGAACTCTGTCCGAATTTGGTTCCTTTGAACCATAATTCAATTTGAAACTCAATTCTTTATAAATGTGTAGGTCAATTTTCTAAGTCGAGATTTTAGGGTTTTTGGCTTCCATACTATAATTTATTGAAATTATTTATTATTCTGTATTCCATATTATATTTATCATCTCAGGTTAGCTGTAGGGGCCGGATCACAGCTCGCGGTGGTCCGAAGACACTTAAGTACCGTGTCGCTTAAGGCTATTTACACCTCTTTGACAGAAGGACCCTTTCAGCTTATACCCAAAATAATTTGTACATTTATAGAAATGTAAAGTGGTAAATAAAATAAACAAGTTATGTAGTATTGGAGTCCAAAATTTTTAATTCTCGATGAATAAAATTGAAGAAACTTCATCTAAGGGTTTAGTGAAAATGTCAGCAAGTTGATGTTCTGCGTCAATGAATTCTAAACAGATATTACTGTTCGATTGACGATCTCTTAAAAAGTGGTGTCTAATCTCAATATATTTAGTGCGTGAATGACATATTGGATTCTTAGTGAGATCTATAGTGCTAGTGTTATCATAATAGATGAAAATATTTTTAAAGGATAAATTACAGTCTTCTAAAGTTTGTCTCGTCTACAAAATTTGTGTAGAACAACGTTTCGCGGCGATATACTCAGCCTCAGTAGTCGATAATGCAACATAAATTTATTTTTTAGAAAACCAAGAGACCAGAGACTTTCCCAAGATATAACACGTACCGCTAGTACTCTTACGATCGACCTTGCATCCAGCAAAATCAACATCCAAATAACCAATAAGGTCAAATGATGTGGTTTTGGGATACCATAAGCCTGCCGTATGAGTACCTTTAAGGTATCTAAGGATACACTTAACTACACATACATGTGATTCCTTAGGATTAGCCTGATATCTAGCACATAGGCACACAGAAAACATAATATCTGGATGACTAGCAGTTAAGTATAACATACTACCAATCATACCTCGATACTTACGTATATCTGTAGGTTTGCCATTTTTATCAAGATCAAGTTTGGTTGATGTTGCCATTGGAGTTCCAATATATTTTGCATTGTCCATATCAAACTTCTTTAGTACATCTTTTGTGTACTTTGATTGATTGATGAATATTCCCTGAAATTCGGTTTAATTTATAATCCGAGGAAGAAAATGAGTTCTCCCATCATGCTCCTTTCAAATTCTTTCTGCATACACTTAGCAAACTCGTTGTATATCATCTCATTTGGAGATCCAAAAATAATATTATCTACGTAAATTTGCACTAATAAGAGATTGTTATCATGGGATTTTATAAATAAGGTAGTGTCAACTTTCCCTTTAGAAAAAATATTTTCAAGTAGGAATGAGTTAAAGAGCTCATACGAAGCACGAGGGGCTTGTTTGAGTCCATATAGAGCCTTTCTAAGCTTGAAAACATGATTATAAAATTTTAAATCTTCAAAACCAGGGGGTTGTTCAACAAAAACTTTCTCTTTTATAATACCATTTGAGAAAGTACTTTTGACATCCATTTGAAATAATTTAAAGTTATGAAAACTTGCAAAAGCACAAAGCATGCAGATAGATTCTAATCTCGCGACAAGAGTATAGGTCTCATTGTAGTTAATACCTTCTTCTTGATTATAACCTTGGGCTACGAGACGTGCTTTGTTATGAGTGACTATACCATCTTCATTAAGTTTATTTTGAAAAATCTATTTGGTACCAATGATTGGATAATTATTTGGTCTGGAAAAGAGTTCCCAAACTTGATTCTGTTCAAATTGGTTGAGTTCCTCTTGCATTGCAGAAATCTAAAACTCATCATCAAAAGCTTCTAAAATATTTTTAGGTTCTATTTTAGAAATAAAAGCAATATTTGCAATAATATCTCTAGTTGCAGAGCGAGTACTTACACCTTTTGATACCTCATCAATTATCAAGTTTTCTGGATGGTTGGTTGAGAATTTTAATCTTTTAGGTAAGCTGTCCAGATAACTTGTTCAAGCTTCAGGGGTCTTGTTGGAGGTTATCCTGATATCTTTATCATCACTATCAATTGCTACTTGACTGTTAAGCTCATCAAAAGTAACATTAATCGATTCTTCAACAGTCAATGACTTTTTATTAAAAACTCTAAAATCTTTACTCTTTGCAGCATAACCAAGAAAAATACCTTTATCAGCCTTGGACAAATTTACCTAAGTTATCCTTAGTATTCAAGATAAAACATTTGCAGCCAAATATTTTAAAATAACTGATAGTAGAAATTCTATTAAACCAAAGCTTATAGGGGGTCTTCTTCGATATAGGTCGAATAAGAACCCTATTCAAAACATGGCATGCTGTATTGACAGCCTTAGCCCAAAAATATTTTGAAATGTTATACTGATTTAACATGACTAGCCATATCGCCAAGGATTTTGTTCTTCTGCTCCACAACACCATTTTGTTGAGGAGTTCTAGGACAAAAAAATTCATGCACAAATCCATTTGAATCACAAAAAGTTTTAAAATCAGAATTTTTGAATTCGCCTCCATGATCACTTCTGATACGAGTAATCATGAATTTTTTTTGTTTTGTACCTTTTTGCAAAATATAACAAATTCTAAAAAAGTCTTATTTTTTATTTGCTAGAAAATAAATCCAAGTATATCTAGAAAAGTCATCAACAATCACATAGGCATAAAGCTTACCGCCAAGACTAGCGACTCTGCTATGTTCAAACAAATCCATATGCAAAAGTTGAAGTGGTCTAGAAGTACTTACAACGTTTATTGATTTAAAAGAACATCTTGTTCCCTTGTTCTTTTCACACTCAACACTGACCATATCTTTCTTAAAAGTAATTTCAGGTAAACCTCTTACCAATTTTTTTGAAGATTGTCTGGCTACAATGTCCATATTTGCATGTCCAAGACGCATATGCCACAACCAGCTTTCGTCTTTGGTTGTGCACAAGCATCTTTCTACATTGTTAGTATTTTTTGAAAGATAGAAAACATATATATTATCTTCTCTTATTCCCTCATAAGTTATCTTACTAGTAGATTTATCATAAATAGAACATTTATCTTTCACAAAATTATTGCCATAACCATGGTTAGCCAATTGACTAATGCTAAGTAGGTTATATTTTAATTTCGTTACTAAACATACATCTTCAATAATAGGGGAAAGATAAATACCTACATTTTTATTACCTATAATATGTCCTTTTAGATTATTGCCGAAGGAGACGTATCCTTCTTTCTTTATCAATAGAGTTGCGAATAGATTTGCATCACCGGTCATATGACGTGAGCAACCACTATCGAGAATCCATTTGCTTCTAGTGTGAGAGGGAAGGCCCACATACAACAAAAGTTGAAGATGTAACCTTTGGTACCCACTTTCCTAAGGGTCCTGATATGTTAGTTTTTGGAACCCAGATATATACATGCATATCAACTAATTTTTTAATTATATAATGTCGTGATATATGTCCTTTAGTATCATAATAGTGACATGTAGCAGATGTGTTGATACTAGGTACAGAGGCATGATGTATATATGAGGAAGTATGCTGTGATTTACGTGTATACTTGTAATAGAATGCATGATTAGAATGTTTGTCCTTCTTGGGCTGTGTCTCTTGAGTGTTCTTGGGCCTTGAGTGACATGTGTTAGATTGGGAATCAGTCTGTACAAGCTATTTTTCTAATCTAATTTTCAACATTTTGGAAGTGTCATATAACTTAGTATATCTAACAGTTAAAGCATTAATTCTAACTAGTGTATTACTACTCTTTTTTTTCGCTATTTTATAATCTTCTTTGAGCTTGATATAATCCTTGTCATGTTGCTTATTTCTAAGAAGTCCTTCATGTAAGTTCAATCTAACTGAGGCTAATTCATCTGAATTATTTGGAGATTGTGGATTTTTGATCTCATCTAGGATTGTGGACAATCTATCAATCTCAAGTTTCTGTGCCTTGAGTTCCTTCTTCGAGTTCTTGTATTTATCAAGCAGTGCTTTGTGACAATCTAGAAGATCACTAAAGGCATCACCTAGTTCATCAAATATAAAATCATCATATAGGGGGTTTGTTGATACCTGATCGAAAGCCATTAGACAAATATTTGCAGTGTCTTGTGATTGATCATTGTCTGAGTCGCTGGCTTCACTTTTGTGCCAAATTCTTATGTGTGTGCGCTTTCTTTTTCTTCTATGTCGCTAGCTTCTTCTTTGTGCCTGTACTCATGAATGGTTTCAAGAAGTTTTCAGATTTTATATGAGGTTGTATAAGAAGAAATACGATTGAATTCATTTTTGTCTAAAACATAGTAAAGAGCATTCATTGCTTTTGCATCAAGACTGGCTAGTCTCTTCTCTTCTTTCGTGTAATCATAATAGGGTTTGTTAGCTAAATTGGAAGTGAGAGAAAAAATGATGGTAGGCTTTCTATAACCCTCAATAATATTTTTCCATACGTCAAAACCAAGTAATTTTAAATAAAAACTCATCCGTGTCTTCCAATATGTGTAATTGGTTCCATCAAATATGCGTGGCCTAGTTGTGGACTGACCTTCACCACCGTTGGTGTAAATTGATCTTGCAGTTGCCATTAGATCTTCTCTAGGGTGTTAATCCTTTATCAAGGGAAATCTAGCTCTGATACCAATTGTAGGAGCAATTAGGATCAGAAATTAATTCAGAGTGTACCTGCTCTGATACCAATTGTAGGATCGTGTAGCAATTCTAAAGGGGAGTAAATATAGTAAATACGTGTGCCAATTTGGAATTTTAAGTTGCAGGCTAACTTATAAACTGCAGTAACATATATTTAAAAGAGAATAAGCAAAGTATAAGTAAGGTTCAGAATAGCAAACTCAAATACAGATAATTTTATCCTAGTTTCCCTCGTGGAGGACTAGTCCAGGTCCGAGAACTCTTGCTCGGTGTTAATCCACTATTTGTGAAATAGGGTACACACGCGCCTTTGATCCGAAGAGCATGCCAACTTCTTACAACACGAGGATCGCGACTTCAGACATGAATTAAAAAATAGCTTGTTAACCAAGCTTGTACAACTCGACTCAACTTCTAATCAGAACAACACTTGGGCACTTAGAAAGAAAGAGAGTTGTCTTGAGATATGGGGAATATAAGGCTCTTTATAGGAATAGAGAAGATGGAGAATGATTGATTTGATGTGGAAAAGAGAAAATTCTTCTCTATTTATTGGAATTTTTAGACAGAGTTCGGGCCGAGTTCGGATGCATAACGTTCAAAATTTTGAATATTGGGAGCCTGGTCTTCAGGAGATGAGGCTGACTAGGAAATCGGTTTTTGAGTGCCTGAGTTCGGACCAAGTTTGGGAAGAACTCGTGTCGAGTTCGGTTTGGTCTGTTTCAGACTGTTCTGACTTGAGTTTTAGTTTAGGCTCTAATCCAAACGAATTTCTGGTTGGGTAGGCTTATGTTTGAGTGGACTTGGATATAGGTTCAATCTAGATGCAAAATTTTTGTTTCGAGTCACATAATGCTTAGACTCAATAAAATAAAATAAAAAATTATATAACAAAACATAAAAAAAACCCGAACATAATCATCTGTAGTCGTAGCTTGTGGCGAAGTGATGTGCCGTCTTCTTGTAGATCCATCAGAGTTGCAATATATCGACTCGTAGTTTGGATCGACTATTAAAATTAGTTTGATCAAGACCAGATGGGCCAACAGAACCATGGGAACAACGCTTAGACTCACAATGGGAGTTACTTTTCGAACAATGAGAACCTCCCACTGAGGATGAAGTCATACAAGTTGATCTGGACGATGGATCCTCTCCAAAACCTATCTTCATCAACAAAAGTCTGTCCGGTGAAGATCGTAAATTCTTGCTATAGCTCTTAAAGGAATATATTGATATTTTTTCTTGGATCTATGAGGATATGCCAGGTCTGGACCCCCATATCGCGGTACATAAGCTCAATATCTTACCGAATGCTAAGCCAGTGAAGCAACAACAATGACAATTATGTCCAAACATCATGAATGCTATTGAAGCTGAAGTAAACAAACTGATAGTAAGAGGCTTTATTCGCGAGGAGCAACATCCGGAATAGGTAGCTAAAATTATGCCTTTCGTCAAGAAGAACGACAAGATACGAATCTGCATAGACTTTCGTGATCTAAACGCGATATTCCTAAAGAACGAGTTTCCTCTCCCGATCACAACATAATGATTGATAATACTTGTGGCTTTGAGTATATGTCCTTCATGGAAGGATTCTCAGGCTACAATCAGATCAATATATTTCCGGACGACGAGAAGTATACGTCGTTTCGAACACCGATAGGGGTATATTATTACACAGTCATATCATTTGGTCTGAAGAATGCATGTGCTACATACCAGCGAGCTATGAGCACCATCTTCCGTAAATATTTAAGCAAGAAAGTTGAGTGTTATGTTGATGATGTCGCTATCAAAAGTTGCTCCAAGATGACCATCTCCAAGACTTAAAGGTGGTATTCGATTTGATGCGAGTGCACTAGCTAAAGATGAACGCCACTAAGTCCTTCCTGGGAGTCTCCAGTGACAATTTTTTGGGCTTTATCATGACCTCAAAGGGTATTCACATAGACCCTGAGAAGACCAAGGCTATCATAGACATGCGTCCTTCGAAGAACCTTCGAGAGCTTCGTAGTCTGCGAGGAAGGTTGGCATATATCATGAGGTTTATAGCTAACCTCTCTGGATACTGCCAACCCTTCACTCAGCTTATGAAGAAGAGAGTCTCCATTGTTTGGACCGAAGAATGCCAACAAGTGTTTGACGACATCAAAAGCTACCTCACAAATCCTCCAGTCCTGGTGGCCCTAGTTGTACGGAGACCCTTCTTGCTTTAAGTACGAGCGATAGATCACTCTCTCTGTACTCTACTAGCCCAGAAGTGTTATGCATGCCATGAGCAGGCCATCTATTATCTTAGCAGAATGATTGTCGGCGCGGAGTATAGGTACAACCCTGTTGAGAAGGATTGCCTTGCTATCCAAAAGACCCGGTATTATATGGCGGGGCAGACCATTCATGTAATCTCGTGAGTCAAACCCCTCAGGGTCCTCATGACCAAGCCAGGGGAGCTTAATTCTTGTTTTGCTACGTGGACCATACTGTTGTCACCATACAACATAGTTTTTGTCCCGTAGAAGGTAGTTAAAGGCCAAGCATTGACCGACTTCTTGGCCGCTCACCTAGTGCCAGAAACCTCAAAGCTTTATGAGAAAATCCTCGTTGAAATACTGGACTCGAACATGACGACATGAGAGGCCCTTTGGCGAATATTCTTCGACGGTGATTCAAGGACATGGCCCAAAGGCAATATCATTGCGAAAGTTAGGATAATTCTAATTTCCTCGATGACCTGGTTAACGACCGCTCTTACTCACTCATAGAGCCATGCTCCAACAATGTAGCAGAGTACAACACTCTCGTTATTGTGCTCTAACTCGCTAAACAAGTAGGAGTGGACTACCTAGAGGCCTATGGTGACTCCAAACTAATAGTTAGTCAGGTCCAGGGCGAGTACGAAGTCCGGCACGAGGACTTGATTCCCTACCACCAAGCCGTAGTCGACATAATCTCCACCTTTGATGGGTTCTTTATAGAGCATGTACCGAGGCTACAAAATATCAAGGCTGACGCCCTCGCCAATCTTATAGCTTTCTTGGCAGTCCCGGTTAACACTCATCAACTGATCACAGTGGTCGACCAAGAACTAGTCTTCCCGAAAAATAGCCTCAGCATGTGTCTAAGCTACTCGGTGGAAACAAACATCACAACCCAAGACTGGAGACTCCTTTTTATAGACTACACAGTCTATGAAATTCTGCCCGAAGACCCGGAGGAAGCTACCTCTATCAGGAGAGGTTCCCTCCGGTTCTACTATGATACAACCACCAAAATATTGTATCGTTGTTCCTATGATAGGATTTTGCTATGATGTTTATCAAGCAAAGAAGCAAAGCAAGCACTCTGTGAAGCACACAACGGTATTTGCGGCACACATCAACCTGGTCCGAAGCTACATGATCGCCTATGACAAATGGGTTATTACTGTCCAATATTGGTAGCAGATGTCGTCAACTATGCAAGAAAGTGCCGGATGTGCCAAATCCATGCTTACTTTATCCACCTGCCCTCAGAATTCCTACACCCAACATTAGCATCCTGGCCGTTCGAAGCATGGGGAATGGACATCATCGGACCGATTAGTCCTTCTTCGTCTAAGGGGCATCGGTTTATCCTGGCTATCATATATTACTTCTCCAAATGGGCGAAAGTTGTTCCGCTCGCTGAAGTGAAGACGTCAAACATGGTCAACTTCATTAAACATCACATTATATACCGATTCGGACTACCTCGAAGGATTATCCACGATAATGGTCCATAATTCATAAGTCAAGTTTTCTATCGGTTTTGCGATAAAAACTGAATTCAGAACGTAGCCTCGACTGCCTACAACCCATCAAAAAATAGGCTGGTTGAGGGATTCAATAAAAATATCATAAAGCTGAAAGAACCATGTATGAAAAATCTAGAGGGGGGGTGTGAATAGAGATTATGTATGCAGCAGAATAAAATCACCTGTTAAAAACTATATGTCGTATAGTTAGTAATCAACTGCTAATTATAAGCGAAGCAGATATATAAAATACTTGTAGATAGAAAGACATGTAAGTCAATTTAGTAGAGTTTCGAAGAAAGCAAACGCAAACACTAAAATTTTATCTTGGTTTTCCTTTGAGAGGACTAGTACTAGCCCGAGAACTCTTGCTCAGAGTTATATCCACTAAAATCACCAATAGTAAATCACAAGCTTTGATCCGAAGGCTTGCCACTTCTCTACAACCACGAGATTTGATCCGAAGTCTCGTAACTTCTCTCACACGTGCGTTTGATACGAAGATCATGTAGACTTCTAATAGTAGATGTCACGCTCCAATTTCTGCTAAATCAATAATTATCCCCCAGCGTGATGCCGTGCGAGCATAAGGCGCGCCCGCACAAGGCCTAGACATAATGATATACTTTAGAAATATATGCAACAAAGTACGCAAATGAAATATCACACATTGAATATAGAAAAGTTTTATTTATTGATAATGAACATATGGTTATAAACTCTTGACTCAAAAGTAATAAGGATGCCGCATGGCGTGCTGTCGTAGGCACCAAAAAATAAAACCTTTACTCTTGAAATAATATGTAGTAGTGAGAGTATGGATCGTTCCCCCGAAGAGTAATTAGTTTGATCTTTATGCTATGTGAAATAGGATGGGGGGGGGGGGAGAGTTTTGGATCAAAGAAAATTAAAAAGGGCTAAAAACAATTAAAGTATTAAAACAATCAAAGGAAAAATGTTGGTCTCAGTCAACATCCACCATTGGAATCTTAAGATTGATCATTGATACAAACATAAATTATTATACTTTGAATATTCACCGTTGGAAGTATTTTCTCTCTCTCTTAGGCTTAGATAATTAGAAACAAACGATACAATTAGCTTTAATTACTAAATAATCCAAGACAAGCGCTGAAGATTTAATCTAGTAATTTCTTAAAGACAGAGATCGATGAAGCAAAATAACACAAGCACAAGCGGTTGCATTTAATTTTGTCAAAAGTTTTTCTCCTAAGATCTAATAAAACAAAACAGTTTATTAAATCTTGGTTGCTTCACAAATTAGAAAAATCAAACAATTACGGATTTGATGTCTAATTTAGCAGTAGATCGAAATGGATAATAGACTAGTAGGCCTCCTAGTAATTAAATAAAACAATCATGAAAGTAGACATAGAAAAATATTCAATACTTAAAGCATAAATCAAACATTTGAAAATATTTAGATCTCACAAGTTTATTGATTCCAAGGCTTCTGTTTCCTTCGACCAATAAGGCTTTTTGCTCTGCATGTTCATGAAACTTCAAAAGAATATTGGAGAAAAAGAAGAAGAGTTGTGTGTTATTCTCCCTTTCCTCCTGATTTCTACCCCTTTTATACAGTCTAAATTAGTTGTTTGAAGCCCACAATATCTTTCCACAAATCCTTTAGAAGTTACAACACCCCAAACAATAAAATAAATTCTTTGAAGAAGTAGGAAAATGGTTAATTCAGCTCCACTTTTCGTGCACAACATAGTTGACTCAACTTCAAGTCTAATTTGGTCCATGATGCAGCCAGAATTTTGGAAAACTCAAAACAGAAAAATTGTACCTCTGTCACTTAACTTTCTGAATCAATTTGGATTAGCTCAATTGGACTTCGGATGAGCAAGTTATGAACATTTTGCTACAAGGTGTCAAAATTGTCCAAAATTGATAATTAGTTTCATTTTGCATTTAGTGACTCCAATTGCATCCTAGATCAAAATATAAAAATAATGAGTATCTTCAGACATCAAATGAACATAAATGAGTATACATTAAGGAATAAAAATCTGACATTTTATGTTCTCATCACCGTACGGACTTACAACTTGAACACAAAATGAGATAGTCGATCCATACATTACATCCCTTACTAATATTTTAAAAGAGCAAACCACCTTGGGTGCGTGTTAGCACCATCGTCTAGGAGCTTCAAAAGGGTATATGCGAGCTCCTTGAGATTATGTACTCGAGCTCCAAAAGTCACAAATACGAACACGCCAGATCAATGAAAGATTGGGTAAAGCTTTTGCTCCTCGTCGCGTCGCCTTGGCTCGGGAAACCTGCTACAACGATGGTCAGTACTTCGAAAAGTATCGATGAGGGCGAGCTAACCCAATATACCAAATTGCCATTGTATTCATGTGAACATACAACATTATTATTATATGATCTTTCTATCTTGCCTTAGTTTAATCCTTTATATATATGCGACAGAATGAAAGGACATAATAAAATATGCCACCATTCGGTGACTTTTATCTGCACCGTCTGAACCACCTGTACACAATTTATCATGGCCTTCCCTGCCATGAAGAAATAGTTAGTTTGCACAGTTTAAATATATATAGCGTATCATTTGGTCGAATGAGAGATGGGTCGGCTGCCATTCCGCTCCGGGTAGCTAGCCCTTGCGGAAGCACGGACCCATCCAATGCTAGGACTACACTAGAAAATATTCTACCTGGGTCAAAGGATCATTCATAGAGCTACTTCTCTTGTGCATAATTTGTCGTTGACCATGCATCATCTACAAACTAAGTTATCAAATGAAGTACTTCAAAGCAATATAAGTAAATGAACTTCATGCATATTCCATAGTATAGGCTACCTTGCTTAATGATCACATTACAATTTACACTACACATTGGACAGTTATAGATAAATAAGTTCTAGCTACAACTTAAATATAATTAAGCATGTGCTTAGCAGACAAGCTCACAACAAAGTCATCGTATAATGATATTAGGTGACCAACATTAATTGTTTCAAGTCTACTTTTTCTTTTATCTTGACTCAATTTTATTTTTATAGTATCGTCGATCGGAACGCATAACTAAGTCAGGTTACAAAGGATGAAGACTTGGAAGAAGGGTGCTAATGGAAAGTAAAGCCACTCACAAGTTGGTGAATCAGGAGAGAGAAATGGGAGATCTTCAAGACTCCGCTTGTGCGTCGCCTACACGATCATATACACACACCAACAGATGATCAATATCTCCTGCTTTGGTCTTCACTGGTTTGATACGAAATACGAAATCCAAAGAACGAAGACAATAAAATTTATCAAAACCGTTCAAGAAAACGCAAGTCTCAAAACAAATAAGAAAGCAACCAAGCGACATCAAAAACGGGCAAAGAAACCAGCGCAACAGAATGACCCCTCTTGACTCTGCCGTCGAGTCCTTCCTTGAGGCATGATCCGTTGAATGTGGGACCTAATTTTGAAAAAACCAATCCATAACGAGGAAAGGATCTTGATTCAATCTATCCCTATCGAACAATACCAAGTATTTCTTAGTCGTGCTCCCCGAATAGGGGAACATGGCACTACATCTTAACCAACTAACAAAAAGTTTTATCCTCGAAACTTAGAAATAGAACATACCCCTAAGAAATAATAAGAAAAACTTTTTCCATGTCTGATCGAGTTCCTTGGTCGATTTCTCGACTGCGTGGTTCCGCCAAAGAACGCGCATAAACGAGACTGTACGATTCTGTATCTGCTTCTCTTTCCGATCTAAGATCTGAATGGGCTCTTTGACGTACGACAAGTCTGCCTACAGATCTAGCTGACCAAAATCTATCACATGATTTAGGTCATGCACGTACTTCCTAAGCTGGGTCACATGGAAAATATCATGTACGCCTGACAGGGCTGGTGGCAATACAATTTGATAGGCAACGGGAGCGACTCGCTTAAGGACTTTGAACGGGCCAACGAATCTCGGACTTAACTTTTCCTTTACTCTGAATCTCATAACTCCTCGCATGGGCGAGACCCTAAAAAATATATGCTCACCTTCGAAGAACTCAAGGGGTCAACGATGAATGTCGGCATAGCTCTTCTGCCGGCTTTGTGCTACTTTTAATTGCTCTCGGATCAACCAAACCTTTTGGACTGTTTGTTTAACTACTTCTGGCCCAAGGATTTGACGCTCCCCAACTCTATCCTAGCAGATCGGTGACCTACACTTCCTCCCATATAGAGCCTCGTACGGTGCCATTTGGATGCTAGACTGATAACTGTTGTTATATGCAAATTCGGCCAACGGTAGGTGGACGTCCCAACTTAACTTTGAATCGATTGCACATAGACATAGCATGTCTTCGAGTACCTGATTCACCCGCTCTATTTGGCCATCAATTTAAGGATGGTAGGATGAGATGAACTTCAACTTGGTCTCCATCGCTGACTGACGGCTCTCCCAGAAACGTGATAGGAATCGTCCGTCCTGATCTAGCACTATAGAAACTGGCACTCCGTGCAGCCGAACTATCTCATCAAGGTTGGTCTGGACGAGGCGATCGATGCTCCAAGTAACTTTAATGGCAATGAAGTAAGCTGACTTGGTTAACCGGTCGACGATGACCCATACTGCGTCATTTTTCCATTGGGTCTTTGGCAAGCCAACAATGAAGTCTATGCTTATGTGCTCCCATTTTCATTCCTGAATAGCAAGATTCTACCTCTCCACCCGGTCTCCGATATTCTGCTTTCACCCTCTGACAGGTTATGCATTGCGACACGAAGAGCGCCATATCTCTCTTCATGCTGTGCCACTAGAAAATAGTGCGAAGATCTTTATACATCTTCGTGCTCCCAGGATAGACTGTATAGGCTGCATAGTGAGCTTCCGCAAGGATCTTCTTTCTGAGTTCTGCGTCGTTAGGGACGCATAGCCTTCCCTTCACTCGCAACACTCCATTCTCATTTACTGCAAAGTCTTTTGTCTTCTCCGCTAGAATCTGCTCGTGCATTTTCCTTAAGAATGGCTCGTCCCTCTGAGTAGATATGACTCTCTCTAACAGGTTGGGTACGAATTACATCTGAGCAATTCTTGTACCGCGGTATCAAATTCGGAGTTTAATGTCCATTTTCTCAAAGTCTCTTTGTAACCTGTGATCAACGGACATGGATCTCGTAAACACTCGACTTAACGCATCCGCTACAACATTTTTTTTCCCGGTGTGTAGTCGATCGTCAAGTCATAGTCTTTGATCAATTCTAGCCAGAGTCACTGTCGTAGGTTAAGGTCCGTTTGGGTGAATAAGTACTTCAAGCTTTTGTGATCAGTGTAAATTTGGCAAGCCACTCCATAGCGGTAGTTTTGCCATAATTTTATCGCGAACACAATTGTCGCTAGTTCCAGATCATGCGTAGGATAATTTTTCTCAGTTATCTGGATGTGTAGGCTATTATTCTATCCTGCTGCATGAGTACACACCCCAAGCCCTGTCCTGACACGTCGCTGAATATTTTGAATCCTAAGGTCTCATCTGGCAGTTCAAGTAGTGGGGCAGAGGTGAGGCATTGCTTTAACTCTTCAAACGAGACTTCACAGTCGGTGGACCACTCGAATATGACTCCCTTCTGTGTGAGGCGAGTTAGAGGTGATGCTAACTTGAAAAAGTCTTTCATGAAATGCCTGTAGTATACCGCTAGCCCGAGGAAGCTTCGAATCTCACTGACGGATTCAGGCCGCTTCCACTCGACGATGGCTTCAATTTTCTTTGGATCGACTGAAATGCCTCCCACAAAAATGATGTGCCCGAGAAAAGATACACTGCTCAGCCATAATTCACACTTACTCAGTTTTGCGTATAGCTTGTTGTCCCGAAGAGTCTGTAGCACGGTCTGCAAGTGCTCTGCATGTTCCTCCCTATTCTTCGAGTACACCAAGAAATCATCAATATACACTACTACAAACTTATCAAGATAAGCCGGAACACACGATTCATTAAGTCTATAAAGGCGGCAGGGGCATTGTTCAGTCCGAATGACATTACCAAAAACTTATAGTGGCCGTAGCAAGTGCGAAAGGCTGACTTCGGCACGTCGTTCGGCTTGATCTTGAGTTGATAGTAACCCAAGCGAAGATCAATTTTTGAAAATACCGTCACACCTTGTGGTTGATCAAAGAGGTCATTGATCCTGGAAAGGGGGTACTTGTTTCGAACATTGGTCTTATTCAATTCACGATAGTCGATGCAGAGCCGCATCGAGCAATCCTTTTTCTTTACAAATAATACAGGCGCGTCCCACAGAGACATGCTAGGACAAATATACCCATGATATAATAATTCTTGCAACCGAACCTTTAAATCTTTTAGTTCTGCCGGGGCCATTTGATACAGAGTCTTAGAAATTGGTTGAGTCTCTGGAAATGTATTAATAGTGAACTCTATCTCTCGGTCGGACGGCATGTCGGGCAACTCATCCGAAAACACATCTAAAAAATCTGCCACAACGGAAGTAGACTCTACATTTGCTCAATCATGCTGAGTCTCTTGAACAGACGCCAAGTACCTATCACAGCCGTAATGTATCATCCACCGAACAGATATTGCAAAGATCACCGTGCAGGCATTCGGCGCTCTCGACGGTGGACTGCACGCATAACAAAATTTGATCTCACCAGGTAGACAAAATACGACTTTCTTTTTCACACAATCAATGGTAGCCGAGCAAGCGCCGAGCCAATCCATCCCCAGAATGATATCGTAGTCCCTGATGTCTAAGACTATCGCATCAAGTGATAATTTCCATCCTCCGATGTAAATGTAACCATCATGACAAAATAAGCGAGCACAAATCCACGCCTGATGGAGTATTGACGCTAAGGTTTAGACCTAGCGGTGTCATAGAAAATGTGTTCTCGGTGGCTAAATTTGCCGCAATGAAACTATGTGTGGCACCAGAATTAAACAATACTCGAGCAGGTACATTATTAAAAATTAATATACCTGACACTACCGTGTTTGATGCGAATTCCTCTTTCCGAGTCAGAGCATAGACCCAGCCTTGAGAGTTCTGCGGTGCCGTCTGGTTAGCTCGAGGTGCTTGATCCTGATCTTGAGGTGGACGATTTGGTTGCCGTTGTTGGTTTGGTCCTCCCTCCCGATAGTTTACTGCCGTATGCCCCGGGCGACTACATTTAAAACATGCTCCATTGAATACTCAACAGTTTCGAGCGATCTGTCCGACATGGTTACACCGGTTGCAGACGAGCTTACTACTTCTCCCTGGGTTTGCACCCTGATAACCGCTGTTGTTGGGATGCTTTAATGCGTTGTTACCTTCTATATTGCAAGGGCACTTGTGATGGAAATTTTGTACAGCGCCAGAGCGAACTGGGGGGTACTGCGGCTCTAGGGAGGGCATGGTTTAGAGACTTTCGCATGGTACGGTACTGGGGGATGACGATGTGGGCACAAATAGAAGGTCACCGTCCTATTTTAAATCGTCGAGCTCTACTTTCGGCATCATCGAGATGAGACTTGACAAATTTTGGAAGCCTGTTGAATTCTGAGGCGTACTGCCACACTGTCATGTTTTTTTGTTGAAGATGTATAAATTTATCTTTTTTCTTGCGACGGACGACGGGTGGAAGGTACTCCGCTTTGAAGGCTTTACGAAACAAGGAACAAGAGATAGTCGTCTTGTCATCTTCACTTAAGATAGCTTGTTTGTGCATATCCCACCAATTATGTGCATTTAAACGGAGCTAAAGCTGAGTGCAAGCAACTCTCTTCGTCTCATCCATGCGAAGCACTTCAAAGTGGTTCCCTAGCTCAACCAGCCAATCCAACGCCACGGAGGGGTCCTCAGTCCCTTTGAAGGTAGCATGACACATCTTCTTAAACTCCGATATTTGAAGGATGGAACCCTTCTCGTCTGAGGGCGGAGGTTCCTGAGAGCCCTGAAGTCCCGCGATCTCGGCTATAACTGGCACTATCGCGGCAGCCGTTGATGCAGAATGATTGGTGGCGACGAGCGTCGTCACAATCGTTTGTAGGCTATTTATATGCTTCTGCCGTGCCTCAGCCTGAGTACGCTATGCCTCAAATTGAGCCTCAATCCGGGACTCGAATTGGCTTTGACGTAATTTTGTCTGTCTTTGCTGCATTTTTATCAAACACATCATCCGTTCGAACGGATCGACAGAGGGCATGACTGCTGGACTTCCCGATCTTCCCGAAGTACCGAAACTGCTCCTTTGTACCTGCGCCACTACCTCTACTTATGCATCCGGCTCTGAGGCTGTTCCTTGAAAGAAAAATAACTTACATCAGTCTTAAAATATATTATGGACTCACTGTATGGAACGTATCTTATTTTGGCCAAGCGAATTCAAGAGTTCAACTAGGAGGGACATGGCCGCTTCAAGAAAACTCTTCTGACACGAAGGTCAAAGGATCTGAAGCCATGCTCTGATATTGATATGTCACGCTCCAATTTCTGCTAAATCTATAATCGTCCCCCGGGCGTGATACCGTGCGAGCGTAAGACGAACCCGCACAAGGCCTAGGCATAATGATATACTTCAGAAACATATGCAACAAAGTACACAAATGAGATATCACACATTGAATATAAAAAAGTTCTCTTTATTGATAATGAACATCTAGTTACAAACTCTTGACTCAAAAGTAATAAGAATGCCGCACGGGCTTACAACTTGGACATAAAATGAGATAGCCGATCCATACATTACATCCCTTACTAATATTTCAAAAGAGCAAACCATCTTGGGTGCGTGTTAGCACCATCGCCTAGGAGCTTCAAATGGGTATATGCGAGCTCCTTGAGATTATGTACTTGCGCTCCAAAAGTCAAAAACACGAATATGCCAGATCAGTAGAAGTTTGGGGGAAGCTTCTGCTCCTCGCCGTGTCGCCTTGGCTTGGGGAACCTGCTACAACAAGGGTCAGTACTTCGAAAAGTACCGGGGAGGGCGAGCTAACCCAACATACCATATCGACATTGTATTTATGTGAACATGCAACATTATTATTATATGATCTTTCTATCTTATCTTAGTTTAATCTTTTATATATATGCGGTAGAATGAAAGGACATAACAAAATGTGCCACCGTTCGGTGACTTTTACCTACACCCTCTGAACCACCTGTACACAACTTACCATGGCTTTCCCTGCCATAAAAGACATAGTTAGTTTGCATAGTTTAAATATACATAGCATATCACTTGGTCGGACGAGAGATGGGTCGGCTGCCATTCCGCTTCGGGTAGCTAGCCCTTGGCGGACGCACAGACCCATCCAATGCTAGGACTACATTAGCAAATATTCTACCCGGGTCAAAGTGGTGCCAGTGCCCCAACGACCATTCGTAGAACTACTTCTCTTGTGCACAAGTTGTCCTTGACCATGCATCATCTATAAACTAAGTTGTCAAATGAAGCACTTCAAAGCAATATAAGTAAATGAACTTCATGCATATTCCATAGTATATGCTACCTTGATCAATGATCACATTACAATTTGTACTACATATTGAACAGTTATAGATAAATAAGTTCTAGCTACAACTGAAACATAATTAAGCATGTGCATAACAGACAAGCTCGCAACAAAGTGATCTTATAGTGACATTAGGTGACCATAATTAATTATTTCAAGTCTACTTCTTTTTTTATCTTGACTCAATTTTATTTTTGTAGTATCGTCGATCGAAACGCATAAACTAGTCAGGTTATGAATGATGAAGACTTGGAAGAAGGGCGCTAATTGAAAGTAAAACCACTCACAAGTTGGTGAATCGGGAGAGAGAAATGGAAGATCTTCAAGACTCCTCTTACGCGTCGCCTACACGATCACCTGCACACACCAACAGATGATCAATATCTCCTGCTTTGGTCTTCACGGGTTCGATACGGAATACGAAATCCAAAGAACGAAGACAATAAAATCCATCAAAATCGTTCAAGAAATGAAAGTCACAAAACCAACAAGAAAGCAACCAAGCGGCATCAAAAATGGGCAAAAAAACCAGTGCAACAGAAAGGCCCCTCTCGACTCTGCCGCCGAGTCCTTCCTTGAGGCCCGATCCGTTGAATGTGGGACCTGATTCCGAAGAGACCAATCCATAACAAGGAAAAGATCTTGATTCAATCTGCCCCGATCGAATAATACCACGTATTTCTTAGCCCCGTTTCCCAAATAATGGAAACGAGGCACTACAGTAGAGAGGCTTGATGAGCCAAGCTATTATAACTCAAACAACTTCTAACCAAGATCTCACTTTGGCACTTAGAGAGCTGAGGAGTTAATCTTGGAGATGGAAAAGTTTAGGCTCAATGTATTGCACACAATATGATAGAAAGATGAAGGTTTGGTTGATTTGAAATATGGGAATTTTAATCATATTTAAAGGTTATAAGCAAACAGAATTCGACCAGAGTTCGAGTAGGTTTCAATTCATTTTTTTTGAATGTTGGGCCATAAAATTAGGGATGTGATAACTATGTTGATTTCATACTATATAGGTGATCTAGTTCAGTCCAAGTTTGGTTGCCTATTCAGGTAAGGTTTGAGTATGAATTTGGACTAGTTTGGTAGATAGGTTCGATAATATATTTGAGTGAATTGGGTAATCTTTCTGAGATGGGTATCTGTGGATGGACATGTACTTTAAATTACCAGTACGACTCGACTTACATCGATCTTAGACTTAATAAATGAAAGATTACATTTGCTAAAATTATAAAAGATTAGATACATGAGATCCAGAAGCTGGTACAGATTTCTGTCTTTAGCAGTGATGCAGTTTGATCTCAGTTGCTTTTCTTCGCATATAGTATATGCTTCTTTGTATTTAGTTATGATATTTTTTCAATTATCAGAATCAAGTTGTGTCACGTCCTGATCTCCCGTAGGTAATCGACCGTCCCCGCTGGACGCGAATCACCGCACCAGCGCTCCAGCGGGACGATCTTTCCCATCTGGCCATGATGTCGTATGAGCGTAAGCTACGTCCATGCAAGGTCTTGATCCGAACAGGAGGTAAGATGTCTAAGCCATAGAGTCGCACAGATAGTCTGAGTGCAGCGGAATAAGAAACGAACAGGCGATTGGTAACAAGTTCATAGAGTCGCCAATAGCGGAAGCATTGAATAACACAAGTATAAAAGTAAAACAGGCTCTTTATTGATATTGAACAAGTATTACAAGCGGTGCTAGGCCGAGATTACAAGTCGCTCAAGCCTCTCTCTCTCTGAAATAATAAAAGCGTGCCAAGTGGCTACAATTATAGAATAATACGTAGGCGATTTCCAACATTATGTCTTGTATATGTGCTTCAGCTCCGGATGCAATGCTCCAAGGCTCCAGAGTTTACTCCATGCCTTAGCAGGTATGAAGGAGGTTTTTACACCGAACGAGGTTCTCCCGCACCCTGCAAGCAATCTGGTAGGTTATCAGTACATGAATGCGCTGGTGGAGAGGCTTCTCTCCCGCTCGACAAATCCAAATATGTTATATAGGTTCCTTGCACCAACTATCAAGTTATCTTTCTAGTCTTGCTTTAGGATCAGTTTCATGGCATAATGAAAAACCTAACTCATATGGCAGTGCGCCGTACGATATAAAAGAATACGGCAAGACATACCAACTTACCATTCGTCCTTCCTTGTCCAAGGCAACCAAGTTAAACCAAACCCGAGCATATATATAATGAAATCCAGGGACAATAGCATAAGCAAACACAAGTGTAGTAAGTGAGGTCCTGTTTCAGGTGCATGAGTTATATAGATTATCCAGGCGTGTTGCAATAGATGTTCAAGTGTTCAATGGATTGCTCAGGTTGTCCAATTTATGTATAGATGTCTTATACTCATATCGTTCAGGTGTTTTAGATGCATTTATAGGTACAAGTGTGTTACACAGAGCAGTCGCCTATAATGCAATAACTCGCACGCGGTTTGCCGCAATCGAGCTAACTTAATCTATATGACAGAAGGTCACTCGCATGACTTCCATAGTGGACGGTGTAGTCTCAAGATGAAGATGGAGTACAAGCAAAATATAATACAGGTGGCATTATACCCATCTCGTCGATAACAGAGGACTACCAGATGGTTCCGTCTAGATCGGATTGGCCCCAGTGCCCCGACGACCGTCCGCAAAACTGGATTCAAAAACCCACCTTGTGCACAAGTTGTCCGTGACCATGCATATCCTCAAGTTTTCTAGATTCTCGCAGGTACATATACAGTTACAGATTCAGGTTCAGTCAGTACATTATCGACTTTCCGAGCCGTCAGATTCAGTGCAGGACGAGTATTAATTTTTAGAGATATTGTAATGTTATCTTGCTTAACTGTCCATTGATACAGTCCCCTAGTTCATGAAATTCCTTGGTGACCTAACGGTCCCAAATACTTTCAATGTTCTATACTTGGCTCGGAACGACTATCTTGATAGCCTTCCTGCCTCAACTGAGTGGATCACAGATAATGAAGTACGATGAATCATGGCATGCATATAAGTGACAAGCATTAAATCGAGGCAACGAGTACAAGTTAGCATCTAAGCAGGCAAGCATTTTATTTGGTAAACATAAGCATAAGGAAATATATAGTATAGCCTTTACGTTTAGCACGGGTCTAAGGGGTAGTTTGAAGAGTGAAACCCTACAAGAACATATCGAGCGATATAGTTCTTAAGGCGTAAAGTGTAAACAAGTAAAGCAGTGTAATACGAAGAGTATAATGTTCTACTCAAGGCATAACGGGGTCTACTTATGTCACTACCACATTTTCTAGGAAAGGGTATTTTAGTAATTTCCTATTTTATTAAATATTGTGCATGATAAATAATTATTTGTTGTATTATTTAATTATTGTTAGATGTTAGTTATTTAATTTGGACTTGTGTTAGTAGACCTAACTAGTTAGTTTAGACCCATGGACCAACATGAATTAATTAGTTAGATTTAGCCCAATTAGAAGGCCCATTGTTAAGGAGATGGATTAAATTAATTAAATCATTAGACTAGAAGCTTCCTTCCTTAATTAGTTTTTCATGAGAGGCCCCAAGGGGTATAATGGACATTACATGATAACTTGAGGGAGGGAAAATAGGGGCCGGCCTATTAATAAAGAGGGAAAAAAATTCTTTCTCCTCTTTTCATTCCAAAACTAGATCTAGAATTTTCTACTACTAAATTCCTTTATTTCCCTACAAAATTTTATTCCAATTCCTTCCCAAATCACCATTAGAGACTTGAGAAGTAAGGATCTAGAAGGAGGAAGCAAGAATCTACAAAGAGGAGCAATGATCTACAAGTTGGAGGCAATTTTATCTCAATTGGAGGTTTTATTGGGAATCCATCTCCCAATAGATATAATTCAGTTTTTTTCTCTTAAATTAAGTTCTAAATATGAGATTTAACCATGGAAAATTAACCCATATGCATAGGATACCCATATGATTTGATTTTGTGTTCATAGGAGGCCTATGGAGAAAGTTATGGTGCTTTTTGTGTCAATTTTGGGGGAATTTCGAGTTTGACAATTGTTGTGTGTGTCAATTGATCCTATAGATAAATTTGACATGTTCTTGTGTGTTTGGGGCTAGTGTCGTATCCACAATTGGGTACGTGTAGGTCGTATCCCAATAATTTGGTGACACGTGTTGATTTGGAGGTTTTCCCTCCGACACGGAATTTTATACATGTCATATTTTGACACGGACACGTAGATCTATTTTTGACTCTTTGTATTGTTCATAAATAATATATTTGACTTTTTTGTGTCCTTCGGGGTACAATTGGATTTGTGGTGGACTCGTGTCACATGTGTATCCTAGATCTAGTGGGATACGGTGTGATACTCTCCATTTATTGTGTAATTATATGTAGATCTAATTCTTGTGCTCTTAATTCATATAGATTATATTTGTGCATATATATAGATATTATTATATATATTATAGTATATATAATTGTGCTTCTTGTATCCTAGATCCTATGTATTATATATGTACTAAGAATATATATATTATGTAGCTACATGTATAAATATATATGTATATGTGTTATGTGTAAATATGTATATATGTTGTGTAAACCCCTTGATTTTTCAAAATTTTCAAAACTGGATTTTTCACAATTTTCTGGAATTTTCTGGGAATTTTCTGTAATTTAAAAACAGGGTTTTATTTATTCAATGATTTTTAATTGATATTAAACAATATTAGAATACTATGAAAATAATATTTTTGGATGTAAAATGAAAAACTGGACTTAGGGTAATTTTTTGGGATTTTATCGGACCCCGGACCTATTTTTAAATGCCTAAAAAGTATTTATTTATTTAATTATTTATTTATTAATTATTTCTGATTATTTATTATTATTATTATTATTATTATTATTATTATTGATTTTATTTTTATTATTTTTTCTATTTTGGGCCCGGCCCGGCCCAGTGGGCCGAGCCCGTTCGTAGCGGCCCAACCCTCACTCCTTAGCGGGTCGGGCGGGTCGCTCACCCGGAGCCCGCCGCCCGACCCGACCCGCCAGCCATTCACCCCTGTCCCCCAACCCCGTTCTCCCACGACCCCACGTCGCCCGCCGAAAAACCCGCAGCCACGTCGCCCCGTCCACGCCCCCACGACCCGACGCCCCTCCGCGTTCCCCGGCCACGCCCTCGGCCAACCCCCGCCCCGAGCCCCCTATAAATAACCCCTCCTCCGCTCCTCCTCCCCCCCGTTCAAACCTCCACCACCGTGCCCTAGCTCCGGCCCCGGTCCCCTCCCCTAGCTCGCCGGAACCCGCCGTCGACCTCCCCCAGATCCGTCCGCCGGCTCCAGAACCTCTTCCTCTTCCTCCTCCTCCCCAGGCGGAGCCGACCCCAAACCCTAACCACCCCGAGCTGCCGGCCGACCCCTCGACGCCGCCGGAGACCTCGCCGTCCGCCGCCAGCACCACCTCGACCGTCGGCCAGTCCCCCAGAGCCCCTGACACGGCCAAGGATACCCGGACACGGCCGGACACTATGGTGAACTGAGGACACAGTATCGCACAGTGTTGTGTCGGACACAGTTCAAAACCCCGGTTTTTCGGGTCCCTTCAGGTACTCATAACTTCCTGCTCGTAACCCCGATTTTGATTCCGTAAATTCTTACGCGAAGCCTGTATGACCCTCTCGGTGTCCGGACAAACTGTTCGGGCATCGCGTCCTGTGGTGATCGCACACCGCGATCCAAAAACAGGAAAAACCCAGACCCTGTTTTACCCCGGAACCGAGTCCGCCCCGCCAAACGGGACGACTTGGTCGCGCGCGGTCTTCACAGACACGAACGCCTCGTCGATACGGACGTGTGGGATTTCGCAGAAGCTGATTCGGGTGTGCGTGCACACCGGAATCAACACGTATCCGCGGACATCGCCCCGTATCCGTCTTTTCTGCAATTCGACCTAACTTTGTGTACACATGTCGGATTGAAACGAAACTTGCGCCATCGAACTCGTAGCGATACGCTGGTCCTGTGGGTCAAGTTTGGTTCGATTCTGAGAACGTTGACGAAATCGCGTGTCGTGGGCCCCACAGGCCCCGCTCGACGGGCGATTTTGTGAACGGCTCATCGAAATTCAATTCTGAAAGTTCCGTTGGGTTTGTATTAGCGTTTCTGACCTGTTGACACTAAGTTTGGTGAATTTGGAGACCGTTGACCCTGACGCATTTTTCGGTGCAAAGCGGGCCCACCGGTGGACCCCGTTTTGGCCCGAAACTGCCGTTTCTGCCCTTGTCTCCAAATTGGACCCAAGGACAGGCGTTTCTAGCTGATTGATATTTTCTGGATCTGATGGTGATGTTTGTTTCAGCAACCGGAGTACCGCCTGCAATTCCCGCCGAAGTCAGAACTGCAAACATAGCCGGGACCACAGGCAAGTGTACCTTGCCAAACCCTGCAGCTTGCTAATTATTTTCTGGATTTAATTATGCAATAATGGACATGTAAAGCTTGCCAAACCTCAGTAATTCTTGACATAGTATTTTAATGGATTTCTTGTGGTATTAATTATAAACATGTTTTAACTGCTTAACCTAGGAAACGAGTGACGTGCTTAGTGTCCGATCATAGTAGGGTGCCAACTCCGTACGCGGAGTTGTGTAACGTCACATAGACATGGATAACGAGACCCGATAATTCTCGTACTTGTCCTATCAAGTACACCAGAACCCAGGACACTTGACACTATTTCATGAGACAGAGTCTTCCTGAGACATTCAAGGTGATTCTGTATTGGATGCATGTTTTATGACATAGACTTTACATTCTTAGACATTTGATTCATAGATATCAGACTTGCTGCATTAGTTATAATCGTGCGTGACATGGACATGAGGCATCGTGGACATGAGACGTGGGATTACATTGGGTGGGGAGAGACACACAGGCTACAGGCTGATATTATATATAAAACATAGTATATAACATAGTATATAACATAGTGTAGTTCATAGTTATTGCCGCTACCGGCTCTCCGACACAGAGCTTGTAGTGGCGTCAGCCTGAGTTCTAGTGCTGCTCTCATATTGCATATCACTTAGCTGGATATATAGTTTACCCTGTTGTTTCATTCATTGTTGCTTTGCATATATGTTTGGCTCGTATTCTTCTGTACCTTGTTACGTCCCGCTGAGGACCTGGTTTTGTTCACCAGATATAGCAGAAGAGAACTACCCCGAGGTGTACGGTACCGGAGCACTCCTTGGAGCAGAACAGGGAACAGAGGACGAGATAGTGGCCGAAGATTTCTCCTGATCCCGGCTTCAGCTATACAGTATTTCCATTTCCAGCATTTCATTTCCTGTCTATTTTTCCTTAAATGTAACAGAATAATTCTCGGATTTGTTCCCGAGATAACCTTATTTGATATTGCATACTTATTTCTATTGTATTTATTTCCTGGCAATTAATCTGTGTTATTTCTGTGGATGAGATTAGGATTACCTGAGACTTGTAACATATTACTGCTGGACTACAGCTTAAGCATGCCCTGATGGATCCATTAAATTGGGTTGTCCATCGGTGCGTGCTGCTGGCCATTGCTCACGTGCTCAGTCCCTCGTCATTTTGGGACTGGGGCGTGACATGTTGTGACAATATGTATATATGTATATTTAATTGGATAAATATATTATATATAATTGCTATATGATTATTTATACATATGCATATTTGAATATTTATAAATGTATTTATGTATGTGTGTGCTTGTGGCTATGTCATAATATGTACATATTAATAAGGGATTGTATTTATAGTTTATTGGTATATATATATATATATATATATATATATATATATATGTTTTTAGCGACAGGGTATTAATGACAGCAGCCACTGTCATTTAATACAGCAGCAGCCGCTGTAGCAGTAGCGGGATATTAATGACAGCAGCCGCTGTCATTAATTAGCAGCAGCAGCAGCGGCGAGAATAAGCAGCAACAGCGACAGTTGAATCGATGACGGTTGCAAACCGTCACCAAAGCAGCAGCAGCAGTGAAGGAAATCAAAAGCAACGACGACGGCAGTTTTAGCGACAGGCAGAACTGTCACTAAAAAGGCAGTGTATCAGAATATCAGTATTTCAGCACAATTTTTAGCGACAGTAGGAAGTTTATATATTTATATGTTTATATACTTATAGATATATATATATGTATATATATATATATTAGTATTAATATTGATGTAATATATTCTTAATTGCTAATTTTTTATATCTATAGTATTTAGTATATGTATTATATATATATATATATACGGTTAGTTAATATAACAATGTATTGGGGATTACCTTGAGGAACCAAAGAAATTGGGGATACCCAAGATATGGGGTTTGGGTATCAAGTTTGTAATTTTGTTGAGATACCAAGTTGGTTCAAAACCACGGTACCTAATTAATGTTGTAATTGTGATTCTATATTATTATTAATATTTGTTTGATATATATATTGTGATGTTTACCTTGGAATTTACGTATCCGGAGATACGATATCCTACCTTTTAAGATGTGGGTTTCTTGGCTTGGACCTAGTATCTTGACCCAATATTTTTGTATTATGTTTATGCAACCTAGAAATAGGTAGTTGACCATAGTTGACAATAGTTGACCATAGTTTGACCATAGTTGACTTTTGACTTAGAATTGACTTATTGACCTAGAAGTTGACTAGTTTAACTTATTTTTTTTCCGGAACCTTGTATTGATGTTGTATTCCATATCTAGGTCTTCGAGGCACCATGTCAGACATCGGTGAGACTATTCATTGGACTTCAGGCGAGTATATTCTCTGATAGTTTCTTATTTATGATATCCTCTATGTTCATTGTATCTAGTATAGATATCCATATTCTCTTGACACGATGGTTACACGGATTGGTATATTGATCTCTTCATGAGATGTTATTCCTTGGTATATGATGTATCTTGTGCAAGCCTTGTTTTATTGATTATCTTGTACATGTACAGACACTGATTCTCGGGGAGACTAGCTATCTTCTTGGGAAATCTCGTGCCATAGCGTACCATGGTTGGATCTATTATACTAGTCGGGGGTGGATAGTATGTAGTATAGATATGTGATCATACCCATCTTATTATCTTGAATAGTGTTAATCATACACCGCACGTATGATTAGCCAGGCCATAAATCTTGTATCTCGTGTATCAAGTTCCCAAGCCGATCACATGTTAAGGCTAGTACTCACACACTTAGACATTAGTATTCTTGCTTATTGACATATTGCTTATTATTGTATTATTTTTAGTATTTTCTTATTGTATATATATCTTTTGTATCTATTGTGCATCTTGTATATTCACATCTATTTACTGTTACGTAGTTTTTATCATTGATTAGAACTGCTGTTAGAGATGTACTCTGCTCCTTTCCTGACTGGCTATATTTTCCAGATGACACTGAGGAGTGGTACCCTAGCTATTATGGACCCCAGGATGTTGTGGGTTTAGAGTCTGAGACCCTGGCTCAGGAGGGACTTATCCCAACTGAGACAGTTGACCCAGGAGTAGTAGCTTCTTAGTATTCTTGTACTGGATTTGTCTCTAGCTTGTTTTGTTATTTCTTTCAGACTCATTAATGTATTATTTTAGACTCATGAGTTGTATTGTGACTATTCTATTTCTTATCTAATTTGTGCTTTCCATCTTAGATCTGTGATTGAGTATATTATCATTGTTGGTGGTTCATTATATTGTTAGATAGATTATCCAAACAGCGTTCTACCATCGATTTTGTGGCGTAGGCTGGGCGTTGTTTCTGACTTGTACCCTTACACCGGGTGCGGGTCGTGACACGTTTTTAATGGTGGCCCATACAGGTCAAGCTTCGCAAGTTATGCGATGTCATGGTAGTGCGACGATTTAGTTGTACTACTGCGAGCCTGCGATAGGATATAAGATATAGGCTGAGATCAATCACACCTAGAAAAATTCTTTTGATTCAACTATTCTCCTTTGATATTAATACTTGATCTCGTAATCTGTCCTTTTCTTGAGTGTCTTATATCATGTGCCATATTGGTTCTATTCTTCTTGATTCTATTCCAACTTTAGCTTTGTTTGATAGTGGTGCTTTCCATAGTTTTGTATCTATTGTTTTTTGCTCTGAAGCATGGTTTGGTAGCTGAGTCTTTGCTTAGGACTTGCAAGATCATGATCGGGGAGGCATTATCCTGGTTAATGATATTTGCAAGGATCGGAGAGTTACTCTGGGAGGCCGGGAGTTGAGTGCGTGTCTACTTGTAATGCCACTTCCGAGCTACGATATTGTACTCGGGATGGATTGGTTGAGTAAGCACCGTGCTAGCATAGATTATAGAGGAGGTAGAGTTTTGTTTGGTCCGCCAGGAGAGCCAGAGGTTGAGTTGCTAGAGAAGCTGCAGAGCAGGGAGAAGGCATTATTTGTGGAGCTATGGTGGAAGACAAGGAGTTATCGCATTCGTTGATAGCAGAGTTCTTGGATGTGTTTCCTGAGGAATTGCCAGGTTTGCCGCCAGATCGAGATGTTAAATTTTCTATAGACTTGGTGCCAGGTGCAGAACCAATTTCGTAGCATGTCTATAGAGTAAACAACAACGAGCTGGTAGAGTTGAAAAAGCAGGTGGACGAATTGCAGGATAAGGGGTTCATCAGATCGAGTTCTTCACCGTGTGGAGCTCCGGTATTGTTTGTACCGAAGAAGGATGGATCGGTGCGCATGTGCATTGATTACAGGACTTTGAATAATCTCACTATTAAGAATAAGTATCCTTTGCCACGGATTGATGATCTGTTTGATCAGTTGAGTGGTGCGAAGGTGTTTTCTAAGATAGATTTGAGATCAGGCTACCATCAGGTGAAGGTGAAGCCGGAGGACATACCGAAGACTGCTTTAGAACTCGGTATGGTCAGTACGAGTTTATGGTGATGCCGTTTGGTTTGACTAATGTACCGGCGATATTTATGAACTTGATGAACAAAGTGTTTCACCAGTACCTTGAAAAGTTCATGGTGGTGTTCATCGACGACATACTCATATATTCGAAGACACCGGAGGAGCATGAGGAGCATTTGAGGATTGTGTTGGATGTGCTGAGGAAGGAGAAGCTGAATGGAAAGTTGTCCAAATGTGAGTTTTTCTTGGACAAGGTGGAGTTCTTGGGGCATGTTGTGATTGGTGATGGTATTTCAGTGGATCCGAAGAAGATCGCAGCAGTGGAATCTTGGAAGACCCCGAGTTCGGTAGCAGAGATCAGGAGTTTCTTGGGATTGGCAGGCTACTACAGGAAGTTTGTGCAATATTTTTTGAGGATTGCCGAGTCGATGACCAGACTCACAAGGAAGGATGTGGAGTTTGTTTGGATGGAGGATTGCCAGGTTGCTTTTGAGGAGTTGAAGAAGAGGTTGACGTCTGCTCCTATTTTGACGTTGCCATCAGGGTCTGGAGGTTTTACTATCTATAGTGATGCATCGGGGAAAGGTTTAGGTTGTGTTCTTCAGCAGCATGGGAAAGTGATTGCCTATGCATCCAGGTAATTACGCCCTCATAAAAAGAACTATCCTATCCATGATTTGGATGCAGCAGTTATCTTCGCTCTGAAGTTGTGGAAACATTATTTGTACGGAGAGCGTGTGGAGATCTTCACAGACCTTAAAAGCTTAAAGTATGTTTTTATGCAGAAGGAATTGAACATGAGGCAGCGTCTGTGGTTGGAACTGATGAAGGATGTTGATATATATTTGCAATATCATCATGGGAAAGCTAATGTAGTTGCCGATGCTTTGAGAAGGTATCCAGTAGCTATGTTCTTGACGCAGGATCGATATTTGTTAGAGGACTTAGAGAGCTTGGGCATCGAGGTAATTGTTCCTGGTTGTGCTATGCAGATATAGAGATTGCAGATACATTCAGATTTGATGGACAGGATCAAGGCATCACAGTATGTCGATGTATCTTTGAGGAGTATCAGAGCTCCGGTGAGAGCAGGATTGGAGGATGATTTTACTATTACAGAGGATGGATCTTTGAGGCATGGAGTTAGATTATGTGTGCCTTGTGTGGAGCTACGTGAGGAGGTATTGCAGGAAGCGCATCGCTCTCAGTATTCATGCATCCAGGTGCTAACAAGATGTATCGGGATATGGGAGAGAGTGTGTGGTGGTATGGCATGAAGAGGGAAGTGGCACAGTTTGTATCTAGATGCTTTGTGTTCCAGCAGGTGAAAGCCGAGAGGCAGAGGCCAGGAGGTTTACTTCAGCCATTATCCATTCCAGAGTGGAAGTAGGAACACATTACTATGGATTTTGTGTCCGGACTTCCACGATCTCCAGGAAAAAAAGACGCGATTTGGGTCATCGTTGATAGGTTGACCAAGTCGGCCCACTTTTTGCCTTTCAAGGTGGGTTTGTCTACGGAGAAGCTAACAGATATGTATGTGAGGCAAATCGTTAGGATACATGGAGTTCCCATTGTAGAAGCATGAAAAATACGCTGGAAGGATCTACGCAGCCTCTTGATACAGAGCAGCATAAACAGAGGCCTTCAGAGCCATCAAGCGTGCAACAGAGCTTTTTCTGCTAAAACACAGCATGAAGTGTAAGCTCAAAGGACCATCCGCGTAAGTGCAGTACGTCCAGGCCACTCCAGCGTAAGACAAAGTTCTTTATCGCCTCCATGGCGTAAAACTCAGTCGCTCTCAAATCAGTGTTAATGCGTAAGAGGAACGCTTCGTTTTCCCCGAAATAAACCTGTCAAGTCACACAGTGAACCTGGCCTCTGACTCCTGACAAAAAAGTGCTGCACGGCTACCCAGACGACGGCTGGAAATAATGGCAGACCCCTCGGGACGCGCCCACAGTATGATGGCGGATCTCGGCATTTAATGCAGAGTATTTGGTTAAAATATCACCAAACCGTCGGTTACCAAAGTCCCCCCAGCGTAAACCGCTCTTTCGCGTACAAGGGAATACGCCGCCTTGTTTTACACAGGCAAACATGAGCTGTTTTACGCTCCGCAGTAGACAAACCGCCTGCCACGTCAAAAGCTACACTTCGTACAGGGCCCGAGGCACGTCTCTACGTCAAATTGCAAAGAGCGGTGACAGTTTCCCTCAAGACACGTCTCTGCGACGGATGCACAGAAGGGCTACAGACCTTCAAAACACGTTTCCGCATTTAATGCACAGGATGGTGGCAAATCTCTGTAAGAGATTTGATTACACCTTCGAAAGCCGTAATTCCGACGAAGACGTCCACATCAACACTCTGGCACGGTACGCACCGGCTTCTACGCCCATCCAGGATCTGTGCTCATTCGGCTTTAAACGCCCACTCAGTCTCTACGACCATTCGGCTTCTATGCCTGTTCGGCTTCTATGCCTGTTCGGCTTCTATGCCCATTCGGCTTCTACGCCTGTTCAGCTTCTATGCCTATTTTGGCTTCTACGCCAAGGGTGACAGTCATTTGGCTTCTACGCCAACCTCTTCTACACAAGGGATACATTCTACACAAGGGATACCTACCTACGTGGCTTCTACGCCGTAATCTTCGCAGCAGATATACGCATTTTGTCCCCTTAGTTGGACACGTGTCACATGATCACTCAAAAGATCATTTATGCGCAGGCATTGATTATTTTAACCGTTGTGTAAAAGGGTGCTTTACTGTCCACTCCTCGGTTGTTACACCGACGGAGTGGTCACTGTCACCAAAACTCTATAAATAGAGATCCCTATCAATGGGGAACAGGGTCGACAATTTGGAAGATCGAACCAGGTCGGAGAATTGGTAAAAAGAGAGAGAGAGAGAGAGAGAAGGAGAAGGAGAGAAGAGTCCGGAGCTCAGGCAAAGAGTAGGGGTCGACGGCTCTGGCACCGTGCATCCACCCTCCTTCGCAGCCTTCGAAGCCGCCACCCGTCTTCCACGGCACTTCTTCAACATCGTGTAGTCCAAGGGCTAAAGTGATCGACTGCAGATCAGACACCTATAGCAATTTATACCCAGATTAAATAAATTGTACTCCCGTATCCTCGTATAGGATCGAATTGTACAAGTTTGTTTGTAAACCAAAGGGCACGGGTCTCGTATAAACCCTGTCATTGAAATACACTTTCATTCTTTCGTTTAATACCACAAACAAGATGGCGACTCAGCTGGGGATGTCTTTCTCTTCTGACGAGGAAGTAATTGCTCAATACGATGCGGTATCCGTGGGATCCGTAAAGAAGACACTGGTCGTCCAATTCGATCAGTCTGCCTACGAAGACATGCTTCGGACTGGGGGTAGCTCTCACTCTCTCTCCGTCCGAGACAACAGGAAGCTGAGCAAAGTGTGGATGCCCAAGACATCCTCCGCCGTTCCTGTGGACTCTCCGATCTCTCCGATCTCTCCGACCAATGAGGTGGTAGCATCGCTCCCTCCGTGTCCCGTACGTAAAATTCAGTCTCCCGCTACGCGCAATACAGACAAAACTTCGGGCAAAGCCTCAGCGCTAACCCAGGAGTATCTACTGTGCTTTACGTGCAGAAATCAGTCTCCCGCTACGCGCGGTACAGACAAAACTTCGGGCAAAGCCTCAGCGCTAACCCAGGAGTACCTACTGCGCTTTACGCGCAGAAATTAGTCTCCCGCTACGCGCGGTACAGACAAAACTTCGGGCAAAGCCTCAGCGCTAACCCAGGAGTACCCACTGCGCTTTACGCGCAGAAATCAGTCTCCCGCTACGCGCGGTACAGACAAAACTTTGGGCAAAGCCTCAGCGCTAACCCAGAAGTATTCGCTGTGCTCTACGCGTAGGAACCAGTCTCCCGCTACGCGCGGTACAGACCAAACTTCTGGTGATGCCTCAGCGCCAGGACAGACAACATCTGACCTCTACGAGGAACCAGATGAACGCCGTAATTTCTGCGAAGGGAAGCAGGCAGCGGAATACTCGACTCCTCGACCGTTACGCCAGCGAAGAAGCAATCTGCCTACCCTCCGGATTACGCGGGAAGCTGACGGCCAGCTGAGGACCTCTTCAGCCTTACGCCACTCTGAGCGAATCTCCAATTTACACCGGGCAAAGTCCAATGACGTAAAACAAGCTCAAGTTGCTACTCCCCCTGACCTGCGCAAATACTTAATCCAGAAGCGTAAGGAGAGGGGACCTTCTAACATGTCTATTACGCCCCCTAGCGAGCAATATTGTAATAGTCATAAAATTGTGATTGACTGTTGCTGTTCTAAGGCAAAATGGCCGATTTTCGACCGATTGAGCTACTCTCAGTCTTTCCCGGAAGAAGAGCCCGCGCATGCGTCCGTGAACATGGCTTCTCACATACCTAGAGGAGGGCCGAGCTCAAGACGTCATCCCGCAGGGCCTCCGAGGCGAAGAAGATTCGAAGACCTCCTCAGGAACACTGAAGCTGGGGTGTTCCAAAATACCCGTACAAGGTCACAGCAACCGGCTTCGTACTCATCTGATTCCGGCACTGGGGGTCGCCAATCTCCCAGATCAGATGCTGAGAGTATAGAGTCGACTTCTGCAGCGACCTATACTTGTCCTTCGAGGACGCCCAGGGAAATGGGAGTCTACGCCATTGAAGACGAACACGAGGAAGCTTCGCCGTCAGGAAATGCGGAACAACGCATCACTATACTGGAAACATCTCTGGGACAAATGCAATCCACGATGGAGAACATGCACCGGATGATGCTAGCTCAGCACGCCACTGCCGTGGCTCAAGCATCGGTCCCGCCAACTCAGATACGTGTGGGGGTGGACTTACCACCATCCAACCCGGGCCAAGAGCCTGTGCTAGATCAAGAGTCAGTAGTTCCTCCGCTTCCTCACTCAGGGAATGCCTTACCTCCCGCTGGAGTTACGATACAACCAACTCCGCACCACTCCGTAGCCCCGCTTTTGATCGAAAATCCGATGCAGGCAGTACGGGAATTGAAAGCCCAGTTCGATGTCTTGAAGCACAAAGATCAGCTCAAGAAACTGGGAATCAACCAACCCTACCCAGCTATCTGGGAAGAAGTCCCTTTTTCTCCAAAGTACAAGCCCCAGACTATGGCTCTGTTCGAAGGAAAAACATCGCCCAGTCAATACATGAACTATTTCAGTATGATGACGGTATTGCTACAAGGGAACGACGCCCTCCTCACTCGGGTGTTCAAAGGCTGCCTCTCAGGAGTAGCCTATCAGTGGTACCGTAGCTTGGCGGACAACTGCATTACTTCTTTCAAAGACTTCAAAGCTTTATTCTTCACGCAATTCTACGAGGGTGGGATGGACATGTCTATGTCCTCTCTCATCGAAGTCAAACAAAGGAAAAAGGAGGACGTTCGCACCTTCGTCGAACGTTTTCGTCAGGCCACCTTATAAATGCCTCCAGGAGTTCCGGACTCAGCGTTAGTAGACATTTGCAGGAAAAATCTCCTTCCTGTAGTCTCGGTGTTTAAAGGACCATATCAGTTCCATGAGTGGCCTTCGTTCATCGTCTTGTCAGTGGCCGCCGAAGACAACAGTCGCAAGGCGCACGACAATGGCATCATGATCTCCGCCTCCGATAGAGGCGAAAGGTCATCTCCCAGCAGCGACCATCCTCGCAGCTCCAAGGGAAAAGAAGCTCTGACAGTCAATACGTCTAGACAAAAGATGGCGGCGACCACGCAGACGAAGCCCGGGACTTCCAGGCCCGTCGAAGTCTACTCTTTCGCGACGACGATATCCCTAGTATATTCGAATATCTCGTCAAAAGCGGCAAGATCACCCTTCCAGAGCTAAGGCGACCCCAAGAAGCCGGCAGTACTGACGACCCCAAATACTGCATCTTCCACAGATACGTACACCACCCAACAAAGGCGTATTTCATACTGAAGAGGAGGATCCAGGGGTTGATCGATGCCAAGGCCATCACTCTGCACAACACCGAGAAGACGGTCACGGCCAACATGATCTCTCTACGATTCGGCGATCTGCCTTCCCAAGAGGTCATGAACGGTGTCACGCCCATTTCTCGAGCTACGATGGACATCATCAATCTCCCTCCCTCTAGAGATCAAAATCAAGACCTAATACCCCTGACCACCCGGCAGGGCAAAATCATGTGGGTTCATCCAGATTTGGTGTCAGAGCTCGAGGAAGAAACCAAGAAGAGCCCCAAATACAGACCATGCCACATGGTCGCAACTTCTTCTACATCGGACGAAGATGAAGTATTTGCCGCAATCCGTTCGGGGAAGGCCTACCTCAACGACAACGGAGCAGGTCAGGAAGGCGCGCCGGCTGACGCTCCAGCCGCCAAACCTTCAGAACAAGGTCCCGCCATGCAAAACATAAGCCCTGCGAAACCTACTCCGGCGGAAAAGGGGAAGCAGAGAGAAGTACACTTTGATAAACCTGTGAAAAATATTCCAAGCAAAGGTTTAGAGAAGCCGTATGAATTTGACATCCTGGCCCAACTAGCCAATACGCCGGCCAGGTTATCCATCTTTGAACTACTCAGGCTCTCCCTAGACACTCGTCTAGCTCTGAGTGAAGCACTGATGCAGGCGGAGGTATACTTGACCCAGCTCAGGTCCCCCGATGAAGAGCCAGTGGCGTGTCCTCAGTGCCACAGCGTGATGGAGGTGGTCCCAAATATCACTTTCTCCCAAGATGATATGCTGTTAAAACATAACAGACATGACAGGCCCCTCTATTATACCGGGTACGTCGGTTCCATGGAGGTCGACCGAATTCACATAGATCCGGGGTCGTCGATCAGCATCATCCCTCACAGTCTGCTCAGGCCGCTAAGAATTCCTACCAGCGAACTGGCTTACACTACCACTACAATCGTGGGTTTCAACGCTGGAAGAAGTAAGCCATTGGGGAAGATCCGCTTGAGAATCCAGATCGGCAACCTTAGATCGGTGGCCACATGTTACGTCATCGATTCAGAGGTGTCCTACAATATTTTGCTGGGAAGACCGTGGATCCACGACCACAACATCGTTCCTTCAACCCTACATCAATGCCTTAAATATGTAGACGTACAAGGAACCGTACAAACAGAGGTGGCTGACCTAAACCCGTTTAAAGGAATAGAATCCTACTATTTCGATGCCGTGTTGTACTCCCAAGACCACACGGAAGAAGCGCCAGGCGAGGCCAAAGACGGACCACTCGTCCAAGAGCCAGAAGAGCCCTCTACCACACTGCCGCTGTCGATCAAAGTGAAAGGACGAACCACTCGTCCAAGAACCATAGAGCCCATGGCTATCCACCTTAACAAGACCAAGTCAGGAAAAGGGAGTGATCCTCTGGTAATTACTTTGAACAGGAAGCCTCCACCCTTGGCCATCAACCTTCGGCACAACAGGCAACCGACTGATGTAAGCACAACCAGGAACGGGGTTCCAGATGATAATAAACATCCTCTTTTCTGGTATATCGGTGCTCAAATTCTGAAACAGGAATCCACTCCCCATGACGAAGTAGAACCAATAGCACAAAAATTCTTGGAAGCTATAAACTCCTACCGTCCGTATGTCTGGGAAGTGGCGTCATCGTCCAACGTCGTCATGACATATGGGCCACACGAGGATTCTATCTTCATCGTCCCGCCTACCTGCAGCAACCTATCTTCATCGTCCCGACTGCCCAGGAAGATCCTTTCGACAATAATACTGGGAGAATGCAGGTTCACCGATACCGCCCTCAAGCGCTGAAGATCATGCAAAATATGGGCTATGACTTAAAACGGAAGCCAGGCCTCAACTACGGAAGAGGCAGACGAACGCCGCCGTGCGGCAACACCCGCTATCAACAGACCCATTTCGGATTAGGATATGCCACCGCCCTTGCGACTTCTAAGTCAGATGATGACATCTCTTCCTCCTCCCAGAACGGCTCGTCGCCCCCTGACTCACCTGATGCTCTCGAACAAACACTATCAGTAAATATGGTGGTGACAGATCCTTCAGGAGCGGATGAGCAGGATTCGGAGCCGTTTGAGAATGACTCTTGGGCTCAGCAAATGGATACACAGTGGGAATTCCGCTTCGAGCAAAGAGAACCTCCCACCAAAGACGAAGTTATCCAGATCGATGTTGGGGGTGAACTTTCGCCGAAGCCAATATTTATCAGTAACAACCTTCCCCCAGCCGAAAGGGAAGAAGTTATACAGCTGATAAAGGAATACATCGACGTCTTTGCATGGAATTATGAGGACATGCCAGGCCTGGACCCGAAAGTAGCTACTCACAAGGTCAATATATTGACCAATTCAAAGCCAGTAAAGCAGCACCAACGCCGGTTCCGCCCAGATATAATGGACGCCATCGAAGCTGAAGTCAAGAAGTTGATAGCCTGCAGTTTCATCCGGGAAGAACAACATCCCGACTGGGTCGCCAATGTTGTCCCAGTCATGAAGAAAAATAGAAAGGTATGTATCTGCATCGATTACCGAGATCTGAATGCGGCCTACCCCAAGGATGAATTACCTCTTCCCATCATGGACATCATGATCGACAACACCTGCGGCTTTGAACGCATGTCTTTCATGGACGGGTTCTCAGGGTACAATCAGATCAAGATGCATCCTGAAGACGAGAAGCACACCGCCTTCCAGACACCATTGGGAGTATATTGCTACACGGTCATGCCCTTCGGATTGAAGAACGCCGGGGCTACATACCAACGAGCCATGAGTAACATATTCCACGAGCAATTACGCAAAACAGTGGAATATTACGTGGACGACATAGCCGTCAAGAGCCGCCTCAAAGGTGATCACATTCAAGACCTGAGGACGGTATTCGAGTTAATGCGCCAACATCAACTCAAGATGAACCCTACGAAGTCCTTTCTGGGTGTATCTAGTGGCAAATTCCTGGGATTTGTCATTACCGCTAAAGACATCCAAGTGGACCCTGATAAAGTCCAGGCAATCGTGGAAATACGACCGCCCCGTAATCTGAGGGAACTCAGGGGATTTCAAGGACGTCTGGCTTACATCCGGCGATTTATATCCAACCTCTCGGGGAGATGTCAGCCCTTCTCTCATCTCATGAAGAAAGGTGTATCCTTCGTATGGGACAAAACCTGCCAGCAAGCGTTCGGAGATATCAAGCGCTACCTCACCAGTCCACCAGTTCTGGTGCCTCCCGTTATGGGAAAACCGTTCTTGCTGTACGTCTGAGCAATGGATCATTCGCTAGGAGCTCTTCTCACACAGAAGAATGATGTAGGGCATGAACAGGCTATCTACTACCTCAGCAGGATGATGGTCGGAGCCGAACACCGGTACAACCCAGTGGAGAAAGAATGCTTGGCTCTGATGTTCGCTATCCAAAAGACGCGGCACTACGTCACCGGCCAGAGTATCCACATCATCTCCAGGATTAACCCTCTTCGAGTACTGATGAGCAAGCCGAGCGTTCTTAATTCCTGACTCGCAACTTGGGCGATGCTGTTAACACCATATGACATGGTATACGTACCGCAGAAGTCCATCAAAGGCCAAGCGTTGGCCGACTTCCTAGCTGCTCACCCGATCCCGGAGGCCTCCAAATTATACGAAGACATTTCCGACGAAGTTGCAGAATGTAATTCCGCAATGAAAGGTGACGCATGGCAACTGTTCTTCGACGGTGCCTCCAGAACCGGTCCTAAGGGAAACATCGTTTCGGGAGTGGGAGTCATCCTGGTCGCCCCTGATCAGCTCGTCATCTACCGAGCATATTCTCTTAGCGAGCCCTGCTCCAACAATGTGGCGGAGTATAACGCTCTACTAATAGGGCTCCAAGTTGCTAAAGAGCTGGGGGTAGAGTCCCTGGAAGCTTTCGGTGATTCTCTGCTTATCGTCAATCAAGTCAGGGGAATATATGAAGTCCGGAATCCAGACATCATCCCCTATCACCAAGCGACGGTCGAGATAGCCATGACATTCAAGGAGTTCTTCCTAGAGCATGTACCTCGATCTCAGAATCTGGAAGCTGATGCCCTAGCCAGTCTAGTGGCAGATTTAGCTACTCCCGTAATAAGGCAGGATTCGGTAATCCTTCTTAACAGAGACTTATTTTGTGTGAAGAACAGCTGTCACATAGAACGCAGCTACGCTGTCAACACCGATCCTCCTACGAGAGATTGGACAAGTCCCTTTATAGATTTCGTGGCATACGGAATCTTGCCGGAGGACCCCAAAGAAGCAGTATCCGTCAAGAGACGATCACTACGCTTCTACTTCGATGCATCTTCACAAAGCCTATATCGTCGGACCTACGATGGATTACTATTGAGATGCCTCTCTAACGACGAAGTACAGCAGATTATCCGTGAAGCTCACGACGGCGTGTGCGGAGCGCATCAACCCGGTTCTAAGCTACAGGATCGCATCAGGAGAATGGGCTATTACTGGCCTACTATGATCGCAGATGCAATACGGTATGCAAGACATTGCAGAGCCTGTCAGGTTCATGCAGACTTCATACATCAACCGTCCGAACATCTATATCCCACGGTCGCATCCTGGCCTTTCGAAGCATGGGGTATGGATATCATCGGTCCTATTCACCCGTCTTCTTCCAGGGGTCACCAGTTCATACTGGCCATCATGGATTACTTCTCCAAATGGGCAGAGGCAATCCCTCTCGCTGAGGTAAAGGCATCTAATGTGATCAGCTTCATCAAGCATCACATCATTTATCGCTTCGGGGTACCCCGGAGGATAATTCACGACAATGGGCCTCAGTTCATCAGCCAAGCGTTTCATCGGTTTTACGATAAAAATCGAATACGCAATATTGCCTCTACGGCATACTATCCAGCTGTTAATGGTTTGGCGGAAGCTTTTAACAAAACCATTATCAAACTCTTAAAGAAATTTGTCTCTTCAAACAAAAAAGACTGGAACGAGAAGCTGGGCGAATGTCTCTGGGCATACCGCACAACGGTACGGACGCCGACAGGCTGCACCCCGTTCTCGCTGGTCTACGGGAGCGAAGCGGTTCTCCCCATTGAAATCTAGATCCCGTCGCTCAGGATAGCCGTAACTAATGGGCTAACTCGAGAAAAGAATGACCTGTTAAGGCTCCAAGAGCTGGAAGGATTAGACGAGAAACGCCTCCAAGCTCAACAGTGCATCGCGCTCTACCAAGCACGCATTTCCAGAGCTTTCAATCATAAAGTGAAGGAAAGGGTGTTCAAAGTCGGCGAGCTAGTTCTAGCTGTAAGAAGGCCGATGATTCTTACTCACAGAAGTAAAGGCAAATTCCAGCCCAAGTGGGAAGGCCCTTATGTGATCGAGACAACGTTCTCGAATGGCGCTTACAGGTTAGCCCAGCCTAACGGAGACCTGTTAATGGCTCCTATCAACGGTAAATTCCTGAAGAGGTACTATGCTTAATCTCCCCCGCTCGAGTGGAATATAGCGAGGATCTCGATTATGACAAAAATACTTCCAGAACGCAATTAGTTGGGTTACACTCTATCATGTCCGTAAGGCCTCTGAATAGATGTCCCGCTAAAAGGTTATCGAGAGTTTATCATGTCCATACTACCTCTGATATTACTCTCGCCTAAAAACTGTCATTTACATTCCGAAATGACGGGTCCACAAAAGTCAGAAAGGAGTCGCCATTATTTATTCCCGAAAGGGAGGCAGAATTACATCTAGGCAAGCAAAAAGGGAAAGGATACATCATAATGGCGGAGTAGTCAGATGGCGAATCAGCCGCTCCAGTGCAGCTATCCTCTCATTCCTAAGAGCCAAGGCGTCGGTGCGAGTCTGCTCCAGCCGTGCCTCGGGAGTGTTCGTAAGGGTCAGATCGGCTTTCGCCCGAAGACAGCCCGCACGAGCAGCTTCTGCACGGTCCAAATCCTGTCGCGCTGTGCTCAGACGACCAGCTGCTACCTCTAGACCCGCCAGCGACTGAGAAGCCCACTCCTCTGCCCGAGCGAGTTTTTCCTTCATCTTGGAAACCCTCGCCGCATTCCCTTCATGCTCGGATCGACACTGCGTCTCAACAGCAAGAGCCTCTTCCACGACAGCTTTTCTCCTATCCATCTCCAGCTTATGCTTCTGGATGGAGTTGTCTAGGCCTTCCAGCTTTGTAGCAAGCCGCACAGTCATGAGGTCGAACTGAGCCTGGACATCAGCATCGAGGCTGCCCCGAGTCAGCTGCGAGTATTCGGTAATGGGTTGCTCTAACCCATTAACCACCGCCTCCAGGGCGTCAGCTACCCCAGAATTGCCGAGCTCCCTGATGACCCCGATCGAAGCAAGAGAAGTCTTCTTCAGGCGCTCGAAATCTAGACTCTTCGCTAACACCATTGATATCATCGTTTTCAAACTGGTGTAGAAGAGGCTGGTATGTTGCTCGGTCAACGCAACTAGATCCGACTGGGCGCCGGGAGCGGCCGTAATATCAGCAAGTCCCTCTCCAGGGATAATTGCAGACGAGGTGGCCACAGGCGTCGCATCGACGCATGGCGCGACCGAAGAAGGTGCAAAAACGGTGGTCGAAGTCATCGCCACACTCACAAGAGGCAAGGTCACGACGACGGGTTCATCCTCCTCTTGAGGTGACAAAACTACTCCAGGCGTACTGGCCCCCGAAGCCACTTCCTCATCGAAGTTGGACGCCTCCGTATCATCGTTAGGAGCCCGAGCGGAGCTAGAATGCGCTTCAACGCTATACTCCCCGTGGGCGCTATCCCCTGAAAAGAGGAAAAGAAAGTTAATATCCGTATGATGATAATCTTTCTAAAAAGAAACATAAAGACGACATCTACCCGGAGCCAAAGGCATATACGACGCATCCGCACCCGAGGTAGCTAAACCATGCCTTAATGATGCAATGCGAACCATCATACCTGGAGAAGGAGGTGGGCCGACCGACATCACCAAGAGTTCCGTCAAGCCTCCACCGAGACGCGATCGAGGTTCATCAGCTGGAATCTCGCCAGACGTGCTCGCTGACACGACGAGAGTTTTTCCCGCTGCTGACCTCGGGAAAGATTCTCCCATCTGCCTCGGCCACACAGGCAACCTCGCTCCGCTACCTGGAGCAGCAGCCACGACAGCGACCTCTAGCGAGGATTCTCCGGCGCCGCCGGCCGGAACTATAGAAGGTCCCTCTCTAAAAGGCGAGGAACCTTCAGCCAAAGAATCATCCCTGATATGGGGAAAGGCAGGCTCATTCCCGGGAGCCTCAACACCAAGAATGTGGAGAGGACGAGCAACCGCCTCCTTCCTCCTCTTACGAAGAGAAACTTCCTTCGGAGCAGAAGTCCGTCGCTTCCCAGAAGAGACTAACAAAGCCCCCGCAGGCAGAGGCACTTCGCACCTCGGCACCGACACCAGAGGCTCATCCAGAGTACCAGACTCCTCGCCCTCGTCCGAAGAAACCGAGGGGACGTCAACTCTCCCCCCAGGCTTGGGAGAAGGCACCCTGAAGCTTCCATGCGTGTCAAAATCACGATGGAAGGTGTTAATCGCCACATAGAACTGGGCGTAAGAATGGAGAATGCGGAGCTCCATGGAGGTTGTAACGACCGGTACGATAAAGATTGCCCCCGTACAACCCATAAGGAAATACCGCCACCCTCTGGCTCCATCAATGAGTCCGTCCCTGGACCTAAAGCTGGTGATGGCATTGCCCACGTGCAACTGATCGTACCCAAACTGCCGGGCAAACCGACTAGGCAAGTAGGGCTTGAAGAAACAATAGTCTTCGTTCCTATACAGCAGATGGGAGGGTCTAATACAGATCAACCAGTTAAAAGTTTTCGGGGAAAGGTCGGTCTTCTCTCCACCTGAATTCTCAAGCCGTACCCCTGATTGATTGCGATGAACGGAGGGGACAATGCAGAGGATCTTCCAGCCGTGGCTGAGGTTCAACACCAGCCGACAGTCTAAGACTGTGTTCACATTCCAGGAGGAATCCTTATAATTCAGCAAGAATATACCCCCCGAGCTGCTACCGGAGCCAGGAGACATCACCCGGGGATTATGGAGAATTAACCATCCCATCAAGTATAGGTATGGTAACTCCACCCTGGGAAAACTCTCACACCGAGCTTCATCGACGAGCAACCCATCAGTTATGGCTCTCAAGCCAGCCTGTATACGGCATACCATGGCGGGAAGCAAGCCCAGTCTTGCCCCGAACACCAGGCGCACTGCCGACCACAGGATATTCCGGTGAATACGGTCTGCGGACGCTGTGCCGGGCACTACTACTCGACGCAGCCATATGGAGAGGAAACCAGCCAACTGGGCTTCCTTAAACAGAGGCCGGCGACAGCGCCTCAAGTAACTACAGGCCTTAGTGCCTTCGGGGTACTTTGCTACCCCCTCGACGAGAATCTGATCCGGAGCTGCAGCCTCCTCTATAAGACCCTCGACGACCTGGGCGCTAAGCACGCCCAAACAATTCACGGGCTCATTTTTGCCCTCCGAGGCTTTCTCCGACTTGGCAGCCCTAGCTCGGTGAAAGAAGAGGTAGGACATCCACTTGGTGGTATGAGCCAAATCAAAAGGCTCGTTATAAAAAGCGGTGCACGCGAAGTATTGACACATCAGCTCCTGATATACTTCCGCCACCCGAGGGTCCAAATCCCCCAACTCCCGATTAGTGGAAACATACTCTTCATAGGGGGTATCCCCCATCGGCAGTCTCGAGACAACTGCTATCTCATGGAGCGCCAATCCCAACTCCCCCAGTGGAGTGGCAAAGGTCCCAGTGAGCGGAATGTACCGCTCCATCAGCGCCAGGAACAAGTTAGGGTTCGGAGGCAACCCGACGCTCGTCGCACTCACAGCGGCATATAGCCCATTGACCTCCAGCTCTCTCCGGAAGTGCTTCAAGGCCCAGCCCACTAGGCATGTCCATCGGGAGTTTGTTGGGGCGATCCACCCATTACATCGAGGATTCTCCTTGGGATATACCCCGCCTCATCCCATGAAATCGTTGCAGAAGGTCGGCAATTGGACCGGCTGGATCATCGAGCTGTCTTCACTCGGGACACTACCCGGGCGCAGTCCCCGGAACAACGTCACAAAGCCGGAAGGGCGACTGACAAACGACCCCCGGTCAGCTCCTTTAAGGTGAAAGATCTTCCCCGGCTTACCGTGAAGATCAGGAGTCAGCATCCACGACATCTTCCTGGGATGCGTCGCATGGAAGAAGGCCGAGATGGGATAATCCCTCGGCATCGTTGGCAAATACAAAACCAAATTCCCGACAGAGAAAACCCAAGGCTCCCTCTTGGGCCTCGTCTGGGACTGTTTGTCAATCATGTCCCCAAAGAGGAAAGCCGGCTTTATGTACTGCTCCCTGTCTACGTAGGTCAGAGGCTCGCCATTAATCATGCTCAGCAGCGTCCGCTCGCCCTGAACCGATATCAGAAACCCCCTTCCCTCAGGATACTGGGGTCCGAAGATAGAAAATGCCACGTGGGACAGATCCTCCAGGTAATTCGAGTGCAGCATCCCAGCAGCGGAGCCCATCACCTCGGCCAGTGGAGACTCGCCCAGATCAACTGCAAAAGTGCAAGGAAAATATGTCATTACAAATCTTGCACAAACGTACAGACCAAGAAAACAACAGTCTGTGCTCTACGCAGGATCGTAACCATTTAGTTATTTTACGCCGGAAGTCCCCTCCACAAGCGTAAAACTCAAATTTTACGATATATGCCAACTTTCGGTAGCCAGAGCTTTTACGCTCAGGGCTACAAAAATATGGAGTCTTTATGCTGGCACATTAGAAATATGGGCGTAAAAGATGAAAATGCCTCCGTGCATCATCTTCCTCCAAAGAGGCTATCAGCACAGAAGATGACCTAGCGCGGTCACGTTCAACGTGTGCGAAGGATTTTTCGTCGTTTTTTGTCACCCCAAAGGCTCTACCCCTAAGGCCGGGTGCGCTACTCGTCGGCGGGATACTTTGCTCGGAGGGAAGCTCGCCTTGCCCGACCAGAGACTCCCTCGCTGGGGCAGAAGAATGAGAGGAAGAACCTATGCTCTTTTCCTTGGCGGAGGGGGTTTGTTTTGGTGCCATTTCTGAAAGACTCGAAGTGCTCGGAGAAGGAACGAAGAAAAACTCGAACAGTCGAAAGCTCTCTTTCGCAGAAGACAGATAAAAAGTTTTTCTCTCAAAAACTTGGGGTATATATAGTCCGGGTCGACTCCCCGAATCCTCGGACGAACTCCTCGAGACCCTAACCAAATCTCGCGGATTGGTTATGATTGGATGCTACGTCAGCCCACTACCCTTGGAAGACGGACAGTCAGCGAATTCGAAAGGTTTTTCGTGCAAAACGGTTCAGCGGGTTCTACGCTAAAAGAGCTTTCTACGCTCGACAGCAACGGATCTACGGTTTTACGCTCGCAAGCTATAAGTCTATGGTTTTACTCCCGGATGCCTTTGTGCTCCGTAGCTTTTATGCTCGAGAGGCCATAAACCTACGACTTTACGCTCAGCAGATACCAAATCGACGATCTCACGCTCGGTGGCGCTCAGTTTACGCTCAGAGGCAACAGATCTGCAAACTTCATGCTCGAAGAAACTTTCTTTTCAGGAGCTACAAATCAAATAGTTCTACGCTAAAGGAGCTTTCTACGCTCAATGGCTACGAATCTACAGCTTTACGTTCGACAGCTATAAGTCTATGGTTTTATGCCCGGATGTCTTTGTGCTCGGTAGCTTTTATGCTCGAGAGGCAACAAACCTACGACTTCACGCTCAGAAACTACAAGTCTACGATTTCACGCTCGATGGTGTTCTACGCTCACAAGCTACAGATCTCCAGTCCTATGCTAAAGGAGCTTTCTACGCTCGACGGCTACGAATCTACAGCTTTACGTTCGACAGCTATAAGTCTATGGTTTTATGCCCGGATGCCTTTGTGCTCGGTAGCTTTTATGCTCGAGAGGCAACAAACCTACGACTTCACGCTCAGGAACCACAAGTCTACGATTCTGCGCTCGATGGTGTTTTACGCCCAGAGGTTACAGACTGATGATTTCACGCTCCATGACTTTCCGCGTATTCGAAACAGTCCCCAAAGCGGTCAATTGCAAAGAGTTAACACAGAAGATACTCGTTCTTGACCCAAAGCATTCCAAGTACCCGAAGCATACAGAGTTCAAACATTGAGAAATTACTCTTCTCGGGTCCAAAATTGGAGGTTCATCCAGACTCCAGTCTGAATATCTCGTCTATCAAAAGATGGCAACTCAGTTAGACAGCCATTTCTCGACCCTGTTCCAAGGGATTTCTCGGGAAGTCATTCTTGAAGACGAAGTCTGAACAAAAAAATTCTGTTTATCAGAAGCTCAGAGCTCTACGCGGTTCCTCAGTCCTAGCAACAGGATAGTTCTAAAATGTTCAAAATGCTCTACAGCGTTCTATGGACTATTCGCTATGCGTAAAGGACAGGACCTAGCACTCTTTCTACAGAGTCGGCGTAAAGATTCAGACGTGTTGAAGCTACACATATTCAGACTTCACAGCAACGTATGGCAAGATGATCATATGAAGAAGCAAGACGATTTTATTAAAAGATCAAAGTCATGATTACATATGAGGGAAATCCAATCTACAAGGGTTTTCTTTTCATTTTCATGATTACATATGAGGGAAACTCCGTCGACAGGAGGGGTTTTTCCATCATCGTCCGAAGATCACACCGAGAAGCCGCTCTGATAGGGTCTCGCGCTGGTGATGGTCTTCCTCTTCTTCCAAGAAGATGATCAGTGGCAGGAGGATACAAAACTGGGCAGATGACCCATCCTCCAAGAGAAGGAAAGCAGGATAATTCTGCTTTCCTACAGATCACCGTCATTCTAGCCGGTCTGTCTGCCTCTCGCCACCAGAAGTAACTGGAGAGGGCGCCGCTTGTAAACAACATGGTGAAATACGTTTCTTCATCCTTTCTGAAGAAACCACCACATAAAGTTGCTGATTATCCCGAGCAAGGGAGGCTAAGATATCCTTCCATGATCCATCGTTGCAGTGGACAATTGCTCGAAGATGCCATCTTTTTCGGCTCCCTACATGTTGGAAGAACATAATCTCCTTCTTTCTCAGGTCGACCCGACGAACTCCGGCGATCATCTCTGCATGGCGATGGGAATGTGGTGAGAACAGGTTCACCCCCCAGCCTTTTTATAGGCAAAAGAGATCACAGCGGTCCCCAATAAATCTGCCATAAAGTCTGCATCGACCGTTTCAGCGCTCTATTCAGAAACGTTTCGAGTTACGAGGGGCCGTTCATGCTTCATTCAAAGCGTTTCAAATTTCGAGGAATTTAAAAGCTTTGAAGGGGGTCTTGTAGAAGCATAAAAAATATGCTGGGAGGATCTACGCAGTCTCTTGATGCCGAGCAGCGTAAACAGAGGCCTTCAGAGCCATCAAGCGTGCAACAGAGCTTTTTCTGCTAAAACACAGCATGAAGTGTAAGCTCAAAGGACCATCCACGTAAGTGCAGTACGTCCAGGCCGCTCCAGCATAAGACAGAGTTCTTTATCGCCTCCATGGCGTAAAACTCAGCCGCTCTCAAATCAGTGTTAATGCGTACGAGGAACGCTTCATTTTCCCCGAAATGAACCTGTCAAGTCACGCAGTGAACCTGGCCTCTGACTCCTGACAAAAAAGTGCTGCACGGCTACCCAGACGACGGCTGGAAACGATGGCAGACCCCTCGGGACACACCCACAGTATGATGGCGGATCTCGACATTTAATGCAGAGGATTTGGTTAAAATATCACCAAACCGTCGGTTACCAAAGTCCCCCCAGCGTAAACCGCTCTTTCGTGTACAAGGGAATACGCCGCCTTATTTTACACAGGCAAACATGAGCTGTTTTACGCTCCGCAGTAGACAAACTGCCTGCCACGTCAAAAGCTACACTTCGTACAGGGCCCTAGGCACGTCTCTACGTCAAATTGCACAGAGCGGTGACAGTTTCCCTCAAGATACGTCTCTACGACGGATGCACAGAAGGGCTGCAGACCTTCAAAATACGTCTCCGTATTTAATGCACAGGATGGTGGCAAATCTCTGTAAGAGATTTGATTACACCTTCGAAAGCCGTAATTCCGGCGAAGACGTCCACATCAACACTCTAGCACGGTACGCAGCGGCTTCTACGTCCATCCAGGATCTGTTCTCATTCGGCTTCAAACGCCCACTCAGTCTCTACGACCATTCGGCTTCTATACCTGTTCGGCTTCTATGCCCATTCGGCTTCTACGCCTGTTCGGCTTCTATACCTATTTTGGCTTCTACGCCAGGGTGACAGTTATTTGGCTTCTACGCCAACCTTTTCTACACAAGGGATACCTACCTACGTGGCTTCTACGCCGTGATCTTCGCAGCAGATATACGTATTTTGTCCCCTTAGTTGGACACGTGTCACATGCTCACTCAAAAGGTCATTTATGCGCAGGCATTAGTTATTTTAACCGTTGTATAAAAGGGTGCTGTACTGTCCACTCCTCGGTTGTTACACTGACGGAGTGGTCACTGTCACCAAAACTCTATAAATAGAGACCCCTATCAATGGGGAACAGGGTCGACAATTTGGAAGATCGAACCAGGTCGGAGAATTGGTAAAAAGAGAGAGAGAGAGAGAAGGAGAAGGAGAGAAGAGTCCGGAGCTCAGGCAAAGAGTAGGGGTCGACGGCTCTGGCATCGTGCATCCACCCTCCTTCGCAGCCTTCGAAGCCGCCACCCGTCTTCCACGGCACTTCTTCAACATCGTGTAGTCCAAGGGCTAAAGTGATCGACTGCAGATCAGACACCTATAGCAATTTATACCCAGATTAAATAAATTGTACTCCCGCATCCTCGTATAGGATCGAATTGTACAAGTTTGTTTGTAAACCAAAGGGCACGGGTCTCGTATAAACCCTGTCATTGAAATACACTTTCATTCTTTCGTTTAATACCACAAACAAGATGGCGACTCTGCTGGGGACGTCTTTCTCTTCTGACGAGAAAGTAATTGCTCAATACGATACGGTATCCGTGGGATCCGTAAAGAAGACACTGGTCGTCCAATTCGATCAGTCTGCCTACGAAGACATGCTTCGGACTGGGGGTAGCTCTCACATTCTCTCCGTCCGAGATAACAGGAAGCTGAGCAAAGTGTGGATGCCCAAGACATCCTCCGCCGTTCCTGTGGACTCTCCGATCTCTCCGACCAATGAGGTGGTAGCATCGCTCCCTCCGTGCCCCGCACATAAAATTCAGTCTCCCGCTATGCGCGGTACAGACAAAACTTTGGGCAAAGCCTCAGCGCTAACCCAGGAGTATCCACTGCGCTTTACGCATAGAAATCAATCTCCCGCTACGCGCGGTACAGACAAAACTTCGGGCAAAGCCTCAACGCTAACCCAGGAGTACCCACTGCGCTTTACGCGCAGAAATCAGTCTCCCGCTACGTGCGGTACAGACAAAACTTCGGGCAAAGCCTCAGCGCTAACCCAGGAGTACCCACTGCGCTTTACGCGCAGAAATCAGTCTCCCGCTATGCGCGGTATAGACAAAACTTTGGGCAAAGCCTCAGCGCTAACCCAGAAGTATCCGCTGCGCTCTACGCGTAGGAACCAGTCTCCCGCTACGCGCGGTACAGATCAAAATTCTGGTGATGCCTCAGCACCAGGACAGACAATATCTGACCTCTACGAGGAACCAGATGAACGCCGTAATTTCTGCGAAGGGAAGCAGGCAGCGGAATACTCGACTCCTCGACCGTTACGCCAGCGAAGGAGCAATCTGCCTACCCTCCGGATTACGCGGGAAGCCGACGGCCAGCTGTGGACCTCTTCAGCCTTACGCCACTCTGAGCGAATCTCCAATTTACACCGGGCAAAGTCCAACGACGTAAAACAAGCTCAAGTTGCTACTCCCCCTGACCTGCGCAAATACTTAATCCAGAAGCGTAAGGAGAGGGGACCTTCCAACATGTCTATTATGCCCCCTAGCGAGCAATGTTGTAATAGTCATAAAATTATGATTGACTGTTGCTGTTCTAAGGCAAAACGGCCAGATTTTGACCGATTGAGCTACTCTCAGTCTTTCCCGAAAGAAGAGCCCGCATATGCGTCCGTGAACATGGCTTCTCACATACCTAGAGGAGGGCCGAGCTCAAGACGTCATCCCGCAGGGCCTCCGAGGCAAAGAAGATTCGAAGACCTCCTCAGGAACACTGAAGCTGGGGTGTTCCAAAACACCCATGCAAGGTCACAGCAACCGGCTTCGTACTCATCTGATTCCGACACTGGGGGTCGCCAATCTCCCAGATCAGATGCTGAGAGTATAGAGTCGACTTCTGCAGCGACCTATACTTGTCCTTTGAGGACGCCCAGGGAAATGGGAGTCTACGCCATTGAAGACGAACGCGAGGAAGCTTCGCCGTCAGGAAACGCGGAATAACGCATCACTATGCTGGAAACATCTCTGGGACAAATGCAATCCACGATGGAGAACATGCACCGGATGATGCTAGCTCAACACGCCACTGCCGTGGCTCAAGCATCGGTCCCGCCAACTCAGATACGTGTGGGGGTGGACTTACCACCATCCAACCCGGGCCAAGAGCCTGCGCTAGATCAAGAGTCAGCAGTTCCTCCGCTTTCTCACTCAGGGAATGCCTTATCTCCCGCTGGAGTTACGATACAACCAACTCCGCACCACTCCGTAGCCCCGCTTTCGACCGAAAATCTGATACAGGCAGTACAGGAATTGAAAGTCCAGTTCGACGCCTTGACGCACAAAGATCAGCTCAAGAAACTGGGAATCAACCAACCCTACCCAGCTATCTGGGAAGAAGTCCCTTTTTCTCTGAAGTACAAGCCCCAGACTATGGCTCTGTTCGAAGGAAAAACATCGCCCAGTCAATACATGAACTATTTCAGTATGATGACAGTGTTGCTACAAGGGAACGACGCCCTCCTCACTCGGGTGTTCAAAGGCTGCCTCTCAGGAGTAGCCTATCAGTGGTACCGTAGCTTGGCGGACAACTGCATTACTTCCTTCGAAGACTTCAAAGCTTTATTCTTCACGCGATTCTACGAGGTAGGATGGACATGTCTATGTCCTCTCTCATCGAAGTCAAACAAAAGAAAAAGGAGGACGTTCGTACCTTCGTCGAACGTTTTCGTCAGGCCACCTTACAAATGCCTCCAGGAGTTTCGGACTCGGCGTTAGTAGACATTTGCAGGAAAAACCTCCTTCCTGTAGTCTCGGTGTTTACAGGACCATATCAGTTCCATGAGTGGCCTTCGTTCATCGTCTCGTCAGTGGCCGCCGAAGACAACATGAATTAATTAGTTAGATTTAGCCCAATTAGAAGGCCCATTGTTAAGGAGATGGATTAAATTAATTAAATCATTAGACTAGAAGCTTCCATCCTTAATTATTTCTTCATGAGGGGCCCCAAGGGGTATAATGGACATTACATGATAACTTGAGGGAGGGAAAATAGGGGCCGGCCTATTAATAAAGAGGGGGAAAATTTTCTCTCCTCTTTTTATTCCAAAACTAGATCTAGAATTTTCTACTACCAAATTCCTTCATTCCCATTTCATTTCTCTACCAAATTTTATTCTAATTCCTTCCCAAATCACCATTAAAGACTTGAGAAGCAAGGATCTAGAAGGAGGAAGCAATGATCTACAAAGAGAAGCAAGGATCTACAAGTTGGAGGTAATTTTATCTAAATTTGAGGTTTCATTGGGAATCTATCTTCCAATAGGTATAATTCAGTTTTTTCCTTAAATTAAGTTCTAAATATGAGATTTAACCATGAAAAATTAACCCATATGCATAGGCTACCCATATGATTTAGTTTTGTGTTCATAGGAGGCATATGGAGAAAGTTATAGTACTTTTTGTGTCAATTTTAGGGGAATTCCGAGTTTGACAATTGTTGTGTGTGTCAATTGATCCTATAGATCAATTTGGCATGTGATTGTGTGTTTGGAGCTAGTGTCGTGTCCACAATTGGGTACGTGTAGGTCGTATCCCAACAATTTGGTGATACGTATTAATTTGGAGGTTTTTCCCTCCGATACGGGATTTTGTACATGTCATATTTTGACACGGACACGTAGATCTATTTTTGACTCTTCGTATTATTCATAAATAATATATGTGACTTATTGTGTCCTTCGGGGTATAATTGGATGTGTGGCGGACTCGTGTTACATGCGTATCCTATATCTAGTGGGATACGGTGTGATACTCTCTATTTGTTGTGTAATTATATGTAGATCTAATTCTTGTGCTTTTAATTCATGTAGATTGTATTTGTACATATATATAGATATTATTATATATATTATAGTATATATAATTATGCTTCTTGTATCCTAGATCTATGTATTATATATGTACTAAAAATATATATATTATGTAGCTACATGTATAAATATATATGTATATATGTTATGTGTAAATATGTATGTATGTTGTGACAATATGTATATATGTATATTTAATTGGATAAATATATTATATATAATTGCTATATGATTATTTATACATATGCATATTTGAATATTTATAAATATATTTATGTATGTCTGTGCTTATGGCTATGTCATAATATGTACATATTAATAAGGGGTTGTATTTATAGTTTATTGGTATATATATATATATATATATATATATATATATATATATATATATATATTATGGGTTCTTTTATATATATATATATATATATATGTTATATATATATATTTATATATTTTTAGCGACAAGGTATTAATGACAGCAGCCACTGTCATTTAATATAGCAGCAGCCGCTGTAGCAGTGGCAGAATATTAATGACAGAAGCCGCTGTCATTAATTAGCAGCAAAAGCAGCAGGAATAAGCAGCAGCAGCGACAGTTGAATCGGTGACGGTTGCAAACCGTCACCAAAGCAGCAGCAGCAGCAGTGAAGGAAATCAACAACAACAGCGACGGCAGTTTCAGCGACAGGCAGAATATTCACTAAAAAGGCAGCGTATCAGAATATCATTATTTTAGCATAATTTTTAGCGACAGTAGGCAGTTTATATATTTATATGTTTATATACTTATATATATATATATATATATATATATGTATATATATATTAGTATTAATATTGATGTAATGTATTCTTAATTGCTAATTTCTTATATCTATAATATTTAGTATATATATTATATATATATATACGGGTAGTTAATATAACAAGGTATTGGGGATTATCTTGAGGAACCAAGGTAATTGGGGATACCCAAGATATGGGGTTTGGGTATCAAGTTTGTGATTTTGTTGAGATACCAAGTTGGTTCAAAACCATGATACCTAATTAATGTTGTAATTATGATTCTATATTATTATTAATATTTGTTTGATGTATATATATTGTGATGTTTATCTTGGAATTTACGTATCCGGAGATACGGTATCCTAACTTTTAAGATGTGGGTTTCTTGGCTTAGACCTTAGTATCTTGATCCAATATTTTTGTATTATGTTTAAGCAACCTAGAAATAGGTAGTTGATCATAGTTGACCATAGTTTGACCATAGTTGACCATAGTTGACTTTTGACTTAGAATTGACTTATTGACCTAGAAGTTGACTAGTTTAACTTATTTTCTTTCCGGAACCTTGTATTGATGTTGTATTCCATATCTAGGTCTTCGAGGCACCATGTCAGGCATCGGTGAGACTATTCATTGGACTTCAGGCGAGTATATTCTCTGATAGTTTCTCATTTATGATATCCTCTATGTTCATTGTATCTAGTGTAGATATCCATGTTCTTTTGACACGATGGTTACACGGATTGGTATATCTGGATCTCGTCATGAGATGTTATTTCTTGGTATATGGTGTATCTTGTGCAAGCCTTATTTCATTGATTATCTTGTACATATACAAATACTGATTCTCAGGGAGACTTGCTATCTTCTTGGGGAATCTCGTGCCATAGCGTACCATGGTTGGATCTATTATACCAGTCGGGGGTGAAGAGTATGTAGTGTAGATATGTGATTATACCCATCTTGTTATCTTAAATAGTGTTAATCATACACCACACGTATGATTAGCCAGGCCATAAATCTTGTATCTCGTATATCAAGTTCCTAAGTCGATCACATGTTAAAGCTAGTACTCACACACTTAGATATTAGTATTCTTGCTCATTGACATATTGCTCATTATTGTATTATTTCCAGTATTTTCTTATTGTATATATATCTCTTGTATCTATTGTGCATCTGGTATATTCATATCTATTTACTGTTACCTAGTTTTTATCATTGATTAGAACTGCTGTTAGAGATGTACTCTGCTTCTTTCCTGACTGGATATATTTTTCCAGATGGCACTGAGGAGTAGTACCCTACCTATTATGGACCCCAGGATGTTGTGGGTTTAGAGTCTGAGACCCTGGCTCAGGAGGGACTTATCCCAACTGAGGCAGTTGACCCATGAGTAGTAGCTTCTTAGTATTCTTGTACTGGATTTGTCTCCAGCTTATTTTGTTATTTATTTCAGACTCATTGATGTATTATTTTAGACTCATGAGTTGTATTGTGACTATTCTATTCCTTATTGCACTTTGCCGTTTGAATCAGTTGTCCACTTGAACGGAATGGGTCGTTACATTATATACCACTCAGAAAAAGTCTCGTCCTCGAGACTTCCTGAGTGCGAACCGTTCTATCGCATTATCAAATCTATCTCAAACATAGCAATCAGTACCACTAGATCCGTTCGAACATAATTTCCTACTCGTTCCTTATACTGTGTCGCGTGTATGCTGGGTCGGTCTCATTGAATGACTCTATTATTCAATCCAAGCTCTGACTCGGTCTCTATTGCGCCTTAGCGCGAAACATATATCTCTTAACGCGGGATACGTTATAATCCATCTTGAAAGATAATCTAGGGCTGAGGCAAACTTATCCAAATCGTTATACTTGTCCATGCGAACCTAACATATTCACTTGTACTAGCATTCGAGATCAGCATATCACGAGTCTGGATTGTGCACATATTCAAAGCATCTTTCAAACATATGCATGTCAACCAACTTAGCGATATCGAAGCCTTAGCACTCGAGTTTAACGTATCATTGAGTCTTGGATCATGCACTCGTTCAAGGCGTCCCTCAAACATATGCATTCAACCAAACTTAGCGATAGTGAATTCGGACAAGCTACTTGCAAAAATCTCAAGGGTTCTTGTCTTATGAATTATGATGATACTTCCGATAGGGTTAATAAAATTCTAAGTCATTTTTCTATTCCAACCAAAAATCAAGCATTGCACTACCGTTAAGCACGATCTATCCGATCAACCGACTAGCGTCAATGTCCTATCGTACATTCCGTTCATGTCAAACATATCACACACTTACCGTTCCAAGTCCAACTCTAAGTCTTGCTGCCCCAGTTCTATGGCTTATTCAGGCAATACTCTAAAGTTGGTTACACAAGTTCTTTCTCTCCGTACATGGTTATCTGCTTAATTACTAGGTCATCTCACAAGGTCATAGGTACAAGTTCAAGCACACGATTCATCGTATAAATTCGTCGCACAATGATCGCCCTAATTCCTAAGGTCAAACTATTGTTCGTTTGTACGGGATATTCTACCCAAGCTTGTTTCACTCAGATTTTTAAATATCGAGCACGGATCATCCTACTCACATTAACATATTCGTTTGTACAGGGTCCAAGTCCATTCAGTCAAATCTATGATATATCCAAGTTATAGGACAAGCCTATCAGTTCGTATAGTATATCTCCTTTAGTATGTTTGATAGAACACATATATCCATTTCAAAGTCTAGACCACCAAGCCAATATTCAATTCTAAACTTTTGATTATAACTCCAAGTTGTCCAACCTGATTCATGTATCCGTTCACGAAACCATAAAGCGTGATTTACTCCAGGTTCTAAACTAACTTATCCCTGAAACACTGTATTCCCAAATTTGTCTTATCATGTCGAACCAAAAGTTAAGATAATCCATCAGTTGTCATACTCTATTCTCCCGCAAGTTTGATCATCCTCGTTGGACATGAGATCACCATGCCAACGCTTTCGCTGGATAATCGTCCTAATCCGGGCGTGACGCATGTATGAGCATAGAGTTATGCTCGCACAAGACAAGAACGTCGAACATTATGGTTGTCTTCGAAATGATCGAGACACCTTATCATTTCACTTTGGTCCATCCAAGTTATATATAAAATCCATCAAGTCATGTCCGTTCATGCAGTGATTATAATTCGTCTAGCAAAATCATCCAACTACAATATTACCGTTTGATAAACCCATAATCTTACTTCTAGCATTCCTCAAGCAACTAAGTTCAATACTCAAACCAAAGTCTATCCACTTTTGATATGTTCTATTCATCGAGTTCATTTGGAATAATCATCGAACATGTTCCCGTGAGTTCGATCATCCCTGTCATACGTGAAATTACCACGCCGACGCTTCCACAGGATAATCGTTATCGCAGGGACTGATTTCGAAGGTTATCTTTTCGATCTAGATTCAATATTATTTTTTCCAAACTCTAGGTCAAATCCGTTATTGCTTATCTCTTTCATCGAACCATAATATTTATTCTCGGGCTAACTTCTATTCGAGCGATATTGTATTCAAGTTTAATCCATTTGTTTCAATTTGAAATCGCTCGCACGATCCTCCAAATTTCCAACAAGTTTTCTTGACTAAGATATTGATTTCTATTTTCTTGAATTCCTATTCGATATAAGCCTTATCACTTGTTTAAGACATTCTCGAATCTTTCAAACCAACTATCGCACGAGACCTATGAATCCGTTTGGATATTTCTAAATGATCCATACATTACTCATGAATCTATTCACCCAATTAAATCCTTAATCTTCACATTAATCGCTTTAATATTCACCAAGTCGTTCCTTATAATTTCTGTATGATACCTAAGAATCGCCTGATAATTCTTGGTATCGTATTATATCCTGTTGATAGTCATCCAAGTAAACCATATCTGATTTGTATCTTCCGACACGAAATATCATTCGAGCTATTTCTCAAAATTCCAAGCACGATTATCTATATTCGCCTTAGCGATAATCTGATAATATTTCTATCGGTTGTCATTGTAAGTCTGACTTGTCCTAATGATATTCTAATCTCGCTTACAAACTTGCTCGTACCAAAAGGTCTTGGCTTGCGATACTCGACACAACTTAGCCGAAATGCTGTGTGCATAGGTAACCGTCCAAACAATATTCTATCTCGCACACTAACTAGCTGGGTAATCATGTATAGGTATTCGGGTTTTTTATATAACTTGAAAATTCTAGCACGAGTCTATTACCATAAAGTCTAGCACAGGTCGGCACAAAGGCCTTCGTATCACAATTTTGTATAAGCAATCATATCATTCATATGCACTTTTGAAATTATTTAGACTCATTGTTTGGAATATCCTATCAGGTCAATGAGAGAGTGTATGTATATAACCCATGAATGAGCTTTCAAAACTAAGAAAATCGATAAAAAGTTCAAAGGCGTAAAGCCATGCTCTGATACCAATATGTCAAGCCCTGATCTGCCGCAGGTAATCGACCGTCTGTGCTGAACGCGAATCACCATGCCAGCGCTCCCGTGAGATGATCTTTTCCATCTGGACATGTTATCGTACGAGCGTAAGCTACTCCCGTGTAAGGCCATGATCTGAATAGGCAGTAAGATATCTAAGCCACAGAGTCGCACAGATAGTCTGAGTGCAGCAAAATAAGAAACAAAGACATAATTGGTAACAAGTTCACAGAGTCGTCAATAGTGGAATCATTGAATAACACAAGTATAAAAGTAAAACAAGCTCTTTATTGATATTGAACAAGTATTACAAGCAGCGCTAGGCCGAGATTACAAGTCGCTCAAGCCTCTCTCTCTCTGAAACAGTAAAAGCATGCCAAGTGGATACAATTATGGATTGATACATAAGCGATATTCTAATATTATATCTTGTATATGAGCTTCAGCTTCGAACGCAATGCTCCAAGGCTCCAGAGTGAACTCTACGTCTTAGCACACACAGAGGGGAGTTTTGTACCAAACGAGGTTCTCCCACACCCTACAAGCAATATGGTGGATTATCAGTATATGAATGCACTGGTGGAAAGGCTTCTCACCCGCTTGACTAATCCAAACATGTTATATAGGTTCTGTGCACCAACTATTAAGTTATCTTTCTAGTCTCGCCTTAGGATCAGTTTTATGGCATAATGAAAAGCCTAACTCGTGTGAAAGTGAGCCGTGCGATATAAAATAATACGGTGAGACTTACCAACTTACCATTCATCCTTCCCTGTCCAAGGCAACCAAGTTAAACCAAACACAAGCATATATATAATAAAATCCATGGGCAATAACATAAGCAAACACAAGTGTAGTAAGCGAGGTCCTGTTTCAGGTGCATGAGTTATACAGATTACCCATTCGTGTTGTAATGGATGTTCAAGTATTCAATAGATTACTCAGGTTGTTCAATTTATGTATATATGTCTTATACGCATATCGTTCAGGTGTTTCAGATGCAGTTATAGGTACATGTGTGTTCCATAGAAAAGTCGCCTATAATGCAATGACTAGCACGCGGGTTATCGTAATCGAACCAACTTAATCTATATGACAGAAGGTCACTGGCATGACTTCCATAGTGGACGGTGTAGTCTTGAGACGAAGATGCAGTACAAGCAAAATATAATACGGGTGGTATTGCACCCATCTCGCCGATAACAGATGACTACCAGATGGTTCTATTTAGATCAGATCGGCCCTAGTGCCCCGGCGATCGTTCGCGGAACTGGATTCAAAAACCTAACTTGTGCATAAGTTGTTCATGACCATGCACATCCTCAAGTTTTCCCGATTCTCGCAGGTACAAATATAATTACAGATTCAGGTTCAGTCAGTACAGTATCGACTTCCTGAGCCGTCAGATTCTGTAAAGGACAAGTATCAATTTTTAGAGATATTGTAATGTTATCTTGCTTAACTGTCCATTAATGCTGTCCCCTAGTTCGGGAAATGCCTTGGCGACCTAACGGTCCCGAATACTTTCAATGTTCTATACTTGGCTCGGAACGACTATCTTGATAGCCTTCCTGCCACAACTGAGTGGATCACAGATAGTGAAGTGTGATGAATCATGGCATGCATATAAGTGACTAGCATTAAATTGAGGTAATGAGTACAAGTTAGCATCTAAATAGGCAAGCATTTTATTTGGTGAACATAAGCATAAGAAAACATATACTATAGCCTTTACATTTAGCATGGGTCTAAGGGAAAGTACGAAGAGTAAAACCATACAGGGACATATCGAGCGACATAGTTCTTAAGGCGTGCAGTGTAAACAAGTGAAGCAGTGCACTACGAAGAGTATAATGTTCTACTCGAGGCATAATGGGGTCTACTTGCACGAAGCAAAGGTAGCATACGAGGGTCCAAGTTATAAGCCAAGTTTTGTTTCTATGTTCTAACACAAGCAATACAAGATGGAAATCCTTTGCCTCAAATGACTCTTCTTGCTAAGCAAAGCAGGTCGGGTCATTTCACTTGCATCGTTTGAATCGACTGTCCGCTTGAACGGAATGGGTCGTTACAGGTTGACTGTGACCACTTTGTGTCAACAATCTTTCCCATTATGATAATTGACAAACTATGTCAAAATATAAATTGATGTGTCATTGATATAGTATTTGATGTGAGATTTTGAATGAGAAAACTTCCCCCGTAAGAAGAACTTTTCTTAGAATGAGTACTGATTTCAAAATCACCTGTAACCTATCATTTATTTACATCGAGTATGAGTATCACAGTCCAACTATTATTAGTAGTGTCACAGTTATAATATCATGCTAATTAATCATAGTAACATCATGCTAAACATCAGATTATTATTCATATTTGTATCATATTTGTATCTGATCATTTTCCCCCTTTGTCATAATATTATATGAGGAAGTCACAGCTGCCCCGAAATGAATGACTAGGATGAAAGAAAGTAAATACATCATAAGACAACATATGTCAAGACAGATAAGTCATAAAAAATATTGTAAATAGACTAGTAATGCTAAGATCATATGTCAAGACAACATAAAATCTCAAATAGCAAAAAGTCACAAATAACATAGATCATAGATGTTTCTAGTACACCGAAATAAAAGTCGACATAGCTAAAAATATAAACTAAGACATAAGTAGCTATCTCCTGAATAGTCACAGATCATCACCAGCAGAAGGGTCATCAGCAAGCGGGTGATCATTAAAATAAGCTCCAGTGGGATCAAAGTACTGCTGGACAAATGGATCATCGATTTGGTAGCCTGGGCGAGAGGGATCACGAGCCACTAGATGTGGTGTGGTAGGATGATGAGCATGGTGCTAATAAAGATCTATAATAGAGTTGGCCAATAAGTAGGCCTGAATGGTGGTGCAATAAGCCTGGTCACGAAGATGAGTGTTGATCATCTTGTTATGCTCACGATGCTGAGCAGCCAATATCTTGTTTTGTAACCTAAACTACTCGTAGAACATCTCTTAGATAGAATCCAAGGAAGCAGGCTAGGCAGAGGAGATGGTGTAGTAGGAGCTAGTGCTGGAGAAGTAGGGACAACTGGATCGGCAGGAGCATCAAAATCAGATCCAGGGGAGTCACCCTCATCAGAAGGAGGAAAAGTAGGATGTGTCCTGCGGGCTTTGGTTAAGTAGGCTGGCTTGGACAGAAAGGTGGGTTCTTCCAGAGGAATATGAAAGTACTCAAAGATGATAGGTAAGTACATAGCAAAAAGAAGTTAGCGTAAATGCTTGCAACAGTTGATCATCTGTTTGATCATAGTCTTAGGAAGGCTAAATGGAGTGGAGGACCAGAAGTGATATAACCTCATCTTTTGAGATTTGCTTGGGAAGAATAGCATAGTAGATAATACGGTAAATTTTATAATAGTATTGCTTCAGGTAGTGAACACAAAACTTTTCGTCGGAAAAAGGACAGGGAGCACACAAAATATCCTTAAAAGAATCAATAGTCGCGTCGTCCATAAAATTGAGTTGATCAATTGGAACTAGGGCTTCACCCTCGTTTGGGATCTCGAGAATCTTGCCCAAAGTTGTATCGTCAAAATTAATGTCTATGAGATAGTCTTTTGGTCATGAGATAGATTGCAGTAAAATATACGAATAACATTCAACTAGATTAGTCTCCTAATATTGACTAGGCGATCAAGATAAAATTCTATGAGCTTTGGTTTTTGTTTATAGAATACCGTAAATTTAATGGGATTGCCCTTACAAATGTTCCTTTCCACTAAATCTTCAAACCAAGAATTGAAGTTTTCAAGAGACGTGAATATAAAATCATCATATTCTCTTAGATGTGGCAAAGATGGGAAAAATAAAGAATATTGAGTATCCTCTTGGGGAGGATGAGAAGAGGAGGCTTCTCTGGTCTTTCTCTTTTTTTTAAAATTTTTGGGAACCATAGATTGAGAGAGAAAGAGAGAGAGAGAGATAACTCAAAAGGATGAGGGAATGTAGTGGAGATCCTTGAGAGAGCTCTAAAACTAAGATCTTGAAGGAGAAAAACCTTTGGAGAAAGAAATCAAGAAACTAGGGTTAGGGTTTCGGTTGGAAAGATGAGTTTTTGGTTTGGAAGATGAAGGGAGAAAGAAGAAGGGTTTATATAAACCAAAAACTGAGAGCTGCTGCTGCTGTCTGGAACACCCAGACCGAGTTTGGTCCTAACTCAGACCAAACTCTGCCTGAGTTCTGTCCATTTGATAAATGTTTTTGCTAATAAGTAATATAGTTCATAGTTACATGGTCTCATACATTTAGAATTTAAAATATGTTATGAGAGTTAACAATGACAATTTCTACGAGTGATCTCTTAGAAATAAGTAGTTAAAATATAGGGTATCATAATAATTGTCACAACAAATAATAGTTTTTAAGAGCATTGAAAATGTATTCCATCAGACATTTAAGAACTAGCTGTGAATCAATTACTACATGAAGGTAACGTATATATTGATATAAAGAATTAATTACTACATATATATTCTTGAAGTTTATATCAGAAATGTTAATCACAATATCATTTACAAAGAGCATTGAATTCCTGCCATAGTGTAAAACTGAATCATTCAAATCAAATAGCTGTAAGTCCAAAATAACTTGCTGAATGAATAATGATATTTGTATTTCAGAAATGTTTGTAAATAACTCTTTGTACATTATTGCTCAGTGAGGTCTTTTAATATCATTAGTTAGGTGTAGGGGCCGGTTCTCAACTAAAGGTGGTCCGAAGACGCTTAAGTACCATGTCGCTTAAGGTTGTTTACACCTTTGTTGACAGAAGGACCATTTTGGCTATTAACCAAGGATAATTTTAGCCTTTAGAGCATAACTTCAAAGAGTCATTGACAAATGTTTCTTCATACATAGTCAAAAATACTTTGGCATGGGATTTATGCGAACGATGATTAATTGCTAAATAATAATGTAGACTGAATAAATATTACCAAATAACTTTATTAGTCATATTTGTTGGTGCAATTTCCATGAAGATGCCCTTTGTAGCTATTGCAATCACCAACATCCTTTTTGATATTATGCCTTGAGGTAGAGAATTCCACCTATACGATTAGGACAAGACTTTGGTATCCAAGATTTGGATCCACAGTGATCAGTTTTTGGAACCCAAATAAACATATTCAATATTTTTCTAGTCTTACATAAATATGAGGTGTGTCCTTTCAAATATCAGTAGTGACATATAATGGAACTGCTTGATCTTGAAATAGGTGCGTTAATGTGATGTATGACATGAATATTTTTCTGTGATCTAGTGTAGATAAAGGCATGATTGTGTGATTTACTACTCATCTTTTTACTCTTTTATGAGTATCTTGTGTTGGTGACATTTTGTTTTGTCACATATTATATGTGTTTGGTGCTAGATTGGGCAATAGATTACATGACCTGTTTATCCAGTCTGATCTCTAACTTTTTAGAGCTTGCAAGTAATTCATCATATCTAGCAGTAAGAGCATCAATTTTAAGTGAGACATTATAGTACTTTTCCTTCTCCATTTTAAGTCCTACTTAAGTTTAGCATTTTCTTGATTGCTTTCATCAAAGCAGTCAAGAGCTTCTTTTAAGCTAATATTAACTTTGGAGATTTTAATGGAGTCATCAGAAGAGAAATTTTCTTTAGCTTCCTTAAGTAAGCAAATGAGCTGCTCATTCTTAAGCTGATAAGATTTGATATCCTTTTGAGCTTGTTTATAATTATTTCTGATCTCCTTGAAATCTTCAAATAAATTATTAATTGCATCAGATAATTCATCATAGGAAAATTCTTTTACTAATGAATCATCATTTACCTTGCTTACCATTAAGCGTAAGTCTACCTTATGTCAAGAGTTTTCGTCATTCTCGTACTGAATGCTTGTATTAGCTAATATGCATTTAGTTTGACATAAGCCTGCAATATCTTCTTCCCTTGAGTTACTGTCATCATTGTTGCATGGAATATCTACATCTTTCTCCATACTTGCTACTTGCTTATTAGGACATAAGCTTGCAATATCATTAGGTTCTTCTTTATATTCTTCGTTGCTTTCATAAGCTGCTTCCAGCATTTTCCATATATCATGTGATATTTTGCATTTGGAAATGCGTTTGAATTCCTCCTTGCTTGGAGCACAGTAGAGCATGTACATTGCCTTTGCATCATTGTTTGCTGCTTTCTTTTCATCTTCGGTATATTCATCATCTTCTTTATTAACTCTTTTATAACCATTAGTAACATAAGTCCATAGATCAAAGCCAGTAGATTTTAAGAATGCACTCATGTGTGCTTTCCAAAAGAAGTAGTTAGCGCTATCAAATATAGGTGGCCTATCAGGAAAGTTGACTTTTACCATTGATGGGAAAGAGTGATCTTATTGTTGCCATGTGTTATATTCTTTGGATGTTAATCCGGTAATCAAGAGAACTTGATTTGATACTAATTGAAGGACTATGTATGAAAAATCTAGAAGGGGGTGAATAGAGATTGTGTATGCAGCAGAATAAAATCACCTGTTAAAAACTATGTGTCCTGTTGTTAGTAATCAACTGCTAATTATAAGTAAAGCAGGTATATAAAATAGTTGTAGATAGTAAGACATATAAGTAAATACAGTAGATCTTAGAAGAGAGCAAACACAAACACTGATATTTTATCCTGATTTTCTTTGAGAGGACTAGTCCAGGCCTGAGAACTCTTGCTCGAAGTTGTATCTACTATAATCACCAATAGTGAATCACAAGTTTTGATCCGAAGGCTTGCCACATCTCTATAACTACGAGATTTGATATGAAGTCTAGAACACGTGTGTTAGATAAGAAGAGCATGCATACTTCAAATAGTAGAGAGACTTGATGAGCCAAGCTAATACAACTTAAACAACTTCTAACCAAGATCGGACCTTGGCACTTAGAGAGCTGAGGAGTTGATCTTGGAGATAAAAAAGTTTAGGCTCAATGTATTGCTCACAAAAGGATAGAAAGATGAAGTATTTGATGATTTGAAATGTGCGAATTTTAATCATATTTATAGGTTATGAGCAAGCAGAATTCGGCCAGAGTTCGGGTAGGTTTCAATTCAATTTTTTTGAACGTTGGGCCATGAAATTAGGTATGTGATAACTAGGTTGATTTCATACTATATAGGTGACTGATTTCGGTCCGAGTGTTACACGAATTCGGTCTGAGTGCGGCATAAATTTGGTTCGAGTTTAATTGCCTATTTATGTAAGGTTTGAGTATAAATTTGGACTGGTTTGGTGGATAGGTTCGATAGTTTATTTGAGTGGACTGGATAATCTTTCTAAGATGGGTATTTGTTGGTGGACAAGTACTTCAAATTTCAAGAGCTACTCGACTTACATCGATCCTAGACTCAATAAATGAAAGATTATATTTACTGAAATTATCTAAGATTGGACACATGAGATCCAGAAGCTGGTGCAGATGTTTGTCTTTAGCAGTGATGCAGTTTAATCTCACTTAATTTTTTCGCATCTAGTATATACTTCTTTGTATTTAGTTATGATATTTTGTCGATTATCAGAATTAGGTTGACCGTGACTACTTTGTGTCAACAAAAACTACTCAAGAAGTTTGTGTCATCTAACAAGTTTTACTGGAATAATAAGTTAGGAGAGTGTCTCTAGTCCTATCGTACAATGGTCCGAACACCGACAGGCAGCACGCCATTTGCCTTAGTCTATGGGAGAGAGGCCCTACTCCCCTAGAGGTCCAAATTCTATCACTCTGGGTGGCACTCTCCAACCAGCTGACAGATGATGACAACCATCATCGACGGCTAAAAGAGTTGGAAGAACTCGATGAGAAGTGCCTCTTATCTCAACAACGCATCGAGTTATACTAAGCATGTATCTCGGGAGCCTTCAATAAACTGGTCAAGGAAAGGACATTCCAAGTAGAAAATCTTATCCTAGCCGTAAGAAGACCGATGGTTATGATGCACAAGACAACCGAAAATTTCCAAGCTAAATGAGAGGGCCCTTTTATCGTAGAATCCGTATATTCCACCGGCGCCTAGCGGCTCGCGAAATCTAATGGAGACTTGCTCATGATCCCTATCAACAAAAAGTTCCTCAAAAAGTTCTATGTCTAATCTAGACTTGTACCTCTCTTATCCCTAGCATGATAACTAAGGCGCACGGTGTTTACATCTTCCTTTGCTCGTTCCCAACAAGTGCATATGTATAGCACGTATTATTTTCCTATACATTATTGTAAAAATCCATTATCTGTATTCAGGAGTCCTGAATACACAACAGATAATGAAACCTCAAAAGCTCCCAAGTGGAGCAGCCTTCTACAAACTACTCCATATTTGGTCCCTTGGTACAGTTGTTCACGTTCATATCACCTCTGAACTATTGTCCTAACATTCTCCGCAAGGATTTGCCATGTCCAAATTATCTCTGAGCTAACCTCCCAGTTCTGACTATCGATTTATCTTCCTTGCGACAGAAATAAGGTCGTCACATGCTTTGGGTGGCTCCTCGTCTATGCGATAGTGTGATAGTCAGTGCATGTTTTGGTCAAGCCCTCATCCAAGTTGATGATACATATAAAAAGCCCACAAATTTTCTCGATGATCTCTCATCCATGTGACAGAGCCATGTAAAAATTATGCGCGTGTTCTAGATAATTTCTCATCTACGCAACATGATTGTCTACTCGTGTCTCTATGTCCTTGGTACCGTGGTACGAGAGTTGTGGCACTCTCCTACCTGTAAGTGAAGCACCAACATCAGAGGGCCACAGATCGAGGCCACCCCTGATATGCTCCTCGGCGAGAAGAATCGTAACCTTCAGCATTTTTCACAGAGGGAAAAAGGAAGCAAAGAGACAAATTTCTCTCTCCTCCTTGGACAACCTATTTATTGGCCCCAAGGCTGTGTGGGGGGATCGAGGTAATGAACCAAGAAGTTATGGGAGTGAACCTGAAGCCTTGATTTGCATGATCCACTTTAAACTCCTTGGAAACTGATGCCTCAAAACCCAGGACAGGAGAAGGCTCAGAATCCTAAGAGATCTTCCTAAAGATCGATTCAAATATTTCATTTTAATGCAGATTTGACAGCCTGGCAGAGTTGTCCATGCGCCATCAACCGCATGCGATAATAAAACTCATGTGACAAACAACCGATGCGTCCAGAAAGTCTCTTTCCATGCTTCTTATTCAAAGTATTTCAAACTTATCCCTAATTTAAAATTTTTTGAAGGGGGTCTTATAGAAGCATAAAAAAATCTTGGAGAAATATGCGCTCATACATCAAGCCGTATAAAAGAACTCATCCACAGTTATGCACCATAGAGTTCATGCGACATAAGTTAAGAGGCATATGATGGCCTAAGCGCATGGTGTCCCTTCTGACAGTCATAACATTTATGACTCTGACAAGCAATGATGGCTCTAAATGCCTCAGTTCTGATGCTGACAGCAGAAGTCAGTTCATATATCACCTGCCATGATTACCTTTGACCGTATACAGCTATGTAGTGCCACATATACATATGTTAAGGCTATTAATGCGACAAGCTATCCATGCATCAAGCTTTCCATGAACCAGGCTCCGTATGAGCCAAAATCCTTATTCGTCGTAGCCCTTATGCGTCTAAACGATCCTAAGGCCCGATCTATGGGAAGCTCAACCCATATGCGGCTCAGTCCCTATGCGACCCGGTGAGACCAAGTATTATTATTTCAACTAAAGGATATTCTCTACAACCAAGTACGGGACACGTGTCAAGCTGACCCAGTCACGCACAAAAAAAAACCCAGATCTTTAGCAACAAGTAGATCCCAACAAGATGCCACGTGGATGATCGATCGTGACATGCGTTCATGGTTACAACCGTTCAATTAAGAGCGGACATGTAATAGTAGCAAAATCTATGCGCACATAGCATATGCATGAGCATGAGCCCATCAACATGATGGGTATAAATAGAAGCGTGGCATACCCACATGAGACACACACTGAGACATGAGAGAGAATGGTGAAGAAAGCATCCGCATTCCCTCGTCGGACCATCAACGGAGTAAAGGAGTAGCTGCAGTACTCGATCTCCATCGTCATACTCCCCAGAATAAATAAATTGCACTTAGATTTTTTGTTTAGGATTTCTCTGTACTTATTTTGTTTGTTGCACAACAAAGTTAGTTCAACTTTGAGTCGATGGCAAACAATATGTATCTATAATCATATAATCATACACACACACACACACACACACACACACACACACACACACACACACACACACACACACACACACACACACACGCACATATATACATATGTACATGAATGGTAACAAAATAATTCTTAATGAGAATCATCTGTCATGATACAACAAATTTTTTGTATAGAAGTGTCCATATCGCATCCTAACACATGTATATATATATATATATATATATATATATATATATATATATATATATATATATATATATATATATATATATATATATATATATATATATATATATATATATATCATCAATCATACATATTACTATATTTAAAGTCTAGAGACCAAATCATACTTCCATACATATGTATTATTAAACATTGAACTACTAATATTTCTAAACATCTATAGTAAGTTCTATAATTTATTTCCTCCAACAATAAGGAATAAAGATTCAAATTTTAAAGTGAAATGGTTAGGGTGAGGACTTGCCTTTTGGTTTTGAGTAAAACCTAGATTTTTTTCCAAAATCCCCAATTGATCCTTGTATTATTTTCGATTCCAAAATTTAGGAATTAAACTTGACCTAAATTTGGATTTGGAAGAAAACATGGAAAAAAAAGGATGTATTATTGGCCCATTGGTCATGGTCGAACAGATTTTGATAATCGATCTAACCTGGACTCGATATAAGCTACTGCGACGGTTTTCAGATGTACTGCGACGACTGCAACATAAACTATTCAGAGTCACTTTTCGTCATCGTGTCTGTTTTTATTTTTCTGTATGCAATATAATTTTCTATTTTATTGAGTCTAGGAATATAATGTACCCCGTGTCGTACTGGAAATTAGGCTGCCCTACATTGTTTTCAAAATAGCCTATCTTGAAATAGCTAATTTGGACCAAAAACTCAGCCCAGTTTCTGTTCTGGCTCTGAACTAAGGGAATAAAACTCAGACCGAGTTTGGCCCGAGTTTGGCCTTAGTGAAAGTTTTGTTCAGAAACTTGGTCTTCCTGCAGTTTCGGATACAACGACTATTTTCTGATATTTTGCAAAAGAAATCTGGTCGAGTTCTGTCCGAACTCTCCTTTGAGTAATACTATAAATAGAGAAAAGATTTCACATTTCTAAACATCATTTCACTTTCAATCTTCTCTTCTCTTCTCTTCTCTTCTCTTCTCTTCTGGTATACTAATTCTAAAAAGTCTTCATTTGTACATCCCAAGCCAGTTACAATTCTCTAGTCTCAATTGCCAGTACGGTATGGTCTAGAAGTTCAGAGAGTTATAATCAGAAGCTTGTTCAAAAGTTCTCTACTTCACACTTAATTCTTCGAGCTCTTCGGATTAAAGCACATGTCTGTAAGAAGTTGGCAAGCCTTCGGATCAAATCTTGTGTTCCATTCGTATAGTAGATTCCTACTGGGAGCTAGAGTCCTCCCATCTGGATTAGTCCTCACATTGAGGGATACTAGGATACATCGCTGTGTTTGCGTTTTCCTTCTCACTTTGTACTTTACTTTGGCTTATATTGTGATAGCTGTGACATACCTGCAACACAATTGCTAGACAGTTATTATAGCTGTGACACATACTTATATCTGTGACACATATATAGCAGTCATGATACTTGTATAACTTGCTAGAATTTTTTTTATTTGCTAAATTCTACTGCATACTCTATTCACCCCCCTCTAGAGTATATTCTATTATATTTGGATCCTATAATTGGTATCAGAGCGGGTTGCTCAATATACATGTATTATTTGCTCATACCAATTGCTCCTATAATTGGTATCAGAGCAGGTAGAGAGCAGGTACTCTCTGAATTAGTTTCTGATCCCAATTGCTCTAACAATTGGTATCAGAGCGGGTTACCCAATATACATGTATTATTTGCTCATACCAATTGCTCCTATAATTGGTATCAGAGCAGGTTTACAGTATTTATCAATTTGATTATATACCTATCATCATCCTGCTTAGGTATATTTTTACTATTATTTAGTTAACTGTTATTTACTTACTTATTACCTATATATACTTTTAGTGTCACTTATATCACATGGCTAACATAAAGGAAGGCCAATATACAAATAGACCTCTTCTGTTTGACGGAACAAACTACACTTATTGGAAGACACAAATGAGCTATTATCTAAAATCTTTTAATTTTGATCTTTGGTCTATAGTTATAGATGGCTACAAAAAGCTGGCTCGTATAATTGTTGATGGTAACCCGGTTGAGAAATCACATGATAAATATATTGATAATAAGAAGAAACAAGTTAGTTTTAACGCACGTGCTATTAACGCTTTGTTTTGTATAGTAAAAGACTGAGTTTAACAGGGTGTCAACATGCACAATATCTCACGACGTGTGGAAACTTCTCGAAGTAACCCATGAAGGAACCAACCAAGTCAAGGAGTCAAACATAAGCAGATTGACTCAAGAATATGAAGTATTCAAGATAAAGCGAAACGAGACGATTACACAAATGTTCACTCGTTTCCTCGATGTTGTAAATTATCTGTCTTCTCTAGGCAATGAGTACAGAAACCATGAGAAGATTCACAAAGTACTGTGGGGTCTCACCAAGAATTGGAACCCCAAGGCTTCAGTAATCATTAAAGGAAATGATCTCACAATAATGACGCTTGAAACATTGATGGGGAAGATGATGACACATGAGCTAGACTTCAAACATTCAGCACCCAAATTTTTTTAATCACATTCAAGGGACATCACAAAAGAAGTGTTAAAAAAGAGTCTGAAGACAAAGACTCAGAAGGTGAAGAGCAAGCTCTAATGGTAAGGAACTTTAAGAAGTTTTTAAGATTCAATCGTCGAGACAAAGACCATCACAAGAACAACAACGATGACGAAGAGTCTGTATGCTATGGATGAAAAAAGAAGGGTCACATCAAGAAAGACTGTCCGACAACATCAACAAAGAATGTTACAAAATACGAAAAAAGGTACACAAAGAATGCAATGCCTCAAAAATTTGCTAACACAAGCATATGGCACGAAAGTGAGGCCAGCGACTCAGAAGATGATAGCTCTCAAGAAGCTGCTAATGTGTGCCTAATGGCATTTGATCAGGTAACCACTAATCCTCTCTATGATAATTTCATATTCGATGAGCTACGTGATGCCTTTAGTGACCTCTTAGAAGATCATAGAAAGTTTCTTGGTAAATAATAGGTCTCTAAGACGGTACTCAAAGAACACAAACTTGAGATAGAAAGACTAACCCTACTTCTAGCAGATATTAGAGAATATGAACCTTCTAGTGAGACTAATGAGTTAGCTTCTATCAAGTTATAATTACATGAAGCATCACGCACTCTTGAAGAGAAAGACAAAACTATAGCTCAGCTACAAGAAGATTTTTAAATTGAGAAAAAGAAGAGTATCAATGTGCTGATTAGGAATGATGCCCTAACAGATAATTACAATAGATTATTTGACACTTCCAAAAAGTTGGAAATTAGATTAAAAAAATAGTCGATGACGACTACTTCCTCTCCTAACACGTGTCTCTTACCCAAAAGGAACACTGTTCAACCAAGGACTATCAAACCTATGCCTAAGAGGACAAATCCTCAAAGAAATGCCTTCTATTACAAGTATCCTACCAAAATCCCTAGACCTACCAAATAAGCACAAAATACTGCACCTAACACTAAGCATGCTAGATGTCATTATTGTGGCACTATTGGTCACATTGCTCCTGTATGTAGAGTTAAGAAATTAGTTGCTTTGAAAATTTGTGCATGGATACCTAAAGCTAACTTTTTAGGACTCAACAAGAAATGGGTACCAAAAGTTTCATCTGTAAATTATTTTGTAGGTGGAGCATCCTACCCACTCTAGAAGCAAATGGATCCTCGACAACGATTGCTAACGACACATGGCCGGCGATGCATCTTTGTTTGTAATACTGTCGAAGAAGAAAGAATGACACATCTCCTTTGGTAACAATCTGAAAGGTTATATAATAAGTATCAGTAACATTGGTAAGGCTCCCTATCCGGTGATTAAAGATGTTTGTCTAGTAATCGAGTTAAAGTATAACCTACTCAGAATAAGTCATTTAGATGACCATGGTTAGGGTATTAACTTTGTTAAAGACAAATGTACTATAGTTGATAGCTCAACTAGCAGTACTATTTTTGAAGGAATTAGAGAAGATATCTATGTTTTCTATCTTTTGGAAGATACTAATACTACAGGTAGATGCCTATACGCCAAAAATGATGAGAATCAACTATGTCACATGAGGCTAGGACATGCAAACATGGACACAATATCGAGATTATCCACAAAGAAATTGGTACGAGGCTTACCGGAGATCGCCTTCAAAAAAAATGGTATGTAGCGATTGTGAAGAGAACAAAGCTATAAAATCAATATTTAAGTCGATCAAATGCTGTAAGTACCACTCCACCTCTACAATTATTATATATGGATCAGTTTAGACCCAACAACAGTTGCTAGTCTAAATGGTAAGTTGTATGCATTTGTAATTGTAGATGATTACTCTAGATACACGTGGATATATTTTTTTGCTCATAAGAATGACACACTTTCAGAACTCGTCACACGCACTTTTATATTTTATAAAAAAGGTCCAAAATGAGAAAGGATTCATGATCACTCATATTAGAAGTGATCATGGCAACGAATTTGAAAATGCTGACTTTGAGCAATTTTGTAACACACACGGTTATTTGCACAAATTATTTTTTCCTAGAACTCCGCAACAGAATGGCGTTGTAGAACGTAAGAACAAAACTCTTAGTGAAATGGCTAGAGTATTGTTAAACCAATATAGCCTACCTAAGTATTTCTGGGCAGAAGTTGTCAATACAGCGTGCTATATTTTGAATAGAGTTTTGATTCGACCTAAATCGAAGAAGATTCCCTATGAATTATGGTTTGATAGAACTCCTCTGTTTCCTACTTTAAGATCTTTGGATACAAATATTTCATTCTCAATACCAAAGATAACTTACACAAATTTGACGAAAAGGCCGATGAAGGTATTTTTCTAGGTTATGCGACCAAGAGCAAAGGATACCGAGTCTTCAACAAGAAGTCAATGACGATCGAAGAATCAATCAAAGTCACCTTCAATGAGATGAACAATGAAACGGACAATAATAGTGAAGATGAAGATATCGGTACATCAAGCAAAGCACCAACCGAAATAGAACCCAGTACCAGCTACTTAAAGAATCTGCCAAAGAAGATAAAATTCATGGCCGATCACCCCAAGGACTTGGTAATAGGTGAGATCATAAAAGGTGTAAGTACTCGTTCCTCTAATAGAGATATTGCATCTAGTATAGCTTTTGTTTCACAGCTTGAGCCTAAAAATATTGAAGAAGCATGTAGTGATAATTACTGGATAGAAGCCATGCAAGAGGAATTAAACCAATTTGAACGAAATCAAGTTTTTGAACTTGTTCCCAAGCCTAATGATCATTCGGTCATTGGCACCCGTTGAGTATTCCAAAATAAATTAAATGAGAATGGTTTAGTTACACGTAACAAGGCTAAACTGGTAGCTCAAGGATATAACCAAGAGAAAGGTATCAACTACGATAAAACTTATGCCCCAGTTGCACGTTTAGAATCCATTTACATGCTATGTGCATTTACATGTTTTCATAATTTTAAATTATTTCAAATGAATGTCAAAAGTGCCTTTTTAAATGGTTTCATAAAAGAAGAAGTTTTTGTAGCTCAACCACCTGGATTTACGGATTTTAAAAACCATAATCATGTTTTTAAGTTAAAAAAAGCTTTATATGGACTGAAACAAGCCCCTCGCGCTTGGTATGACCGCCTAAGCTCTTTTTTACTTAAAAAAGTTTTTCAAAAGGAAAGGTTGATACAACACTCTTTATAAAATCTTTGAATAATAATCTTCTGCTAGTTCAAATTTTGTTGATGATCTCTAAGAAAATGGAGACATTAATTTAGAATATGTAGACACGAAAAAATAACTGGCTGATATCTTTACTAAACCTTTAGCAGAAGATAGATTCAGCTACTTACGTCGAGAATTTGGAATTTTAGATATCAATAATATTAATTAATCTTATCTTATTGAATTACATCTAATATAAAAAATTATTTTGGAGACAAGCTTACAAATGATCTGTCTGTCACCACGGCTACGGCTAAAGCAAAATGGTACTTAAGTGTCCCCCTGTGGACCTCCGCTAGCTGGGACAGTACCCCTACAACTAATCTGAGATAATTACGGTATACGAAAAGTAATTCGTAAAATAATTTTAATTATATTTATTGAAATTTAAAATTAATTACTTCTGATGATGAGTAGATATCTAGCTATTATATTTTAGTCTAGATATTTTTAGTTGATTTTTTACTTTATGTCTATGTATCTTGGAAATATCTTCTACATTCCAATAATTAGATTTTATTTATGCATTTTTAGTTATAGTACTTTGTGTATGGTGAAACTGTTTCAGTTAGCTGTACTCAAAAGTTTATCTATTTAAGTTTCATTCTATTTACAAGCATATTAACTTTTCCGTCCGCTTAACATTCATATTTAGCTACTGTATTTTTTAAAAATGCTCTGTTTCTGTGAAATATATGTAATCTATTTTTTTTTCACTTGTCTATCTTTTTGTAAGCACATCTTGCGGGGGAGCTTCCTTCTCCTAGCAATTTTGCTAAACGACAGCGGGGGAAAAAAGATACAACATCTGGTGACTATAATTGGTATCAGTACAATTGATTTTCAAATCAGTTCGATCAAGATATTATATCACTCAAGGTTTGTCCATTATCAAAATGGGGGGATTGTTGGCCTATTGGTCATGGTCGAACCGATTTTGATAATCGATCTAACCTGGACTTGATATAAGCTACTGCGACGCTTTTCAGATGTACTGTGACGAATCTAACATTAACTGTTCAGAGCTGCTTCCCGTCGTCGTGTCTATTTTATTTTCCTGTATGCAATATAATTTTCTATTTTATTGAGTTTAGAAAAAATACTGTACCCCACATCGTACTGGCAATTAACCTACCCTAAATTATTTTCAAAGTAGCCTTTCTTGAAATAGCTAAGTTGGACCCAAAACTCAGCCCAATTTCTGTTCTGGCCCTGAACTAAGGGAACAAAACTCAGATCGAGTTCAGCCCGAGTTTGGCCTTAGTGGACGTTTTATTTAGAAACTTGGTCTTCCTGTAGTTTTGGATACAACGACTATTTTCTAATATTTTGTAGACGAACTCTGGCCGAGTTCTGGCCGAGTTCTGTCCGAATTCTCCTTTGACTAATCCTATAAATAGAGAAAAGATTTTATATTTCTAAACATTAATTCACTTTCAATCTTCTCTTCTCTTTTGGTATACGAGTTCTAAAAAGCCTTTACTTTTATATCCCTATCCAGTTATAATTCTCTAGTCTTAGTTGCTAGTACGGTGTCACGACCCGCACCCGAAAATCGGGCATGAGCCGTGGGTACGTCCAGCCTACGCCGCAGAATCGGCGATAGAACGCTGTAAAGGTCCGTTCTAGGTCAACCATATCTATCTATATCTCACTGAAAAATCCGGCATAACCTCTCCAAAAGGAGGGCAAAACCACGCAATATATATATAAAATCCTCTCCCAAAGGAGGCAACCACGCAATATATATATATGAATCTCAATCACAAAATCTAGGGGAAGAAATAAGCACGATGTGATATAAACAAAGAAAACCAGAACCAAGAGAGCAAGACAATCCAAAATAATACAGTCCAAGTCTAAAAGCTACAACATCTCACAGAAGCACAAAAGAATAAGTACAGTCATCCAAAATACAAACCACTGGAAATAACCCAGGAAACCCACCTAGCTAACTAGGGTGCTATCGGCGTCTCCTCGGCGCACTCCTCGATCTCAGGGTCACAACAGTCGTCAATACCAGGCCCGTAGAACGTAGGGTAATAGTCCTCAGGATCCTCTGGAAATATGCCCAGTCAGGACTGGAGCAAAGTACATAACTCTGAAAGCAACTCCAAATGCATGGTAAGGTGTATATGACGAGCAATAGAAAAAGTAATCAAGATGCACAGGAAATAAATATAAGCTGGAGCACAATAAATAGCTGTAATGTAAACTGGAGAACAATACAAGTAGTGGAAAAGTAACTGCAGGTGAGAAACATGAATACTAGCTAAGTGCCTTGAGCACAAGTTCGTTATATGATCGGCTTAGGTTGCACATGAAAGTCACTACGATAACTCCGTTATGCGTGAGTTGCATAACCGACATACACATGAATACTGTTTGGCTTTGATCATATAACCAACTCCTACTCCCCTCCCCCACTAATACCATTGGATCCAACCACAACACGCTACGTACATGATAATAGCTCGCGCACACGAAGGCGAGAGCACAAGAAGCACATGATAGCACATGATAATCAATACCCGAAGCACATGATGAAATACACGTGATAGAGTACCCGCTGAACACGGTAAGGGGGATAGCACCTCATGACGGGATCCACTAGTACCAGCTCGTGTAATAAAGTGTCAGAATCAAGTATTACAGTTCTAGAACAGGTGATATAAACGCTATCATGAAATGGAAACTATCAGAGGTAGGTACTCGCCTGATGTCCTGAGCAACTGATGAGGATCGAGGTCCGGACCGGTATCGCAGGGACCTAATGCGAAAAGCAGAATTAAACAGGGTTCTAAGCATTTAAACTGATATAAAATAATTAAAAACAGGCTTCTAGGGCTATTCTAGGTCGAACGGGTCAAACCGGTGAAAATCGGGTCAAAAAGTCAACCCGGGGTCCAAAAAGTCAATTCTAGGTCAAAACTAGGTCAAACGTTGACTTTTACGGTCAACGGGGACAATTATGGTCAAAGCTAGGTCAAACTAGGGTGCCCCTGAAATTCTAGGTCAAACCGAGCTCATTAAGCTACTAAACTCACAAACTCGCCTAATCGAGATACCGGGATACCCTCGGTATCCGATACCTCGCCCTAGGCCACGCACCCTGCCTAAACCCGCTAAAACCTATGCTAGCACGCGTAATTATATATATATAAACATATAAAAATCACTCCCAAGCATTTCCTAGGCTAATGCTCAAATACCCCGCTCGAAACTCAATACCTTGAATATCTCAAGGTATCGAGATACCTCGGTATCTCAAGGTATTGAAGTTTCGTCCTAAGGCCCTCTAACTAGCTATCTAGGTATTAATTATGCACCTAGTTATTAATCTAGGCTAGGTAATATAGATATCTACTATCTATTAATACATCTAAGTAGGTATCTACCTATATACATATACATATCCACACACACACACCCAATACCCATTACCTTACCCAATCATAACATATATATATATATACCTATCAAGATATATATATATAACTATAGGTATATAGTTATCTATATCTTAGGTAGATATATCTAAGTATCTAGCTACCTACCTATCTAGTATCTAGAAACCTAACTATCTATCTATCAATTACCTATCCATCTATCTAATTATCCATCTACCTATCTAAGTATCTAATCTATCTAACACTCTATCTATCTATTAATCTAGCTATCTATCTATCACATATATATATATCTATATATCAAACTCTCTTCCTCCCTCGCTAGCTACTACCCGCTGCTACCTGCTATGCTAGCTGCTGCTGCTGCTTGTGCTGATGCTGCTGCTGCTGCCTCTTGGAGCTGCTGCTGCTGCTCCCTCTTCATACTGCTGCTGCTGCTCTGCCTAGCAGCAGCTAGCTGCTGCTATTGCAGCTGAACTGCTGCTGCTGCAGTTCAGTTTCCCCCCCCTCCATCTCACATACACACACACACACACATAAATATATATATACATAGCTACATATATATATACACACTTAATATATATATATCTATACACACTCTCAACTATATATATATATATCTACACACACTCTCAACTATATATATATACATACACCTATATATATATATACACATACACACACACAAGCACACTTACACATATACATATATATATATACACATAGACATATACATATACAAGTACATAAATATAAATACACACATATATATATAAATATATATACATAAACACACATACATATATATAAATATATATATATATATAGACACATATCAATACAAACACAACCACGCACACAACACTCAAACCACACGCCCTACTCACGCCCAACGACCCCGACACTCACCAATACCCTAAAATATATAAAATATAGCCCGAAAACTCTAGCACACACTCCCCGATACTAACCCAACGCGCGCACAAAGCCGATACGAGGAAACCAAGTCGAAATGGCCGTTCGGTCATTTCGACAAACACGTGGTGCGCGGCTCGGAAAACCTCCTGAAACGCACACCAAACGAACTCGGAATCGGCCCAAAATTTACCCACGCGCTCTACACGATGTCTAGATCCTAGAAAAAGCGGTCCTGCATCGATTCTAGGTCCGTGGCGGAAACGCACACGCACTTAGAATCGGCGACGACGAAAAGCCCCAATTTCGCCCGAAACGCCCGTTTCTCCGCGACACGGCTTCCCGTGTCCGAACGGAGACACGCACTCACCCTCTAGACACCCGACAACGTCTACCTAGGTCCATCTAACCTAGGGCATCACCCAAAATTGGGCCAAATTCGGATTTCACCCGAATTCGACACAAAACCTAATGTCAAAGTCTCTAAACTCACCCAAACTAGTTCCAACTTCCTCCTACGGGTAGGGTTAGGGTCTAGGAGGGTTCTACAATACTAATTACACTACACAAAAATAATTAGGAAGGGGAAAGTTAGGTTTTACCTCTTGGGAGTTGGAATCCCAAGGCCAAAGTCTCCGATCTACTCCAAATCATCTCCCTCAAGCTCCAAGCCACCAATTCTAGCTCTCACACTAGATCTAAGCTTCTCACACCTAGGTTAGAGAAAATGCAAGGTGAGGGTTAGCTTAAGGAAGAAGGAATGAAAAAAGAAAGAAGAAAATGGAAGAGGAAACTTACTTTGAAGAAGAAGGAAGAAGGAAGAAGAAGTGGAGAAGAAGAAATGAAGAAGAAGAAGTGGAGAATACAAAGCAAAGGGGAGGGGGCTGCTAGTTTTCTCACGGGTGGGGGGGGGGGGGGTAGGTAGGCCGGCCATGTAGAAATAAATAGGTACATAAGTCACCAAATTCCCAAAATGCTCCTATGACTTGGTTTCGGGTTCCGGGGTTCCAAAAGTACTCAAACTAACTCCAAATCTCTCCAACTAACCTCCTAAAAATAAAATAATAAATCTAAGCCCCAAAATAATTCTCACAAGGGTGGGCTGGGTCGGACATGGGTCCACTAGGGTCTGACATGGGTCCAGGCTAGCCAAAACCCTAAAACAATCAAAATAAAAATAAGACAAGCACTAATTAATTATAAATATAAATAATTAAATACAATACACTATTTATCAAATAAAAAAAAATATAACCCTATTTTCTAGAATTAGGTAGTGACAAGTCTACCCTCCTAAAAATAATTTCGTCCTCGAAACTAAAAGACGAAACTAGGACAGGAATGCAAGAAAGAACCATACCTCAGGGCTCGAAGAGATAGGGGTATCGCTCGCGCATTTCATCCTCCCTTTCCCAGGTCGACTCCCCTGGAGAGTGATGCCTCCACGCGACGCGAACCAAGGGAATAGTCTGGTTCCTCAATACCTTCTCTCGCCGATCCAGAATCTCCACCGGCTGCTCTGGATAGCTAAGAGTAGGGCCCACTGCGATCTCCGAGTGATCCAATACGTGACTGGGATCCGCCACGTACCGTCTCAACTGCGACACGTGGAACACATCATGAACTCCCTCCAGCGTAGGCGGCAACTCAAGCCTATACGCCACGGCGTCGACCCTCTCAAGAACACGGAAGGGTCCGACGAAACGTGGGCTAAGCTTCCCGCCTCCACCGAAGCGAATAGTGCCCCGCGTCGGAGAAATCCTCAGGAATACCAGATCTCCAACCTCGAACTCCAAAGGTCTCCGGTGGCTATCGGCCCAATGCCGCTGCCTGTCCTGTGCCACCCGAAGTCTATCTCTAATGAGCTTGACCTTCTCCGCTGCATCAACCACCATCTCCGGGCCAAGCAAAGCTCTCTCACCTACATCATCCCATGACAACGGAGTACGACACCTCCGTCCATACAACGCCTCAAAAGGTGACATCTCGATACTGGCTTGGTAGCTGTTGTTGTAAGCAAACTCTACCAAGTGCAAGTGATCCTCCCAAGAGCCTCTGAAATCCAAAATACAGGTCCGAAGCATGTCCTCAAGTGTCTGAATAGTCCTCTCTGACTGACCATCTGTCTGTGGGTGATACGCACTACTAAACTTGAGCTGGGTGCCCAAGCTAGCTTGCAGACTCCTCCAGAAATGTGAGGTAAAGCGACTATCCCGATCTGATACTATGCTCACTGGAACTCCATGCAGTCTGACTATCTGGCGCACATACATCTCTGCTAGTCTCTCTGTAGATGTACCCACTTTGAACGGTAGAAAGTGGGCCAATTTGGTCAACCTGTCCACGATGACCCAAATCGCATCCTTCCCGCCTGGAGAACGGGGAAGTCCAGAAACAAAATCTATGGTCATATGCTCCCATTTCCACTCCGGAATGGGTAACGGCTGGAGTAATCCTCCTGGCCTCTGCCTCTCCGCCTTCACCTGCTGGCACACTAAGCATCGGGATACGAAGCGTGCTACCTCCCGCTTCATCCCGTACCACCATACATGCTGTCTCAGATCTCTATACATATTGTTGGCACCGGGATGCATAGAGTACTGGGATCGATGCGCCTCCTGGAGAACCTTCTCGCGCAACGACCCACTCGGCACACACAACCTGGTACCGTGCCGCAATGAACCATCATCAGCAATGGTGAAGTCGTCTGCTAAACCCATCTGAACCTGGGCCCTGATGCTCCTCAGGGACTCATCCTCAAACTGTGTAGCCATGATCCGGTCTACCAACTCTGACTGAATCTGCAGTCCCCACATCTGCATCTTAACTCCAGGCACTATCACCTCAATGCCCAAGCTCTCTAGATCTGCCAGAAGATAACGATCTGTAGTCAGGCACATAGCTACCGGATACCTGCTCAATGCATCCGCAACTACGTTCGCCTTCCCTGGATGATACTGCAATGATATGTCGAAGTCTTTCATCAACTCCAACCATCTCCTCTGCCTCATGTTCAGCTCTTTTTGGGTAAACACATACTTCAAGCTCTTGTGGTCTGTGAAGATCTCCACACGCTCTCCGTATAAATAGTATTTCCACAACTTCAGAGCAAAAATGACCGCTGCCAACTCCAAATCGTGGGTAGGGTAATTCTTCTCATAAGGACGTAATTGCCTGGAAGCATAGGCAATCACCCTCCCATTCTGCTGCAACACACAACCCAGTCCCTTCCCCGATGCATCACTATAGATAGTGAATCCTCCAGAACCTGATGGCAACGTCAACACTGGAGCTGTCGTCAACCTCCTCTTTAGCTCATCAAAGGCGATCTGGCACTCCTCTGACCAAACAAACTCCACGTCCTTTCGAGTCAGCCTGGACAACGGCTCTGCAATCCGGGAAAAATCCTGAACAAATCTCCTGTAGTAGCCTGCCAGTCCCAAGAAACTCCTGACCTCGGCTACTGAACTCGGAGCACTCCACGCCTCAACTGCCACGATCTTTCTCGAATCCACCGAGATACCCTCTCCAGTCACCACATGACCAAGGAATTCAACCTTGTCAAGGAAGAACTCACACTTCGAGAGCTTTCCATAAAGCTCCTCCTTCCTGAGAGTCTCCAGCACTATCCTCAGATGCTCCTCGTGCTCCTCTGGGGTCTTCGAATACACCAAGATGTCATCTATAAACACCACCATAAACCTGTCCAGATGCTGATGGAACACCTTGTTCATCAGATTCATGAACATTGCTGGGGCATTAGTCAACCCAAACGGCATCACCAAGAACTCATACTGTCCATATCTGGTCCGAAAAGCTGTCTTCGGAATATCCTCCTTCCTGACCTTCACCTGGTGGTAGCCTGTCCTCAGATCAATCCTGGAAAACACCCTCGCTCCGCTCAACTGGTCAAAAAGATCATCAATACACGGCAGCGGATACTTGTTCTTGATTGTGAGGCTGTTCAGAGCCCTGTAGTCGATACACATCCGTATCGACCCATCCTTCTTCGGCATAAAAAGTACCGGAGCACCCCACGGAGAAGAACTAGATCTGATAAATCCCTTGTCCTGGAGCTCATCCACCTGCTTCTTCAACTCTATCAGCTCACTGTTGCTGACTCTATAGATGTGCTGGGATATCGGCTCCGCGCCTGGCACCAAGTCTATAGAGAACTCCACGTCTCTGTCCGGAGGTAACCCTGGCAACTCCTCCGGAAAGACATCCATATACTCCTCTATCAGTGGATGTAGCAACCTCGGCTCTACCACCAGGGCTCCGCAGAAGACTCCCTCGGTCTGCTCCGCTGCTTCTCTGGCAAACTGAAACTCTGGCTCACCCGGCGGACTAAATAAAACTCTGCCTCCACGACAATCTATACTAGCACAATGCGTACTCAACCAATCCATCTCGAGTACAATATCGTAGCTCGGAAGTGGCATTACGAGTAGGCACACACTCAACTCCCGGCCTCCCAAGGTAACTCTTCCCGGTCGTGATCTTGCAGAGTCTAGCTAAAGGTTCAGCAACAAGATGGTGTCTAACAGCAAAAGATACAGACACAAAGCTATGGGAAGCACCCGAATCAAATAAAGCAAGTGCTGGAATGGAATCAAGAAGAACACAGATCAAAAGGAGTCAATACAGTACAAGAAACGATAACATCAATGAAGGACAATAATATTGCAAAAGAAAACAATTTCAGAAGAATTAAAGATAGCAAAAGGAAGTAGGAAGGGTCCTAGTTGTGATTGAGCACACTCTCTCTCAGCCTATCTCCTATATCCTATTGCAGGTAACCCTAAAAGCAGAGACTTGCATGGGCCACCACCAAAAACGTGTCACGACCCGCACCCGAAAATCGGGCATGAGCCGTGGGTACGTCCAGCCTACGCCGCAGAATCGGCGGTAGAACGCTGTAAAGGTCCATTCTAGGTCAACCATATCTATCTATATCTCACTGAAAAATCCGGCATGACCTCTCCAAAAGGAGGGCAAAACCACGCAATATATATATAAAATCCTCTCCCAAAGGAGGCAACCACGCAATATATATATATGAATCTCAATCACAAAATCTAGGGGAAGAAATAAGCACGATGTGATATAAACAAAGAAAACCAGAACCAAGAGAACAAGACAATCCAAAATAATACAGTCCAAGTCTAAAAGCTACAACATCTCACAGAAGCACAAAAGAATAAGTACAGTCATCCAAAATACAAACCACTAGAAATAACCCAGGAAACCCACCTAACTAACTAGGGTGCTATCGGCGTCTCCTCGGCGCACTCCTCGATCTCAGGGTCACAACAGTCGTCAATACCAGGCCCATAGAACGTAGGGCAATAGTCCTCAGGATCCTCTGGAAAAAATATGCCCAGTCAGGACTGGAGCAAAGTACATAACTCTGAAAGCAACTCCAAATGCATGGTAAGGTGTATATGACGAGCAATAGAAAAGTAATCAAGATGCACAGGAAATAAATATAAGCTGGAGCACAATAAATAGCTGCAATGTAAACTGGAGAATAATACAAGTAGTGGAAAAGTAACTGCAGGTGAGAAACATGAATACTAGCTAAGTGCCTTGAGCACAAGTTCGTTATATGATCGGCTTAGGTTGCACATGAAAGTCACTACGATAACTCTGTTATGCGTGAGTTGCATAACCGACATACACATGAATACTGTTTGGCTTTGATCATATAACCAACTCCTACTCCCCTCCCCCACTAATACCATTGGATCCAACCACAACACGCTACGTACATGATAATAGCTCGCGCACACGAAGGCGAGAGCACAAGAAGCACATGATAGCACATGATAATCAATACCCGAAGCACATGATGAAATACACGTGATAGAGTACCCGCTGAACACGGTAAGGGGGATAGCACCTCATGACGGGATCCACTAGTACCAGCTCATGTAATAAAGTGTCAGAATTAAGTATTACAGTTCTAGAACAGGTGATATCCTGAGCAACTGATGAGGATCGAGGTCCGGACCGGTATCGCAGGGACCTAATGTGAAAAGCAGAATTAAACAGGGTTCTAAGCATTTAAACTGATATAAAATAATTAAAAAAGGCTTCTAGGGCTATTCTAGGTCGAACGGGTCAAACCGGTGAAAATCGGGTCAAAAAGTCAACCCGGGGTCCAAAAAGTCAACTCTAGGTCAAAACTATGTCAAACGTTGACTTTTATGGTCAACGGGGACAATTATGGTCAAAGCTAGGTCAAACTAGGGTGCCCCTGAAATTCTAGGTCAAACCGAGCTCATTAAGCTACTAAACTCACAAACTCGCCTAATCGAGATACCGGGATACCCTCGGTATCCGATACCTCGCCCTAGGCCACGCACCCCGCCTAAACTCGCTAAAACCTATGCTAGCACGCGTAATTATATATATATAAACATATAAAAATTACTCCCAAGCATTTCCTAGGCTAATGCTCAAATATCCCGCTCGAAACTCAATACCTTGAATATCTCAAGGTATCGAGATACCTCGGTATCTCAAGGTATTGAAGTTTCGCCCTAAGGCCCTCTAACTAGCTATCTAGGTATTAATTATGCACCTAGTTATTAATCTAGGCTAGGTAATATAGATATCTACTATCTATTAATACATCTAAGTAGGTATCTACCTATATACATATACATATCCACACACACACACCCAATACCCATTACCTTACCCAATCATAACATATATATATATACCTATCAAGATATCTATATATATATATATATAACTATAGGTATATAGTTATCTATATCTTAGGTAGATATATCTAAGTATCTAGCTACCTACCTATCTAGTATCTAGAAACCTAACTATCTACCTATCAATTACCTATCCATCTATCTAATTATCCATCTACCTATCTAAGTATCTAATCTATCTAACACTCTATCTATCTATTAATCTAGCTATCTATCTATCACATATATATATCTATATATCAAACTCTCTTCCTCCCTCGCTAGCTACTACCCGCTGCTACCTGCTATGCTAGCTGCTGCTGCTGCTTGTGCTGATGCTGCTGCTGCTGCCTCTTGGAGCTGCTGCTGCTGCTCCCTCTTCATACTGCTGCTGCTGCTCTGCCTAGCAGCAGCTAGCTGCTGCTGTTGCAGCTGAACTGCTGCTGCTGCAGTTCAGTTTCCCCCCCCCTCCATCTCACATACACACACACACACACACATAAATATATATATACATAGCTACATATATATATACACACTTAATATATATATATATCTACACACACTCTCAACTATATATATATATATATCTACACACACTCTCAACTATATATATATACATACACCTATATATATATACACATACACACACACAAGCACACTTACACATATACATATATATATATACACATAGACATATACATATACAAGTACATAAATATAAATACACACATATATATATATATATATAAATATATATACATAAACACACATACATATATATAAATATATATATATATATATATATATATAGACACATATTAATACAAACACAACCACGCACACAACACTCAAACCACACGCCCTACTCACGCCCAACGACCCCGACACTCACCAATACCCTAAAATATAGCCCAAAAACTCTAGCACACACTCCCCGATACTAACCCAACGCGCGCACAAAGCCGAAACGAGGAAAGCAAGTCGAAATGGCCGTTCGGTCATTTCGACGAACACGTGATGCGCGGCTCAGAAAACCTCCTGAAACGCACACCAAACGAACTCGGAATCGGCCCAAAATTTACCCACGCACTCTACACGATGTCTAGATCCTAGAAAAAGCGGTCCTGCGTCGATTCTAGGTCCGTGGCGGAAACGCACACGCACTTAGAATCGGCGACGACGAAAAGCCCCAATTTCGCCCGAAACGCCCGTTTCTCCGCGACACGGCTTCCCGTGTCCGAACGGAGACACGCACTCACCCTCTAGACACCCGACAACGTCTACCTAGGTCCATCTAACCTAGGGCATCACCCAAAATTGGGCCAAATTCGGATTCCACCCGAATTCGACACAAAACCTAATGTCAAAGTCTCTAAACTCACCCAAACTAGTTCCAACTTCCTCCTACGGGTAGGGTTAGGGTCTAGGAGGGTTCTACAACACTAATTATACTACACAAAAATAATTAGAAAGGGGAAAGTTAGGTTTTACCTCTTGGGAGTTGGAATCCCAATGCCAAAGTCTCCGATCTACTCCAAATCACCTCCCTCAAGCTCCAAGCCACCAATTCTAGCTCTCACACTAGATCTAAGCTCCTCACACCTAGGTTAGAGAAAATGCAAGGTGAGGGTTAGCTTAAGGAAGAAGGAATGAAAGAAGAAAGAAGAAAATGGAAACTTACTTTGAAGAAGAAGGAAGAAGGAAGAAGAAGTGGAGAAGAAGAAATGAAGAAGAAGAAGTGGAGAATACAAAGCAAAGGGGAGGGGGCTGCTGGTTTTCTTACGGGTGGTGGGGGGGGGGGTAGGTAGGCCGGCCATGTAGAAATAAATAGGTACATAAGTCACCAAATTCCCAAAATGCCCCTATGACTTGGTTTCGGCTTCCGGGGTTCCAAAAGCACTCAAACTAACTCCAAATCTCTCCAACTAACCTCCTAAAAATAAAATAATAAATCTAAGCCCCAAAATAATTCTCACAAGGGTGGGCTGGGTCGGACATGGGTCCACTAGGGTCTGACATGGGTCCAGGCTAGCCAAAACCCTAAAACAATCAAAATAAAAATAAGACAAGCACTAATTAATTATAAATATAAATAATTAAATACAATACACTATTTATCAAATAAAAAAAATATAACCCTGTTTTCTAGAATTAGGTAGTGACATACGGTACGGTCTAGAAGTTCAGAGAGTTTTAATCAGAAGCTTGTTCATAAGTTCTCTACTTCACACTTGAAGTCTTTGAGCTCTTTGGATGAAATCTCGTGTCTGTAAGAAGTCGGCAAGCCTTTAGATCAAAGCTCGTATTCCATTTGTATAGTAGATTCTAACTGGGAGCTAGAGTCCTCCCGCCTGGATTAGTCCTCACATTGAGGGATACCATGATACATCGCTGTGTTTGCGTTTGCCTTCTCACTCTTTACTTTACTTTGGTTTATACTATGATATCTGTGACATACCTGCAACACAATTGCTAAACTGTTATTATAGTTGTGACACATACTTATATCTGTGACACATATATAGCAGTCATGATACTTGTATAACTTGCTAGAATGTTTTTTATTTGCTAAATTCTGCTGCATACTCTATTCACCCCCCCTCTAGAATATATTATATTATATTTTGATCCTATAATTATACCTAGAATGGAAGGAGGAGGAAAGGTGGTGTTAGAGGTTGTCATCGTCGGAGGGAGGTCGACCGGAGATCGGGCCGGAGTTGGTCGGTCAGCGACGACGGACGCGTAGCTACTGCCAGTACGACTTGGGGCGGCCGACGGTCGCAGGAAGGACAACCGCAGTAGCAATAGAAGAGGGAGAGGAGAGATGGTGATGTTGATGGTGTTGGTGATGATGATGGTTTTGGGTTTTGGTGTTGGTAGAGTTGATGGAAAAATGAGGAGAGGAAAATGATGTGTGATGAAGACGGAAGAATGAAGAAGAAGATAAAATGATGATGGAGATGATCCATATATGGAGAGATTGTGATGTATTGGAAATGGAAGGGAGATGAGGGAATGGCATGTAGTATCATAGGAAATTAAAAATGAAGGAGGAGACAACAACTCCTTTTCCTTACTGAATCATGAGGGGGTTTCGGTCGGGAGAGAGGAGGCGGTGCCTCTCCCCCGAACCAATAAGGTTTTGTTATTTTATTTTATTTTTCTGAAAAAGCCCTTGAAAATTTAGGTAATTGCATAAAAGTCTATTTGAAAAAAAAATTTCTAAGGAGAATATGACTATAATATAGTGTAATTTTTTTTTTTTGAATACATAAATATATTTATTTTTGTATCTATGAGATCAGTCCCAATTATGGATACGATATTCTAATATGCAGTTCTGATAGTTTTTGATGTGTTTTTGCTATTGGTTTTATGATTCATTTTCATAAATTTTTTGATGAATGGTTTTTGTTGCTTGCTTTCACTGTCTCGCATTCATATCGAATTATTGAGAGAAAGAGAAGAAAGATTCTGAATCGTTGTTGGTGCAAATATAGGTGAGCAAGTGAACGAAGCCTAAATTCGCATGGAAGATCTCTCTCTTTCTCTCTATCTCCTAGAAATTCACTAACTAGTGATGAATCCTTAATCTTCTCGCTTAACAAAAGAAATACTTTGTTAATGCGTAGTACTTGGATGAGCTATACCTAGCAAGAACCTAGAAATATAAATAATTACATTATTGTATATAAACTGGAATTGTTGTACAATGATGGATTATGTTGGTAAGTCCCTAGACTTGGCGGTAAGTACGGTGAGCAGCGATTCAAGGCAAGGTGGTAAGACAAATGTGTTATTTGGCAAGTTAACTAAAATTTTCTATACGAGTATGATTTATTTTTTATTAGTAAAATTGCATATACATGCATGGTCGTAGACAACTTGTGAACATGGTATAGGTTCCTCTAACCGGTGCACCGGGGCTACGAGACTGCTTCGGCCTAGGGGGAACATGATGGTGCTAACGTACTAGCATCAGAATTTTGAGACCTTGACTAGCTCCCTTCACCAAAAGGGCATCAAAATTCACGATAATCAAGTGGATTGTGGCTAGTGACATTCATATAGACAAGTGTCATAGCTAACAATATCTTATGCATAAAGGGTAAGTTTCTACTTTTATACCGGGAAGGACAAACAACTGTTGGTAAGATTCACTTATTCGTGAAATTATTATACAACTTATGTTTCCTATCATATATGAATTATTAATAGACCCCACGACAACATATCACGCCCTAGATCTAGAATACTGGAGAGCGGAGGAATGACCCAGCCAATCACACCTTGCAAAATACCAAAGCAACCCGCAATGTGTTAAGGTTGTCTAGAGACACGAGGGTCCATAATACAATCAGGTCTCCTAGGGCCAAGAATTTCTATATCTCAGTCATCCAAACAAGTAGCAATAATATATAATATTTTAGAATAAGTAGTAAGGACTCCTAATCGCCGCATCAGAATATTCTTAGAGATCTAGCAAGACAAGATGTTAAGCCAGATACAAGATCAAAAGTATACAGGATAATGAGTCAACTGCAGTCTAAATATATTACAGTCATGTAGGGAACTAGTGTCCAGATTTGTCGGCTAAAATGTGTCGTTGGCTAAACGCCCAAAAATATATATATTTCACAAAAGATGACCAGTGAATAAAGAAACCCATTCGTGTCCCTCAACAACCATCATTCGAGTGTGTGCCATCAGTGAGGGAGAAATAATCTTGATCCTCGGGTACTGGCTCTAAACCTGGTTATGCAAAACTAGTGGGGTTAGACCCTAAATAGCAAGTACCTCAAAGGAAGCACGAAATAAAGAAACAACCAATTCTATAGCATGAGATGCGTGAGCCAATAAATAATAGCATATGTCCTATCCATGATATGACACGACACCCCTTCACCAAACAAGGACGGGAAGTGCCTTATCACATCAAGATAGAATACGTCCCTTGATTATGGTCAAGCTGAAATAACTCTGCGTCGTAGTTTCAGTCCACAGCCTATCATATCACAACAGCGCATCCCAACAGTCAAACAAGAAAATGAGTTGCACCATTATGCTACAACAGTCTATGTCCCTAATTCCACTTAACAGAAAACACAATACACAATTAGGGATATTACATAGGAAAATAATAATCTAGCTTCAGTCCATGGATTATCATAACATAACGACTCAATCCAATAAATAAATAAGGACATAGGTTGAATCATCATGCCATGACAACCCACTTTCCTGGCTAGGCATGCAATACAAGAAATTTAAACGTCCAATCATGTATTACGGCTTGATATATGATCTCTCAGTTATCCCAGAAATGAAATACATAAGTATCCTCAGATCGTGCCCTAATCAAGCATGGCTGGCTGAACCAATGATATACGAGCAAGAATATATGTATAAGATGCACCAGTCCCTTGCAAGGGCACTAAGCTAATTAACGATTAGTAACAGTTCCAAACTTCCTATAGGAAAGATACTGACTCAGTCTTGTATTTAGATCAGATATTGTACTTCACTAGTGCAGATGGTATACAGTATCCATGGTGGCTACCCTTTACTCCCAACTAATTTAGGGTGGTTCGACATGCATGATCTCGGGTTATTGTTCCCTCCAAGTGCTCTACAAGTTAAGTTGCCAAGTTAACCCTAGGTTAATAGAATCTCATACCGTGGTCACATGAACATTCTTCTTAGATGTCGTACTTTAAGTACGGACACTCTTGATATGAACCCATATTGTCACTCGCTAGTTAAATATGGATTTACACAAGTGTGATGCAACAATCAATACTATCTACACTAAAGTAACTATCCAACTACCAGATCCGTGCATGGAAATAATTACATATATCACGTAGCAAAAGTATGTGGCACGATGGCTCACTATATATATATATATATATATATATATATATATATATATATATATATATCAAGTAGCACTCTCGGTGCGATCAAGTGTATTAGCACGGATATAATAGTCCGGGCAGGAACAAGTTCTAGTATCAAGGTTAAGGTCAAGATCATGGACAAGTTATCAAGTAGCAAGTCATTCAGTACATGACAATTAAGCACTGGTCATATTAATTATCACTTTATTATATCCGTAGATGAGAATAAGAGTAGTGTGAGAACTTCTCAAGATCAGATCCATAAACCTTAAACCAAACAAGGACCATGATTGCATACCTTCCCTCTAGTTGAACTATGTCCCTTATTCTATGCAATGTATAATAAGGTGATCAAGGAAAATTAGTCAGTGCATATAAGCCCACATCTACAGGGCTCATGTCAGGTACTTAGTCAATTTAACACAGGGTCACATCTGGGTCATACCAGTCCTTTATAAGTTTAACATATAGCATCAAAATTATTTAATCAAACAAGAACATTTTAAACCAAGCAAGTGTTCAACGTGTGCATGAAACAATAAGAGCATAGCCAGGGTGTCGCATAAAGTCGAGGCTACATGGATGTCAAGATCGCATGCAGTCGCAGGCCGCATGGGTGGGGCAAGGTCCACTCTTCGGGACAAGTGCCAAAGTAATGGACAATAAATGCAAGTCAAAAAGATAACATAAAGTGATGGATGTGACTGATGTGATATGCAAATAAAGTGTGTCAGAAGAACAAGACAAAATCATAAAAATATGAGCCAATGCGGTGCTGAGTCATGCATTTTAAGAAAATAGGAAACGCATAGTTTGAGACCGCATGGACGACAAGGACGCATGATCCTCTTGGCTGCATACACACTTGGCCGCATAGAAATCTTTTTGGGCTTAGTAAAATTGTATTCGTTCAAGTTTCATGCATTTGGCCAAGGGGCACATGTCCATATTTCAGTCATGCGTCCAACAAGATGGCCGCATGCTAACTTTGGAGTGAGAAGACTAGGACGCATGCTAAGTGTGCCGCATGGAGCTCATTCGTCCCAGAATAGCAGGTTTCAGTCATGGAAGTTCCAAACACCCAAGTTTTGTTTCTTCCATGGAAACCTCAAACGAAGTCCAAATCCAACAAAGTAAAGTTCAAAACTACTCAAAATTACATGCTCATCAACATAGAACAACAAGTTTTCAAAAACAAGTTTTTAGAGATCAAACCCCAAGAAAACTCAAAAACACATAAAATCTCTAAACTTTAAAAATATAGATCTACACTAATCCATCCACCAAATTCAAAAATACCAAGTTCTAAACATATGAAGAATCACATAGCAAATATAATGGACTCATAAAATATGAGGCTTCTCCATTTTTATGCAAGGTGTACTTGCATATAAAGGAAGAGAGAAAACCTAAGAGAGAGAATAGAAAAGAAATAATGAGAAGAGAGAGAGAGAGAGAGAGAGAGAGAGAGAGAGAGAGAGAGAGTATATTTTGGTTAATATAGGGAGGGTTTTGGGTTCACTTAACCAATGGTTCAAGTCATGACCAAGCCTTGATCTCAAAATAAACCAAGAACCAACTCTACCGGAAAATAGTATGGTCTCCATCCATCCTGACAACCATGTCAGCAAGCAAGAATATATTCCAAATACGTATATCGGAAACGGGGAGTGAGATCTCTACCCACCTTATAAAATTTTTGTCCTCGAAATTCAAGCTCAAGGCTAGCTAAAGATATCAAGACAAGCAACAAACTAACTACAAGCAATCTACACATACATATAAGCTGTTACAACCAACACATATAATGAAGCAAAGCAACATCATCTCACATGAGTGCTTGCCGATCACGGAATAAAAGATGCGAAGGCTTACGAAGAAAATATACGTTATGAGTCGAATATGTGCGGGTACCGAGATTGAATATCGTCCTCGGGCTCCGACGTCGAATCCCCCAAGGAGTGATGACCCTAAGCAACATAAACATGACAGATAGTCCATTTCTTGAGTACCTTCTCTCTTTGATCCAAAATGGATACGGGCTGTTCCTCGTTAGTTAAGTCAGTACCAACAACTAACTCAGAGTGATCGAGGATATGACTCAAATCCGAGATATACCTACGCAACTGAGAGACATAAAATACATAATCTACTTCACGAAGCGAAGGCGGAAGGGTCAGACGATAAGCAACATCCTCTACCCTCTCAAAAATATCGAACAGTCCCACATATCATGGACTAAGCTTACCATGAACCCCAAATCTAATGACTCCATGGGTAGGAAAAATCCGTAAAAATACGTGGTGGTCGACAAAAAACTCTAACGACATATGATGCTGATCTGTCCAATGACGATGGCGATCTTGTGTAACCCGAAGCCACTCCCTGATTTGCTTAACCACTTCAATCATTTGAGTGATAATTTCAGGTCCTAACATATTTTGTTCACTAATATCATCCCATGCCGCCTCGAAAGGGGCCAGCTGTATGCAGGCATGATAATTGTTGTTGTATGAGAATTCTACTAAGTGGGAACCCCTAAAGTCTAAGGTACAAGCCCGCTATATATCTTCCAATGTCTGGATCATCCTTTATGATTGTTCATCTATCTGGGGGTGATACGCGGTACTGAACCTCAACTTGGTACTCAAGCGTTCGTGAAAGCTTTTCTAGAAATAAGATATAAACCGAGTATCACGATCTGACACTATACTTGCTGGAACTCCTTGCTGCCTCACTATCTACCGCATATACATCTCTTTTAAGTGCTCTGTGGACTGTCCTACTCTGAAAGAAAGAAATTGCACCACTTTCGTGAGTCAATCTACTATCACCCAAACGATATCACGTCCAGTAGGGGATCTAGGTAAACCGGGCATAATGTCCATTGTAATTTGTTCCCACTTCCACTATGGAATATGCAGCGGTTGTAACAATTTTGCTGATCTTTGCTGCTCTGCCTTCACTTGTTGACACACGAGATATTGTGAAATGAACCAAGCTATCTCTCTTTTTATTCTGTTCCACCAGAAATGCTTCTTGATATCATGGTACATCTTCATACCTCCCAGATGAATAAAATATTAGAAACTATGTGCCTCGATCATTACTTCCTGTATGATATTTCCACCTGGCACACAAAGACGGTTTTCAAATCTGAGTGTTCCGTCTTCGTGAATCCTTATTCCTTCCTAAGACCTGACTCACATTCTGTCTTAAGATTCTGAATCTTGGAATCTTCTGTCTGAGCTGTCTTGATCCTCTCCACCAAAGTTGACTATATCCGAAGACTGGCAAATACTCCCATCTCTTGAGGTTATACCACCTCGATGCCCATCTCTTGAAGATATTATAGATTATGCTTCTGAGTTGTTAAGATGAATACGCTGCTCCTTTTACTAAGAGCATTTGCCAGCACATTTGCCTTGCTTGGATGATACTGAAGTGCTATACCATAATCACCAAACAATTCTAGCCACCTCATGTTCAAGTCCTTTTGAGTGAATATGTACTTCAAACTCTTGGGATCTGTGAATATCTCCATCCACCCGATCGCCATATAGGTAATTTCTCCATAACTTGAGAGCAAATACTACTGCTGCTAATTCTAAATCTTGCGTTGGATAATTCTTCTCATGATCTCAAAGTTGTCGAGACGCATAAGATATCACTCTTCTGTGCTGCATTAACACACACCCGAGTCCTTTTCCAGATGCGTCATAATAAACTGTATATTTTTTTGATCCTACTGGAAGTGTAAGGATCGGTACCGATATCAACTTCTCCTTCAACTTCTCGAATATTGCTTGGCACTTTGCCGCCCAAACAAACTTCATATCCTTGTGGGTCAGACAAGTCATTGGTGCTGAAATACGTGCAAAATATGCCACGAACCTCCGGTAATATCCCCCTAATACTAAGAAACTTCGCACATCTACTACTGTCTTCGGGACTGGCCAATTCTATACTACTTTAACCTTCTTGGGGTCCACTGATATTCCTGCTCCTGAGATGATGTGCCCGAATAATGACACATGATCTAACCAAAACTCACACTTACTGAGTTTAGCATATAACTGATGTTCTTCATGCTCTTTTTTACTGTCGGAGTAGATAAGAATGTTATCTATGAATACCACTATAAATTGATCTAGGTATGGCATGAAGATACGATTCATCAAATCTATGAATATTTCGGTGCATTAGTCAATCCGAATGGCATAACTAAGAATTCATAATGCCTATATCGAGATCAAAATATTGTCTTCGGTATATATTTCTCCCGGACTCTTACTTGATGATATCCTGATAGAAGATCTATCTTTGAAAATACTCTTTCCCTGCTCAATTGATCAAACAAGTCATCAATCCTAGGCAACGGATACTTGTTCTTTACTGTTACTATATTCAACTGCCTATAGTCGATACATAATCATGTTGACCCATCTTTCTTCTTTACTAGAACCACTAGTGCTCCCCATGGTGATCTACTAGCTCGAATAAACTTTTTTGCCTTCACTTCTTTCATATGTTGATATAGCTGGTTGAGATCCATTGGTGACATCTGATAGACCTTGTTGGAAATTGGTTCTTCTCCTGGCTTCAACTATATTTAGAACTCTACGTCTCTTACTAGGGGTAATCTTGGAAGCTCTTCTGAAAATATGTCAAGAAATTCTTTAATTATTCTGGGGAACTAATCTTTAACTCCTGCTACTGCTACAATGCCACCTTCATGCTGGTCCTTCATCGTTCTTTTGAAGATAAACTCTTCCTTGTCCAGGATGTTAAACAACACTCTACCACTATGATAATCTACTGTGGCACGACTGTCTCTCAACCAGTCTATGCCTAAAATAATATCGAAGTTGCCCATAGGGAACTCGATCAACCTTGCGGGTAATAAATGTCTGTACACTATGATTGGACATGCTAAACACACTCTACTGACTCCTACGAGACCATTACCAGTGAGTATATTCAGCCCCTCTGACAATGCCTCAAACTCTAATCCAATACGTGTCACAAACCATGCACATACAAATGAATGTGATGCTCCTGAATCAAATAATGCCATGGAAAAAAAGATATAACGAGAATGTTACCTGCCACAACGTCACCTAATGCCAAAGCCTCCTCCAGAGATAGAGTAAAAGCTTGCCCTTGGCCTTGAGGTGCTCCTTGTTGCTGCCTTCCTTAAAGATACAGTTGTGGCATCTGCTTCTCGTACTACTGATTCTTCTGCTAGTTATATATCTGAGTTTGCGTCGACAATGGACGCTGAGCCAATGGCCTAATTGCCAATACTGGCCCTCTATACTGAGCTTCCCCCGGTGCTGGTAATGCTAATCGCTATACCGGTCCTTTAATCCTCTGTATCATAGGATAATTGGTAATATATTGATCTGGACTATCATATCGCAGACACAACCCGTGTGCTGCCCTATACAACTCCCGTGTATGGCCTTTTTTGCCATAATACATACATCCAACTGGGCTCGCAATCACTGATGCTGATGTTGCCACGGTTGATACGGCCGAACTGGTTCTGTTATTGCTGATGCCACTAGCCTTCTTGGCGCTGTATCATAAACGCGAATGCCAGGAGATAGTGCTGACGTCCACTGTGATGGTCCTCCTCCTTTGCTCTGGGCATGATACTCTTTTGACCTCCTGTCCTTGAAGCTAACATCTGTATTGTCAGCTTATGTCGCCTAGATACGAGCAATACTTCATCGAAAGTCTGGTAGTTATTGCCCTCTACTAGTTACTAAATTTCTGGATGAAGTCTATACTGGAACCTCATCGCCCTCTCTGGTTCTATTGCTACCATCATCGGGGCAAATCAGCTAAGTCTGCAGAACTCGGCCGCGTAGCCATCCACTGTCCTTCTAGACTGATTGAGGTTGATGAACCTCTGTTGTAACTCGTATTGTGCTACTACTCCAAAATACTTAATCTTGAAATGGGCCCTGAAATTATCCCATGAGATAGGTTGTCTTAACCCAAATTTTTTTTGCTGTCCACCAATCTCTAGCAAGGTCCTGGAGCTGCAATCGGACTTGATCAACTTGTTCGTCAGCTGGAACCTTTGTCGCTGTCAATATTGTTTTAATATTCTGCATCCAAGTGTCTGCGGAAATGGCATCCTCCATGCCATCAATGTACTTGGGGTTGAATTAGCAGAATCTCACTGATGCCCCTGAGTCTGTTCTAACACTCCTTTCCAAGGCAATATATAATCCTTGGTTCAACAAGACAATCTGCTCTTGCTGCTGAAGTTGTTGGTGTTGTTGTGTTGCCATCATTCCTTATATAATCTCCAACAATGCCGGTGTATCAAGTTCTACTGGCGCTACTGGTACGACCGGGGGTACTGGAGCTTCTGGTACATGTTGTTCCCCATGCTCCTCTACTGGTTCTATCCTGATTTCTCCAGGAACATGTGTTTCCTCTCACTGTGGGCTAACAGATCCTTGCCTTGCTGAAATAACTAGTGCTCCAATAACAAAAGCTGGAGAAGCCCTAAATAAAAGGACACAAAATAAATCAAGAACATAACGAGAAAGGATCGAGGAATCAATGGTACTGAAGTCAAGCAGAGTTTCGAGGAGACGGATTTCAAGATTTTAGAAAGAAAATGTTAGATAGAGATTTTCTATAATCAAGATACCCCACAAGTCTGAAAAGAAAGACAGACCTGTATGGGCCACCACTAAAACCTTTTCATGCCTCAGATCCAGAATACTGGAGAGCGGGGGAATGACTCAGCCAACCCCAACTTACGGAATACCTAAGCAACCCACAATGTGTTAAGGTTATCTAGAGACATGGGGGTGCATACTACAATCAGGTCTCCTAGGATTAAGGATTTCTATATCTCAGTCATTCAAACAAGTAGCAATAACATAGAACATTTCATAATATGCAGTAAGGCATCCCAAATACTGCAACAGAATATTCTTATAGATATGTCAAGACAAGATGATAAGCCAGATACAAGATCAAAAGTATACATGATAATAAGTCAGCTGAAGTTTGAATATACTACAGTCATGTAGGGAACAAGTGTCCAGATTTATCGGATAATATGTGTCGTTTAGCTAAACGCCCAAAAGAATATAGTTCACAAAAGACGAGCAATGAATAAAGAAACTCCCTCGTGTACCTCAGCAGCCATCCTTCAAGTGCATCCCATCAGTGAGGGAAAAGTAAGCTTGATCCTCAGGTGCTGGCTCTAAACTTGGCTATACAAAACTAGTGGGGTCTGACCCCAAATAACAAGTACCATAAAGGAACCATGAAATAAAGAAAAAAAACCAATTCCATAGCATGAGATGCATGAGCCAACAATCAATAGCATATGTCCTATCTATGACATGATACGATACCCCTTTACCAAACAAGGACATAAAGTGCGTTATCACATCAAGATAGAATACGTTCCTTGATTATGGTCAAGCTAAAATAATCCTGCATCGTAGTTTCAGTCCACAACCTATCATATCATAACAGCGCAACCCAATAACCCAACAAGGACATGAGTTGCACCATTATGCTACAATAGTCTATGTCCCTAATTCTACTTAACAGAAGGCATAATACACAATCAGAGATATTACATAGAAGAAAAAAAATAATCTAGCTTCAGTCCATGGATTATCCTAACATAACGACTCAATCCAACAACCAAATACGGACATGGGTAGAATTATTATGCCATAACAATCCACTTTCCTAGCTAGGCATGTATTACAAGAAATTTAAACGGCCAATCATGTATTACGGCTTGATATGTGATCTCTCAGTTATCCCAAAAATACAATACATAAGTATCATCAGATCGTGCCCTAATCAAGCATGGTTGCTGAACCAATGATATACGAGCAAGAATATATATATAAGATGCACCAGTCACTTGCAAGGGCACTGAGCTAATTAACGATTAGTAACAATTCTAGGCTTTCTATAGAAAGGATACTGGCTCAGTCTTATATTTAGATCAGATACTGCATTTCACTAGTGCGGATGATATACAGTATCCGTGGTGGCCAGCCTTTACTCCTAGCTAATTTAGGATAGCTCGACATACACAATCTCGGGATATTGTTCCCTACCAATGCTCTACAAGTTAAGTTGCCTAGTTAACCCTAGGTTAATAGAATCTCATGTCGTGATCACATAAACATTCTTCTTAGATGTCATACTTTAAGTACATGCACTATTGATATGAATACATATTGTCACTCACAAGTTAAATATGGATTTACGCAAATGTGATATAACAATCAATACTATCTAGCCACGACTAAAGTCACTGTCCAACTATCAGATTCGTGCATGAAAATAATTACATATATCACGTAGCACAAGAGTATGTGGCACAATAGCTTACTATATATATATATATATATATATATATATATATATATATATATATATATATATATATATATATATATACTCTCGGTGAGATCAAGTATATCAGCACGGATAAAATAGTCAGGGAAGGAACAAGTTCTAGTATCAAGGTTAAGGTCAAGATCAATTATAAGTTATCAAGTAGCAAGTCATTCATGACAGGCCAGTTAATCACTGGTCATATTAATTATCACTTTATTATATCGATAGATGAGAATAGACGTAGTGCGAGAACTCCTCGAGATCAGATCCACAATCCTTAAACCAATAAAGGACCAGGATTGTATACCTTCCCCCGAGTTAAACTACGCCCCTTATTCTATCCAACGTATAATAAGGTGATCAAGGAAAATTAGTAAATGCATATAAGGCCACATCTATAAAGCTCATGTCAGGTACATAGTTAATTTAACACAGGGTCATATCTGGGTCATAAAAGTCCTTTCTAAGTTTAACACATAGTATCACAATCATTCAATCAAACGAGAATATTTTAAACCAAGCAAGTTTTCAATGTGTACATGAAACAGTAAGCGCATAGCCTGTGTGCCACATGAAGTCAAGGCTGCATGAATGTCAAGGCCGCATGGGTGGGTCAAGGTCCACTCTTTGGGACAAGTGCCAAAGTGATAGGTAATAAATGCAAGTCAGAAATGTGACATTAAGTGATGGATGCGACTGATGTGGCATGCAAATAAAGTGTGTCAGAAAAATAATGCAAAATTATAAAAATATGAGCCAAGGCGGTATTGAGTCATGCATTTTAAGAAAATAGAAAATGCATAGCTCGAGGCCGCATGGACGACGAAGCCACATGCTCCCCTTGGCCGTATACACACTTGGCTACATAGAAATCTTTTTGAACTTAGTGAAATTTCATTCGTTCAAGTTTAATGCATTTGGCCAAGGGCTCATGTGCAGATTTTAGTCATGCGTCCAACAAGATGGCCGCATGCTGACTTTGGAGTGAGAAGTCCATGCCGCATGCTAAGCGTGCCGCATGGAGCTCCTTCGTCCCAGAATTGTAGGTTTCGGTCATGGAAGTTTCAAAAACCTAAGTTTTGTTCCTCCATGGAAATCTCAAACAAAGTCCATATCTAATAAAGTAAAGTTCTAAACTACTAAAAATCAAATGCTCATCAATATGAAGAACAAGTTTTTTAAAAACAAGTTTTTAGAGATCAAAATCCAAGAAAACTCAAGAACACATAAAAAGCTCTAAAATTAAAAAAATGTAGATCTAAACTAATCTGTCCACCAAATCCAACAATACCAAGTTATAAACATATGAAGAATCACATAGCAAAAATAATTGACTCATAAAATATGAGATTTTTCTATTTTCATGCAAGGTGTACTTGCCTATATAGGGAGAGAGAAAACCTAAGAGAGAGAATGGAAAGAAAATAATGAAAAGAGAGAGTGTATTTTGGTTTATATAGGAAGGGTTTGGGTTCACTTAACTAATAGTTCAAGTCATGACCAAGCCTTGATCTCAAAATAAACCAAGAACCAACTCAACCAAAAAATAGTCTGACCTCCAACCAACCTGACAACCATGTCAGCAAGAAAACTACGTATATCGGGAACGGGGAGTGACACAACAAAACAAGATCACTATTATAATGTTTCTTTCATATTTTACTTAGTAATGATTTTAGATGAGATTGGTTACGACCGCTCACCAGTACATGGTAATGTACTGACCTATGTTTCTGTGGGCGCAGGTTCTGAGAACTTAGTAACTGCTAGAAAACGGTAAAGGTTTTGGTTTGACTCTTTAGAAGCCTTGCACTCTCAAAGCTTACAAGTGGAGAAGAAGACTTTTGCTGGAGGTGTTTATAAGTTTTTTTTACTTAATAATGTATATGATATATGGAATAATATCTTATCTCAATATTTCTGCAAGTTGTAAGCTAAGTTGGCATTTATACTCGGTCCTTTGAGGGCCTTATATTTTTTTACTGCAAGTTATCAATAAGGAGCAATTTTTATTTTTAATTTGTGTATTCAATTTCTCTGTGATCCGCTACAAATTGTCTAAAAAAATATCTATTTTATAAAAAGAGCACGAGCATGCCTTGTACAAGAAAAATTCAGGCTTATACGACATCACGCTCAGTGGAAACCTTCGATCTTACGGAATCTGGATGTGGCAGATGGTATTAGAGATTATTTTTACTTCCACATAATTTTTTTGTTTTAAGATTTTTAAAAAAATAAGTTTTATTGATTTAAAAACCTGAATTTTTGATGCCACGAAATGAGATGTTCCATACAATAATTCCAAAATATTTCATGAGACCAATGATTATTTTTATGTGTTTACAAAAAATGATAAAGTCCAGCCACATAAATATGATTTCTGAATGATGGAAGCACAACAAAAATAAAGTGAGGCACAACAAAAGTCGGCAATTTGGTTGTCAGGTTGGTTGGAGGTGTAACATCAGGCCGGCAGTCCCGGTGGCCTCGGCCGACCCAATAGCCAAAAGTTTTGTCGGCCCTGTCAGAGACAGGCGACTGAATTTTACGCGCAAGGTGCGGAGGGAGCAATGCTATAACCTCATTGGTCGGAGAGATCGGATAGATCGAAGAGTCCACAAGAATGGTAGAGGATGTCTTGGGCATCCAGACCTTACACATCTTCCTGTTGTCTTAGACTGAGAGAGAGTGAGAGCTACCCCATGTTTGAAGCATGTCTTCATAGGCAGACTAGTCGAACTGGACGACCAGTGTCTTCTTCACGGATCCTATGGATACCGCATCGTGTTGAGCAATAGCTTCCTCATTAGAAGAGAAAGATGTCCCCAGCAGAGTCGCCATCTTGTTTCGGATAATAAACGAGGGAAAATATGGAAAACGAGGTCTTATACGAAAACTCGCCCTTTCTTCTGTGTTTACAAACAAGATTGTACAATTTAATCCTATACGAGGATATCTAAGTACAATTTATTTAATCTGGGTAAATATTGCTATAGGTGTCTGATCTGCAGTCGATCACTTTAGCCCTTGGACCACACGATGATGAAGAAGTGCCGTAGAAGACAGAAAGCAGCTTCGCAGATTGCTAAAGAGGGTGGATGCCCGATGCCAAAGTCGTCGATCCCTTCTCTTTGCCTGAGCTTCGGATTCTTCTCTCTCTCTTGACCGTTTGACCTTCGATCTTTGCGACCGTTGGATCTGATACTGGATTTCTTGATCAATTTTCTGACCATTTTCTTCGATCTTTTCCTCTGTTGATAGAGGTCTCTATTTATAAAGTTTTTAGTGACAGTGACCACACAGTCGACGTAGAAATCGAGTAGTGGAAAGTACAACACCCTTTTACACGACGGTTTAAAATAACCAATACCTGCGTATAGATGACCTTTTGAGTGAGCATGTGACGCATGTCCAACTGAGGGACAAACGCGTATATCTGCTGCGAAGATCACGGCGTAGAAGCCACGTAGGTAGTTATCCCTTGTGTAGAAGAGGTTGGCGTAGAAGCCAATGACTGTCACCATGGCGTAGAAGCCAAGTAGGCATAGAAGCCAAGTAGGCATAGAAGCCGAGTAGGCATAGAAGCCAAGCAGGCGTAAAAGCCGAGTGGTCATAGAGGCCAAGTGGACGTAGAAGCCGAGGGGGCATAGAAGCCGAGCAGGCATAGAAGCCGAGTGAGCGTAGAAGCCGAGATGATGTGGACGTTTTAGCCAAAATTATAGCTCTTGGAGATATAATCAAATCTCTTGCATTAAATGCAGAGATCTGCCCCCATCCTGCGCATTAAATGCAGAGGCTTGTCTTTAAGATTTGCCATCATACTGCGCATTAAATGCAGATACGCGCCTCAAATCTTGTACGAAGAGTAACTGCTGACGTGACGGTCTGTTTGCCTTCTGTGGAGCGTAAGAAGCTCACGTCTGCCTGTGTAAAATTGGGCAGCGTATTTCCTTATATGCGTAAGAATAGTTTACGCAAAGGGGATGTCACTAAACGACGGTTCGGTGACATTTTAATCAAATCTTCTGCATTAAATGCGGAGATCCGCCATCATCCTGCACATTAAATGCAGAGACGTGTTTTGAAGGTCTGCTACCCTTCTGTGCATCAAGTGCAGAGATGTGCCTTGGGCATCTGTCAGTATTCGATACTTTAAATGCAGAGATGTGCCTCGAGAAACTGTCACCGCTCTGCGCATTAAATGCAGAGACGTGCCTCGAGCCCTGTACGAAGTGCAGCTTTTGACATGGCAGGCTGTTTGTCTTCTGCGGAGGGTAAACAGCTCACATCTGCCTGTGTAAAACTAGGCAGCGTATTCCTTCGTATGTGTAAAAGTGGTTTACGCAAAGGAAATGGCAGTAAATGACAGCCTGGATTGCAGTGCCGTGCCATCATTATACCCATCGCCTGGGTAGTCGTTCAGTACTCTTTGTCAGGAGTCCAGACGTCAGGTTCATTGCATGATCTGACAGGTTCATTTCGAAGAATATGAAGCGTTCCTCATACACTTCAATGCTGCGTTGAAAGCGGATGAGTTTTACGCCATAAAGGCGATAAAGCACCCTGTTTACGCTGAAGCAGCCTGGACATACTGCATTACGCGGATGGTCCTTGAGCCTATATTTTTACGCTGTACTAAGCGAAAAAGCTCCGTTTGCACGTTTGATGGCTCTGAGGTCCTCTATTTACGCTGCCCTGCATCAACATGCTGCGTATAGCTATCCAGCGTATTTTTCATGCTTCTACAGTTATGAGTTCATGGTATTGTTGTTTGGTTTGACCAATGCTCCCGTAACCTTTATGGATATGATGAATCGAGTCTTTTGACCCTTCTTTGATAAATTTGTGGTCATGTTCATCGGTGATATCCTTATCTACTAAAAAAGAAAAAAACCATACAGAGCATTTGAGAACATAGTTACAGACCCTACGGGAGAATCATTCATACGCCAATTGAGTACATACGATTTTTGGATGAGTAGCATGTCATCTTGGGCATATTATCTTGACATTAGGTGTTTCAGTAGACCCAAAGAAAATTAAGGCGGTAGTGGACTGGAAACAGGCTATATCGCCTGATGAGATTCGTAGTTTCCTCGGCATGGCAGGATATTACAGAAGGTTTGTGATGGATTTTGCTAAAGTGGCATTGCCTATGACTCGCCTCACCCAGAAGGCAGTGGCATTCAGTTGGACTAATGACTGTGAAGTCAGTTTTGAAGCAACGTCTCATATCAGCTGTAATTCTTATAATTTCTGATGGTACTAAAGGATTCTAGTTACACAACGATGCATCTGGATTGGACTTGGGATGTGTACTGATATAGAAGTGGAAGGTGATATCGTATGCCTCCAAACAGCTAAAGCCGCATAAGAAAAACTATCCTACACATGATCTAGAATTAGCTGTGATAGTTTTTGCGCTAAAGTTATGACAACATTACTTGTATGGATGGCTTGTGAGATCTTCACCGACCATAAAAGCTTGAAGTACATATTCACACAAAAGGATTTGAACTTGATGCAAAGGTGTTGGTTAGAACTTATAAAGGATTATGACTTGATGATCACGTACACCCCAGGGAAGACTAATGTGGTGGCGGATGCTTTGAGTCAAAAATTTGTGGGTTCTCTATCAGTAGCCAGCAGGATATTGGAAGATCTTGAGAGCATGTAAATTGAGTTACGAATTCGTGGTCAAAGTGCACAACTGGCTCAAATTCAACTTGAGCTTGCTTGAGAGAATTAAGATTGCACAAAAGACCGACAAATTCTTGATCAAAATTTGTGAACTTGTGGAAAAAGATGAAGCAGTCCACTTTATTAGGCATGAGGATGGTTCATTGCGGATTAAGGGAAGGCTCTGTGTCCCAAAAGATGAAGAGCTCTGAAAAGAGATCTTAATAGAAGCTCACTATGCTAAATACACGTTGCACCTGGAAAGTACAAAAATGTATAAAGATTTGTGTCTGACCTTTTGGTGGCATGGTATGAAAAAATGAGGTAGCCCTCTTTGTCTCGCGGTGTTTGGCTTGCTAGTGAGGGAAGCCGGAGCACTAGAGGCCTGGCAGGGAGATTCAAAACCTCGCCATTCTAGTGTGGAAATGAGACCACAACACAATGGATTTTATAGTTGGCTTGCCGAAGTCGTAGAGAGAAAATGTTGTGATTTGGGTCATCGTGGATCGATTGACCAAGTCGGCCCATTTTATCACGATTAAAATCTCTTGGAGTGTCGATCAGTTGGCTCAACTATATTATGATGAAATAGTTCGATTGCATGGTACCAGTTTCGATTGTGTTAGATCGGGATGGACAATTTGTATCGCATTTTTGAAAAAAGTCTACAGGCAGCAATGGGAACACAGCTGTATTTCAATTCAGCGTACCATCCTCAAATTGATGGTCAAATCGAATGAGTAAATCAGATTTTGGAAGACATGTCGTGGCTCTGGACAATACATATGAAGTCAAGTTGGGATAGTCACTTGTTGCTAACAGAGTTTGACTATAATAAAAATTATCAGTCTATTATTGATATGGCGTTGTATGAAGCCTTATACGGACGAAAGTGTTGGTCACCGATTTGTTGGGATGAAGTCGGTGAACGACAAGTTCTTGGGCCGGAATTGGTTGATCAGACCGTCGAGAAGATCTGCATAAAGAAGTTAAAAGTGTCACAAAGTCGGCAGAAGAGTTATGCGGAAACCCATCAACGACCGTTAGAGTTTATGGTCGGGGACCATGTGTTTCTGAAAGTATCAACGATGTGTGGAGTCATGCGATTCGATACGAAGGAAAAGTTAAAGTCCGAGATTTGTTGGTCCATCTGAGATCCTTAAGCGATTTGCTCCAGTCGTCTATCAGATCACGTTATCGCCGCCGTTGGCTGAAGTGCATGTTGTTTTCTACGATTCTCAAGTGCGAAAATACGTGCATGATCAAAATCACGTGATAGATTTTGGTGAGTTGGAACTGTAAGTTAGAACTGTAAGCAGACTTGACTTATGTGGAGAATACTGTTCAAATTTTGGATAGGATGAAAAATATGTTAAGGAGTCGAAGAGTCCCAAATCCGCCATACAGGACTGCCAGTGTACCGAACAAACATTGTCAAGAGGCTCACAAAGATTTGGACAGTACAAGAATGCGTCCGTTATTTTTGAGATGTTTCCCACACAGGACGGGACACAATAACATTGACTACAAAAGAGAGAGAGAGAGAGAGAGAGAGAGAGAGGAGATAGAAACATCCTTATTTCTGGCTCTCACACCAGCCACGTTGCAAGCTCTGAGTCTCATGGAAGATTGAGATTCTTCTCCAATCTTCTTCTCTTCCCTCACAAAACAACAACTTCAACACACCAACAATCAAGTGCGATCGAGACTTCCCCCTTCCACACTAACGAGCTATCCTCGTTAATTTTGCGCAGGCAGCAGCAGCAGCAGCAGCCGCAGCAGCAGGAAATCCCTTAGCCATGGCCATGGCCACGTTGTCTTCGTCTCCATACCTCAACCCTCTCTTACAACATCACTGTAGCAAGCCAAGTACTCCGAGCCCTAGGAAGTCGTCGTCGTTCATCTACTGTCGGTCCACCTCTACAAAGAAAGAAAACATAGGCTCAAACAATAAAAACAGGTATGGTAATTATTACATATGTATCACCGAGTAATTATGGTATTGGCAGCTCACTTCTAATTATATGTGGCCTGGTTGATATATACGCAGCAGTGGAAGTGATCAAGAGTTTCCTCCGTTGGCGAAATTGGCAGTGGTTACGCTTGCAGCTGGCGTGCTGGCTCTCGGGTCAGCGCATGAGGCAATGGCAGCCAAGTCCGGCGGCAGAGTTGGGGGCCAGGCCTTCCGCTCAGCAGCGCCACCCAGGAGCTCCGGCCCACGAATCAACAATTCTAGGTCAGCTAACTTCAACGGAACCAAATTATATTAGCTCTCTCTCTAGTTGCTGCATATATATCAACCAAAGTCTAGATGTTCTCATACGACACGTTGGGATCGGAGTCCTACAAGCGCTCTGAAAGTGACCATAACTAAAACTTAGGCCAACCCATCTTTAACGAACAATAAATACATATAAAGATAACGTATTATATGGTCGGTGACTACATTACCTGGACAAATCTCAATCTATATAACTTAGATGAAATTACAAAATTGACAAAATTCAATATTGAACCATTTGTCCTAATAGGCTCAACCCCCTCACCACACTCAAGAAGAACAAACAGAGATTACAATAAAATCACTTACACAACCCGTAGCGATATCTATGAACGAAGGCGACGATTCTTCGGTTAGATCTACTCTTTCTTTTGTCTTGGATGACGAGTCATAAGAGGAAAGTATTGACTTTCTCTTAAATTTTCTGTGGACAAGCACCGTGAATCTCTACCTTGTGCTTTTCTTCGTGCGTCCACCCTCAACACGTATAAATAGGTTGAGAAACCTAATTTTAAGGTTTAGAAAACCCTAAAAGTTTTCCACCATCAGATCTGGCTCTACACCAGGTAACCAACGGTGTAAATTATATCCCCAAAACTCATCAGCCTCGCCAACAACCGAACTCGGACATAGTTCTTTTCAGACCCTGCTCACAGTTCTGGAACAAACATACCGAACTCGGATAGAGTTTGGTCAGGGACCGAACTTGACCTGAGTTCTGTTCCTTTCTCGTAGACTTGATTCGGCATTCTCTCCCTCCAATCTGATGAGAGGTGCTGACTCCCATGGCTCCTCAACTGGACTCAATATATGTCGTCCCGCGACAGAATTTCTGCTCCCCCGAGCTGCTTTGCATCTTCCTTTGTCTCTCCCCGACCGTCACGTCGACGCTAGAAGCCATACGTAGTACCTCCTGCACCACTGGAATTCTGTCGATACCAATAACAAGACAAAGACCAAAGTCCCCGACGATCAGCCTCACCACAAGTCTTCGATGCTTGTCTCCGACTTCCGCCTTCCACCGGAACGTGCTACCATTTCGACCAGCTTCTTTACCCTAGGCTGGACCAACCAAGTGTACGGTGCGGTTCTTCCGAGATTCAGACTCATGAACCTTCCCATCTTTGTTTTCGACACTGAAGCTCCTACATATACATGCATTCTCAGGCTAAACATCATACACTGTACACGCCATCGATGACCCACAGCTCCCTTAGAACTGTGCAAATGAAGATGCAGCTGTCTCTAATTGAGTTTATTGCATACCTTGTGTCACGTCCCAATCCCAAAATATGTAAGACTAGGAATACGTAAGCATGCCAATGTATATGACTCTAATATATAGAAAGCATAACACATACGTATGTTGTATTATGAATAACAATTCACAAGTGGTATATATAATGTCCCAAGTCACATGCAATACTAATCTCATACACAAAACCAAACAGAAATAAATAACCAAATATGGAAATGAACCAAGTGTGAAATAGTCGAGAAGAACTAATAGTTGGGTGGAGACAAATCCACTACCAAACTATAATATAAAAGAAAATATAATAAGTACATCATCTAATGATCAGAAAGGCTCGAAGAAAAGACCTCATTGAAAGAGAAAGAAGTAGCATATCCTAATCTGTGTTCCTGCAAATAGTTATGACCATGTCCTCATAGGAACGTAACAAGATACATAGAAGCATGACAATCATAAACTAAATATAAACATATGTACTGGGTAAACTAACCAACCTATATGAATGCAATTGAGGATAACATTCGCACGAATGGGCTGTCTGACTAAAATGGATCGACATAGACTCCTCCGAGACTAGAAGTCTACATATACATAATCTATCCAATCATATGCACATATTGCAAAGCATCCCCTGGATGCCAGAGGCCAACTACTCTCATATAAATCCATGGTCGTCAACCTGCATCTCCCTCAGAGCGTACGATCACAGGAAAGTGTAAAGTAGCCCAAACGACTCATGTATATCATCCCCACCCAAACAAATGTCCAGATCGTATCCATGACACGTCCAAATACTCACTACTAAGTCCAATGAATCCAGCTAAAATAACTAGTATGAACTATGCCGGCACACGTCCCTTACCGGTGCGACCCGAATACGATGGTTCGTGCCCTCTCACGTGTATCACACATCCGTGTATGTACAAAGTACGTATCAAGGTCATGGAGATATGAGAATACCTTACAATTATAGGATGTTCACATAACTCTAGGTCAATATGCATAGTAAACAAAATAAAGACGACGCAATCCGCCGTTGCACCCAAGTCTTTCTTGGACGCATAGTTTATATAGAAAATAACTAAATAAATAAGTAACATAAGTGCAACATGATGTACAAAATGTAAATAAACAGTCATCATGGCAATGTATACTTGTCTGGTGTCCGAGCAGAGTTTAGGCAATGTCTTGGTAGTGAATATGTCTAGTCAACAATTGCACAAAGAGAAGATGTACAAAAGTCTCTGGATGCTGAAATAAACATCACCAACATTTCTGAAATAAGCGAGATAGTCAGAAAATACGACAATTTCGTCCAATTTGGACACAAGGACAAAACGATAATTTTGGGTCAAAGCGGTGTCTGCATGTGGGCCACTTTGCACCACAAAATGTGTCAAGGTCAAATTTCTCTAAATAGGATAAATTATAGGTCGAACGAATCATAATTGACGATACGAACTCAACAGTATGTCAAATTTTGGATTCCGGTGAGCCGGTCACAAAATTGCTCGTCAAGTCAAATAGTGGGGCCCGTAAAACGGTGATTCGTGACTGTCTCAAAATTACGTAAAACTTGGTTAACAGGACCAACGTGATACTACAGACCCAATGGCGTAAGTTTTATCGTGTTCCGACGAGCACACACAAACTAATAGGAAAATTTATAAAACATCGATATAGGGGACTTTTTACGGATACGTGTTGATTCCGGCGTGCACTTACGTCCAAATCAACTTCAGCGAAAGCCCACAAGTTCAGATATACCTTACGCGTCTTTCGGTACAATCAGTATACGACGAAGTATCCCGATACGCACTCCGTATCTTAAGTTTTTTGGTTTTGAAAACATAGTTTTTGGTCGTTTTGGAAACCGAATAATTTGTTGAATATTGCAAACTACGAAAAAATAAAAGAATAAAAATTATCTTGGTTATGTTGTCTTTAATCTGAAAAAAGAAAATCGATTTTTGGTTCATTGGTTTGGTAGATAATGACTCCTAAACTTGGGTATTTGAATTGGTTTCTGACATATATAAAACTATGATTTTTTTGAGTTTTAATCTCTATTTTTACCTTGTTTTCGATTCTGTTCAATTAAAACTAATTATAAGAGTTTAAATTCGGTTAGGTAGTGATCATACCTGCGAAGACGATGCACAAAATGGTCGAATAGTGAGGGATAATGAGGGGGCGAAGTCGGATATTTGCAGCGGCTGCTGCTGCTGTTTCGTGCGGCGACGCTCGTGGCAGCCTGGAGGCCGTCACTGGCGGTCATACGGCCAGGGCGTCGGCTGTGGGGTCGTGGGATGGTCTGGGGGTTAACTGAGATCAAGTAATTTGATCTCGAGAGGTTGTACGGCGGTAGGAAAGAAAAGAAAGTCTTGATGTTCAATATATATACTAGGATTTGATGATATCAAGAAGAGAATTTGATAAGGCTCGATTTGAAATTTATTTTGTTGAATTTTGTTAGGTTTTGTGCAAGTTTTGAACTCGAAAAGTGGTTGGTCTTCCGCGGATCTCGATCATGGGTGGGAGTTCAGTTGAGTTTTATTGGTTGTGTGTGCGTGCGTTGGTTAGTGGTTTAGTTGCAGTGGGTGGTGTTTTTTCTTTTTCTTTTGCTTTTCTTTACTTTCCTTTCCTTTCCTTTCCTTTCCTTTCTTTTCTTTTTCTTTTTCTTTATTTGTGTTATTTTAATTTCTTTTAATATTCATCAATACTATTATTAATTATAAATGGTAAAAATCAAGAATAACTTAAAATAAATTTTAGAAAATTTTTGTAAAGCTTTTACACCCAAAATATTTTTTGTGACATATTAATAATAAAAACAATAATAAATTTGTTTTTGAAGCTAATTATTTGAAGATTTTGTTTTCTAATTAACCAAATAAGATCTAAACATCCAATAATTAGATAAATAAGCTAATAAAATAAATAAATAATACTAAAATTGTAAATTAGAATTATGGGGTTTACACCTTGATCTCTAGCTTCGAATTGTTGAAACCAATGTCATTCAATGAAGCTTTGGCAAACAACCCATCACCAAAATCGAATTCGTAAAATAATCCCCCACTTGGGGACTGACCAGTTGTCATAGGACCGGCAGACTGACCCTCAATCTTTGACTTATCACCATTTGTCACTTTATCTCGATGAACCGAATCCTCCGTATTTCTCAAACATCTCGAAAACGCTCCTCTACAAAGTTCGACGATACTCTAACTCTTGTCGAATACCCCTCGAGCCTCCATCCTATGTTTGTGGTCTACTTGTACAACTCAAGAGGTTTAAGCCTATACATGCCACAACACAAATATTCTTGAACCAACTGTTGGGAACCCTTCGTAAGCATCTAGTCTTTTTCCCAAACAAACTGCGACAACCATTATCCGCCAGCCTCCCTATCGAAACCAAGTTTTAGCGCAAACTCGGTACATGTCGCACATCCTTGAGAACGAGCTTCTCGTCAAGCTCCGTTGTCAAGTGCACATCACTGAAGCCTACAACTACAACTGTCTCCTTGTTGTCTATCTTCACACGTCCAAACTTACTGCCATGATATAACGTGAAGATCCTCCTATGTGGAGCGGCGTGATTCGACTTTCCTGTATCCATGATCCAATTACCGTCATGACATATGCTACAAGGTTCCTTTATGTCGGTTGCTGTGATTATGATATCTCTCATAGCCATGGGATTCTGCTGATCATCCCTGCCTTTGGCATTCTCAGCTTTGAGCTTCATGCAACTACCTCTCGTAGCGATCTTCTTACGGTCCATAGTCGCAAGATTTTGAGAACTCTTACATCTCCTCGCCTGTGACTTGAGTCTTTCTTTCCCGCAGGAAGCCACCATAGTGGACTCTTGCGACAATTCCATATGCTTATGCCGAACTTCCTCTTTTAACAAACTATTTTTAACTGTCTCCATCGTGACAACTCTATCCGGTGCGGAGTTGCTCACCGACACCACCAACGTCTTCCAGCTTTCCGATAGAGAACTTAAAAGCAGGATGGCTTGAAGCTCATCATCAATCACCATCTTCATCGCAGATAGCTGATTGATAATATCTTGAACCTCGTTTAGATGTTGTGCCACCTGGGTACCCTCCATATACTTCAAGTTGACAAGTTAAAGAATAAGAAACACCTTGTTCCCAATCTTATTCCTTTCATATAGCGAATGTAACTTCTCCCACAATGCTTTTGCTGAACTCTCCATAGATATGTGGTGAAACACCGAATCGTCTAACCATTGGCGGATGTATCCAACGGACTTTCGATCCAATCATTTCTAATCTTCAGTAGCTTTGTCCGATGGATTGATGTTCTCGTCCTCCAATGGACCATGTAAGTCCTTGCACCAGATTAGATCCTCCATCCTTGGCTTCCAAATTGTCCAGCTCCTCCCTGTGAGGGTGATCATATGTGTGTTTATCTGCTCCATAGACATGGTTGTAACTTCCTTCTCACGAACCTGAGAGATGATACAAATTGTTGGGAATCAGATACCATAATCAGATGCTCTGATACCAGACGTTGAGATCGGACATGCCCTACAAGCACTTTGACACCGTGTTTGAAACTTACCACAGCAAAAACTTAGGCCAACCCACCTGAGATAATCAAACACTGTCTAACGAATACCAAGCACAGATAAAGACAACGTATATGGTCGGTGACTACATTATCTGGGCAAATCCTAATCTATATAACTCAGGTAAAATTATAAGATTGACAAAAATCAATGTTGAACCCTTTTCCCCTAATAGGTTGAACCCACTCACCACATTCAAGAAGAAAAGACAGAGATTACAATGATATTACTCACTCAACCCGTAGTGGTCTTCCTGAACGAAGGCATGACTACTCGGCCATATATATTTTTTCTTTTGTTTTGGATGGCAAGACCTAAGAGTAAAGTATGTACTTTCTCTTAGATTTTCTACGGCAAGCACCCTGAATCTCCATCTTGTGCTTTTCTTTGTGTCTCCACCCTCAACACATATAAATAGGTTGAGAAACCTAATTTTATGGTAGAAAATCCTAAAATAGTCAACCATCAGATCTGGCCATCCACCAATAAACCAACAGTATAGATTATATCCCAAAACTCATCAGTCACGTCGACAACCGAATGAGGCAAGAGTTCGGTTCAGACCCTGCTGACAATTTTGGAACAAACACACCGATCCGGGGCCGAAATCGGTCCGAGTTTCGTCCCTTTCTCACATAGTTGATCCAGCATATGCCATTGCCAATCATGGATGTGCGAGTCGAGAAAGAATTAAACTTGAATACCGGCTGCTGGTTACCAAAACACAAGATCAAATCTTGTTTACTGATTCACACGTTCGGACATTGATCGAAAAGGAAAAGTCTCTCCAGTTTGTTTATGAGCTTTCATGATACTGATAGCGAGAGGCTTACCGAGCCGCTTTCCTCACCATATTCACTACTACCATATTCATATTGATAGAGATGTTACTAAATCCATTCTTCAATAGAAAATGCAAGATGTACAAGCAGGCTATGGGATAAACTTAATTGGTTCGTGTTTTATATATAAATCTATTATCAACGATAGAACAAGGTACATTTTGCATCATATCAAACTGTATTTAATTTACGATAACCTTAATGCAATTTTGAAACTATCAATTACATTTTACAATTTCACATGTCAGAAAAATACTTAGAATTTTTTTACTTCCAACTTCCACTTTTTCAAAACATCCAAGTGAATAATTTTTTACATCATTTCACTGCAATGCGTAGACAAAATATCGATTTTAGGATTTTTTTACTTCCCCAAACCAAACAGTCCTAGAAGATGCAAAATGTAAAAGTAGGCTACGAGATAAAACTTTGGTTGGTGTTTTATATATAAATCTATAATCAACGAATAGAACAAGGTACATTTTGCATCATATCAAATAGACTTTTCATTTAATCTTCAGTAACCTTAATATAATTTTGAAACTACCAATTTACATTTTACAACATTTCAGGGAAATACTTTTGTAACGATATTCTGACAACTTGCACCCTTATGAAATGTTCTTCTAAACAGGACTAACATCTACATCAACCCACCGGTGGCCCCGCCTCTAGTCGGTGGTTATGGTTATGGGGTTCCATACTATGGTGGCTGGGGTTGGTCGCCTTTCAGTTTCTTCACACCAGGACCAAGTGTCGCAGTGGGCTTTGGAGGAGGGTTAGAAGTGTTTGCAGCAATGTTAGCATTTGCTGCGTTGGCAGCCCTGGTTAGACGATTTAGAGGAGGTCGGGATGACGACGATGACTACTGATTGCAAAGTTTTGCTATGGTATGTCGATGATAATGATATGCTTATAGATGTATACTCTGGTGGGGGACTGATGTATAAAATAGATATGAATCACATGTATAACTTAGATTGATGAAGAAGGAAAGCCCTTTAATATTTTTAATTGAGTACATTTTTTGTAAACTCACCAAAACTAGCGTTCCATTTTTTGCCTTTGGACTAGTGAAAGATAGTCCCACATCGACTACACTACAAAATGAGTATCTTAATATAATGCTTTGCGTATGTTGAGGTATGCAAATGGGGTATGGTGAGGCACATGGGTGCCTTGTGGGGGTATTTTTTTAGGAGAAAAATGATTAACTCCTAATGAAAGCATTTATTCTTTTTGTCATGCTCTTGGAATTTATTCCATAGGAGCGACTCAGACTCGGACTCAGGCATAAAGTGGCACTTTGTTGGCGCACTTTGTACGTCGGCATCGGTGCATTAGCAGGGTGTTGCGCGGGCTCATGCACTGTTGCACGCGCATGCGCACTGGGCCGCTGCGCTGCTATGCAGATTCGCTGCTGCGATGAAGTCGGTTTAAAGTCGATTATAGAAAGATCGTTGCGCTGCTGTGCAAATGCGCTGCTATGCTGAAGGCATTTTAGAGTCGGTTATAGAAAGATTGCTTCTTTAAATTAAATCTGATTTTGTGGGATTTGAATTAAATTCGATCTTATCTCTTTGTAACTGACTATGTGGCCAGGTTCCTCTATAAATGCTCTCCTTGGTCTGCGAACGTAAAAATAACATTATTATTTCTTGTTGTAGTTTCCTTCTCTTTATAGCTGGATTGTAACCTATTTTTAGGAGTTGTGCATCACTTGAAGAGAGACTCTTACGAGTTTCTGGTGTGCCAACTTCTTCCTTGGTTCTTTGTGATCAGTTGGAATCGAGTTCTTCAGAGGGCAAACTTGTTTTTCGGAAGCTCTGTGTCTCGACGACAACTTTGGTTCTAGTAGAGAGCGGACTTTCGGGTCTCGTTTGTAGCTCTATTATTGGCCCGTGTTCAACCATCTTAGATCTGTATCGGAAATAAAAATCTCAAAGCAAGATCCGAACTAGATGGAGAACATTCGTTCAAGTCTTTTGGACACAAGTTTTCACAAACTTGAGAAGATTGACGGGCTACACTTCTATCTTTTGATGAGGAATGAGTCATCTGTCAAGTGTTGGACGTGTGTTGCCAGATCCTGGATCTACCATGAGAACTAGAGCTAGAGTCGCATGAGACGCATATTCCAAGAAAAAGGAAGATGATATCTGATGCAAGTTGCCACACGAAGATGTCTACTGCACTTGGCGCATGGAGACTAGCACTAAGCGTGAGTTATTTCTGCGCATGGCATTGCATGGCACATGAATGAACTAGGCACGTAGAAGTCTCGGCGCATGGCAGCAGTTGGCGCATGGATTGGCACAATGCGCGACTTGTTTCTGCGCATGGTGTTTCTCGACGCATAACAGTCGCGGTACATGGCAGGTTCGATGCAGGATAGTCTCTACGCATGGCGCTCCTTCGAGGTATGGCAGAACTTGGCGCATGTCATGTCTTGGCGCATGGAAGCACCCTTGTGGCTGGCTCTGAGCAAGGTTTATGCGCGACCAGGTCGTGGGCATAGAGTTATGAGCAACTTGGTGCATGTCTCTTCAAGGATGAAAGACAATGAGAATGAGAATTGCTGATCCATTTTCAAACCAAAATAGTAAGGTAAAAGCTTAACTTGGTTACTTTAATTATTTAACTTGGTTGCTATGATTGCGCAGGTTAAGTCATTTGGCATGGTTGTTGACTGGTGGATGGACACTGGTGCATCTAGCCACGTGTGTTCTAGGAAGAGCTGTTCACCAAGGTCGAGCCTGTCATGGAAGAAGATCTCGATGGCGAAAAATAATCAAACAGAGAATTTTGGAATTGGGATAGTGGTTATGGACTTCGAGAAGTCATAGTCAAAGAAGGGTGTATAGCAACGTACCAGTGATTACCAAGGACCTGATCTCAGAAATTCTGTTGCAGAATTAAATGTGAACATCCTTAGTTGCCATATGGTGATATCTTGGTAGGATACATGCTTTGAAATAAGGTGTTCTATATCATATGGATGTTCGAGCTTCTGCTTGAGAGTGAAGTCTCACTGTAAGAGTTGTGGGACCTCAGACTAGGACATGTACTTCGTACCTCAAGATGTCTAGTCTAGGGCTTATCTCCAAATGTGGGGGTAAGGAGGTGGAGAAGTGTGAGGTCTGTACGCAGACAAAGATCACCATAAAATCGTTCAAGCAGGTTAACCGAAGTACAGATCTTCTGGAGTTGGTGCAATCAGATATCTGTGACTTCATACAGTTCTCCACAATGGCCAGGATAAAGTATTTCATTACCTTCATCGATGACTACTCGAAGTACGCGTTCGTCTACCTGCTCAAGTCAGAAAATAAAGCATTTAAGAAGTTCAAGGAGTTCAGGACTGAAGCTGAACGTCAAATAGGGCAACAACTCAAGAGACTCAGAAGTGATCGAGACGGAGAGTATAGGTCTATTGAATTCGCATTATTCTGCAAAGAACATATAATTTTGAATGAGATGAATGCTCCGTATTCTCCTCAATCAAATAGAGTAGCAGAAAGGAAGAACATAACGTTAACAGAGATGATGAACTCAATGTTGTTGACTGCGGATCTTTCAAACTACTTCTAGGGAGAAGCTGCGATGACGTCTACGTTCATCCTAAATAGAGTATCGTACGCAACTTTCAATGTCACTCCTCATGAACTCTGGTTCAAAGTCAGACCCAACTTGAATGTGATTCGAGTGTGGGGGTGTCTGGCATATGTAAAGCTCCCGGACTTGAAGATACACGAGGACTACAAAGACCATCTTCTTGGGTTATGCTGAGAAGAGTGATGCTCGGAGGTTTCTTGATATTGAATCAAATCATATCATTGAATCTCGCGACGCATAATTCTTTCAAGATAAATTTGTAAGGCACAAGAACATTGTTATCACGGATATTTCAAAAAATAGTGTGGTTGCACAGGAGGCTGAAGCTTCCAATGAAGATGTAGTCCAAGAAGGAGTTGTCATTCCAACGACAACGATTGAACTAGAACTTGTATAATCATTGTCTAAGTGAGTGAAGAGACCGAAGGACTTCGGAGAAGATTTTTTCACCTATAGTATGGAAGCAGATCCGCTTACCTATGATGAGGCAATGAAGACCAGAGATGCTATGTTATGGAGGGAGGCTATAAATGATGAGTTTGACTCAATAACCTCCAACAACACTTAGGTGTTGGTCGATCTGCCTGAAGGAGCTAAACCAATCAGATGCAAGTGGATCTTCAAGAAGAAGATAAAGGCCGATGGATCTATTGACGAGTTCAAGGCCAGGCTGGTAGCCAAAGGGTTTTCTCATAAGCAGGAGATCAACTACTTCGACACATATGCTCCAGTAGCGCTGATGAAGACCATCAGGATGTTCATTGCTCTGAGTGCAATTCACAATCTAGTTATTCATCAAACTGATATTAAAACAGAATTCCTGAATGGAGAGTTGACCAAAGAGATTTACATGCAACAACCAGAAGGACTTGTCGTCAAAGGGCTTGAAGACAAAGTCTGCAAATTGGTAAAATTATTATACGGTCTGAAGCAAGCTCCCAAGATGTGGCATGAGAGGTTTACAAAAGTCATAAGATCAAACGGCTACAGGGTTAGTGAGACGGACAAGTGTGGTTACACAAAGTTCGCTGACGAGAGAGGAGTCATAGTTTGTCTATATATGGACGATATGCTGATCCTGGGTACGGATCTAGCACGTATCACTGAGACAAAGAAGTTACTCTCATCTAAGTTCAGTATGAAGGACTTAGGAAAAGCTGATGTTATCCTCGGAATAAAGATCATTCGGACGAACAGTGGAGTGGCGCTGTCACAGTCTCATTATGTTGAGAAGATGCTCATACGCCATGGATATCAGGATCTTCCAAGGATCGATACTCCGTACACGTGTGACAAGAAGCTGAAGCCAAATCCTAAGGAAAGCGTCAGGCAGCTTGAGTATTCAAACGTTATCGAAAGTTTGATGTATGCAACAACTGCCACAAGGCTTGACATAGCTTTCGCCGTGGGGATGTTGAGTCGGTTCATTAGCAACCCAGGTGTGGAGCACTGGAAGACTGTGAAGAGAGTATTGAGATATCTCAAGAGGACTCAGAAGTACGTACTGTACTACATCGGTTATCCGACAGTAGTTGAAGGCTTCAGCGATGCAAGCTGGTGTTCAGATGAAGAGAGCAAAAGGTCCACATGAGGATACGTCTTCACCAGAAGTGGAGATGCTATATCGTGAAATTCGAATAAACAGACAATGCTCTCTCATTCCTCGGTGGAATATGAGTTCTATGCACTGGCGGCTACAGCGGATGAAGCAGATTGGAATTGCGAGCTCATGTATGATCTTTCAGTGCTTGGTGCACAGATTTCGGCGGTACCGATATACTACGACAACCAGGCGACTGCAGTAGTGTCTTCAAATGATCTCTTCAATGGCAAGAAAAGAACTGTGCGACTTAGACACATAACACTGAGTGAGGGCATCAAGGATATCATCATTGTAGTAGTTGGTGTCGGAGCCAGGTGATTCTGACGGATTCGTTAACAGAAGACACTTGATGGAATGAGCACATCGAGGATGGCAACATTACAATATTTGATGATCGGATCCAGGAGGGGCTGGCAGATCCGTTCATGTAAGGCCTCAATCGCCAGCTAATCCTAAAAACTATAAAAAAATAAAGTACTCTATGCTATTGTGGGGTGACACCACCATGAGGTACCTAGACAGGGTAAAGTCTTGGCTTTCATAGTCAAGGATGCAACATATATATGGGCTTGGAGGACCTCCGATATTGTGTCTCTACAATCCTATTTTAATTTTTTTGCTATTGGTTCAAAGAGAGATTTACCAAGCATCTAGCTATTGATTCAAGGGATAATATTTGACTGGAAGAATATCAGGAACAATATGTAGTCCTTTGAGACACTGAGGGGTTACAGACCCAGAACCATTGTTGTCTACTTTTTGTTCTTTGAGTAGAACAAGTCATATGGGAGGATGGCTTAGACGCCTTAATGAGTTCTCAGGCATTTTGAATGTCTGGTGTGCTTTGCAGGAAGCACGGTAGCGCAGCACTACAAAGAAGCATAAGGTCTCCATGCTACAGTGGGTGACACCACCATGAGGTTCCTCGGTAGGGTAATACCTCGGTAGAAGGTCATGTCACAGCGGCGTAGCACCGTACATAGACAGGTAGCCTAATGCTGTAGAATGAAGAGTGGTAGGCAGAACTACAAAGAGGTCGGTGACATCATGTTGCGATGGTGTGACACCACAGAGGCTACACGAGCCATATCACAGCAATGTAACACCGCGTGGAGGTACAAGACTTCATATTGGGTAGTTTGGTACTACAAAGAGGCTAAGATCTTATGCTACAATGGATGACACCACATGAGTGAGTGAACCTCGGCAGAAGGCCATGTCATAGTGGCGTAGCACTGTAAGGAAGCGCAAGGCTTCATGCTAAGGACACTTTAAAATAACTCACCTATAGTGTATGAAAAGAGAGAGATGCCATCTCTTGAGGTAAAACTTATAGACGCCTAAAATAAATATACCAAAATTAGGCATGCACAGGACCTTTAATGTGCAACCAAAAGTATAGCTGATGTTATTGTGTGAGTGAAAAGAATTTGATGTCATTGTGTGAGTGGGAATAATTGCAACTATGGTGCATAATTTATGGCTTAGTCCATTCTTGTATCATACTGTTATTTGACCCATGCGGGAAGATTCAAGTCGAAGCGACATCTATCCTAATGCATGATGGACAATCACTATAGGGAACACTTAACCTATATATAGAGATATGTGGCGGATTGTTGGTATTTTTGTCTTTGGACTAGTGAAAGATAGTCCAACATCGGCTACACCACAAAGTAGGTATCTCAATATAATACTTTGTTTGTGTTGAGGTATGCACATGGGGTATGGTGAGGCACATGGGTGCCATGTGGGGATATTTTTCTAGGAGAAAAAATGATTAACTACTCATGAAAAAAATTATGCTTTTTGTCATGCTCTTGGAATTTATTCCATAGGAGCTATGCAAAGAGGCTTAGCGACTCAGACTCGGACTCAAGGGCGCAAAGTGGTACTTTGTTGTCGCATTTTGCACTTAGCACGTCGGCAGGAATGCATGACGCTTGTGCATATTAGTTGCGCCTGTGCACTCATTTTATGCGCGAGTTGCATGAGCTGTTGCTAGCGTGGTTGCATGCGCGGGTGCTTGAGAAGGGCGATGTGCGGTCATGCATCGCTGCGTTGTTGCGCGCATGCGCACTGGGCTGCTGCGCGCATGCACGTTGGGCCGCTTCGCCGCTGCTGCGCTGTTGTGCAGATGTGCTGCTGCACTGAAGGCGGATTAGAGTCTGTTATAGAAATATTGCTTCTTTAATTTAAATCTAATTTATGTGATTTGAATTAAATTCGATCTTATCTCTTTGTAACCGACTATGTGGTCTGGTTCCTCTATAAACACTCTCCATGGTTGCTCTTTAAAAACATATCTGAAAAAGAAAGAAAGAAAGAGAGAGAGAGTGGAATAGAGGTTGCTGCGCCAAAGAGTCCAGGTGTTCGTGCGATTCCAAGAGGGAGGTGACACGAGCGTTGTATAAGTTCGTCGAGAGCTTGCTGGATCCTGGGAGCAGACCGTGGATAGGACGAATCTTGCTTTGAGTACCAATGGTTTTGATCACCCCAGCAGGAGTTCTGTTCTGATCTTTCTTCTTCTTCTCTTTGTATTGTTCTATCTAATTGTAGCGTCTGCAAACATAAAGAGAAGAACATTATTATTTTTTGTTGTAGTTTCCTTTCTTTATAGTCGGATTGTAACATGTTCTTAGGAGTTGTGCATCACTTGAAGAGAGACTCTTGCGAGTTTCTGGTGTGCCAACTTCTTCCTTGGTTCTTTTTGATCAGTTGGAATCGAGTTCTTCAGAGGACAAACTTGTTTGCCGGAAGTTCTGTGTCTTGACGATAACTTGGGATCTAGTAGAGAGTGCACTTTTGGATCTTGATTATAACTCTGCTATTGGTCCATGTTTTACCATCTTAGATCCGCCTCGAAAAAATACATAGCAACTCTTGAGTGAAAAAGTGAACATTATCCTAGTTTTAGTTGTAGACTTAAACACTAACAAAGGAAGCTCCTATTTGTTTGGTGAATAATTCTGGTTAGATACAAAGCAAAGTTCTGACATTACAATATAAATGGAAAGATAAGGATGCACCCTCTACATGCCTAACAAAGTAGTAAACTAGTGGAAGAATAATTCAACGAATTTTTTTTTTCTAAAGGGTCAAAATTTGAGATAATTGCGGTTAAGGTGAAAACTTTTAAAATTTTGCACATAGGAGAACAACTTGCCAACTGAGTTGGCGAGTGGAAAGAGAGGAGGGAGACCGCCAACTAAGTTGGCGGGTTGGGGGAGGGATCGCCAACTTAGTTTGCAGGTAGGATTTAGTTTGGTTTGGATTGGTTATATTTGATTTTTTTAAAGTTTTGTTTAATCTATTAGTTAATTTATTATTATTTAATAAATGATTATCTATAATAATTTTTTATTATCTATATTAATTTGATATTATCTATACTATTATTTATCATCAATATTATATTTTTTGTTAATAAGGTATTATTTTTTTGTTATTTTATTAGGAAGTTGATACTATAACTATAACATAAATGAGCCGTCCAAGTCGTATGTATATCATCAACCATTTTATTAAAAATAAATTACTGTAAAAGAACTAACTTTCTCTCCCCCCTTCCGCACAAATATATATATATATATATATATATATATATATATATATATATATATATATATATATATATATATATATATATATAATTAAATTTTAAATTGTTTAAAAACTAAATTTAAAAATTAAATTAAAAATTAATTCAAAAAAAATATCACAAATATTTACATTATTTAACAAATATTAATTTAATTATATTTAAATATTTGATTATTTTTCAACAATATCATAAAAATATTTATATTACGTACAATGCATGTGAATTTTCTAGTTTCTTATAATGAGACTTAAATCCCTTCTTTTTAAAAATATATTATCTAAATAATTTATTTATTGATTATTTTCTTACACCTAATTTAATTAAAATTAATTACTATATCAAATATTTGAATTATATTTAAACTATAATAATGCTAAGTTTACTACCAAATGTTTACAACCTTCTTACAACCCTCTCACCCCCTGCTATGTGGGCTACCCCGGCCCTACCTCTCCTCCAATGAACGACTGCCAAGTGCCGTTCCAGCCACGTGATGACCATCCGAGCAGCCTATCACGCCCCAGTCCCAAAATACGTAGGACTAGGAACACGTAAGCATGTCAGCCGTATGGATATTGCAACTCCAATATATGGAAACCAAAATCCACACGTACGCTGTAATATGAATATTAATCCACAAGTGGTATAAACATATGTCACAAGTCACAGGATATAAGCTAAATATCATCCACGAAAATCAAATATAAATAAATAACCAGTATCTATGAAACTAGATATCAATATAAGTATCTAAGGATGATAGTTGGATAGAAACAAATCTACTACCAACTCGAATGGAAAAGTACAACACAATAAATACAATATAAGAATACTAGCTAACGACCACGGGCTCGAAGAGAAGACATCCACGAAACATAATAACCATCCAAATCTGCGCTCCTACAAATACTCAAGAACAGATACACCTGGAAGGGGACCAGGTCCTCAGAGGGACGTAACAAGATACAGAACAGCAAGCCAATTTGAATACAGTAAACATGCATATTATTTGAAAATAAATAAGTACGCTGTACAAGACAATCTATATGAATGCAAATGAGGACAACTTTTCGACGTATGGGCAAGGGTAGGCTACTCGATCTACCTCACAACTCACACACACGTTAGTAGATATCAGAAATCGACATACCGCGGGGGTAGCGACCAGCGAGACTCCAGAAATCGACATACCGTGGGGGTAGTGACCAGCGCGACACACGCCCGTAGTGCGAGCTATATACTACGGTTTACCAGAGTGGTTAAAAGCCCATACGCCTAATGATTGCCCTCTATGATACTAAGTGTCAAGTATGTGTCAAATATCTAATATATAGTAATGACTAAAAGAACTACACATGCAATGAATAAACAGAAATGCAATAAATATACAAAAATATACTAAGCATGTAAAATACTGTAAACAATTTGGCAAGGTATCTTGCCTGGTCTGAAAAGGATGAAGTCCCAACTCAAGGCATCGTCCGATCTATCCGTCACATAAATTAAACAAGTTAGGTTACAAAAGTGGGTAAATAGGTTCCTCCATTTAATCTATTTTAATTCTGAATAAAAATAACCTAAAATAGTATTTTAATCTTATTATAATCTGATTTTATTGTTAACCCTAATTTTGGTCCAAAGAAAGTCAACTTTACGTATTTATGATCCATGACACGCAAATCGAGACAATCCGTTGACCAAAAAGTCAACCAACTCAAATCCTGGATTTGTGTATGGAATCCTATAGATTTCAATACTACATGAACACCATATTCGATGGTTTCATAAAATTACAAGTCGGTAAAGAGTTATGTCCACTAGAGTGCACAGATGATAGTTTTTTGTGGTTTTCTATTTACGTCTACGTTGCACAAATTTTACAGTAGAATAAACTTATATTTTAAATTATGGAAAAAATACTTTTCTGGAAGTTCATCATGTCAGCTTTTCGAAACTTCAAACGTTTCATAATTCTGAGTTCGGGATCTCCTGAAATCTCAAAAATACCAAAACGCGTCTGATTTTGAACAACTGATACTTTTAGAATTTTCTGGAAAAATAGGTTCTGAAATTATTAAAATAATTTATATATTCCGAAACTAACCTTGATATGATTCTAACAAAAAAAACTGGAGCACATTTGGAGTCCGGAGCTAGGAGATATCGTCTTTTTAAGTCGTCATAACTACTAGAAAATGAGGCTGAATTTATGACGAATTTCGACTATTTTTGGACGAAAAAGAGGTGAATTTGGGAAAGAAAAATATGAAGGATGAGGTATTTATAATGGTGGACGCTATTTAATTAAATACGACTATGATTGGTTAATTTGGATAGGATTATGATGAATTTAAATAAGGATAGGATATGCATGAAGTTGCTTTCCTAGTAGGTTCAGGATTTGAATTAATTTAAAATAGAGTTTGAATTTATCTCAATAATTTATAATCTTAAATATAATTAAAAATAATACAAATAATTAATAAAATCTTATTAATATCTATTAACACTAAATTAGCATCCATCTAATATTAGACTATTTATATCCAAATAAATCCTAAATAATTTTAAAAATCTAAATAAATTTCTTAAAATTCTAAATAAATTACAGAAAAATATAATTAAATATTTTAAACTAAAATAAATATTTGGTAGGAACAACATGCGAGTATGGTCGTATAGTAAATCATAGAAGTCCTAGAAATTTACGTTTCCTATGTTTTAATTACCTAAAAATTCTAGAAAAATCTCCAAAAATCTAAAATAGCCTAAAAATATTCTAAATAAATATTTATATAAGTAAATATATCAAGAAATTTATTTTCTAATTAACTAAGAGAATACTCTAAAGAAATTTAATATTTAAAATAATCTATAATAAATATAATAATATAAAATACACACAAAATACCTATTTTGGGTGAGGGGGTTTACAATCTACCCAACTTACAAAAATTTCGTCCTCGAAATTGACACTAACCCATATTCATAATAATCACTATACCTATTACACTACATACCTATCTAGCAGTGCTTCCTAAAAGTCATGGTCTGTCATTCTAACACTTCTCATTTATTATCCATACACTATCCTATTATCCTCTAACTCGTCTACACTACCCAACTTACAAAAGTTCTACTAGTAGTCACAGTCTCTTGAGGCTATTGTCTAGGTTGTAAGACGAATATATTTATTGGATCAAGAATCTTGAGGTACTTGTCTTGAATCTCACAACCATGATTTTTCTTTGTAACCGTCAAGTATCGTAGTCTAATACTGTCATGCCACCTGACCAATATATCTGCAAATACTTCGACTACTTTACTACAATGGTCTAGCTGCAGCTGTCGCTACTTTGCCAGCGATTTGTCATAGTTGTCAGTTCGTAACAAGTGCCTTCAATTCTTTCCTAGGCATAGTCTAAGTTTTTTTTTTTGGCAACAGTTAAAGTCTTGACTAACTTATAAAACTATTAAAAGTATAAACTAGTTCAAACAGTCTAACAAATTCCTATTAGCCTAAGGGATGCTATACATGGTTTTTTTTAAAATAATAAGAGGATACAGATATTGCTATAGGTCATATACATAAGGGTTATTATTAAGAACTCATCCTTTAGTTGTTAATCATTTACTAAACCATTTATGTTTTTAACTAACAAAATAAGGGTGAGGTTGAAGTAAATCAACAATCTATGATGGCACGAAGGACGCAACTATGATATGAAGATTTAAGCACGAGATAAGGAATGGAGATGGAAGAGAAGATGGGCTACCCCAAGGGGCGAGATGATGATAGAAAAAGAATACTACTACTGCTACTCGCGTCATCTATTAACATCGCGTGTATGCCATCTGGGTAAAATATCAGTATATCCCATAACTGCTAAACCAACACCTATATAATTCTATGTCTACTATGCACCTAAGATCTCGTGTCATAAAGGGGGTCATGAGTATGCAATGACACATATAACTAAGGTCGTACCTGTATCTACGGCTTCCTGTGGCCGCGCTCTCTTGTTTGTCATCATGAGTGCTTGGCCTATGGGGTATATCTAGTACTATTCGTGTATCAAACTTATACTAAGCACGAATGTTCGTCTTTCCGAAATAGGGAAAGACGGAGAGCAATAATAAAAAAATTCAAGATAAAGGTGATAGAATACAAGTACGAGGCTCAAAGAGATTAAAGAATTCGAAAAGAGAGTTGTCAGGACAGTTGTGGATTGAAATCCTATTTTTTTGGTAACTTTATATTTACATGCTCGTATCAGTACAGTTATATAACTGATACGATGTGTCAGACATGTCTAGGGACAAGTATATCCGTCTACTGCCAGATATCTCAATCCACGTAAAGTAGTCATGCGAAGAGCGAACCAAGCGCACTAAGGTTAGCTAGACCTTAATACACCGATTCTGATTAGGCAATTGTATCATTGTGTGCACCCAATAATACATATGTCATGAGCAAGCTCGATAAAAGAATAAGCTTACAAAAACTAGGCTATAATAGCAGCATAAGTCAAGGTAGTACAGCAAACATAAATACGCTGGATTATGATGAAAGAAGGTACATAACAATTCAAGTTCACAAAAGATAAGACTCCATAATCTCTACAATTGTCATACTAATTCCTTGTCTAAGTCGATAGTCGACAAAGTAGGGGTATAGCCTCTAAGTTCTACAGTCTGAAAAAATACTGTCGTCCTAAGCTAGCATACAGTTAATGTCATTCAGCTACACTTCAATAATAGGGCAAAAGACTATGCGATACTAGGTTGTGAGGTATACTACCAACTTATAATAATAAACTAATACTATAATCGTCTTAAGGATACTGTAGAAACTCTTATTAAGGTCTACGAGAAGGGGTCTTGGTACTTATTAGGGTATCCTCTTATATTACATAGGTCATGGTCGTCCTAAGTCTTAGTCTTAGTGCAAGTGTCAATAGTAAGAATTGAACAGATACTGGCCTCAAGGGAAAGGGAATATAACTCGTATCGAGGTGGGGGTACATGTTACTCAATTTTTAAAAACTAAGGGATAATCATCAGGTCACAATCTAGAAGAAATACTTAACCAAGAAGTTCTAAATACTAAGCACACCAATTCAAAATTTAACATTAACAACTATAATCCTAGCAACTATATGTCCCTAATCACAAAATAAAATCACTTGGCCTACAATCAGAAGTGTCAGATGGCACAAGTTGAAAGATGAAGAATAGAAGAACAAAATTTAGTCGTCGCGCAATTAGCGAACGTTAAGGTCGCAGAGGAACAATATATAAAATTAAAATAAAGGGCTCTAGATAGCACCAGGGTTTTCTAAAGGGGAGTGGTATGCTAGTTACTATGTTCGAGGTATGATCAAGGAAAAAGTGTTTGATTACAATTCTCTAGGCTTCCTAAGGTGTTGTTTGATAATAATAAGTCAATGATCCAGGTTTATAGTTCTAATATCATCTCACGATAAAAGTTAAGTTTAGTCCAATTGTTAAATCTCGGATCTCTATTGGTTCCTTCATGCTAGGGTCAAACACTATGGTCAAATTTCTAACTGACTCTAGTAGTATTTATACTACTCTCAAGTCTTCCATAATACGTCAAGGGGTAATGGTAAACCAGTCTATAGATAAGGAATTCTAGGGTTCACTAGATATTCTAACTTAGTGGTGCGTCATTACTCTAGTCGTATTCTTAATAGGAAGGTTACCCTACTTATCATCTAACGACAGGGACTTCTATATTCTAGGAGGGGGCTATACTAAAGGAACTATTAGGGAAGTAAGAAAGCAAGCAGGATACAATTATTCATATAGAATGGATTGAAAGGAAAGCGAATCATAGTCAATTGTGGATGAGATCCTATACTCTATTCCTAGGTGCAGGCTTGCTCGGTACAGTAACGTAACCGAGACAATATACTCTCAACCTGCATGGGTCACCACAAAAATATGTCATGTCCCATTCCCAAAATACGTAGGACTAGGAACACGTAAGCATGCCAACCGTATGGATATGGCAACTCCAATATATGGAAACCAAAACTCACACGTACGCTGTAATATGAATATCAATCCACAAGTGGTATAAACATATGTCAAAGTCACAGGGTATAAGCTAAATCTCATCCACGAAAACCAAATATAAATAAACAACCAGTATCTATGAAACTAGATATCAATATAAGTATCTAAGGATGATAGTTGGATGGAAACAAATCCACTACCAACTCGAATGGAAAAGTATAACACAATAAACACAATATAAGAATACCAGCTAACGACCACGGGCTCGAAGAGCAGACATCCACGAAACATACATAATCATCCAAATTTGCGCTCCTGCAAATACTCAAGAACAGATACACCTGGAAGGGGACCAGGTCATCAGAGGGACGTAACAAGATACAGAACAGCAAGCCAATTTAAATACAGTAAACATGCATATTATTTGAAAATAAATAAGTACGATGTACAAGACAATCTATATGAATGCAAATAAGGACAACTTTTCGACGTATGGGCAAGGATAGGCTACTCGATCTACCTCACAACTCACACACACGTCAGTGGACATCAGAAATTGACATACCGCGGGGGTAGCGACCAGCGAGACTCCAGAAATCGATATACCGCGGGGGTAGCGACCAGCGCGACACACGCCCGTAGTGCGAGCTATATACTACGGTTAACCAGAGTGGTTAAAAGCCCATACGCCTAATGATTGTCCTCTATGATACTAAGTGTCAAGTGTGTGTCAAATATCTAATATATAGTAATGACTGAAAGAACTACACATGCAATGAATAAACATAAATGCAATAAATATACAAAAATATACTAAGCATGCAAAATACTGTAAGCAATTTGGCAAGGTATCTTGCCTGGTCTGAAAAGGATGAAGTCCCAACTCAAGGCGTCGTCCGATCTACCCGTCACATAAATTAAACAAGTTAGGTTACAAAAGTGGGTAAATAGGTTCCTCCATTTAATCTATTTTAATTCTGAATAAAAATAACCTAAAATAGTATTTTAATCTTATTATAATCTAATTTTATTGTTAACCCTTATTTTGGTTCAAAGAAAATCAACTTTACGGATTTATGATCCATGGCACGCAAATCGAGACAATCCGTTGACCAAAAAGTCAACCAACTCAAATCCTGGATTTGTGTATGGAATCCTATAGATTTCAATACTACATGAACACCATATTCGACGATTTCATAAAATCATAAGTCGGTAAAGAGTTATGTCCACTAGAGCGCACAGATGATAGTTTTTTGTGATTTTCTATTTACGTCTACGTTGCACAAATTTTACAGTAGAATAAACTTATATTTTAAATTCTGGAAAAATACTTTTCTGGAATTTCATCATGTCAGCTTTCCGAAACTTCAAACGGTTCATAATTCTGAGTTCGGGATCTCCCGAAATCTCGAAAATACCAAAATACGTCTGATTTCGAACAGCTGACACTTTTAGAATTTTCTGGAAAAATAGGTTCTGAATTATTAAAATAATTTATATATTCATAAACTAACCTTGATATGATTCTAACAAAAAAATTGGAGCGCGTTTGGAGTACGGAGCTAGGAGATATCGTCTTTTTAAGTCGTCATAACTACTAGAAAATGAGGCTGAATTTATGACGAATTTTGACTATTTTTGGACGAAAAAGAGGTGAATTTGGGAAAGAAAAATATGAAGGATGAGGTATTTATAATTGTGGACACTACTTAATTAAATACGACTATGATTGGTTAATTTGGATAGGATTATGATGAATTTAAATAAGGATAGGATATGCATGAAGTTGCTTTCCTAGTAGGTTCAGGATTTGAATTAATTTAAAATATAGTTTGAATTTATCTCAATAATTTATAATCTTAAATATAATTAAAAATAATACAAATAATTTATAAAATCTTATTAATATCTATTAACACTAAATTAGCATCTATCTAATATTAAGACTATATATATCCAAATAAATCCTAAATAATTTTAAAAATTTAAATAAATTTCTTAAAATTCTAAATAAATTACAGAAAAATATAATTAAATATTTTAAACTAAAATAAATATTTGGTAGGAACAACATGCAAGTATGGTCGTATAGTAAATCATAGAAGTCCTAGAAATTTACGTTTCCTATGTTTTAATTATCTAAAAATTCTAAAAAAATCTCCAAAAATCTAAAATACCTTAAAAATGATTCTAAATAAATATTTATATAAGTAAATATATCAAGAAAATTATTTTCTAATTAACTAAGAGAATATTCTAAAGAAATTCAATATTTAAAATAATCTATAATAAATATAATAATATAAAATACACACAAAATACCTATTTTGGGTGAGGGGGTTTACACAGCCACCAGGTCCCACCTCTCCCTCCTCCAATGGACTACCGTCAACGTGGCGGTTGTAAGAATGTTGTAAGCATAAGATTGTAGGCATAGCACCACCCTTTAAACTAAGTATATGATATTATCTAACTAAATACATAACCAAAATTCTAAAAATATATTGTAACAAGATTTATCTGAATAATTTATTTATTAAAAATTTATACTCAAAATAACTACAAGATATTATCTAAATAAATTCATTATTATTATTTATTATTATATTAAATTATATGTAGATATCATAATAATAAATAATTTTGTTTTGTTTTGTTTTGTTTTGGGGTTTTTTTTGTTGAATAGATAATAACAAATTATTAGAGAATAGATAATAACAAATTATTAGAGATAGAGATTAATTGTTAAAATAAATGGTTGATTATTTACTTAGACGACTCACTTTTGAGCCGTTTTGAAACCTCATTATAAGAGTAGAGATAGAGATTAAATTTTAAAATAAATATTTTTGATTTATTATTATCTATATTATATTTTTTTTATGATATTACTAATAAATAATTTGTTATTATCTATTCAACAACAAAAAAATAAAAACAAAAACAAAAACAAAACAAAACAAATATTTATTATTATGTTATCAACGTATACTTTAATATAATAAATAATAATAATAATAATGAATTTATTTAGATAATATCTTATAACAATATATTTAGATACCATAATTATATTTTATACCATAATTAAAAAATATTTGATTGTATAATATAGTTATGGTATCTTGTTAAACAATTTAAATATTTGTGATATTTTTCTTTGGATTAATTTTTAAATTTAGTTTTTAAACAATTTTAAATTTAATTTCAAATATATATATTTGTGCGGAAGAGGGAAGAGAAAGTTAGTTTTTTTACCGTAATTTATTTTTAATAAAATGGTTGATGATATATACATACGACTTGGATGACTCATTTATATTATAGTTATGGTATCAACTTCTTAATAAAATATCAAAAAAAAAAATCTTATCAACAAAAAATATAATATTGATGATAAATATTAGTATAGATAATAACAAATTAATATAGATAATAATAAATTAATATAGATAATCAATTATTAGATAATAACAAATTAACTAATAGATTAAATCAAACTTAAAAAAAATAAATCAAACCTAACCAAACTAAACTAAATTTCACCCAACAACTAAGTTGATGGTCTCCTCTCCCAACCCGCCAACTTAGTTGGCGGTCTTTTCCTCTCTTTCCACTTGCCAACTCAGTTGACGAGTTATCTTCCTATGTACAAATTTTTAAAAATTCTTTCCTTAGCCGTTATTGTCTCAAATTTTGTGCATTTAGACGAAAAAATTCGATAATTCAAAACAGTTTGAATGACCCTAACAAAAAGGGCTTATTAACAGAAATATAAGACTAAGCACTAAACAACTTTGACTGACTCGACAAATTCCTCCCCTAAACTGCTATGCAATTGCATACTGCATACAGTTTATTTCGGCACTTCACACACCAAGCTGTATTCACCAACCCTATCTGTACGCAAGCATTTTATGACAACACCAGTTTCTTTCTCAACCAAACTCTTGAAAATTTTAAACACACCAAAAGCCTGTGACTTTTCACACAAGAAGAAAATCCAAAATTTTCCACTAGAGTCATCACTGAAGCTCAAGAGGTACCTCTTTTTGCTGTTGGAAATCGGTGAGATTGGTCCGCAAATATGGGAGTGAATTAGCTGCAACCTTTGAGAACTCTTCTTTGGTATAGTCTCTCGGTGTTGCTTCCCCACTAGACAATCAGTGCACACTTGACTTGTGGTCTTGAGAACAGAGGCAGCCCTTTCACCAACTTCTTATACTGAAGTTTTCTCAGAATTTTGAGGTCAAATGGCCAAACCGGCAATGCCACAAGTGCGTCACATATTCCGAACTTGCTTGTAGACAATTGGAGTCTCTTGGCACCACACCAAGCACAGTAGCCAAGAGTACGAACATCCGGTTTGCCATAATTTCGCATGTCATTGGCCACAAGCATGACCCTTGAAAAGTAGCTTGTAATTGTTTCCCCCACCTTCATCTCTAGCACTTCCAAAATCTATTTGTAAAGCCTGGAGATGAGCTCGCTTTACTCTCCTATTCCCCTGATACTTCCTCTTCATAGAATCCCACAGATGTTTGGAGGTATCCTTCTGAAGAATGGTCTTCAAAATGGACTCGTCAATTGACTGAAACAGCCTTAAGATCCTTCAACTTCAATTCCTCCAAAGTTTTTCTCTGAGCTGTAGTCATCACAGGTGTTGGAATTGATTCACTACTACAATAATTCAAATTAGAGATAATATTAAACGTCGCTAATGTGTAAATAAACGTCTATAAACACTTTTAATTATGCAACTAGCGACGTTTATGACGAGTTGCATAACAACTAGTCATTGAATCGTCAAATGTCGCTAAATGTCGCACTTGTTACGTATTTAACTACTCCAACAACGTCGCTAGATTTCCTAGGACTAATGACGTTGGAAGACATCTAAGAACACACGTCGTTAATTTAGCGACTTATATTTAGGCGATGTTTGTCACCAAAACCGCGACAAAATAACAACATAAGTAAGGAGGTTAGAGACATGGATTGATGATATGGCAAAGTCTGCAATGTCAGCATCTTAGCGACGCTTTGCAACATATTGCGACATCGTAAAATACAGATTAGCAACGTCAAATATGTCGTTAAACATCACTACGTAGACTTTAGCGATGTATACCAACATTTAGCGACGTACTGATATATTCAGATACGCATATGTACGTTGCTAAACGTCACTAATATCAAAAAAATTAAAAAAAGAAAATACATCAACAACAGCTCACAGAGACAGTGGCACAACATTATATAATAAATATATACACATAGACAGTAGCTCACAGAGATGTATCACAAATATATAGTACAGAGATAATCTCACAAGGATTACAGAAAAATAAATAGAATATAATCAGAAAGAATATCGAGATTACATAATACCATAAACTGTTTGATAAAACAATGTAAAATGAATCACTACAAGACCCAACTAAGATCGATGATACACAAACTCATGAAAAACTATCCAAACTAAGAGTACTGGTGGGGAGGAGGCCAAGGAACACCGTGAATCAGCGATGTGCTCTATGGCTTCCTGTGAAAGCTATGTTGGTTATGTAGGCGGTGGAGGCGGTGTTATTGTCGATGGCGCTGGAGGGTGTATCTGTTCTAACGCTAATAGTCTAGCATGTAGGAATCCATGGTGGATATCAGCTACTGGATAATTTCTCGGTCAAAGAAAGACGCAACCCCTGTAGTGCCTCCACCCTACACTCCGTCGACTTGGGTAGCTCTGTAACGGTGCATTGAACTGTCTGGCTCATCTCCTTGAGTGTCTGGATCTCACCTTCTTGATCTCTATCATGTTGTGCTAGAGCTCCTCTAAATATGTTGTGATGGTAGGACTGTCTGATTGGGACTAGGGCTTTGAAATCCTTTGTAGCAACTCGTCTCGAAGGTTGACAATCAGTTGGTCAAAGGTCTATGGAATTGTGCTAACCTTGCGAACATTGTGTGGACCTCGAATGCGCCTAATAGAGGGGGTCCTAGAGGTATGCGTCACAACATTGGCATCGTATGATCCCGTACCGTAGTGCGTACACTTCTAAAGACTACCAGTGGTGATCATTCACAACTCGTTGTCAAAGAGAGCTTGGGAGGACCTGTGAGAAACTACCAGCCTCTCCCTTAGTATGTACGGTAGCAAGATTGTCACGCTCCAGTCCCAAAATATCGAGGGACTAGCCACGTGGCAATGTCCAGCAGCACGCACCGATGGGCAAACCCAATTTAATGGACCCATCAATGTGTACTTAAGCTGTAAAACAATAATCAGGGTCTACTATACTAATCTCATCCACATAATGAATATATCAATAACAACAAAAGGAAACAATATCATCATCAAATCACAAGTAAATAAATCGGGGAATAACCCGATAACAAGTCTGATAAAACTGCCAAGATACAGGAATAAAGATATCAACAACAATACTGAGTATGAAAACAGTATATACTCAGAAGATACCCGCAGAGATCACTCGTCTACCGGATCTGGTACTGCTCCAATGCCTGCTCCTGTTCCTGGTCCTGCTCCTGCTCCTGCTAATACTCTTGTCCCGTATACCTCGGGATCGATCTCATCTGCTAATCCTGGGAACATAATCTGAATCCAGGTCCTCAGGGGACATAGCAAGGTACAAAATAACTCATGCCAAAATAAATGTAGTACAGCAAATAAATAAAACAATAGGGTAATATATAACCAGCTAAGTAAAATGCAAGATGATAGCAACACTATAACTCAGGTTGAAACTACTACAAGCTCTGTGTCGGGGAGCCGGTAGCAATGATATCATGTGGTTGTCTAGCTCAGAGAGAGACTGAGACGCCGGCATAATATAATCAACTTGTAGCCTGTGTGACTCTCCCCACCCAATGTAATCATACGTCTCATGTCCACAACGTCTCATGTCCATGCCACGCAGGATCATAGCTAATGCATCCAGTCATATAATATCTAAGCAAAGGAATAAGTCATGAAACTGTATCCTATACAGAATCACCATGAATATCTCAGGAAGATTCTGTCTCATGAATAGTATCAGGTGTCCTGGGTTATAACGTACTTGATAATGCAAGCACGAGAAGTATAGGGTCTCGATATCCATGCCTAAGTGACGTTACACAATTCCGCGTACGGAGTTGGCACCCGACTATTAATCGGACGCTAAGTAAAGTCACACGGTCCTAGGTCAAGCATGTACAACAATAATGTATAAATAAGTCAAAGAAATATGTAGCAAGAACTGCAGGATTTGGCAAGGTACACTTGCCTGGGATTTTGGCTCCAACTGTAGCTCTGACTTCAACGGGTTCTGCAGGCAGTTCTCCGGTTGCTGAAATAGACATCACCATCAGATCCAGAAAATATCAAATAGCTAGAAATGCCTGTCCTTGAGTCCAATTTGAACACAGAGGCAAAAATGACAGTTTTTGATCAAAGCGGGGCCCACATGTGGGCCGCTTTGCACCGAAAAATGTGTCAGGAACAAAGGTCTCCAAATTTGCCCAACTTAGTGTCAAAAAATCAGGAACGATGATAGGAACCCAACGGAACTTCCAGAATTAGATTCCGATGAGCCGATCACAAAATCGCCCGTCAAGTGGAGCCGTGGGGCCCACGATACGCGATTTTGTCAACGTTCTCAGAATCGAACCAAACTTGGGTCACAGGACCAGCGTATTACTACGAGTCCAATGGCGTAAGTTTCGTCTCGATCCAACGTATGTATACTAAGTTACAGAGAGATCCAAAAAGGATAGATACGGGACGTTGTCGGCCGATACGCGTTGATTCCGGTGTGCACGCACATCCAAATCAACTTTTGCGAAATCCCGCACGTCCGTATCGACGGCGCGCACATATCGGTGAAGACTGCACGCGACCAAGTCGTCCCGTTTGGCAGGGCGTACTCAGTTCCGGGGTGAAACAGGGCGTTGGTTTTCCTGTTTTTGGATCGCGGTTCGCGATCACTGTCACGCCCCGATCCCGAAAGGGTCGGTCGTCCTCGCTTGATCCTTTACGGAACCGATTCGTCCTCGCTTGGGGCGTGATGCCGTACGAGCCTGGAGTTGCGCTCGTACAAGGCAAGAACTTGCAGTTATAGGAACCCATTTTGAAACACAATTTATAAAACACATTCACAGAGATTTGAACACAGTGCAGGAAGAAACATGCTTTTTTATTGATAATTCAGAGTAATTTACATAGAGTTTACATTGATGCGCCTCTCGGCTACTTGATTTGCATTACAAAAGATAAACTCAAAAGGCAGGGCGCGCTCCATCAGATAGTCCACGTCGTTCATACATTACGCCCTTGTATAGGTTGAAAGTCCAAGCCTCCAAAATGATCTGACTCCAACTATACTTCAAAATAGAGGTGCTCCTAACGCCTCTCGTCTATCCACTAGCGTTGCACCGTCTGAGTGCCTGAAATAGTTGCCCACAACGTGGGTCAGTACTCAACTTGTACTGGTGAGCGGGATGAACCCACTCGACTAAATCGACACTAGCTTATTAGGGGCGAGCATGCATTAAGATGACTTCTATAAAGAGGCAAGTGAATTCAATTCATATCAGTTGCATGTTTTGATAGGAATGAAAATAATAGCGAATCCAACCAGTGCATCGATTGCTTACTCAACCGATGCACGCCTTCCCTGCAACGAAACACAAGTATACTTACCATCTGCACAAGACAATAGATTAGCATGTGTTCTAGTCTATGCGGTCATTGGTGTGATCGACACCTTAGGGACATATTCAAGCATTAGCGGCGCGCCCTATCAGCCCGGGTAGCAAGCCCTGCTGGAGGTCCCGCAATGCATCGTGACGAGCACGAATCAAATATTTCCCTCCGGATTGATACGGTTCCAGTGCCCCGGAAAGCCGTTTCGAGGAAATGATAAACCTTGTGCACAAGTTGTCCCAGACCATGCAAATGCATGAACAATTCATATATCATACAATGCATTGATTAAAACAGAAAGAAGTTAAGCAGCAATATATATCTCATGCAACAGTTCATATTTTCTCAATGCGGTGTTCCGATTTTGATATCCCATAGGTCCAAACTCCGTCCGAGGCACTAGGCCACCACCAACAACCAATCCCCATTATAAACAAACTCAGTTATAAGGTGTGCAAGCATATAGAAATATTAGTCTACAAAAATCCCCTGTTCCTTTCTTAGTGGCTGGCATGCATTGTGGCAAGGATATCCTAGGCGTCCAACCGGGCATCATCGAGTGAACGTTTGAAACATTAAAGATGTTGGCGTGAAGAAGTAGGAAAGAAGGGTCCAAACCACTCACTGGTTAAGGAAAAGGTAGCTGAAACAAAGATTCCCGCCTAGCGACGATCAAACGTCAGTTACGCGGACCTGCACAGCACGAGCACCAATTAGAATCTTGCCTATCCTTCCTTGCCGAACTCCCCAAGAATCAAAGCTCCAAACGATAAAACCAGCAGCGAAAACCAAGCAAATCGAAAGCAACACCAAATCAAATCCCAAAGCGGCAATCAAGAAAACCAAGCAACCAAACACGAAAACTATTGGACTCGTTTCAATAGAGGCCTTTCCATGAGTTGGAAAGGATCATCGCATTTCGTCCGTGGCAAGAAGATGCCGAAGTTCTAAGTTATGACTCAAACGGCCTAGCCACAAGCCCAATTACGTAGTGCACATCCCGGTCGGATCGGAATTTGAGGCACTACATAATATACCACTAAGAAAAAGTTTCGACCCGAAACTTAAGAACAAGGCCGACCCGAAACGTAAGAACAAGGCCCTACCTCCGACTGAATGAACAATGAAGGGTACTTCTCCTTCATCTCCGATTCCATTTCCCAGGTTGATTCCCCAGCTGAATGGTTCCGCCACAGCACGCGAACCAAGGACATCGTACGGTTGCGAAGTACTTTTTCCTTACGATCCAGGATCTGCACCGGTTCTTCTGAGTATGACAAGTCCGCGCGCAGTTCCAACTGTACAAAACTAACCACATGACTTGGGTCATGCACATACTTCCGTAGTTGGGAAACATGGAATACGTCATGCACTTCTGCCAAGGCGGGAGGTAGTGCTATTCTGTATGCCACAGCTGCAACTCGTTCTAGTATCTCAAAGGGGCCGACAAACCGGGGACTCAGTTTGCCCTTCACGCCGAAACGCATCACACCTCGCATCGGCGTCACTTTCAAGAAGACATGATCCCCGACCAAGAATTCCAAGGGTCTTCTATGTGCATCAGCATAACTTTTCTGTCGGCTCTGCGCTGTGCGGAGTCTTTCCCGAATCAAGCAAACTTTTTCAACTGCCTGCTCTACCAGCTCTGGCCCGAGTACCTGCCGCTCGCCGACTTCGTCCCAACAGATTGGAGATCGACACCTTCGCCCATATAGTGCTTCGTACGGTGCCATCTGGATGCTTGATTGGTAGCTGTTGTTATACGCAAATTCTGCCAAAGGAAGATGCGTGTCCCAACTAGTCTTTAAATCAATAGCACACAGCCGTAACATATCTTCGAGTATCTGATTTGTCCTCTCTGTCTGTCCATCAGTCTGCGGGTGGTATGCGGTACTGAACTGTAGCTTGGTTCCCAAAGCAGCTTGTAGACTAGTCCAGAAACGAGATAAGAAGCGTCCGTCACGGTCAGAGACGATTGAGGCAGGTACTCCGTGTAATCGGACGATCTCATCTAGGTAAATTTGTGCTAACCGATCGACGCTCCAAGTAACTTTTATGGGAAGAAAGTGGGCTGATTTGGTCAAACGATCAACTATGACCCAAATCGCATCGTGCCCCCGTGGCGTCTTCGGAAATCCCACAATAAAATCCATAGTGATGTTGTCCCATTTCCACTCGGGAATAGCGAGGTTCTGCAGTTCCCCGCCGGGCCTCTGATGCTCAGCTTTCACCTGTTGACAGGCCATGCACTGTGACACAAAGGTCGCCACATCCCGCTTCATACCGTGCCACCAGAAGGTCCCGCGCAAGTCCTTGTACATCTTAGTGCTCCCCGGATGTAAAGAATACTTCGCGTAGTGTGCTTCTGCCATAATTTCCCTTCGGAGTTCTGGGTCGTTAGGGACACATAGCCTCCCTTTCATCTGTAAGGCCCCATCTTCGCCTGCCACAAAGTCAGACGTCTTCCCCGCCGAGATCAATCCGCGCACCTTCGCTAAGAACTGATCGCCCTCCTGAGCTGATTTGATTCTACCACGTAAACCCAGTTCAAGATGGAGTGGTGCCAGCTGCACTCCTGGATGCCGAACTCGAAACTCGATGCCCATCGCCTCAAGATCTCGAAGTAAACGGTTGTCAATAGATAACGAGCCCACGTGCTTCCGACTCAGAGCATCAGCAACGACGTTTCCCTTGCCCGGAGTATACGCGATCGTTAGGTCATAGTCCTTAATAAGTTCTAGCCAACGCCGCTGCCGGAGGTTCAATTCCCGCTGGGTAAAAAGATACTTGAGGCTCTTGTGATCTGTGAAGATTTTGCAAGCAACACCATAAAGATAATGCCTCCACAACTTCAAAGCAAATACAATCGCCGCCAATTCCAAGTCATGCGTCGGGTAGTTCTTCTCGTGCGGCTTCAGTTGCCTGGAGGCGTACGATATTACCTTGTCCCTCTGCATGAGCACACACCCTAAGCCGAGTCCTGAAGCGTCGCTGTATATCTGAAACTCTTCTACCCCTTCTGGAAGTGCAAGGATCGGAGCTGAAACAAGACGCCGCTTAAGTTCCCGAAAGCTGGCTTCGCAGTCATCACCCCATTCGTATGCAATCCCTTTCTGAGTAAGGCGAGTCATGGGCGAGGCCAGTTTAGAGAAGTCCTTCACGAACCTACGGTAGTATCCCGCAAGGCCCAGAAAGCTTCGAACTTCGCTGGCTGACGTAGGTTGCTTCCAGTCCACCACCGCTTCTATTTTCTTCGGGTCTACGGCGACGCCTTCGGCCGAGATGACATGACCAAGGAACGCCACGCTGTTCAACCAGAACTCACACTTGCTGAGCTTAGCGAACAACTGATGGTCTCGTAATGTCTGCAGCACGATCTTCAGGTGTTCTTTGTGCTCCGCCTCGTTCTTGGAATAGATTAGTATGTCGTCTATGAACACGACTACAAACTTATCCACAAACGGCCGAAATACGCGGTTCATCAGATCCATGAAAGCTGCAGGGGCATTCGTCAAACCGAACGACATCACGAGGAACTCATAGTGTCCGTAACGGGTTCTGAAAGCAGATTTTTGAATATCCTCTGATTTGATTTTCAACTGGTGATACCCTGACCTGAGATCAACTTTAGAGAAAACTCTTGCACCTTGCAACTGATCAAATAAGTCATCTATTCTTGGCAAAGGGTACTGATTCCGCATGGTCGCTTTATTCAGTTCTCGGTAGTCAATGCACAGCCGCATGGATCCATCTTTCTTTTTCACGAACAGCACCGGAGCGCCCCAAGGAGAAACGCTTGGACGAATGTATCCTCGGTCCAACAGGTCTTGCAACTGAACTTTAAGTTCCTTAAGCTCTGCTGGGGCCATGCGATAAGGTGCCTTTGATATCGGTCGCGAATCCGGAAAAGTGTCGATGCTGAATTCGATCTCACGATCAGGAGGCATTCCAGGCAGCTCGTCTGGGAACACGTCGAGAAAATCTGCAATGACTTCAGCCTGAGCTGCATCTGCACATTCCCGCCGGGTGTCTCGAACAGAAGCTAAGTACCCTTCACAGCCCGAATGCAACATACGCCTAGCCGAAATTGCTGATATCACCATTGCCGTCTTCGGTGCAGCGCTGCACGAATAGTAGAAGTCTGCCTCGCCGGGTAGACGAAATACGACTCGCTTCTCCGCGCACTCGATTGTTGCATGGCAAGCACCCAACCAGTCCATACCGAGAATAATATCATAATCCTTGATGTCTAGTACAATGACATCTAAGGAAAGCTTCCTACCTCCGATGCAAATGTAACCATCCCTACAGATCGCATGGGCGGGCATATCGACTCCCGAAGGGGTACTTACGCAAAGGTTCATATTTAAAGCAGTAGAAGCTAATTTATGCTCAACAGTAAAATCAGCAGATATGAAACTATGCGTAGCACCTGAATCGAATAAGACTCTAGCGGGTAATTCTCGGTATAGTAGAGTACCTGTTACAACAGTGTCGGATACAGATGCCTCATCCCGAGTCAATGCATAGACTCGGCCCTGAGCACCCTGGCGTTGTGGATTTACTGGCACAGCATTGGCATCACTTGCTGGAGGCCCTTTGTTTTGATTTCCATTATTCTGATTCGGCTTGCCCTCTCTGCAGTTAAACTGTTTGTGACCCAGGCGACCACATTTAAAACATCCTTGAACCCGACAATCATTCACTTTATGCCCTGATTTGCCGCACCGGCTGCAGTTCAGTGATTGGGATTGGCCCCTATTATCAGACGTGTGCGAGCGCTTGTGTGCTCCAGACCCTCCCGTTTCATGAGGACGCTTATTGTTATTGGCACGGGGGGTTTGCACCTCGGTCTTTGGGAGAGGGCGCCCGAAGATCCGTTCGCTGTTCAGAGCCGCTTCATAACATTCCCTATATGTTTGGCATCTTTGGTTGATGACGTCCCTACGTAAATCGTCATTCAAACCTTTCTGAAATCTATAGCACCACGCCTGCTGATTAGGCAAGAATTGCCCAGCAAACTTTGCTAGCTTAGCGAATACTGAATCATAATCATCCACAGACAGACTTCCTTGGACCAGGTTGCTGAAGTCGTCTTCCTTTTGCTGCCGGACTGCTCGGGGAATATACTGTTCAATGAATGCAGATTTGAACATTTCCCAAGTAATCTTGCAGTTGGGATTGGCATCGTAAATTCCTTGCTTCGTTGCCTCCCACCAATCATGCGCACGCAGTTCCAGCTGAACCGATGCACAGGCAACTCGCTTGGATCCCCGGATGCCAACCAGGTTGAAAAGTCCTTCCAGCTTAGCAATCCACCCCAAAACCACGTCCGGCTCCGCTCGTCCGTTGAACGTAGGGGGATGCATTTTTGTAAACTCAGCTGCTCGGCAGGAGTTCCTTGCTGTAGGCTGAGTCTCTTCTGACTCATCTTCTACCGCCACGGCTGGAGGCGTGACAGGCGTTGCTGCGGATGTCCCGTTGCTCGGTGCCAGGGATGCAATCAGTTGCATCATTGTATCCATTTGCTTCTGTTGAGAAGCAAACTGCGCTTGTATGTTAGCTTGTTGGGTAACAGCTTGTTGCTGCTGCGCCTCCATGAGGTGCATAAGCCGTTCCGCCATTCCGGTTGAACCCGTTCCTCCGGATTCTCCAGAGCTTGCTGGATCGCTCTGAATGGGTTGAGCACTGCTGGCAGTTGCAGTGTTCTTCTTAGCCATGGCTACAAAAGAGAGTAGCTTGTTAACACTCCAAAAACGATAGATTTTATATCTATGGGCTCATTGTATAAGCGACTCTTCCCATGCAGCGGACGCCGAACGCAACTCAATTGAGAGGCGCATCAAACTCCTTTATAATCTTTTGAAATCCCGAGGAAGTAAAGCCTAAGCTCTGATACCAATATGTCACGCCCCGATCCCGAAAGGGTCGGTCGTCCTCGCTTGATCCTTTACGGAACCGATTCGTCCTCGCTTGGGGCGTGATGCCGTACGAGCCTGGAGTTGCGCTCGTACAAGGCAAGAACTTGCAGTTATAGGAACCCATTTTGAAACACAATTTATAAAACACATTCACAGAGATTTGAACACAGTGCAGGAAGAAACATGCTTTTTTATTGATAATTCAGAGTAATTTACATAGAGTTTACATTGATGCGCCTCTCGGCTACTTGATTTGCATTACAAAAGATAAACTCAAAAGGCAGGGCGCGCTCCATCAGATAGTCCACGTCGTTCATACATTACGCCCTTGTATAGGTTGAAAGTCCAAGCCTCCAAAATGATCTGACTCCAACTATACTTCAAAATAGAGGTGCTCCTAACGCCTCTCGTCTATCCACTAGCGTTGCACCGTCTGAGTGCCTGAAATAGTTGCCCACAACGTGGGTCAGTACTCAACTTGTACTGGTGAGCGGGATGAACCCACTCGACTAAATCGACACTAGCTTATTAGGGGCGAGCATGCATTAAGATGACTTCTATAAAGAGGCAAGTGAATTCAATTCATATCAGTTGCATGTTTTGATAGGAATGAAAATAATAGCGAATCCAACCAGTGCATCGATTGCTTACTCAACCGATGCACGCCTTCCCTGCAACGAAACACAAGTATACTTACCATCTGCACAAGACAATAGATTAGCATGTGTTCTAGTCTATGCGGTCATTGGTGTGATCGACACCTTAGGGACATATTCAAGCATTAGCGGCGCGCCCTATCAGCCCGGGTAGCAAGCCCTGCTGGAGGTCCCGCAATGCATCGTGACGAGCACGAATCAAATATTTCCCTCCGGATCGATACGGTTCCAGTGCCCCGGAAAGCCGTTTCGAGGAAATGATAAACCTTGTGCACAAGTTGTCCCAGACCATGCAAATGCATGAACAATTCATATATCATACAATGCATTGATTGAAACAGAAAGAAGTTAAGCAGCAATATATATCTCATGCAACAGTTCATATTTTCTCAATGCGGTGTTCCGATTTTGATATCCCATAGGTCCAAACTCCGTCCGAGGCACTAGGCCACCACCAACAACCAATCCCCATTATAAACAAACTCAGTTATAAGGTGTGCAAGCATATAGAAATATTAGTCTACAAAAATCCCCTGTTCCTTTCTTAGTGGCTGGCATGCATTGTGGCAAGGATATCCTAGGCGTCAACCGGGCATCATCGAGTGAAACGTTTGAAACATTAAAGATGTTGGCGTGAAGAAGTAGGAAAGAAGGGTCCAAACCACTCACTGGTTAAGGAAAAGGTAGCTGAAACAAAGATTCCCGCCTAGCGACGATCAAACGTCAGTTACGCGGACCTGCACAGCACGAGCACCAATTAGAATCTTGCCTATCCTTCCTTGCCGAACTCCCCAAGAATCAAAGCTCCAAACGATAAAACCAGCAGCGAAACCAAGCAAATCGAAAGCAACACCAAATCAAATCCCAAAGCGGCAATCAAGAAAACCAAGCAACCAAACACGAAAACTATTGGACTCGTTTCAATAGAGGCCTTTCCATGAGTTGGAAAGGATCATCGCATTTCGTCCGTGGCAAGAAGATGCCGAAGTTCTAAGTTATGACTCAAACGGCCCTAGCCACAAGCCCAATTACGTAGTGCACATCCCGGTCGGATCGGGATTTGAGGCACTACAATCACCACAGGAAGCGACGCACCTAGTGGGTTGCACGGGCATCGAGAGGGTCACTCAGGGTTCGCGTTGCAAAAGACAAAACAGAAAATGGGGCAGCGAGGAGAGAGAAATGGGTACCTGAACAGAGTTCCAAAAAACCAAGATTTTCGTGTCCGTGTGTCGACATGAGACACTGACACAGCTAGGGTTTAGGGTTTCTGGAGACTGGGCTTCACCGGAGCTGCGGCGGCCGGAGGGAGGCTGAGGCGGCTGCGGGTGGAGTCGCCGGAGGCGGCGAAGCGCGCTGGGATGGGCTGGGGCGTCGCCGGGGCTGCTGCGGTGGAGGCGGAGGCGAGGGCAGCGTCGGCGGTGAAGCTCTAGGAAGGGCTGGACAGGGGCGGCGCTGCGGAGACTGGTGAAGGCGGCTCGTCGAAGTCGGTGGAGAAGCGGCGCTGGAGCTGCTCGTCGCTGCGGGGAGGGGAGGCTGCCGGAGATGAAGGCGACTGGGGACTCGGGGAGACGGAGGTCGGGGCTTCGACGGCGGGACTGGGCACGACGAGGGGAGAGGGCTGTCGAGGGGGTTTTTATAGGGCGAAGGAGAGGGAGACGGGCGGTAGCCGTTGCGGGAAGGGAGGCAGAGTAGCGGAGGTTCGGGAAGCCGGAGCGGCGCGGCGGGTGTTACGCGGCCGAGGAGGCGGGTCAGTTACAGGAAAGAGAAAGAGGTTTCGGGTCGAGCGGTGACGGGTCGGGTCGGGTCAGGCGGATCCGGCCCGATCCGTTAACAAAAAGCGGGTTCGGGTCTAGCGGGTTTCGGGTCGCGGGTTAGACCCGGATCCGACCCGCAGGGGTCAGGGTTGGGTTTACTAAACCGGTTTGAGTTGGTTCGGTTTGGTTTATTTTAAATAAACCGGGTTTATTTATTGTTTATTTTGGTTTAACTAAACTTGGTTTTTAGGGCTTTAAAAATACTTCCGGGGTCCAATAAATTCCCGAAAAATTATCCTATGTCTAGTTTCTCATTTTACACCATAAAATATTATTTTTATAATATTTTAATATTAATTAACAACATTTAAAAATCATTTAATTATAAAATACCTTGTTTTAAATTAATAAAAATTTCAGAAAATTCCAGAAAAATGTGAAAATTTTATTTTTAAAAAATCCTGAAAAATCAGGAGGTTTACAAAGATGTTGTGTCGCTAGGTCACGAAGACTAACATAGTCATCTTACAATATGTGCATATCTCGATAAGCTTACTTATTACTATCTACTCGGTGTGCATGTAATTACTAATATCTAAGTTACCTAACAGCTGCATGAATCTACTTGAATATATTTTTAAGTTATATTAAAGTTAAGAAAATATAAATGCTTCCTTACATAGCACTGGGATGCTCGATGGTCAATGAGATTTTTGTCCTTCCGATAAATGGCCAGGAAGATGCTCATCATGGTAGCATCATCGTCCCTTTGTACCTGAAAATAAAAAAAAAACTATTATTACTAATGTGAACATATTTATCATATTATTCCTCAAAAGCAAACGCATTTATCAAACTCAATCACATACCATTCCACAGAAATGCTCCGTCATCGGTATCAATCCACTACACTACTTGTCGGCCTTCCTCCTAGCCGTCTTGCATTTCTTCGATCTTTTTTTTACATTTCTCATCATCGAATCTTGCCCTAATTGCTTTCCACTACTCAAAAGTGATCTATCTTTGGACCGGTTGACCTAATCAATGACGAGCCTTTATAACATTGATCACATAGTGGATCAGTTTGGCGGCAACCTTGGAAAACTGTTTCTCCATTACCTCAGCCCGGTGTGGTAGGTAATAATATAGTTTCTACAAAATATTAGAAACTAATGTATTAAGTTAGCAAAAATAAATAAATAAATACAATTGCTAGATTGAAACTTGAATTAAATTTAAATTTATCTTGAAGTGGTCGAACCAAAATACTTTCATTGGAAGCATGACTATCGTTAATCGAAGGACAACCATAGTTGTATCTAAGAAAATGGCCAAGTGCTTTCTATACTGGGGAGGGTCAATACATATGAAAAGATAATTACATTAAGGAACAAGTGTGTGTGTATATATATATATATATATATATATATATATATATATATATATATATATATATATATATGCCAAGGACCTCTAGCTCAAATGGTAAGAGTGAGGCATATCCCCTCAAGAAGTTGCTAGTTTGAGCAACGGGGGAAGCATATTAATTCCATTATCGAAAATTAATGTGAGGTACGGTGCAGGTGCGGTCAGGTGTGATGCTGTGCACCTGCGATGCAGGTGCGGGCCTTGGGTAGGGATATGTGAGACCTTCGGCTCGAGTTTGTAGGCCTTCGGGCCAGGAGTCTGTAACACAATTACCTTGTTCCATATATATATATATGTGTGTGTGTGTGTGTGTGTGTGTGTGTGTGTGTGTGTGTGTGTGTGTGTGTGTGTGTGTGTGTGTGTGTGTGTGTGAATGAAAATGTAAAGTATGTAATTGAAGCAAATGTAAGTTATGTTAATTTACTCTGTAGGCCCGTTGGGCCAGATCTCCATCCTCATCTCGTCCAGAGGTATGCATGAAGGATCATCTCGATACAAGAAATCCTCAACTAGAGCGACCTCGACCATCCCCTCCTCCATCTCCATGGTATCAGTGTCGGAAGGAACGCTAGACTCATGAGTACTCATCTATGGTTTGGAACTACTCATCCCAGGAGTAGTACCATATAGGGACGACGTAGTGGATATGTGGTCGATTAGTACAGTAGAGTGATAAGAGAGGATTGTCCTGGTCCAGTACCTAGTGCCAAGGGTCTCGGATATGGATTGCCCCATACCTGAGGAAGTCTAGAAGAAATGGACCATTGCTGGCCGAACGATACACGTTGTCCTGTCATACTTGAGAACAACATATGATGATAGAAGAAATACACACATGTATATAATATGAATAAATTATATCACCAGAGAAAATATAGTAGCTAGCAACAACTCTAAATAGATAACAATACAAGTGCTTAGGTTACATTTACATCTTTTACAGTATATGATATAAGTAAATTTTAATTTCAGTTCTCATCTAAAATTTATCTTCTTCGTCTTCCTATTTATTCTTTTCCTCCCCATCTTCACTTTTATCTACATTATCTTCCTCTAATTCTTTCTTTTCTACTTGATTAGATGTATAGTGAGTAGCTTCTTCTGTAGAGTCTACATCTATTGTATTTGTTAAAAGAGGTAGCTTGTCCTCTTGATAGACTATTTCATCAAACTCGAAGGTATTTTTGGATGAAATCTTACCAACTACCCACGAACCCAACCTCGTTGTTCCTCTCTCAGGATAACTTATGAAGTAAATGAGGTAGTCATGATTTGATAGAACAAAATGTTTGTAGCCTTGATATCTTTGTCGATAGTTTATATCCATAAGACCATGCTTGTCAATTTTCAATCTTGGTCTTGGATGGGATCAAACTAATCATACTTGAATAATACGATCTTAGTAGGCTTTGTGTCATAATTATATGTAACTCTATAATCTCTCGTAAGACACGAAAAAAATTATTGCTCGCATCGACGTCCTTGTAGTTTGAGGATTTGATACACAAGAAATTATTTTTTATGGAATTAATATCCAAGAAGCTGTCTTTGATCTGGGCATTTTTTGAGTTGAATCTAATCTATTCACCCAATAGCTTGGCCAAATTTTAATGGAATAAATTGGCCCCTTGGTTAAAGTTATGATTGATTCATTCTCAAGTATTGTGTCTGGTCGATCAACCTAAAATACCAAATAAGCGACATTTGGTTCAATGTTACATGAAATAGCATACTTGAGCATATACAGCTAATTATTGATCTCTTTATATATGAGCTCTACCAAGGAGGAAAGTAGCATCTTATTTCTTGTTCTACTTCTTCATTTGTTATGTATGGTCTCATCGACCTCACTTCCTCATTAAATATGCTAGGAAAGCATGAAGTAAAGGCCCATTAGTGTAATAATATTGAGATATATACTCAAATTAAGATTATGGGATGTGAATGTATTAATTACTTACCCCTCGAGCTTTTTCAGTTCATTCTCATCACAGTTGAGTAATATGTACAACTGAGCAGCCCTTAGCTTGTCGTCATTCGGATATATATTTTTTATTTTTTTGAAGGCTTTTTGGAAGCATTGAATACTTTTAATATTGTATCATTAGGTTCTGAGTATCCATCGTCATTTCTTGATCGGGACTCGTTCGATTAGTAGCGACGTGAGGCCTGAACTACATCGAACAAAAGTTTGAAATCTCCTAGAGAACATATGCTTCACAAATAGAACCTTTAACCCGTGTCTTATTTTTCATCTTTCTTTTTAGGTGGTGAAGTTACAATTTTAACAGGTATATATATCGAAAATCGACAGGCTCACTGACACATGCATCATAGAAAAGATGAATTAAAAAATGTTCAATAGAGTCAAATAATTTAGAAGAGAATACCCGCTCGAGATTGCAAAGTGATACCGCAATGTCCTTATCTTGCTTTTCTATATGATCGACGGGCAACTTAGTCGAATACAGATCTATGAAGAATATGCTAACCTCTGTCATCGGATCAAAAATAGTTTGCGACAAGAATTTCTAAAATACAATCGGAGTTAACCTCTCTATGAATACCTGACATTCGTGGCTCTTACCCATTATATTTGATCTCAATAAGGTCAACCCATCTTCTTAGATTTGACTCGTATCCATCTAAATTTTTTAGGCCCTGAATCCATTTGCAAAGTCTCTCTATCCTCCTTATCTGTAGAAGCATGACAATTATCAGAAGTATGTACATCATGACTAGCGGACATCCATCGCAAACAATACTTGTAGTGGAAATATCATGTTGAATGCTACAACGGACAAGTTGTTTCATTAAACAAGATGATCAAAATAGACCATAATCTCTTTTCCAATACGTGTCCCCCAAGATTACTTCGAGTAACGAAGTGACAGTGAATCACGGAGTACGAGTAATAAACCTTGAAAAGTGAAATAGTTGTAAAATTATTTATTTGTTTCTACATGTGGCAAAGAGAAACTACGATACTTCCGCACAAGAGACATATACATAGCATATTTCTTTCGTATAAGGACAACCAGCGGATGTGGCCACTTCTATTGAAGACGTCATTAGTGCCTTGATTTGATAGCTTTGTCAACGCAATTAATAGTTGTCACTCTACAAAAACCCAAGAAGGCATGGTTTATGATCACTGAAACTCTTTGAAAAGTGTTAGTTAAAACCAGAGCAACTAGAAACCACTTTTTCTTGATGAAGGAGGGGCTTTTCGTTGATCGCTTACTAGTGGTAAAGTTGTGCTCCTTATGCTCCAGCAGAACAATTTGTATTCCTAGCAAAGTTGGTTTCCTCTCCGCAAGCTATGAATCACTACTTATGGGGAAAGACGTGTACAACCGTCAACCTATGATCAATATGTACTGTATCAAAAGTTCTAACTTTATATTTACGGAGATAGACTTGTACAACCGTCGACCTACAATTTTTTGCATGATCATTTTATGGTGTGTGCAGTTGCAACCGCATAAACCACGTAGCATGCTCTCCTTATTTTGAGAGAACACGCTTTTTTTCGTGTACAAGAAGCAGGTCACGTTCATATTAAACTATTATTCGAACATGGGAGACGCAACTCCCGCTCAAAAGACTGTTTCTGCGATCCACGTGGAAATTTCTTTCTGCTGGACAACTCATTTCCTCGGAGAGGCAAATAACTATTTTTAGCTATTTTTTAATAAATATCTACCTCTTTTCAAATTTTGAGGACGACCCCCGAAGAACAACATACATTAGCATTCATAACAAGTTCTTGTCCACTTGGTGTTCTTGTACCCTCTGTGTTCTTAAAGTCTTGTCAGATAGTTAATTGAGTATAGAAATCGTGTGCTGATTCGATCTCTATTATCCCATCTCTCAAGAATCTCTAACTTGTCTCAAAATTTTTTTATATCGTTGTTAATCAATTTTGAGTTGTAAAAAGTTCATAAATGGTTTTCAAGAAGATATCCTATGCTCTTTTATTTTAGTCGAAAACAAAATGATGACACTACTAGGGATTTCTTTCTCCTCCGATGAGAAAGCGGTCGCTCAATCTGATGTTCATTTGACGAGAACCTTTACCGACACATTGGTCATTAAATTTGATCAACAAACATTTAAGAAGATGATTTTTGAGGGCTTTACTAGTCACCCCAGTGCACGTAGTCAAAAGAAGATCTTCCACCGAACTGGTGCAGCGAAGAACATTACAATTCCTGCTAACCAAATGTATACTGCATATCCTAGCACTAAGTTTGAAGGCAAAGATATTATGTGGCACGTCGAGGCTGTGAGAATCTACGAATTAGTGAATCAAATCCTAAGTGAAGCTAAAGTCGAACATCAAGCAATGAAGGGGTTACGAAGGATCAATGATCAAGATGCACTTGTTGATTCACACAAATCATAAAGGTTTATCAAAAAAATATTATGATGCCATAAACTTCTGCAATAGTGAATTACATGTACCATCGAGAACTTGTAGACATTGGAAAAGAAGCCACATTATGTGATGCCCTGTTTCGCATGATTTTTGAGATGGTTTGTTGGCTCGAAGGCCATTTGGGCTTAGGTTCATTTAGATAATTTATTTCGAGATACATTTGGTAAAGGCATATATGCGTTTATTCAAGATTGGTGATTTTGATCATTCTCTTCTTTACCTTCACAATAATAAAATGGATGATGCATGTTTAGTTTTTATATTATGAGTTTTGTTGTATCGCTACCAGAATAATTCAAAGTAGCGACGCCTGAAAACGTCGCTAAATGGCCTAAAGATGTCGCTAAAAAAATTTGTGATGTAATTAGCGACGTTTTAATGAAGTCGCATTCAAGCTAGTCGCTGACAGGTATTACGTCGCAAAACGTCGCTATAGCGACGTTTTCTAGCGACGTATTTGCGTCGCCAATATTTTTCTTATTAGCGACGTTTAGCGACTCAACGTCGATAATTTAGCGACGTATTTTGTGTCGTTAAATGTCGATAATTTAGCGACATATTTAGCAACGTATTCAGCGACGTATAAAAACATCGCTAAACGTCACTAAACGACGCTAAACGTTACTAAATTTTTAGTAAAAAAATGTTAAAAATTATCAATCTTCCTGCAGTTTATGCAGTTTATGAATTTCCAATTTATATAAATAGACCCGCAGCAACCCTCCGTTGAATTCTCTGGGTTCGCCGACCCCTTCATTGGAACACTCAACACCGATAAATTAACATACATATAATATGAATAAAAAATACACAAACTTATAATAGTTCATAAAAATAGACAGACCGGGAGCAACCCTCTATTGAATTTTCTACGTACAGAATATCATAAAAGTATATAAAATATCACAGTCACACAATACTAACAAAATAAAAGTATAATAGTCACACAAAAAAACATAATATAAAAGTATCACAGTCACACAATAACCACAATAAAAGTATATAAAATATCACAGTCTCAAGCTCGAGGATATCCAATACGCTGGGGCAAATACCAGTCCCTCAGATACTTTACATAAGCAGCGTCTAGATGATCAATCTCCATTATAGGTGCTGGGTGACTGGAACTCCCCCTCTGAGCTGGTGCCTGCCCAACAGTAGGAGGCACCACTTCCTCCTTAACAACCGCTTCCAATTTAACTATAGGTGGTATCTCTTCCTTCTTAACATTCACTTCCTCCTTAACACATTGAGGTATCACTTCCTCTTTAACAGTAGGAGGTGCCTCTTCCTCCTTAACAGTAGGAGGTATCACTTTCTCCTTAATAGTAGAAGGTGTCTCTCTCAAGCGATGTACACGTGCTCAGATTATGGGTGCCATCTGGTAAGATAGATGGAAACAAAGAATATAATTGATATATATTGTCTAATATTAAATATTGTGTAAATTTTAGAGACGTGAATGATCCTTTCATCTAGCAGAATGGTAGTTACGGAGAAAAAAAAAGACGACGAAAAACTTGAGCGTCCCAATATCTTATTCCGAAGTTGAGTATAGTTAGTTTTAGCTGACCTAAAATTTAAGGAGGTTTCGTGAAACTTAACCAATTAATAAAAACCAGATAGTGGTTTAATTACAACTTAGTACTAAGATTAACAGCCTACTTTCAGTAAATAAGTAATAAATTAACTACACTGGTTTCAACAATCTATACCAATTTCAAAAATTTATATATTCAGTTACAGGTTGCTTTACTAACTATAACAAAATAACATAGTAAATAAAATTCAATATTCAATCTAAGAAATGCACTAACAAACAAGGCATAAAATGGTAATGAACAATAGTACTACTCACACTAACAACCTATCTTTGCAAACTAACAAAATTAGTGAATTGCCAATCAATAGACCAAGCTCAATAATTTACCAGGAAAGCACACTACTACCCCTAGTTATTGGTAGATTTGCTAAAAATGCTATCCATCCAATTTATCAATGTACCAAGATTGAGTCATAAATCGAAGGACAGAATCCTACTACTTACATTATTTGTCTGGTTTCACGAAGGGTGTTTGACTGAGCACACAAACAGGATTGCTGAAACAAATATTTCAACAGCTGAAGCATTTTCTTGCATCAACGAAACAAAAGCTGCATGCAAGCATCCCAATTATAGCTATCCAGACCGTTTTAGCTCACAACAAGCTTAGACAGTATTTTTATGGCAACTTTAAAGTTGAAATGAGAAGGAAAAAAAAGCTTAGACAGAATTTTCAGCTCACGACAAGCTTAGACAGAATTTTTAGTACCTACAGTTGACACTGAAAATGTTATTGAGCTCCAGTCTGATGGGCATCACGATGTCTACATGGTTTGGAATCCATGTATATGTGTAGAGATATCAATGATTAACTCAATTGGTATATGTGTAGATGAAGCCTTACGTCGTGCTCCTGATCCTCCTTCAAATGCTACACCTGTTGAAGCTGCCATGGTGTCACATTTTAGGAATCAAGTCATTGTATTTTCTGTCACCCTCCCTGCTATGGAGATGACCAAAGGGTTTGACACCAACTACCTCTTTATTGTTCCTAATTGGGCCCAAATACAAAGTTCTCTGTTGTACTTGCAAAGGCATTTCCTGAGGAGGCATATAAATTGCTCAACCAGGAGTTTGTGAAGTCTATTAAGGAAATCCTGAAAGCCCTTCCTCGAGATCGAAAAACTTACCTACTTTCATCAAGTTACCCTTGGCCTATTACATAAAGTATAGACCAGTGAAGGATTATAATGATGTATTGGATTTGAAGCTCGAATGTGATGCTTTAAGGCGTGTATGGGATCCAAGATCGAAGTTATTTTTTCCCTTGACCTTGAGACAAGGTCAATTTAAAGGGGTGAGTATTGATAAGAACCCAACTAGCATACCTTGGCTTACATTTGCATAAGTCTAAATAGCTTATATTAGCTCAGTTGGAGGGCTGAACACTAAAGTATTAGAGTTGGCTCAGTAGGGATAAGGCTCAGTACTATAGCAATGCTCAAGCTACATAGGAAGTCCACTCAATAACAGAGTCTCGACTTAGTAGTAGAGTCTCTCCTCAACTTCATTGCCATGTCAGCCACTCTCCATCATCATCGCCGGAGTAGGCCGCTGGAGTTACGGTTAGGGTTAGGATTAGGGTTTATACCCTCTTTGACGTCGGAGTAGGCCGCCAGAGTTACGGTTAGGTTAGGGTTAGGGTTTACACCCTCTTTGACGCCGAAGTAGGCCGCCGGAGTTAGGATTTACACCCTCTGAGATAGATAGATAGATAGATAGATAGATAGATAGATAGATAGATAGATAGAGAGAGAGAGAGAGAGAGAAAGAGAGAGAGAGAGATCGGGTGACGGTTAGGGTTAGGGTTTACACCCTCTGTGACACCGGAGTAGGTCGCCGGAGTTAGGGTTTACACCCTCTGAGAGAGTGAGAGAGAGAGAGAGAGAGAGAGAGAGTTAGGGTTTACCTAGAGGAGGAGGAGGGGGACGCCGGAGTAGGCCGCTGCACTTGACCGCCGGAGGGTGCACTTCGCCTAAGAGCGGGGGGGAGAGGAGGAGTTTTTGAAAAATTGGGGAAAGTTTTCGACATAAGGGGAAAATTGAAACCTATATTAAAATTTTAGCGACGTCAACTTATAACGTCACTAATAAAAATATTTTGCAACATCTTTGACGTCGCAAATCACGTCGCTAAAAATTTAAAATTACTAGCGTCGCTAAATATGTCGCTAAATTTAAAAACTCAGTGACGTTTAGCGACTCTAAATAAGCTTATAGCGACAATTCTTTAAAAAACTGAATTATAGTCGCTAAAACGTCGCTATATGTCGCCAACAATGACTTTTAGCGACGTTTATTTGCGGAGTCGCTGAAATCTGCAATATTAGCGATGTTTTATTTTGACATCGCTAAAAACGTCACTATTTCATCATATTTTGGTAGTGTATGCTAATAAAAGAAGAGAACCAAGATAAATAAAGAGAGTAATCTCAACTCTGTAACTTGTTGTTATAGAACATGAATTTGTTAAATGTTGAACTAGACTTATGTAATATAGAACTATTTTTATGATATATACATAGTATAGTTCTATTGGTATGTTTTAGATATAGAATATAGCGTTGTGGTGATGTATCTTTTGGAGTATAGTATTGTTGTTTCAGAGAAGAAAATATGAAAATGTTTGGGACCATTGGGTCGCCAACATAAAAATCCCTTTACTGGGAAGAATATTGGGAGTGATGGCTCGAGGAATATGGTAATAAAGAAGAGATGTGATGTGGTATATTCTTAGTAGAATTTTTTATAGTTATTTTAGATTTGTGCTAGAGTTTTACTGTTCAGGCATTGGCATGGTCATGGACAACTTGTGTACAAGGTTTATAGGCTCATTGAATGAATCATCGGAACACCGAGATCGTTTCGTCCTAGGAGGACCTAGGGTAACTGTGTTGACGTACTAGCATGGGTGATTCGAGAAATTTGGGGCTCATTATAGTTCCCCTCTCCTGGCAGTGCATTGGCTGACTCTAAACCGAGATAGTGAGTATAAAAATCATCTTGGAAAAGTCTTGCCGATATCGATTGATAAGGACATACAGATTGAGACCATTCTAATTGATGGATATGGCTCTGATGGCTTAGTCCCAAAATATAGTGAACTATGCTTGGCGAAGGGTATCTATATAAAATCTTATTTCCCTTATTTTTGTTGTTTTTTTGTTGGACGTTTTCGCTGCTTGATTTTGATGAATGCATTTTTATGCCATTTTCGATGATTGATTTTCATTGTTCGCTTTTATCAAATTTCACATTCATTCTGAATATTGAGAGATGGAGATCGAAGTATGATGTTCAAATGTTAGTACAATTTCAGGACACATGGGCGAGGTGTGATTGTTGCGTAAAGCTCCTCTTTCTCCCGGATAGATTCATTTTGGTGAGTGAATTTGACTGGACGATCCATTATTTTCATGCCTTAACAAAAGATCTTTTATCTATTGTAAACCCCCTAATTCTAATTTTATAATTTTAAGTATTTTTTTATATTAAATTATTGGATGTCTTTTGGTAATTTTTGTGGTAAATTAAAAATAAATTCTTTAATTTATCTACTTATATTAAATATTTATTTATCTTTAGTAATTAGCAAAATCATTTCACGATAATATGTTTTGGGCATTAAATTTATTTTTACTTATTTATGAGTACTATTATTGTTTGATTAGTTAATTATTTTGTATGATCCTCTAATTTGTGGATAATATTTTAAGATGTATATAGTATACATACTTCATAATTTGATACTTGAATGTGTAACCTTTATAAAATAGTGCTAATGGATACCCCCCCCCCCCAATCCACGTGAACCAAGTACCCGATGTGGTAACTAAAGTCCTAATAGGACTTGGAAATCCCTCGACCCGCATTTCCACCTCCCGTCTCTCTCTCTCTCTCTCTCTCTCTCTCTCTCTCTCTCTCTATATATATATATATATATATATATATATATATATATATATATATATATATACCACAATAATCGAAAAACCACAACAATTGAAAAACCCTAACCCTAACCAACGAGATCGCCTCCAGGCCTCCCCCGAGCCAACTCGCCGCCACTCGATACCCTGTGATGTCGGGCGACCACCGCCGAACCGACACTGAACCGCGTGCGACCGACAACTGTCACGACCCGCATCCGGTGAAGGGATGCAAGTCGGGAACAACGCCCAGCCTATGCTACAACATCGACAGTAGAACGCTGTCTTAGTCAACAATACTATCTAATTATCTCACAAAATGCATAATCCTCCAATAACATCTCAACTCCAAGAAGAGAGTAATGAACTTAATTCAACACAATACTCAATCACAATCTATGGCACGAGAAGATATCAAAGAAGTCTAACATAACTATGCAGTTAAAATATAACAACAACAAATGGAAATAATATCTAAGTCTCAAATATATATGCCGAAAATAAATCCGGTAGCAAAATGCTAAAGAGGACTAATTATGCTAACTAGTGAATCCGGCTAAATCTCCCGGCAGTCACTCCAGAACTAGTGGGTCCAAGTCTGCACCATCTATAGGCTGAGGTCCGTAGTATGTCGGACACCAATCTCCCGGATCCTCTGAAAAATATTTTCCAGTCAGGAATGGAGCGCAGTACAACCCAATAGCAGTTCCAATTAATTGACAAAAACTATAAAACAACAAAATAGAAGATGTTATCTACGATAAGAATATAACTGATAATCAAGAACAATGAAAGAATAGGCAATACTAGCAATATAAATATAAATCAATGCGTACAAGAATGAAGGAATGAAACTACAATATTAGAATAGAATAAGGTAATCAATGAACTGAATAATGGAATCTACAATAACTATGTATTTTGAGATACTAACTAAATATGTTATCAGCCTGGGAGATTCAATGATTATACTAAGGAGCTAACTCAACCATACGTGAATTGCATGGTTAGTTAGTAGCCAATGATTACACTATTAGCCGATAGTTCTTGATCACATATTTAATTGGTATTTTCTCCGTCCCGACTGATATGATGGATCGAATCATGACACGTTACTAGCCAATGTATCCAATGTTTAACCTACAATATTCAATGTTATCCAATACCAACAAGGACAGTATCCGATACCATCTCCATAATCAAGGTAACATCCCATGACTGATGATCCAATAATAATACCAATTCGTGTACCATCGTGTCAAGAATCATAAATAATATTTCTAAATACTTGAATTATAGTGGTAATCAAATAATGGAAACTATCAAAGAATGTACTCGCCTGTGGTCCAGAGCAAATGATAAAAAATGATGTCTGAACTGGTGTCACAGACCTATATATGGAATATTGTATTAATACAAGGTTTTGGAAATGAAAATAAATTAAACTAGTCAACTTCTAGGTCATAAAGTCATTTCTAAGTTAAAATAGTCAAACTAAGTCAACACTATGCCAAACTAGTCAAACTTGATCAAACTAGCAATTTCTAGGTTGCATGAGTCTATCTCAATGATATTGGGTTCATACATTATGAATCTAGGCCAAACAAGCTAGATCTAAGATACTAAGAAAATAATAGGATATCGTATCCTAAGATACACAAGTTTTTAATACAAAAATAGTAATTTATATATATATATACACAAGGCAATACATATAGTACTTTAGTTAACTAATGCAAATAGGATACCATGGCTTTGAACCAAAGCGTATCACACTACCTACACACCCCTCCCGATACTCAAACCCAATACCTTGAGCATCCCTCAATACCTTGAGTACCAACCCGATACCTTGACATTTACCTTGGTATCTCAAGGTAATGCGCTCTTAGTATATGTTATCTACCCAATCTCTAAAATATAGGCTAATATATATTTATCTAATACAAACTACTAGCTATATACTAATATGCATTAATTAATACCAATTACCATGCTATACTAACTACCCATGCAACTATTACATATATACATACATATACATACCTACATATATACATCACAACACTCTCACACACACACAAGTATATATACACAAACACCTATAAGTATACAACTAGATATATATATCTATACACATATACATATACATATGTAAATATATACATAGCTATACATATATCAATATACATCTTCATACATACATATATATATATATATATATATATATATATATATATATATATATATATATATATATATATATATACTCTCTTATACATATAAACATATATACAACCATACACATATACACTTAGATATATCATATATACATATATAACACATAGCTATATATACATACCTATATAAACACATATTCATATATCACTACTTATGTACATATATATAAATCACACTTCACACATATATATATATATATATATATATAGAACTATGCATACATATTTACATATAGATGCACATAGATATCAATATACATAACTATATGATATATTATAAATACATACACTTATACATATATATATATATATATATATATATATATATATATATATATATATATATATAATATCATATTAATAGTTATACACAAGTCAATTGAATTAAAAGCAATGAAATAAACACGTGGAGTGTATCGCACCCGCATCACACTAGATCTATGATACACTTGCGACACGAGTCCACCACAGAATTAAAAGTACCCCGAAGGACACGAGCAAGTCTAATATATTATTTATGAACAATACGAAGAGTCAAACACATAACTACGTGTCCATATCAAAATATGACATGCACAAAGTCCCGGAGAAAAAACTCCCAAATCAACATGTATCACCAAATTATTGGGATACGACCTACACGTACCCAATTGTGGAGATGACACTAGCCACAAACAGAAAAACACATGTCAAATTGATCTATAGGACCAATTGACAAACACAACGAATGTCAATATCGGAATTCTCCCAAAATTGACACAAAAAGCATCATAACTTTCTCAATAGACCTCCTACGAACTCAAATCCAAATCCTATGGGTAGCCTATGCATATAGGTTAATTTCTCATGGTTAATTCTCATATTCAAAACCAAAATTAAGGGGGAAAACTGAATTGTACCTATTGGGAGATTGATTCCCAATGAAACCTCCAAAATTGGTAAAATTGGCTTTCAACTTGTAGATCCTTGCTCCTCTTTGTGGATTCTTGCTTCCTCTTTCTAGATTCTTACTCTACTAGTCTCCAATGATGATTTGAGAATGAATTAGGGAGAAATTTGGTAGGAATTGGTGGAATTTGGTTGAGAAAAATTCTAGATCTAGATTTGGAATGAAAAATGAAGAGAGAGAAAGTTTTTATCCCCTTTATATAGGCCTCACTTGCCCCCTCCCTCAAGCTACTATGTAAAGTCTAAAATATCCCTTGCAGCCTCTCATGAAGAAATTAATTAAGGAGGGAAGGTTCTAGTCTAATGGGTTTAACTTAATTAATTCATCCTCCTAATGAATGAGCTTACTATTGGGCTCAATTCTAACTAGAATAAAATGTTGGTCCATAGATCTAATCTAAACTAGTTAGGTCCACTAACACTGTCACACTCCAGTCCCAAAATACCGAGAGACTAGACATGTGGCAATGGCCAGCAGCACACACCGATGGACAAACCCAATTTAATGGATCCATTAGGGCATACTTAAGCTGTAAAATCAAGTCTACAACAATATGGCACTACTAATCTCATCCATACAAGATATAAAAATATGATCCACAGAATAAATAAGGAATGTAAATCATCAGCTAGTCTCAACAGAGTGCTTCGGGGAACAACCCGATAAATCTCTAATACAATGGTTCAACAGACCAGAATATAAATGACTGAAATAAATAAATACTGAGCATGAAACATGGATGCTCAGGAAAAGTCTTCAGCTAATACCTCGTCCTCGAATGGCGGTACAGCTCCTGGGTCAGCTCCTGCTGTGATCCCGTATACCTCGGGATAGATCTCGTCTGTAAATCCTGGGGACATAATCCGGATCCAGGTCCTCAGGGGACATAGCAAGGTACAAAAAAGCTCAAGCCAAAATAAATACAGTGCAGAAATTAAATAGAATAAATAGGGCAAGTATGTAAACATCTGTGTGAAATGCAAGAGAAAATATCAATAGTACTCAGGTTGAAACAACTACAAGCTCTGTGTAGGGGAGCCGGTAGCAGTGGTATCATGTGGTGGCCTAGCTCAGCGGGAGACTGAGTACCCGGCATAATATAGTCAACCTGTAGCCTGTGGGTCTCTCCAGCAATAGATGGAACAATAAGGGAAATACTAAATAACCAGCTAAGTGATATGCAAGATGATAGCAGCACTAGAACTCAGGCTGAAGCCACTACAAGCTCTGTGTCGGGGAGCCGGTAGTAGCAGTAATAATGAGTAATGGGCCAAGCTCGGCTTCAGAGTCTTGTGCCTCACAATAATAGGGGTGTATATATATATGTTCAGCCTGTAGCCTGTGTGTCTCCCTCCACCCAATGTAACCACGTATTTCATGACCATGACGTCTCATGTCCATGTCAGCGGGATCATAACTAATGCAATAAGTCATAATGTCTAGGAATATAATATCTCTGTCAAGTCCTGTATCCTATACAGAATCACCACGAATATCTCAGGAAGATCCTGTCTCATGAACAGTGTCAAGTGTCCTGGGTCAAAGTGTACTTGGTAAGACAAGTACGAGAAGATAAAGTGTCACGAATATCCATCTCTAGATGACAATACCCAACACCGCGTACGGTGTTGGCACCCGACTAATAATCGGACGCTAAGTATGTCACACGGTCCTAGGTTAAGCATGTACAGCAATATAAATGAAGCAAGGAAAATATGTAACAATACTGCAGAGTTTGGCAAGGTACACTTGCCTGGTGTCCGAATACCAACAGTCGTCCCTGTATCAGTAGATCCTGTGGGTACTCCTCCAAAAGCTGAACAGGGCTCCGTGAAATTTGAATTCTCGTGTTCGAGCGTCTCCTTCGTGTCCTAGACGTGTTCGAGTCTCTGTATCCACGGTACGGTTGCTGTATCCGACACGAACTGTATCCTGCGTGCTAGGGTTTCTGTTCAGGGACTGCGGTGGCCGAAGCGGGGAGTCTTCGGTCGAGGCTGCTGTTGCGGGTCTCCTACGAGGTCGACGGAGCTGAGGAGGGCGCTGACTCGGGGAGACATCGAGGCGGAGGAGGGTTCGAGGAGCTGCTGACCGGCTGCGGGGCGGAGGCCTTGGCGGAGGAGCTGCGGCTCGGGGTCGGCGGGGCAAGGGCGCTGCTCAGGTGGCCGGGGGCGGTTGTCGACGAGGCAGAGTCGGGGAAGAGGGGGATGAGGTGGAGGAGTTAGGGCTGAGGAGCGCTGGAGGCACGGCGGGCGTCGGAGAGGCGATTCGTCGAGGGCGGAGCGGGGATCGACGAGGGTCGGGTGGCGCCGGTGGTGGGAGATGGTGGTCGAGGGGAGAGAGGGCGGTGGAGATCGGCGAGGGCGGAGCGGAGGTGATGGAGACGAGGGTCGACGAGAGGAGGATGAGGGGAGGTGAAGGAAGGGTCGAGCGGGGTTCAGGCCTGGGTCGGCTGCGGCGAAGGATTGGCGTGGACAAGGCTGATGCGGCGCCGAAAACTCGCCGGAGGGATCAGGACAGGGGTGGCGCTCGGTTAGGGTTAGGTCAGAATTTAGGGATTAGGGATTTGTTAATTAATTTTCTTTTTCTTTTTGTTTGTGGAGGAAAACTAGGAAAACATATATTTATACATGCAGAAATTAGACTAGGGTTTGACCTAGGATTTGGGCTGGGTCAACGCTCCTTGGGCTTGGCTTCGGCTCACATGGGGATGTTGGGTGTTTGGCACAGGTTTAATTCGGTTTAATTCTATATCAGTTTTCAGGGCTTTAAAATTGATTTCGGAGTCCAATAAATTCACATAAAATTATCCTATGTTCGGTTTTCCATTTTACACCATAAAATATTATTTTCATAATATTTTAATAGTAATTAATAGCAAATAAAAATCATTTAATTACCAAGATCCTAGGTTTTAATTACAGAAAAACCCAGAAAATTATGAAAAAAATTATGAAAAAATCTAATTTAATAATTACTAAAAATCAGGGGGCTTACAATCTACCCAACTTATAAAAAATTTGTCCTCAAAATTAAAATATGGTAGGGTTCTCTCTATCCAATCTCACTTGATTACAGTCTAAAGGATCCCTCTCAAGTGAACATTGCGGTCTCTACCCAACTTAGAATTTACCCATCTATCATCTAAGGCTATACATCTATAAAGCTATGCCCCAACTTATTTAATCATGTTATTGAATCCTCAAGTCTTTAACACCAAACATATCACCTATGATATGCCCTTAATCATATATAAAAGGGTCATCAACAATGCGACCGGCCTGTGGGGTATATCTAGTACTGTCTATATATCCAACTTATACCAAGCACGCGGTTTCGTCTTTCCGAAATAAGGGAAGACGAAGATCAATAATAAAGAGTTCAAGGGTGCGGTAATAGAATAGAAGTATCAGGATCAAGGCATTTAACGAATTCAAATGGGATTTGTCCAGACAATTATGGATTAAAATCCTATTATGGTAATCCTTTATTCGCATGCTCGTATTAGTACAGTTATGTAACTGATACGATATGCTCAGACATATCTAGAGGGCAAGTATACTAGTCAACTATATATCTCAATCCACGTAAAGTAGTCGTGCAAAGAGCGAACCAAAATACACTAAGGTTGATCAGACCGTAATACACTGATTCTGAATAGACAATTGTATTAGTGTGTCAACCCAATAATATATATGTCATGAACAAGCTCGATAAAAGGATAAGCTTGCAAAATTAGGCTATCATATAGCAGCATAAGTCAAGGTAGTATATGAGTACGCTAGATGAGGATGGAAGGAGGTACAACTTAATTCAAGTTCACAAAATAACACAAAATAAGCATAATAACAAAAGACTCTATAATCTCTACAGTTATCAATTATAAGCAAGTTTAAAATTACATAGGTTAAGGCTGAGGTCACGAACCAATAGGCACGAGATAAAACAAATCTATAAACAGATAACTACAAAAAATTACGCGCATTAGCTACTCCATGGGTCTGCACGTCTTCCAAAGTCATCGCTGGAGCTGGTTCACGTTCTTGCAGTTGATTCCTCTACTGCTTAGCTTACTGGAAGAGTGCTGCTTGTGGCATCAAAGGTGGCCTCGGTTGATACCCTCCTCGAGCTGGTGGTAGGACTCCTTCAACTTTCGTTTACGGTGCTTCTAATGCTGGAGAGGCTGGCGTCGGTGCTGGTGGCATTAGCGCTCTTTCTCGACGTTCAGGGCATTCCTTCAATAAATGCTGACTGGATTCGCAAGCTAAGCATAATTTCCTTTTTTGTCTGCACTCGTTCTCTATATGGCCTCGCCTGCGACAATATGGACAGACAGGTAGTACTTGCGAAGATGCTTCTGGTGGCTGATGCATGTGAGAACTCTTTGCAATTTCTTCTTGTGGTGCTCCGGTTGGTGCTGATGTGGTGGGTTGATGAATCATCACTGCTTTCTCTCGACGTTCAGGGCAATCCCTTACCGAATGCTTTTTGGATCCGCAAGATAAACATCGTCCCAATCTACGTCGGCATTCTTTAGCGAAATGGCCTACCTTGCCACAGTAGTGACAAGTAGGAAGAACTAAGGCTCTTGATGCTGCTCTCGGTGGTGGATTCATCTGTGGTTGCTTTGCAACTCTTTTCTGTTGTGCTTGGTCTGGTGTTGATGCATACGGCCGCTTCTGGCTGGACTCTATCCTTGTGTTGCAATCCATGGCATGTGCGATAGTAAGAACGTCCGTTGCAACGGAGCTGATTAACTTTCGTAACTCTGAGCTGAATCTATCGATGAACTTCTCCGCTTGGATCTGCTGAGCTTCTTTCTGAACCTTCTGATGGGCTTGCATTATCGCGTAGAACATTTGTTGTTCGTCCATAGCCTGCCCTTGTGGAACGGTAGGCATTAGTGGAGACAACTGCATCGATGGTGGAACGTTATCTTTCTGGATTCTCGAGGTATGCTGACTTGCTGGACTACGTTGTTGTGATAATTGACCTGCACCAACTGGTGTCACTTCATCTTCGTGGGTAACCACAACACCTTGTGGTGTTCCTGGATGAGTCTCTTCGCTGATTTGGGGATTCATTTCTCTGCAACCAAAATAAACTATAAGGGCGCTCAGGAATCAAGGCAGGATACGAGTCAAGAAATTAATTTGAATCCGATATAAATATCAAGAACGTTTCAAGCAAGTGGATGAGATCCTAAAAACTTATCCTATTCTTATTGCAGGCTTGCTCGGTCCCTAAGTTGAAACCGAATAATTTAGTCGTTGACATGCATGGGCCACCACAAAAACCATGTCACGCCCCAGTCCCAAAATACCGAGGGACTAGACACGTGGCAATGGCCAGCAGCACGCACCGATGGACAAACCCAATTTAATAGATCCATCAGGGCATACTTAAGCTGTAAAATCAAGTCTACGACAATATGGCACAACTAATCTCATCCACACAAGATATAAAAATATGATCCACAGAATAAATAAGGAATATAAATCATCATCTAGTCTCAACAGAGTGCTTCGGGGAACAACCCGATAAATCTCTAATATAATGGTTCAACAGACCAGAATATAAATGACTGAAATAAATAAATGCTGAGCATGAAACATGGATGCTCAGAAAAAGTCTTCAGCTAACACCTCGTCCTCGGATGGCGGTACAGCTCCTGGGTCAGCTCCTGCTACGGTCCCGTATACCTCGGGATAGATCTCGTCTATAAATCCTGGGGACATAATCCGAATCTAGGTCCTCAGGGGACATAGCAAGGTACAAGAAAGCTTAAGCCCAAATAAATGCAGTACAGAAATTAAATAGAATAAATAGGGCAAGTATGTAAACATCTGTGTGAAATGCAAGAGAAAACATCAATAGTACTCAGGTTAAAACAACTACAAGCTCTGTGTAGGGGAGCCGGTAGCAGTGGCATCATGTGGTGGCCTAGCTCAGCGGGAGACTGAGTAGCCAGCATATTATAGTCAACCTGTAGCCTGTGGGTCTCTCCAGCAATAGATGGAACAATAAGGGAAATACTAAATAACCAGCTAAGTGATATGCAAGATGAGAGTAGCACTAGAACTCAGGCTGAAGCCACTATAAGCTCTGTGTCGGGGAGCCGGTAGTAGCAGTAATAATGAGTAATGGGCCAAGCTCGGCTTCAGAGTCTTGTGCCTCACAATAATAGGGGTGTATATATATATGTTCAGCCTGTAGCCTGTGTGTCTCTCCCCACCCAATATAACCACGCATTTCATGACCATGATGTCTCATGTCCATGTCAGCGGGATCATAACTAATACAATAAGTCATAATGTCTAGGAATATAATATCTCTGTCAAGTCCTGTATCCTATACAGAATCACCACGAATATCTCGAGAAGATCATGTCTCATGAACAGTGTCAAGTATCCTGGGTCAAAGTGTACTTGGTAAGACAAGTACGAGAAGATAAAGTGTCACGAATATCCATCTCTAGATGACAATACCCAACACCGCGTACGGTGTTGGCACCCGACTAATAATCTGATGCTAAGTACGTCACACGGTCCTAGGTTAAGCATGCACAGCAATATAAATGAAGCAAGGAAAATATGAAACAATACTGCAGAGTTTGGCAAGGTACACTTGCCTGGTGTCCGAATACCAACAGTCGTCCCTGTATCAGTGGATCCTGTGGGTACTCCTCCAAAAGCTGAACAGGGCTCCGTGAAATCTGAATTCTCGTGTCCGAGCGTCTCCTTCGTGTCCTGGACGTGTCCGAGTCTCTGTGTCCACGGTACGGTTGCTGTGTCCAACACGAACTGTATCCTGCGTGCTAGGGTTTCTGTTCAGGGACTGCGGTGGCCGAAGGCGGGGAGTCTTCGGCCGAGGCTGCTGTTGCGGGTCTCCGGCGAGGTCGACGGAGCTGAGGAGGGCGCTGGCTCGGGGAGACGTCGAGGCGGAGGAGGGTTCGAGGAGCTGCTGACCGGCTGCGGGGCAGAGGCCTTGGCAGAGGAGCTACGGCTCAGGGTCGGCGGGGCGAGGGCGCTGCTCAGGTGGCCTGGGGCGGTTGTCGACGAGGCGGAGTCGAGGAAGAGGGGGATGAGGCGGAGGAGTTAGGGCTGAGGAGCGCTGGAGGCACGACGGGCGTCGGAGAGGCGATTCGTCGAGGGTGGAGCGGGGATCGACGAGGGTCGGGTGGCGCCGGTGGTGGGAGATGGTGGTCGAGGGGAGAGAGGGCGGTGGAGATCGGCGAGGGCGGAGCGGAGGTGATGGAGACGAGGGTCGACGAGAGGAGGATGAGGGGAGGTGAAGGTCGGGTCGAGCGGGGTTCAGGGCTGGGTCGGCTGCGGCGGAGGATTGGCGTGGACGAGGCTGATGCGGCGCCGGAAACTCGCCGGAGGGATCAGGACAGGGGTGGCGCTCGGTTAGGGTTAGGTCAGAATTTAGGGATTAGGGATTTGTTAATTAATTTTCTTTTTCTTTTTGTTTGTGGAGGAAAACTAGGAAAACATGTATTTATACATGCAGAAATTAGACTAGGGTTTGACCTAGGATTTGGGCTGGGTCAACGCTCCTTGGTCTTGGCTTCGGCTCACATGGGGATGTTGGACGTTTGGCACAGGTTTAATTCGATTTAATTCTACATCGGTTTTCAGGGCTTTTAAACTGATTTCGGAGTCCAATAAATTCACAGAAAATTACCCTATGTCCGATTTTCCATTTTACACCATAAAATATTATTTTCATAATATTTTAATAGTAATTAACAGCAAATAAAAATCATTTAATTACCAAGAGCCTAGGTTTTAATTACAGAAAAACCCAGAAAATTATGAAAATAATTGTGAAAAAATCTAATTTAATAATTACTGAAAATCATGGGGCTTACTAACACAAGTCCAAAAATGATCTAACATGCTAACAATAAATAAATAAATATTCAACATGCACGATATTTAATTAATTTTGTCCTCAAAATTTAAGGGTGACCGTACTCCTTCTAGGTCAAACCCCCGGCAATCATAGTCTAATAAGGTGTTATCTAAAATCACATAAAGAACAATACTATGCAAAGAACAACATGCATGGTCATGGTCTCCGTCTGTCTTATTACTGCTGTCTCCGTCAGGGTATTCTATAGCTACACTAACTATACAACACAAGCATTCAAAAGGTACTAAAGAAGCAATCAATCAAAATAGATGGAAGGAATAGAAAGAAAGAACTGAACTCGCTAACCCATCACCTGTAGTATCGTCTCCTCGACCGTTATCATAAATTCTCTGCCCTGCCGAGGTAACTCTCTCTGCGGGTGATGAGGAATCTGCGGTGCTACGGTGGCCTAACTCAACCTCTCTGCCCTCGATCTTTATCTTGGCTTAGACGTTGAAGGGTCCAGAGACAATCCTTCACCATATGCTCCATTGAACCACAATGTAAGCACGCTCCAAATCTCTTTCGGAATGCAACGAAACATGCGCCATTGGATCAATGGTATTACGCTGGTCCCATGACCCAAGTTTTACGCAATTATGAGATAGTTGACCGAACCGCCTATTCGCAGGCCCCATAAGTTGACTTGACGGGCAAAATTTTGATCGGCTAACTGGAATCCAAAATTGGATATACCGTTGAGTTCGTATCATCGTTTAGGATTTATTTGACCTATCATTTGTCCCATTTAGAGACCTTTTCCTCTGACACGTATTTTGGTGTAAAGTGGGCTATATATGGATACCACTTTGACCCGAAGTTACCTTTTTGTCCCAGTGATCAAATTGGACGAAAGGGTAGTATTTTTTTACTATCTCTCTTATTCTATAAATGTTAGTGACGTTTATTTCAGCATCCGGAGACGTTTATACATCTTTCTCTCTTTGTGCTACTATTGACTTGACGTATTCACTACCGGGACATTGTCTAAACTTTGCTCGGACACCAGGCAAGATACCTTGCTATATTAACTGTCAATTTATTTTTATTTTAGTTTATTTTATTGTTGCCTAATTTATTTTCATATATAAACTGTGCGTCTAAGTTGACTTGGGTGCAACGACGGTGTTCATCGTCTTTCATCATTTTTATTTATTATATGCATGTTGACTTAGTTTTAGCGGACTACCTTCTACTTGTGGGATATTTGTATATCTTCTTGGACCATGACATACAATGACATGAGTTGTGATATTCTATTAGGGGCACGGACTACGTAACCGACTGCTCATCGATACGTAAGAAACGTGTGACGGTTAGAAATATAACTATTATGACTATTGTATTAGAACCTCATACAGTTACAACACTGAAAATGTTGTGGATATGACTTGGTCAGTGTGGGGATAAGGGGGAGGATAATCATTGTGTGTATGGGATACCAAATCGGTGGCCTTAGTATCCGGATGGAACTTTGGTGATTATTATATCAGATACCCTCTGACCTCACTGGACATTATAGATGTTTAGAGCATACGACTGTATTGCAGTATATATATAGGATGTGATGAGAATCCGACAATCCCACTCATGTGTATGAAGGTTGTCTTCTAAATTGCACATTAGATGGTTAGAACACCCTTTGCATATTTATTTACTTATTGCGGTTTATATAACTTGCTTCTATGTATCTTGTTATGTCCCTTTGAGGATCTGGTCCCTTTCCAGGTATAGACGACCAGGATTATTCACAGGAGTATGGACCGATATCTAACACATCATTCTCTGTCGAGGAGGTCTTACCCTCTGAGTACCCATGACTACTTCATAGCTGAGGGATCTTTTAGCTGTTGTTTCTTTATTTGACATTTATTTTATATTGGAGTTCTGACCTCCTCTATCATTTTAGTTGATTTAGTTGATTGGTAGTGGATTTGTCTCCACCTGACTATTATTTCTTTTACTACTTCGTACTTGAGACTTTTAGTTATTTATTTTGATATTCCTTTACTTGTGCCTTTCGATGAGATATAGATGTCTGTGACTATGTTGACAATATATGTACCACTTCTGAAATATTTATTCATTTACAGCGTACATGTTTGTTATAATTTTTTCCCAACATATTGGAGTGTCATATACATAGGGCTAGCATGCTACGTATTCCTAGTCCTACGTATTTTGGGACTGGGATGTGACATCTATTCTATTTATTGAGTCCATACGATCAATGATACCTAATCAACAAAGATAAGTTAAAACAAATAAAATTCTTGTTAGAATCATAGAACTGCTAATATGCTTGTTCAAGATAGATAATTACATGCTCCTTATTATATGTTGCACAAAGAAAAGTATATAGAAAACCTCATATGGTTTAAAAGTGATCGATAAGAAAGAATAGACCTATGACTCTATGGAAAAAAGCAAAGACATAAATAGATGCATATTGTTCAACTATTACAATTATAATATTTTATTTGATAGAATGCATATTATGCATCTGTCTCAGACAACTTGTACACAAGGTAATAGTCTCTCAATTTATTCCTGGGACATTGGAAATTGTTCACCCTAGGAGATATTGTGATGGCACCCAGAGGCAGTAAAGTCCTCGCGATCATGGGGGTTTCGTGTCTATTAGTGAAGATCTGAGCCATGAGTCATATTTGCTAATCATTGAAATTCACCCGTGGACCACCATGTAGTTAGGTCGCATGCATATGATAAGATTATTGCAAGCCTAACATTTGATGCAAAGACGGACACACACACACACACACAAATTGTGCCAATATTTGTCTATTGCAGGGACATAAGTCGGTCGTGGGTAAAAATCACTACATAAGTGATATATCTATTGTTTACGTTTCTTACTATGAATTATTAAAAAGAACCTAGACAAGTAGAGAGATTACTTAATAATAGTTGCTTGCTTCACATATTTACTAAGTGTTGATTTCATGTGAGTTCGGTTATGACCGCTCACTAGTATGTGATATGTACTAACCCACGTTTTTGGGCATTCTTAGGTAGCGAGAGACATGAGGGTATTCAGAGGCTCTAGAAGCTCGTCCAATGTAGTGGAACCTTATTCGACGCCTAGAAGTTTTAATTAGTTTAGCAATTTCTTATTGATGGTGTTTTATATTTTATTTTAGTAAAGGGATACGATGCATGTGCATTGTGGCTATTTTCTGTTTCAAAAAAAATTATAAGCCAAGTATGGCATTTTAAGTTGGCTAGCAAGCATACTTTGTAATCCTATTTCAAGTTATCAATAAAAGAAGTGTTTTTTTCCTGTTTCAATATCATAATTTGGTTTTAATTTGGTCTTCTGTATTTAAATTCCGCTAGTTCTGTATCTATTCAGTCTATTTTGTTTTTGTGCAAGACCATACCTTGCACAAGTGCAACATAGGCTTGTATAACATCACGCCCAGTGGTGACTTTACGGTCACCTGGGATCGGGACATAACATAATGGTATCAGATAACGACTTTATGTCATTGTTTCCTTTAATATCATTTTAAAAACTAAATATGTATCTTGTTTATTTTGAAAGTCCCGATTTGAGAGTATGAAAACCAATGTCACATACAGTAAGTCCATAATATGTTATGAGACTAATGAAAGCTAGAAAATTAGTAAAGACAAACAAAGATGGCACTTTGTGAGCATCGGGCTCGATCGACTAATGGAAAAGTTGATGGCTTTGTTCAAAACCTTGTGGAAGCAAGCTGAGGCTCGGAGCATGGCACAACAAAAATAGCTTGACTCTTTGACACAACTAGTAACCACGCTGGCAGCCAACTGTGACACTTATGACAGCCACGACGATAGCGAATCGAGAAGTTGGGTTAGTGGAAGTTGACGAACCTCAGCAAACGACCAAGAAGTCTACCTTTAAAGGAGCAGAATTCCTGAAGATGAACCCTCTTTGAGGTTAGAGTAGCACCATATAAGGTGGTGGATTGGATCGCATAAACGAAAGGCTTGTTTGAGTTTGTTGGAGTTCTAGCATCCAAAAGAGGTTACGAGCATATGACTGGTGGGAAGTCAAGAAGCACCAGATGTCCAGATGGCAGAATCACTTGGAAAGTATTTAAGAAAGCATTTCTGGAACAATATCTTCCTCTAGCCATAGAAAAAAGAAAGATGAGTTTGTGGGACTTGCGCAAGGGAACATGTCTGCCAAAGATTATGAGTTCGAATTTTCTAAACTTCTGAAGTTTGATAGCTCCATGATACTAGACGAGAAGGCCAAGATGCATATATTTGTGAAAGGCCTGAATAATGAAATGTGAAAAGATGTTCTGGATCGGGAATGCAAGTCATACTCTAAGTCTTTTGAGGTAGTAGTACAAATGGAGCAGTTTAACCCACGAAGTGCTCAGATGAAAGTACAAACTAGTCGCAACCCTCTAGCCAAAATATACCATAATGGGGAAAGAAAGGTCAAAGGAGAACAACACCATGGAGTGGAGTGCAGCTTCTGCGGTCGACATGGTCACACCAATGAAACTTGTCATTCTTTTAATAGGGAGTGCTTCAACTTCGGACAACAAGGCCATGTGATCCAAAATTGTCCAACCAAGAGGCATGTGCCACTGAATCGTAATGATAAAGTAGGGTGTGGGCAGAATTAGAATCCAGTACCGCTTCCAGACAACCGACATAATGAACAGTAGCGGAGGCCCAAAGTTTACAACCTACATATTGAGCGTGAAGGCGCCCATAATGTTGGTGAGTCTATTCTTTAAGTTTCGGGGATAAATTTTTTTCTTAGTGGGATATTATGTATTGTCCCGCTCATGGCGGTGCATTGAATATAGGCTAGACCTTGCCAGTTAATATAAAATTATATTAAAAAAACCTTGCTGGTATCGATTGATCAGGACTTACTTATTGATATTATTCCAATTGATGGATTTGGATCTGATGGCTTAGTCCCAAAATGCAGTGAATTGTGCTTTGCGAAGGGTCTCTATATAAGAGCTTCTTCCTATCCTTTTTGTTGTTATTTTGTTAGACGTTTTTGTTGCTTGGTTTTGATACATGTATTTTCGTGTCGTTTTCGATTATTGGTTTTTATTGGTCGCTTTCATCGAATTTTACATTCTTTTTGAATATTGAGAGAAGGCAATCGAAGTATGCTGATCAAATATTGCTGCAATTTTAGGACACATAGGAGAGGCGTGATTGTTGCATAAAGCTCATCTTTCTCTCAGATAGATTCATTTTAGTGAGATATTTTGACTGGGCGATCCTTTATCTATCTTAACGCATTAACAAAAGATTTTTGTATATTCTATTTGTTGCATCCGTACGATCAATGATATCGTAATCAACAAAGATAAGTTAAAATAGATAAAATTCATGTTAGAATCATAGAACTGTTATTATGCTTGTTCAAGAAGATAATTACATGTTTCTTATTGTATTCTATACAAAAAAAAAGTATATAAAAAATCTCAAATGGTTTGAAAGTCATCGATAAGAAAGAATAAAGCTACTGCTCTATGGAAAGAAGAAAAATACATAAATAAATACTTGTTGTTCAACTATTGCAATTGTATTATTTTATCTGATAGAGTGGATATTGTGCATTGGTCTCAGATAATTTGTGCACAAGATAATAGTCTCCCGATCGGTTCCTGGGGACTGGGAATCGCTTGACCTAGGAGATATTGTGATGGCACCCAGAGGCAGTAAAGTCCTCGCGATTAGGGCGGTATCATGTCTATTAGTGAATAGCTGAACCATGAGTCACAGATACAAGCCTAATATATTGCTTATGTTTCTTACGATGAATTGTTAAAGAGAAAAACTACTAGAGAGGTCCTTAATAATAGTTACTTACTTCACATGTTTACTTAGTGTTAATTTCAGGTGAGTTTGATTTCAGCCGTTCACTAGTAAACGATATGTACTGACCTACGTTTGTAGGCATCCCTAGGTAGCGAGAGATATGAGAGTATTCAGAGGCGTTAGAAGCTCGTCCAATCTAGTGAAACCTTGTTTGACGTCTCAAAATTTTTAGTTCAAATATAGCAGTTTCCTTCAGAGGGTGTTTTATCTTTTATTTTAGTAAAGGGATATAATATATGAACATTGTGGATATTTTTTATTCCAAAAAAATGTATGCCAAGTATGGCATTTTGAGTTGGCTAGCAAGCATACTTTGTAATCTTATTTCAGGTTATCAATAAAAGAAGTATTTTGTTTTTGTCTCAATGTCATAATTTGGTTTTCTAAATTTAAATTCTACTGCTTCTGTATCTATCCAGTCTAGCTATTTTACTATTGTGCAAGGTCATGTCTTACAAAAGCGTAACTTAGGCTTTGTACGACATCATGCCCAATACTGACTTTACGATGCTTTGGGATCAGGACTTGACACTCAATATCCGTGTTGAAAGGATCGTCGTCTAACCAAGTTATGGTCCAGAATGGTTTGTGGCGCCAGTGACCTTCATATAGTTAGGCTATATACTACTATCATTCTCCTTGCATGCATATCAGAATATTTGTAGGGACTAATGCACAACACACTTATATTTTAGAAGGCTAACTATTGTATTCTATAGGGACACCCTTATGATACATTATTTTTAATTTATTATAGATGATATCGTTGTATTGACAGTGAATGATGGTAAGTATAGGGTAAGATCAACTCTGTTGCGTGATACTTTTATGCTTATGAACACATGTATGCTAATGAATATGTAACTGATCCTAAGGAAAGATTAGAAAGATAATATATATTTGCATGTACTCACTTAATCTATAACGATCCGCTCTGCTCCACTCATCTCAACAAGATGAAGTGTTGGCGCAATGACGTTCAGAGATAGCTTATTCACCAGTTCGCTCGGAGTCCCACTCGGCCGAGGTGAGTCCTTGTTCAGGTGGGTGGCTTCAGTGAACCTGTCTTTGCTTGACCTTCACACTTAAAAATATAGACGATACATGTTAGTCGCTAAGCAAATTACATAATTCATGCTAATAAAGAGATAAACCAACCTATATATGGAAATAATCCTATCGTACATTTTATTGTATAGAACATGGAAAGAAATCTGCTACTAGAAATAGAATATCGTACTTCTATTTTAGATTTATTCATGTAGAATTTCTTATGTTTCAAGTAGACTATCTTGCATGCTAACATAGTATTCAACTTGTGTACTATTGCAATGCTTGTCACGTAGACTATACCACTGTTTTGGACCACTTCACGAAACATGATTCATTCAGTTTAGACAGAAAGACTATCAAGTAGATTTTCTGAGTCATAAATAAAAACATAAATTTTTTTTGGGACTATTAGGTAACTAAGGCAGTCCCTAAACCAGGGAGCTGCAGAAAGAAAGAAATAGAAGAGATAGCTCTGGAAGCTCAGTTTGTTCAGAAAATAAATGGCTCGGGGAGCACGTAGTAAAGTTGAGAAAGAGAAGTAAAGTAAAGAAAGATAAAAAAGAGACTTGCATGGTTACGAAAAACTCGTGCACGAGGTATGGGATTCCTCGGACGATCTTTGGGGCACTGGAATCGTACCTGCCTAGGAGGAATCGAGGTATTGCGAACCTTGCCATGGGAATGCGACTGACCATGGGTATCGCACAATATTAGTAATTCGAGACCTGGCGGTGTGAATCGTGCTCACTCAAGAAGGCGAATTGAATTATCAGTGTATAAAATGGCTTGTGGTGTCAGTGACCTTTTCATATATATTAAGTCAGCTCGCTAGCGGCAACCCACGTGCGAGTCAATGGATTGAGGCAATTAATGGATGCACGATACACCATACATTTAAAGAATGGATGTATGGTACATTATATAGTTCGATCATATCATGCCTGTCGCAGCGACACGTTTAATATACTAAGAATTTTATATGGTATGTACTTCATTTCATCAAATATGCTTGGTTAACATTATTGCATCGCTTGGATAGGGAAGGCCGGATGGTAAAAAATGGTAAAATGAACTCAGTTATTTGTTGCATAACACTCTTTATCTGAGACACAATTATGCTTTATATTTACTATGCCATGAAACTAATCCTAAGGCAAGATTAGAAAGACAACATAATGAGTTGGTGCACATAACTTAATGAACGTGTTGGTTTTGTTGAGTGGACGAGATCCCTCCCCACCAGTGCATTCACTGTACTGATAACCCACCCGATTTCTTGCAGGGTGTAGGAGCAGTTAGTTCGGTACGGAGTTCCTTTCGTGCACACTAAGGCATGGAGTCTCTGGAACCTTAGAGCGTTGCAACTAGAGCTGAAGCACTTATACATGACATAATGTATGGAATATCACCATCCAGTATACTCAGTATCAAAGTTGTAAGCCGTTTGGCATAATTTCATTGTAATAAGAGAGAGAGAGAGAGAGAGAGAGAGAGAGAGAGAGAGAGAGAGAGAGCTCTTGAGTGATTGTAATATTCGGCCTAGTGTTGTTGTAACCTTGTTCAATATAAAAAGATTAATTTTATTTTATACTTGTATTTATTCACTTTTCTGCTTGGGGACTATTTGTGTGACTTTGTAACTTAGCGCTTTAAATCACTCGTTTCGGTGCTTGCCTTGTTCGAACGTAACTTAGGCTCGAGAGGCATCACGTCCAGCGAGGATGTTCAGTCCTTCGGGATCGGGGCATGACATAATCAACGTGTCAGTTTTAGCTGAGTTGGCTAGAGGCCTCTCACCAGTGCATTTTTCAATGTACTGACTCTCCACCTGATCTTCTCAAGTGCAAAATTTATTTGGATGTAATGAGACGTTGGAGCTCAGTTGACAATTTGTAGTTGTTCGGGCGAAGATGATTTTTTTTGTATATAAAAGACATAATTTATGGAATATCGTTGTTTTTTAGTTTCTTGAGTTGTAAGTCATGTGGCATGTTTCAATGTTTTGAAAGCGAGTGCTTGTAATCGAGTTGTTCTTTTGGCTTTGAGCCATTGTAATTATCCTGCAATATTAACAATAAAGAGAATAAGTTTTTTATATCTTGTGTCCATTCAACTTTTATATTTATTTTTGTTGCAATGACTGTGTTTTAAGATATTTTTATCAACCGTGGTTGATTTTATCTTGTACAAGTACAATTTAGACTTGTACGACATCACACCTAGTGGCACCTTTCGGTTCTGCTGAACTGGGACGTAACAGTTTGGGAACGAGCTTGGAAAAGAAAACTAGGGTTTGGTATAGTTAGGCCTCCAAAATCAAATAAAAATAAATTATGGTGCCTTTAGGACTGCTTTTGGAGTTAATAAAATTCTATTTATAATTCTAAAACTTCGTGACTGCAATGAAACTCCATTTATGTTAACAGAGTTTCATAGTTTCAAATATTAGTTTAAAATAACCAAACTCTAAAATAAACCTAGTTCTGTTTAGCAAACTTTGTTCGCAAAAGAAACATATATTGTTCCAATGGGAAGATCGAGTAATTTTTAGTTTTTATTTTCACATATAAGTACCCCTAACTACTATAATTGTAAACCAGTCCCCAAATTGTATTATTTACTTAAAACTCTCAAATAAGAAAGTAAGTTTAAAGACCCTATCCTATGTCAAAATAAAAAAATTACCTACATTATTTAATTAATAGTAAAAAAATGTATTTATCATCATCTTCTTCCTCCATTCATCTTTCCTCCTTTATTTTCTTCTCCACTTCAAAAATCATATTTCTCTATTTTTTTTCCTCAATAACCTAATCTTTCTACCCCTCCTCCATTCTCTCTTATACTCCTCATTCTCCTCTACAACTATAAACAATCATTCAACTCATCCCTCCACCAGCCTTAATTATTATCAAATCATTGTTCCTATAATAAGACTAACTCTCATAGCAATGGCCAACAATGAACTCCAAGAATATTTGGGTCCCAAACTCCGGGGGTTATCGCATATCCAAGTTGCATACTAAGATTAGGTAGGACATCCAATACATAGATCTAGAAAATAAAATGCATATTCAGTTTCGTGTGGGCTAAGCTTACTAGCTAATCATTTTGTCTTTATTACTTTTGTAACCTTTATATATTGTAAGGCCTAAAGTCATAATAAAAATCTTATTTTACTAGCAGTTTAGTCCATATTTTAAGATGGCATCAAAGAAATAGTGATCATGATCCTTACTCTTTCCAAAATATATTCTAGCAATTTGTTTTCTAAAATCCTAAAATTTTCCCATATCCTCCCTCAAACTTTGACCTTAATCTCCATATTCTTATTCTTCACAAAACCCTAGGTCTAGCTCAAATCTCTTCCTCTCCTACCCCTTGAAACAAAATCCAAGCAACTACTTTTTTTCCTAACAAACAACAACTCAAAAGAGAGCTCTCCCATTCACTTCATTTTTTACTCCCCTTCATTATCTTCCCCAAATCTGCAACCTAAACCGTAACCCTAGCTGCCACAATCCAACATATTCTCTATCCCTTGAACCAAAATCCTAGATCTATGGACCTATCTGTCGCCAACAGTTCTCCTTCATATTTGACCAAACACGTATCTACTTTCGCCGTCTACAGACGACCCTCATCTTTCTCAGTGAGAACTCACCTTCTTCATAAACGATTTATGACGGCGATGAGGTTGTGTTATTCCTCGATGAAATTATGGTCTTCCTTAACGAGGAGGATTTGTTCACGTCTATGTACTTCATCGATGAAGAGGCTCCATTTTCCCTTGACGAGGCCTCCTAAACCTCTTCTTCCTCAATAGCCTCTGATTATTTTTCAAAATAGACGACGATATCCAGTGACTTCTTCTACTTTGATGTCAGGCACGGATCTAGTGCTCCTATTTGGTGAATAAATTCTCTTAAATATGGATTAGTGTGCAATTTGGTGAATACATTTGTCGATATCTCAAAAAAATAAGAAAAAAGTTGAACGATTTTTGTATTAATTGGGGTAGAAAAAAATAAGGTACAAAATAAACTCTAATGCGTAGAGTTCTGGGTACAAAAAAATAGATATGGGCAAGTGTGACGGTGGAGATCAAGTCTGCGGTCGACTTCTTTACTCCGTTGATGGTCCAAAGAAAGAGAATGGTGAGGCCTTCGGGAACTTGAGTATGCAACTTAGTTGATGTCCCTCTTCGGTTGTCTCTGGTCTCCTCCTCTTCTTCTCCCTCTTTTTTCTTTTCTCTATTTTTGTGTGTGTGGGAGACGCCCACTATTTACAGCCAGAGGACCTTGCATGCGCTTGCGTGCGCGGATCTTATGCTATTGTACATAGGCGCATATCGTGATGTGGCTGCCACGTGGCAATTCGAGATCTGGAGTTGCTGGTACCCATAATCCATGTGACACGTGTCATGTCCTGGTTATTTGAAAACCTTAGTTAAGGATAGAAGCATTATCGTATAATAACTCCATCTCATATTGGCACATGATGAGTATTGGTGCATGGGCACACTGGCCTATAAGAACACTGTAGACTGCTTGAAGATCCTATCTGCATAGTAACTCCAACGCATGAAAATACTGCCGCATTGGGGTATTGGGGGTGTTGCCGCATAGGACCTTCATTGCACTGATGATGGCTCATGGTTGTATTTAGTGCATGGCTTTGACTGCCTTCAGCGCATAGATTTTGCTGCCTTCAGCGCATGACTGCGCATGGCCTTGCCTGCCCCTGGCGCATGAATGCGCAGGACTTGGGGCTATGCTTAGCGCATGACTGCGCATGACTTGGGCTACATTTGACGCATGGTATAGATTTTTCCATGCTTTTACAAGACGCCCTTCAAAGTTTTTGAACTTAAATTAAGTTTGTAATACTTTGAATGTAAGCGTGGATGATGAAGGTGCATAGGAGATTTGGTGCATCAGCTTTGTTGGCGCATCTGTTTATTGGTGCATAACATATCCGACCCATGGGTGAGGGTGCTGAGTTGTCTTTCCTAGAGCCCTGAGCTGGCAGATTCACAGCACATGTCATGGGGTTGACCCTTTCTTTAATCTTCCTTAGTCGTGGGTTCATTTATTAAATGCGAGATTTATTCCGCGGTTTTGGTACCCAATTGCTCGAGAAGATTTAGTGGCCATCTTTGCCTATAAATAGGAGCTACGGGAGAGAGAGAATCATTTCTCCTTGTCAAGATGCCTTTGAAATGGTCTGGCTCAGGGAGTCCAATCGAGCGATTCATCGATCCCCTGCCCCTAATGGTTGATCATTTTGTCACGGCGGCCACTTCTGAAGGTAAATAGAAAACCCTTGTCTCCTCTTTCTTAACACTTAAAAACACTAACATACTGTCTATTTTGTATGGGCAAATAATTGCCAAGAACATGTGCAAACGAACCCTACGGCTTGACGCGCATGGCCGTCGCTGAAAGGCCTCGACATGAAGATGCGTTGATGGCTAGAATCCTTCATTAGGCGCATGGGTGACATTGTCTTAGGACGCTCATCGGAAGCATGTGCTGGAAGGCTATGCGCGACCACCCTCCGCATGGATGCAGCTCTCTCTCTTGGAGGACCGTATTTGTAATATGCGTTGTGGCTGGGATGCGCATATATATCAGACTTTTAATCTGTGCGCATAGTGTCCCTGCGCATGTGTAACTTGTTTTTGATTTGCCAGTATCTTTCTTTTTATTGTCTTTATTTCAAGTGTTTTGACTTGTGTGTATACTTGTCATGGAGCAGTTACCTTGGGTCACCCTGGTCATGATGGAGCATGTAAGGATATCATAGGTTCGGTTGTTCATGATGAACAAACGTATTACCTGAAAGATTATTCGTGGTCTTCCAACCTAGCTCACCGTAGCTATTACCCATATATGGGCGCCATGGTTACAGGATTGGGATTAACATCCCAACCGGGACTTCTATGTGCGTCCTTTTACATGACAAAGTTGGGTCCGTTGGCTCAGCTCTATGTTTCAAGCTCCCTTATTATCCATCAGTATGGATTCTTTTTCATGTACTGTGGTTTGTACAGAGGAGCTTGCTAAAGTGATGACCCCAAATGCATTAAGCTGCCGGCTTTATACGCGTTGGTACCAGAAGAAGCACAGAAAGGTCTCCTTCTTTTCTAAATGTACTCGTGATCTTGAATACTAATAAAAATTCTCAATGTAATGGACTTCCATCATATCTACTCGTGATCTTGAATATCAATAAAAATTACATTTTTTTTAAAACTTTTTTGTTGTTGTATGTATCGTGGTTACGAATATTATACCAGAGGTAATATGGACGTAGTATAGTATCATAACTTGTGATAAACAGACCCTAAGACCCTATCAGAGGTAATATGAACATGGTAGGTTAGAGCAATTCTATGAGAAAATCTTGAAGGAGACACCATCTGCGATGGTTGGGACTTTTTGGTGCAAAATCGGTAGGAAAAAAAGTTTGCTTATAGCTGAGTACAATCATGGTGAGGTATTTTGTAGAGAAAAAGAAACGAGTTTGATTAAATATGGACATGACTGTTTTCTCTTTCTCTATTGGGAAAATATGAACAACTCATAGTTCAGAGGTGATGTGAACGTGAACTACTTGTCTTAGAGAATTGTTTGAGGACCTATTATCCATTGCGTATTCGGGACTCCCAAGTACGAATACCAGATTTTTGCCACATATGGTGGAGACAGGCTAAATTACATGCCGAAGAAGAGTGTAGTACATTTTTTTTCGAAAATACATGCCTAGGCGTATTAGTTTTTAGGAAGTTGCCATTGATTGGTATCATTAGCAAGTCACCATTGGGCTTAGTGAGCATGTATGCGCCATTGGAGTAGACTGTCTCTACTATGAAGGGCCCATCCCATTTGGCTTAAAAAATTTCCTCCAACCTGTGGGTCATGACCATCGGTCTTCTAACTGTTAAGACGAGATCGTCGACCTATAATGTCCTTTCTTTTTCCTTTCTGTTGAAGGCCTCAGAAAGTTGTGCTTGATATAACTTAATGCATTGCTGAGCCAAGAGGCATTTTTTATCAAGTTCCTCCAACTCTTGCAAACGCCGACGATGGTTGTCTTCGACGGTTAGCTAGTTGGAGAGAGCTACCCGGAGAGAGAATTTGGATTTCCAGAGAAAGCACAGCTTTGCTTCCGTAGACCAAAGAAAATGACGTGCTTCCTGTCGGAGTTTGGACCATCGTTCGGTAAGCCAATAGACATTCTCTGAGCTTCTCGTTCCAATAATGCTTATTGGACGAAACAAACTTTTTAAGTAGCTTGATTATCGTCTTGTTGAACACTTCTGCCAATCCATTTGTTACTGGGTTATAGGCAGTCGAAGCTATATTTTTATTCGATTTTTATCTCAAAATTAGAAGAAAGTGTGGCTTACAAATTATAGACCACTGTAATGATTGATCCTACGAGGCAAACCGAAGCGGTAGATGACGTGATATTTTATGAAACTAATCATGCTGGATATTTTCAATTCTGTGAGTGGAACAACTTTTGCCTATTTAGAAAAGTAATCCATGATAGCCAGGATAAATCGGTGCCCCTTAGACTAAGGTGGTCTGATCGGGCCGATGATGTCTATACCCCATGCTTCGAACGACCAAGATACAACGGTCAGGTGTAGAAACTCTGAGGGTTGGTGGATAAAGTCGGCATAAATTTTACACATTCTGCACTTTTTTGCATAATCAAAGGCATCCGCTACCATCGTTGGCCAATAGTAGCCCATACGTAGGAGATGGTCCTGTAGCTAAGGACCGGGTTGGTGAGCCCCGCAAACACCGTCTTGAGCTTTACGTAGTGCTTGTTTCGCTTCTGTGTCCGATAGGCATCGTAGCAGGAGCCTGTCGTATGAATGATGGTACATCATCTTAGTAGTTGTATCATAGTAAAATCGAATGGAGCATCTTCTAACGGAAGTGGCCTCCCTCGGGTGGTCTGGAAGGATTCCGTAGGCGGCATAGTCTATGAATAGGAGCCTCCAATCTTTGATGTTAACGTCTGTTTCCATAGAGTGGCTTAGACACAAGCATAAGTTATTCTTAGGGCAGACCAGTTCTTGTTCGACCATTGTAACTAATTGATGGGTCTTAATCGGGACTGCCAAGGAAGCTGCAAGACCGGCAAGAGCGTTAGCCTCGATGTTTTGCAGTTGTGGCACATGATCTATAAAGAACCATGTGAAAGTGGAAATTATGTCGACTGTCGCTTGATTGTAGGGGAGTAAGTCCTCATGACGGACTTCATACTCGCCACAGACCTGACTGAATATCAGTTTGGAATCACCATAGGCATCTAGGTAGTCCACATCCAATTATTTAGCTAGCTGAAGTCCAATAAATAGGGCATTGTATTCTGCCATGTTGTTGGAACATGGCTCTGTGAGTGAATAAGCTCGATTAATGATCAGGTCATCGGAAGAAATTAACACTACCCCCAATCCAGCGATAATGTTGACAATGGACCCTATTTATGAAGCACCGTCGAAGACCATTCGTCATACGAACTCTCATGTCGTCGTGTTAGATTCTAACACTTCGTTTGGAATCTCGTCGTAAAGCTTTGAAGTTTCTGGCACCGGATGGACTGCCAGGAAGTCGGTCAATGCTTTGCCCTTGACCGCCTTCTGTGGGACAAATATCATGTCGTAAGGTGACAGTAGCATTGCCCATGTAGCTAAATGAGATTTAAGTACCCCGGGCTTAGTCATGAGGAATCTGAAGGGGTTAATTCGCGAAATCACATGGATTGTTTTTTCGGTTAAATAATGACAGGTATTTTGAACAGCGATGATGTCACGATCTGCACCCAAAATGAGGGTACGAGTACGTGGGTACGTCCAACCTACGCCGCAGCATCGGCAATAGAACGTTGTCTAGGTCAACAATACTATCTAAATATCTCACAAAATATATATAATATACCTGTCATGGCATCTTAACTCCAAATGGAGGACAATATGATAATATAATAATCAATACTCAATCACAATAAAACTAGAGGAAGATATGGCACGATATGAAATAGAATAAATATGAATCACAGTCACAAATATAACCCATATTCGAGTCTAATTGACTAGCACAATAGTCTCAAATATAATACATGCCAAAATTTCTAAAATAAGCCATAACCAATTTAATAAAGAAACTAGCTAAGACTCCTCAACAGCTGGCTCTAGCTCAACATGATCTACGGGTGCTATCTCACCTGGCTCGCCATCCTGTGGCCCGTAATAGGTGAAACGCATCTTCTCTAACCAATTATCTGGAAAAAATATCCAGTCAGGATTGGAGCAAAGTAAAAAACTCTGAAAGCAGTTCCAAATACATAGTAGGAAATATACGACAAACAATAGAAAAGAATACAAGATGCACTAGAAAATAGAAATACAGCTGAAACAGGCAAATAAATACAATAGGAACTGGAAATGTAAATACAGGCAATATGGCATGAAATGTATGTAAGAGAAACTAGAATATTGTCTATGTGATTTAGAGCACAAGTTCGTTATGTGATCGACTTGGATTGCACATGATTATTCTAAGGTAACTCGATTATACGTGAGATGTATAATCGACATACACATGATTACTCTAAGGGATTAATCACATAACCAACTTCTACTCTCCCGCCCCAAATAATACTCATGGACCCAATCACGACTCGTTACACACATGATTATAATATAAGCACCCTGAGCACATGAGATAGTGTGAGCACATGAAGCATATTAATAAACACGAGCACAAGAATACCCAATGCACACGATAAAGTATATGTGTAAGGAGTATCTAATACAACTAATAAAGGGATAATATCTTCTGACATGATCCATATAGTACCAGTCCATTTAACAATGTGTTAGAGTCAGGTATCACAGTTCTAGAACAAGTAATATATATACTATCATGTAATAAAAACTATCAGAGAGATGTACTCGCCTGTGATCCTGAGCAAATGGTATAACTCGATGTCCGAGCTGGTGTCACACAGACCTATATAGGAAATATCATGTCATTTGGTGTATTTGAATGATAAACGTGCTAAAATATGCTTTCTAGGCCATTTCTAGGTTATACTAGTCAAACTAGGCTAATCCCTTGATTTCTGGTCCATACCTAGCTTCTAGATTGATTACTAGTCCATACTAGTAGTTACTAAGTGACACTAGATCATATCTAGTTTTCTAAGTTCATAACTTCAAGGTGATGGTTAATCTAGCTATCACTAGTTACTAGGATACTATATATATATATATATATATATATATATATATATATATATATATACACTAGTATACATACTCTAATTGATATAGTATCAATATCTTATATATACCTTATCACCTTGATATCAGTGCACTAATACATATACTACTTGATTTCTAACCCAACCCATTCTCTATAGTTACTGCTACTATAGTGTCAGTGAACCTCATTCCTCCATATAGTACCACATACTCCTTGGTATCTCACACACCCCTTACCTACTGTAGTATACTCAGGTACTTCTCTAAGCACATACTTACTTTACTCCTCTAATGTTCCATATAAACACAAGTGTCACAATTGTTGCTAATGAACATTAGTACTGAACCCTCTTACTGAAACAAACAAACACATCACCCTAAATGTACACATATGCCAATACCTCTCTAAACTGGTTACCTACCTAAACAAGTGCTCAACTGGACTTACCTTCATACAATGATACCCTTATACATTTTGCCATTTATAGTATCAGACCAACTGGCCTGATATATCACTCTCCTCCTTAACACTAGTCCGAGCAGCCTTACCCAGGTTTACTGCACCATAGCAGTGCACACTTGTGCACTGCTCAACTGAGAACCTCTCCGCCTTACATAAGCTGAACCAATGCAAGTACACAACAGTGCACTTGCTGCTAACATTGTTATCAACTGCAACAGCAAGGTTACTGCCACATCTTCCATTACTTGTTGCATCCTGATACATCCACCACCTCCTTCTACACACTCTTCCTACTGACTTGCCTGTAGTTACCCGAGTGTCCATTATGCACAAGGTATCGAGTACTGAATTTACCAAATGAATCTGCACATCAAATTTATCCCATTGTTTCTTGCACCAATCCTGAGTTTGAACTCTCCCCACATTAGTCCTCACACCCCACCAGCAACTGCTAAAACCGTTATTGATGCAAGTAACAGTAATCACTCTTCTTGCACACTTGCACAACTGGACTGTACACCAAGGTACAGCCCATCTAAGCACTACTCTCTAAGTCTGGGCTACCATTCACTTGGCCCTACAGCATGCTACTACTGATGTGTATCATTGCTGCTCATATGCAGTGTGCACTGCTTACATACCTGTCTGCACAGACAAGTTGTTGTTGCTACTTCACTGTCTATGGACAATACCTCGATCACACTATCTCACCAATATTAATACTAATGTAAATTCCCATCCAATTTACCGACACACTAATCAACTATAATCCCCATATCAAAGACATTGTGTGCACCCTCTATAATACACACACTAACATAGGCAATAAGTCAAACAACTTGCACAAGCCTTGATACTCAAAGATACATTACTCCCAACTAATGATACTACCATCACTACAACAATATATATATATATATATATATATATATATATATATATATATATTAGAATAACCATATTTAATTTAATGCAATTAAAAGAATTTAGCCTATTGACACTCCATACAAGGGAAGATACCAATTCTATACAACCGTATCACATGGCATATCACAATGTATCATAATACGCCATACTCAAATCCAATTGTGGACACGTAGCTAGTCACACACCACCAATAGAAGTCTAATTAGACCTAATTGACCCAATGTCAAACACTTGGTACACAAATCTCAAAATTCTCCAAATTGAGCACAAAAATCCATGTAAAAGTCACTATAGGGATCCTATAAACCTAGTTCTTCTTTTTATGGGCAGCCTTAAGCCATAGAAGGGTTTCTAATGGTCAAATACATGAATTAGAATCTAAATAAATGAGACATTCAAAATTGTACCTATTGGGAGATGGATTCCCAATGAAAAGCTCAAATGAACACAATATGACACAAGCTTATAGCCAATCATTCTTCTCCGAGTGCTCTTGGCAACCTCAAGCTTCAAGTCTCCTTAGATGGTGAGGATGAATAAATTTGAGAGGGATTTATAAAAAATTTGGTGGAAGAATGAACTATTTGGGGAAGAACACTAATTAGGAATTAAAATGGAATGAATGAGTGGAGGAAAGAGAGTTTCCTCCTCAATTTAGGACCGGCCACACCTATCCCCCATCCCAAGCAATATACAATGGCAAGTTTATCCCTATTGGGTTGTCATAAAGAAATAATTAATGGGGGAAGCTTATCTTATTAATGAGAATTAAGTCTAAACTCTAATTAAAGTGGATGATTAGCTAATTGAGTCTACATGGCTAGTCCAACTAATTGCTTAAGTTGTCATGTCAAGTTGGTTAGGTCCACTAGGGTCTTATTTAATTAAATAGCCTAAATACTAACCTATAATAATATAGATACACATATTATAACATACACATTATTACAAATAAAAATATAACACAATATACATATAATATACAAATGACAAAAATATTCCTACTTTAGAAATATTGTAGTGACAATTCTACCCTCCTTAAAAATAATTTCATCATCGAAATTAAAAGACGAAACTAGAACAAGAATGCAACAGAACAACAAGATCAATACCTCAAGGCTCGAAAGATAAGGTATCGCTCGCACATTTCATCATCCCTCTCCCAAGTTGACTCACCCGGAGAGTAATGCCTCCACGCGACGCGAACCAAGGAAATTGTCTGGTTCTGCAACACTTTCTTCCTACGATTCAGAAACTCCACCGGTTGCTCTGGATAATTGAGAGTCGGACCCATCTCGATCTTCTAGTGATCCAATATATTGCTAGGATTTGCCACATATCTTCTCAATTGTGACAAGTGGAACACGTTATGCACTCCCTCTAGTGTAAACGAGAAGTCTAGTCTGTAGGCTACTACATCGACCCTCACGTGAACACGGAAGGGTTTTATGTACCGTGGACTAAGCTTTCTGCCTCCACCAAAGCGAATCGTGCCCCGTATCAGAGAAATCCGCAAAAATACCAGATCGTCAACCTAGAACAAAATACAGTCTTAACATTCAATCTAAAACAAGCAATCACAAACAATACAAAATAAAACCTATACCTCAAACTCCAAAGGTCTTCGGTGGCTGTCGGCCCAATGCCGCTGTCTTTTCTGCGCCTCCTAAAGTCTATCTCTAATGAGCTTCACTTTCTCAGATGTATCCACAACCATCTTTGGCCCTAACAAGGCTATCTCACCAACATCATCCCAAGATAAAGGTGTGTGACATCTTCGTCCATATAAAGCCTCAAATGGTGATATCTCAATACTGGCCTGGTAACTGTTATTGTAAGCAAACTCTACCAGGTGAAGATAATCCTTCCAAGAGCCTCCGAAATCCAAAATATAAGTGAGAATTATATCCTTGAGAGTCTGAATATTCCTCTTCGACTGTCCGTCCGTCTGGGAGTGATATGAGGTACTAAACTTGAGCTGGATGCCCAAACTAGTCTACAAACTTCTCTAGAAGTGGGATATGAAGCGACTATCCCGATCCGAGATGATGCTCACAGGAACTCCAAGCAATCTGATAATCTGTCGCACATACATCTCCGTAGACATACCCACTTTAAATGGCAAGAAGTGGACCGATTTGGTCAACATGTATACGATGACCCAATTCGCGTCTTTACCTCCTGAAGAACACGGAAGCCCCAAAATAAAATCCATGGTAACATGCTCCAACTTTCACTCTGAAATGAGTAAAGGCTGAAGTAAACCACTGGGCCTCTGCCGCTCCACCTTTACCTGCTGGCACAGTAAACATCTGGATACGAAGCACGCCATATCCGGCTTCATACCATACCATCATCCATGCTCCATCGGATCTCTATACATATTGTTGGCACCTGGATGCATAGAGTACTGAGAGCGATGTGCCTCATGCAGAACCTCCTCGTGCAACTCCCTACTCGGCATATACAATCTGGTACCATATCGAAACGATCCATCCTCAGCAATGGTGAAGTCTTCCGATAATCCCATTCGAACCTGTACCCTGATACTCTTCAGAGATTCATCATCATACTACATAGCCCTAATCATGTCCATCAGCTCAGATTGTATCTGCAATCTCCACATCTGTGCCTCGACACCAGGAACCAATACCTCAATACCCAAGCTCTCAAGATCGGCCAACAAGGGTTTATCGACCGTCAATTACATAGCCACTGGATACCTGCTCAAGGCATCAGCGACTACGTTGGCCTTCCCTGGATGGTACTACAATGATATATTGAAGTCCTTCATCAACTCCAACCACCGTCTCTGCCTTATGTTTAGCTCTTTCTGTGTAAACACGTATTTCAAGCTCTTGTAGTATGTAAAAATCTCCACACGCTCTCTGTACATATAGTGTTTCAACAGCTTTAGATCAAAAATGACCGTTGCCAACTCCAAATCGTGGGTAAGTTAATTCTTCTCATAAGGACGTAATTGCATGGAAGCATAGGCAATCACCTTCTCATTCTGCTGCAAGATATAACCCAAACCCTTCCGTGAAGCATCATTATAAATTGTAAATTCACCTGATCTCGATGGCAACGCCAACACTGGAGCAGTCGTCAATCTCTTCTTTAGCTAATCAAAAGTGGCCTGACACTCCTCTGTCCAGACAAAATTCATATCCTTTCGGGTCAGCCTAGTCATCGGCTCTGCAATCCTAGAGAAGTCCTGTACAAACCTCCAGTAATAACCTGCTAGCCCCAGAAAACTCCTGATCTTTGCCACTGAACTCGGAGTAGCCAACGACTTCACTCCCTCAATCTTCTTCGGGTCTACTGAGATCCCGTCTCCTGTCACCACATGACTAAGGAATTCAACCTTGTCAAGAAAGAACTCATACTTCAAAAGCTTTCCATAAATCTTCTCCATCCTGAGGGTCTCCAGAACTATCCTCAAGTGCTTTTCATGCTCCTCCGGGGTCTTCGAATACACTAGAATATCATCAATAAATAGTACAAAAATGTTTTAAGGTATTGGTAGAACACCATGTTCATCAGATTCATGAATACCGTCGGGATATTGGTCAACCCAAACGACATCACCATGAACTCAAACTGGCCATACCAAGTCTGAAAAACTGTCTTCGATATATCCTCCTTCACTTTTACTTGGCGGTAGCCTGACCTCAAGTCTATCTTCGAAAATATCTTTGCTCCGCTTAGATGATCGAAGAGATCATCAATCCTCGATAGCGGGTATTTGTTCTTAATAGTGAGTTGTTTAGAGCTATGTAGTCGATACACATACGTACCGACCCACCGTTCTTCGGTACAAATAATAATGAAGCACCCAACAGTAATGAAATGGATCTAATGAAGCCCTTATCCTGTAACTCATCAACTTGCTTCTTCAACTCTGCTAGTTCTCTATTGTTGACTCTATAGATGTGCTGAGATATTGGCTCTGTGCTTGGCACCAAGTCTATAGAGAACTCTATATCTCGGTCTAGCGGCAAGGCCGATAATTCCTCCAAGAAAACATCCATAAACTTTGCTATCAACGGATGTGGCAACTCCTTCTCTTCCACCAAAGCTCCACAGATGACATCCTCGCTCTGCTCCATTGTTCCTCTGGCAATCTCAAACTCTGGCTCTCCTAGCGATCTAAATAATACCCTGCCTCCACCACAATCTATACTAGCATAGTGCCTACTTAACCAATCCATCCCGAGTACTATATTGTAGCTCGGAAGTAGCATTACGAGTAAGCACGCACTCAACTCTCGGCCTCCCAGTGTAACTCTTCGATCCTTGCAAACATCACTGACCAAGATAATGCCACCCCCGGTCATAATCTTCCAAGTCCTAGCCAAAGGTTCAGTCTCTAAACAATGCTTAAGAGCAAAAGATACAGATACAAAACTATGGGAAGCACTGGAATCAAATAAAGCAAAATCTGGAATAGAATTGTCAGGACCCACACCCGGTGTAGGGGCACGAGTACGTTGGTATGTCCAGCCTACGCCGCAGCATCGACGGTAGAACGTTGTATTTGTCAACAACTATTAAACATCTCACACAATATGTATAATGTACCTGTCATGCTAACTCAACTCCAAATGGAAGAACAATATAATGATATCATAATGAACTCAATACTCATTCACAATATAAAAACTAGAGGCACGATATGGAATAGAAAGAGGAGAGATACAAAGTCTCAAAACAACGCAAGTCCAACAATAGTCTAAACCTTAACACAATGATCTCAAAATAATACAATACAAGCCATAGAGTCTATCTAAAATTAATATAATATTCTAACCAAATAATCTGAGTCTCTCCAAGGTGATGGTACTGTATCAAGGGGATCTATGGTGTAATCTCAACGGCCTCGCCGTCCTGTGGTCCGTAAAAGGTGGGACACATCTCCTCTAGCCAAACATCTGAAAAATATATCCAGTCAGGAAGGAGCGAGTACAACCCTAAACAGCAGTTCCAATACATGGTAGAAACTATAATACTGTAAATAGCAATAAACTACATTATGAGGTAAACATATAATATCATAACAGAATAAGCAATGGAAAATAAATAGGCAGATACAATAGGCAATGAACAATAATATGAAAAAATAAATAGACAGATACCATGTGGTAATAGACAATAATGTGAAATAATACTGGAAAGACCGAACTAGACTGACTGTGTCTTTGAAGTACTGCTTTCAATATATGATCAATCATCAACGATGTTATATGATGTCTACAATAGTACGGCTCAATCATACTGGTAAGGTATGATCAGCTATCAAATAATGTCTACGATGGTACGGCTCAATCACATAGGTGATTATTTATCATACAATGTCTATGATATCTACAATGTCTAAAAATGGTTAATCACATATCTACTTAGCACTCCCCCGCCCAGACTAGTACTATGGATCCAAGTCACGATACGTTACGACACGATAATCATGGTGCAAGGTCTATAATACGAGCACGATGATCACGGTCTATATAATCAATGAGTTATACAAGGTAATCATGATAGAGTAACATCTCATGACCGGGAATCCACTATATACCAGTCTGTGTAACAATCGTGTCAGGAATCAAATAAGATATCACTAAATACATGCATTATAATAACTATCAAGTAAGGAAACTGTCAGAGAATGTACTCGCATCTGGTCCGAAGCAAATGATGTCACTCGGTGTCCGAGCTGGTGTCACACAATCCTATATAAAAAAATATAATGTCACTAGGTGTAATAGATGAATAATAAGTAAAAATGCACTAATATGATTTCTAGGTCAATCCCTAATTTATACTAACTATACTAGGTCAAACTAGGTCCATACTACGTTAGTTGGTCTAAATTGGTCACTAATTAAGTAAAACTAGCTTATCCTGACGATACTTGGTTACTACTATCTATGTAGTTAATACCTTAACTGCTTCTTACTCTATCTAGTATAACTAACTATCTAACTATCAACTAACACTAACCGACTAACTTCTAACTAACTAACTAACTATATATATATATATATATATATATATATATATACTGACACTAGCTTATCATACTAACTGTGATTGACATGTACTAACATATACTAATAACCCATGCATATACTCAATTATCTACTTGTTACTAACATTCACATACCCCCAACTGACACTAATCTAATCCTTACACACATGTTGCACTGATATCTAGCTGCCACTTAGTATATACTAACCATTATACTAATATACTAACTTACAAATGCTACCACAACCAACCCATACCTCAGTACACTTATATCAGTAAAACCCTCCTACAGTATACCCCTTCACAAATTCCAATTCCACTCGTGCACCAGATATCCCTCACTTGACTGACATTAACTAATCTTAAACTAACATCTCTCTGATACCAGAATCTGATACTCACTATATGATACTAACATCTGTTAACTGATAATTTACCCAATTACAACTGTTACTAACACTATCCATCTAACTGTCATAACAGCGACTGATACTTATATTATACTAACTTAGTTTCTAACATCTAATCCTCTAATCAAACTAACTGCTAACACCATGTCTGATACTCCATACCCAGCCTTACCCCTTTCTTATTCTTCCTATCTGATACTCAATTACCAATCATCTTCCCAAACTCTGATATCTAACTAATGCTACTGACTCCCACTGAACTAACCATTCCTTACTTACTTATTACCTAACTTCCTATCTTTTATAAATTCTGATACAGGACCTATACTCTAATACTAACTAGAGATAAATCTAACATCTAAACCTAACTCATCAATTCACTCATAACAACACTTTTATTACCTAATACTTAGCATCATGTAACTCTACCCAGGTTCAGTTCATATCCGAGCCACCCCCCACCCCCACCAAACTTCCAATATCTGATGCATAACTGATACTCTATTATAACTCTCCTCAAAACACCAACTGAATACTAATCCTAATACTCAAATCCCTACTTCCCAATCATAATCCCCACACTCAGGTTATTGAGATACACACATACTCACTACCATGTCACAGTCATCACACATGTGCAAGCTCACTACAGTGAATACACCACAGTCTCCTCTGCCCGAGCCCTATCACAACCTGATATCATACCCCTCCCTCTTTCAAATATGCCATAGCTAATGCTCTTACAATGAGGCTTACCTACTAGAGTATTAGAGCCATCCAACATCACCCATTCACATGATCACACAACAACACACTCACTGCAGAGACTCATTGAATACAAATCTTCACTACAAATGCAGTGAACTGCACTGCCCTTTACTCGAGCCCCCAGTCCCTGCAAAGTTCCAAGAATTTCCCCCATGCTTAGCTAAACATGGTAGCACTCCAACTGCACTGAGCAGTCCTACACAGTTGTATAATTGCAATACCATACACACTCGCCTATGATAGCCACATGCCTAAATCACATGAAACCTCTACCTATTGTTGACTGAACTAAGTCTAAAAATGACAAATAGGCATTATAACAAACACATATGTGCTGCACTATGAAATACTCATGGTACCTATCCAAACCAAGTATCCAAATCCACAATTCCTCACAATTAGTATATAAAATTATATAATACACCATAATACAACTAAAGTAACTTGCTACAATGAAAATTTGAAAAGTAATTGTACAAAACACCCAAAATAGAGCTCCTTATCACACGGTATCGCACCGTAACGTGATACGACCTACTTATGCCCAATTATGAACACGTGGCTAGTCTCCCATCCCCGACCTAAGTCCAATTAGCCTAGATTAGTATCATGACACACACTTAATGTGTCAATCTCGTAATTCTCCTAAAATACACACATAAACCTATGTAGAAAGTATAATACACCACCATGCCTAGAACTTGTTCCTATAGGCAGCCCTATGCCATTGGGGTATCCCTATGGGTCAAATGCATGATTTAGAAGCTAAAATGAGAAGAAATTCAGAATTTATCAAGTGGGAGATGGATTTCCAATGAAAACATAATTGGACACGATCCGGACACGATCTCTTAACCCAAGCTCCTCCTCCTTGTGCTCCTTGCTTCTCCAAGCTCCAAAGATCCTTGAGGGATGAAAATGAGAGGGAAATTCAATGAATTGAAAGGAAATTGGTGGAGAATTGATGGAGGGAAGGAAGGAATTGAGGATCTCAAAATGAAGAAGTAAATGAAGAGGTGAGAGAGAGAGAGAGAGAGAGAGAGAGAGAGAGAGAGAGCCACTCTATAAGTGGCCGGCCCCTACTACCCCCATCTCCAAGCAATGCACAAGGTCCAAGTTGCCCCTCTCCATCTAATTATGAAGAGGATTAAGGAAGGGCTATTTGGAAAGTCTCTACACTAATGCAAATTTAGCTAATCTCCTTAATTAATTAAAGAAAATGTGGGTCTAATTGGGCCTAGTCCATGTTGGGCTCAATAAATTTTTCATGACAAGTCTAATTGGACCCACAAGGGTCAAGTATAAGCAGTAGGCTAGCCCACTAACAAGAATTAATTAATACAAGCCATTAAATAAATATATAGCACTATTATTAAATAAATAATACAAGCACCCAAATAATTATATATTACACTCTAAATAAATATAATTTCTAAAAATAAAAAATAACTAGGCCAAATTACCAAAATACCCCTAATTGGAAAAGTGAGGGTGACAAGAATCAAGAAGAACTAAACCTGAAATCACATCCCCTTTTGGCTCGATCTCCTCGATCGTCATAGCGAATGCTCGTCCCTGCTGTGCACCTCTGCTGCTGGTGCTGAGTGAATCTCTACTGCTACGTCTGCAATGGAGGTCCTTTTTGCTGACCCGCAGGTGGCCTTGCTGGTACTTTTTGAACTTGGGCTCCGCCCTGAGCTGTACGTATGGAGACATAGGACACTCTTTTAGTTGATGATCTGTTGACCCACACAATAAACATCTGCCCAACCTCTTCATGCATACATCCCATCCGTGCCCTAACTTCTTACAGAAAGGGCAAACACGAGATGGCTTGACTGGCCTCTGCATCTGATGTGCACTGGTACTCTGATCGGTGCAGAAAATGGGATGCTTGGCTGGACCAGCACTACTGCTAGCTTCCCCTGATGCATCTCTCATCCTCTTGCACCTGAGCTCCAAGTCATCCTCTATCCTCTGGACATCCGTCAGAATCTTCTCGAACGTTACAGTGTGGTGATCTCTAGGGAGCGATTTGACCTCCCTGATCAAACCTTTCGAAACTTTATCGCTCTCCCTAGGGGATTCTGCCCCTTGACAAATCTGTCCAACCGACAAAACTCGACGGCGTACACGTCCACCTCCATACTCCCTTGGACGAGGTCCTGAAATTGGCTCTCCAGGGCACTTAGAGTCACATCTGGGAAGAATTTTTTCTTAAAAAACTCCTTGAAAGCTCCCCAAGTCAATCATGGTGTCACAATCCTTGGATCCGTGTGAAACCATGTCAGGACGATATTGAACATCTGGCTACCGGCCCCCTCTGTCAGTAAACTCTCTAGTATCTGCGCCAACCGCGTAATCCTCTCAATGACCTCTATCCAGTCATTGGCCTATAGTATCCCCTCTGTGTCCTTGAACTACTTGGACAGTTTCCTCTTGAAATCAACAATAGTGCCTGGTCTCGACTACTGCGGGGCAGAATGGGGTGGAACGACCTATGGCTGAACTAGTGCAACTCTCTCCACATCTGCAAGTGCTAATTGATGGGAATTTTCTATCCCTTGCCTTATCATGTCTGACTGGCGGTGTTGAGCCTCCGCCTGGGCCCTCTGGGCCTCCATCATCTCCCAAAAAAGCAAAAATATCTGCTCGGCATCGACTGGTGTTGGGGGTTGTGGAAGCTCCTCAGCAACGGCGAAAACAGTCCTCTGAACTAGAAGTGGAGAACCCTCGAAGGCTGCTAAAGCCCCCACCTGAACCGGTAAGGCAACCCTTTGAGCTGGAGGAGGTGGAGCATTAGCTACTGCCCGCCTCGGAGGTGGTGAAGTAACTGACCTCGCTGAAACTGCGCCAGAGCGCTGTGATCTGGTCTTCGACGGCATCCTGAAAACAGATTCAAAACACAGGAATCAATAAAGTACAAGATACAATATCATCAAAGAATGACAGTTATATTCAAAGAAATCAAATATTTAGATTGATAAGGATAGCAAAATCAATAGATTAAAAATGTTCCTAATTGTGATTGAGTATACTATCATCCTATATCCTATATCCTATAGCAGCTCGTAGTAGTTCTCTAAGTCTGAGCACTACTACCGTGACCTGCATGATCCACCACAAAAATGTGTCACGAACCGCACTCAAAATTAGGGTACGAGTATGTGGGTACGTCCAGCCTACGCCGCAGCATCAACGTAGAACGTTGTCTAGGTCAACAATTCTATCTAAACATCTCACACAATATAGATAATGTACATGTCATGACATCTCAACTCCAAATGGAGGACAATATGATAATATGATAATCAATACTCAATCACAATAAACCTAGAGGAAGATATTGCACGATATGGAATAGAAGAAATATGAATCACAGTCACAAATGGACTGTTTGGTTCACGGAAGTAGAGTGAAGTGAAAAAATTGGAAGTGAAGAGTTTGCGTACGCATTGCGTATGCACGTCGTGCGTACGCATATTTTATGAGTTCCTTCGTTTGGATAGTTATTAGAAGTGAGTTAGAAAGTGTAGCTTTTTCTAGTTTCAGTGTTTGGTTTCAAATAAAGCGGAAGTTGAGAAGTGATATAGTTTTCCACTTTTAAATATGGTGAGATTACTCCAACTACTATTATTCATTATTATTATGGATTAAAAAATTAAGTAATAAATAATAAGTATTATTATTTTATTATTATTATAAATTAATAATAATAATAAATTATTATTATTATTATTATTATTATAAATTAAGTATTATTGTTTTTTTTAATATAATTAATATATACATTTTTTAAGATTTTTTTAAGATTAATATTTACATATCATAAAAAAAAGACTCTCTCCACAGGAGCCACCGACCCTCCCCACTCTTCCTACCAAAAACTACTCAATCACTCTCCCTACTCTCTCTACACTCTCAAAAAAAAAAAAGCCACAGACCTTCCCTCCCCCTAAGCCGACGCTGGAAGCTGACGCCGACACCGGAGCTTGACGACGACGACGGAGCTTCCCAGAAGCTCCCCATAAGCCGACGGTGGCGGTCCTCCTCCCTCCCATTTTTTTTGTGGTGACTGTAACCTCTTTTGGAGTTCTGGATATGACTTCGGCAGAAAAATATAAAAGTAGAATGGGGGATTGGGAGGGGGACATGAAGTAGTAAACGTCCCATCTGGGACTTCATAACCCACTTCCTATTTTCCGACCAAACACCGGAACTTGGTATAATATGGTGCAGTTCCAAAAAGTTAGGTAATTCCAGACCGAGATCAGTGAACCAAACACCCCCAAATATAACCCATATCTGAGTTTAATAAACTAGCACAATAGTTTCAAATATAATACATGCCAAAATATCGAAAATAAGCCATAACCAATATAATAAAGAAACTAGCTAACACTCCTCAACAACTGGCTCTAGCTCAACATGCTCTATGGGTGCTATCTCAACTGACGCGCCATCATGTAGCCCATAATAGGTGGAACACATCTCCTCTAACCAATTATATGAAAAATTATATCGAGTCAAGATTGGAGCGAAGTACAAAACTCTGAAAGCAGTTCCAAATACATGGTAGAGAATATACGACAATCAATAAAAAACATGAGCACACGAATACTCATGGATCCAATCATGACACGTCACGCACATGATTATAATATAAGCACACTGAGCATATGAGAGTGTGAGCACATGAAGCACATGAGCACAAGAATACCCGATACATACGATAAAGTACATGTGTAAGGAGTATCCAATGCACCCGATAAAGGGATAACATCTTCTAATAGGATCCATATAGTACCCGTCAATGTAACAATATGTCAAAGTCAGGTATCACATCTCTAAAACAAGTAATATATACACTATCATGTAATGAAAACTATCAAAGAGATGTATTCGCCTGTGGTCCTGAGCAAATGGTATAACTCGGTGTCCGAGCTTGTGTCACACAGACCTATATAGAAAAATATCATGTCATTTGGTGTATTGGAATGATAAACATGCTAAAATATATTTTCTAGGCCATTTCTAGGTTATACTAGTCAAACTAAGTCAAACTAGGTCAATCCCTTGATTTCTGGTCCATACCTAGCTTATAGATTGATTACTAGTCCATACTAGTAGTTACTAAGTGATACTAAGTCATATCTAGTTTTCTAAGTTCATAACTTGAAGGTGATGGTTAATCTAGCTATCACTAGATACTATGATACTATATATATATTAATACCAATATCATAAAGTAGTATACATACTCTAATTGATATAGTATTAATATCTTATATATACCTTATCACCCTGATATCAGTGCACCAATATATATACTAGTTTATTTCTAACCCAACCCATGCTCTATAGTTACTGCTACTATAGTGTCAGTGAATCCCATTCCTCCACATAGTACCACATACTCCTTGGTATCTCACACACCCCTTACCTACTGTAGTATACTCAGGTACTTCTATAAGCACACACTTATTTTACTGCTCTAACGCACCATATAAACACAAGTGTCACAACTCTTGCTAATGAACATTAGTCCCGTACCCTCTTACTGAAACAAACACATCACCCTACATGTACACAAATGCCAATACCTCTCTAAACTCGTTACCTACCTAAACAAGTGCTCAACTGGACTTACCTTCATACAATGATACCCTTATACATATTGCTATTCACAGTAAGACCAACTGGCCTAATATCTCACTCTCCTCCTTGATACTAGTCCAACTTGCCTTACCCAAGCTTAATGCACCATTGCAGTGCACAAGTGTGCACTTCCTCCTTAATTGAGAACCTATCCCCCTTACATAAGCTAAACTAATGCAAGTTCACAACAGTGCACTTGTTGCTAACGTTGCTGTCAACTGCAGTAGCAAGGTTACTGCCACTGCTTCCATTACTTGTTGTATCCTGATACATCCACCTCCTCCTTCACACAGTCTTCCTACTGACTTGCCTGCAGTTACCAGTGTGTCCATTATGCACAAGGTATCGAGTACTGCATTTACCAAATGAATCTGCACATCAAATTCAACCCATTGTTTCCTGCACCAACCCTGAGTTTGAACTCTCCCCACATCAGTCCTCACAAAACCTTCACTGATGCAAGTATCAGTGATCACTTACCTTGCACACTTGCACAACTGGACTGTGCACCAATGTATATCCCATCTAAGCACTACACTCGAGTTCTCTAAGTCTGGACTACCATTCACTTGGCCCCACGACATGCTACTGCTGTTGTGTATCACTGCTGCTCATATGCAGTGTGCACTACTACATACATGTCTGCACAGACAAGTTATTGTTGGTACTTCACTGTCCAGTACATAGCACCTTGATCACACCATCTCACCAACATTAATAATAATATAAATTTCCATCCAATTTACCAACACACCCATCAACTATAATCCCCATATAAAACACATTGTGCGCACCCTCTATAATACACACACTAACATAGGCAATAAGTCAAACACCTTGCACAAGCCTTGATACTCAAAGATAAATTACTCCTAACTAATGATTCCACCCTCACTACAACAATATGTATATATATATATATATATATATATATATATATATATATATATATATATATAACAATTAGAATAACCATATTTAATGCAATAAAAAGAATTTAGCCTATTGACACTCCATATAAGGGAAGATACAAATTCTATCACGCCGTATCATGGCGTATCACAACATATCATGATACGCCATACTCGAATTCAATTGTTGACACGTAGCTAGTCCCACACCACCAATACAAGTCTAATTAGACCTAATTGACCCAATGTCAAACACTTGGTGCACCAATCTCGAAATTCTCTAAAATTGGGCACAAAATTTATGTAGAAGTCACAATAGGGATCCTATGAACCTAGTTTTTCTTCCTATGGGTAGCCTTAAGCCATGGAAGGGTTCATAATGATCAAATGCATGAATTAGAATCTAAATAAAGGAGACATTCAAAATTATACCTATTGGGAGATGGATTCCCAATGAAAAGCTCAAATGGACACAATAGGACACAAGCTTCTAGCAAATCCTTCTTCTCCAAGTGCTCTTGCCAACCTCAAGCTTCTAGTCTCCTTAGATAGTAAGGATAAGTGAATTTGAGAGAAATTTGTGAAGAATTTGGTGGAGGGATTAACTATTTGGAGAAGAACACTAATTAGGAATTAAAATGGAATGAATAAGTGGAGGCACTACTAGAATAAGCGGGATTAGCGACGTTTTTTAGCGACGTAAACGAAAACGTCGCTAATATAATATAAATTAGTGACTCCAGGTAAAAAAGTCGCTAGACGTCGCTAATTAGCGACGTTTAGCGACGTTTAGCGACTTTTATTCAGCTTTTAAAAGATTAGTCGCCATAAGTTCAATTAAGGTCGCTAAACGTCGCTAATATATTTCATTTAGCGACTTTTAGCGACTAATTTAGCGACGTATTTATTATTAGACTTTTAGCGACGTCATTAGTGACGTTAAGGACGTCACTAATTAGCGACGTCATTATTGGCGTCACTAAAGACGTCTCTAACGTCGCTAGTTAGCGACGTCATTATTGGAGTCGCTAAAAACGTCGCTAAATTTTCATTTAGGGCTGGTGTTCCCCCCATTTCCTTCGATCTCTCTCTCTCCCTCTCCCAAATTTGAAACCTCTCCCGACGCTCCTCCGGACTCCGGCTCCCTTACTCCTCCGGCGACCCCCCTTCGGCCTCGTCCCCCCCCCCCTCCGACTCTCCTCCTCCCTCCCGGTGTCCCCCCTCCGGCCGCGCCCTCCCCCCTCCGCCGTCAGCTCCTCCTTCCTCCGGCTCCCCTTCTCCCTCCGGCGTCCTTCCTCCGGCTCCCCTCCTCGGTAAGCTCCTCTCTCTGTCTCCTATCTCTGTCTCTCTCTCTCTCTCTTTCTCTCTAACACGACACAACACGACACGACACGACACGATACGACACGACCTGACACACACTAACACGACCTGACACCTCTCCTTTCTCTGTCTGTCTCCTTTCTCTCTGTCTCTCTCTTTCTCTCCTGTCTCTCTCTTTCTCTCTCTGTCTCCTTTCTCTGTCTCTCTCTCTCTTTCTCTCTAGCAACTTCTCTATGTCCTGTAGAAGTTAAGTAGAAGAATGTACAAATAGTTATTGCAAAAAAAGGATTTTCCTATAGCATACTTAGACCTGAGGTCTTGCAGAAGGTTAATGGAAGGTTTTAACCTCAGATTTTAACACCCGGAGTAAGAAGTAGCAATCAGTAACACTACTAAAAACAGGTTTTATACCTTAAGTTCATATGCTCTTGTGAGGCGCATTAGATTGCTATAAGAATGAGATGTTTGTACAATATTTAGGGCTCTTGCCATAGCATAGTGAGCCTGCAAAGTAAAAAGTTGTCACATATGCTTAGCTAGTCTGTCCTTCAACTTATCACACATATATACATGTATGCTTAACTGAGTAACTAGCTGTCTACTTACAATATGAAATGTTCTAAGCTACTCTGCTGAATTGAATAACTAGATGTCACATATGCTTAGTTAGATAGGTTTTACTATAAACATGTTTAGATGGCTAAGAATTCATATGATACATGATAGAATTACACATGATTCGAAGTTACAAGCAGTTTCAGTGGCGGTTGAAATAAGGCTAAGCAGTTTATGACGGTTTGGACATATAAGCTGAAAAACGAAAGAAAATTCTTTAAGATGGTTTGGACATAATGGACAATGGATACAACAATTGAAATTGATAGGATGGTAACTGATGCTACTATAATATGCATTAGAGATGAACAAACCTTGAATGAAGCAATAAGGATTAGCGACTTTTAACATGATCAGTAAGATGGTCCCTGTGAAGGTGAAGTGATGCTACTATAATATTTAGGATGCGATTGTATGGATATAAATTTGCCATATTTTTTACGATGAGATTTGCTGGATGCTTTCTTTTCTTCAAATTTTATAATATTATTCATATTAAATATGTTATTTTACCAGTGTTGAGTGTTCAGTGCCTATTTTTCCCTATTTTTCTCCAGTTCAATGATACAAGTTGCAACTTGTTAGCCTAAGTTTCCCCCATCATAACTGCTGCTGCATCTCAACTCAGTATCTTCCTCATACTGGTACAGTCAAAACACTCCCATAATGCATATTTGTGCATCTCCACCTCTGCTACCTGTGCTGCAATACTTCCCTTTACTTCACTGCAGTGCAAGTCACTGCTCAAGCTCTCATACTACCTACTCGCATAATAATCAGCAGGTAAATAAAGCCTACACCTTACTTCCCTCCAGGCTTCACTCACCCCTCTCTGATACTCTAATTCGAGTATCAAGCCAACCACAGTCCCTGTACAAACTCAAACACACTGAATTATAATACACACACTCTCTCCCTATCTCTGAGCACATTAAGACCAACACACAACACAGATAGTACTGTCTTAATTCACTGATATTCACACAGTTCCTAATATATTTTGGTTTACAACTGATGACTGATACTTGGCCTGAATTTACCCAGTGCACTAGAATTTTCCCCCTTGTTGCTGCTACTGTGTCCCTTATTCAATTATTTTTACTACATGCTCGAGTCCCCTCATGGCACATAAGCTGATCACACCACACAGAACCTACTAATAGTCACAGTGTTTATTCCTCTATACATCCCTGTCAACACTGCTACACTACATGTAGTATGAGACACATACACACACAATCACTGCAGGTTCACCCTCCTGCACACCACCTGATAATGAACCACATCCATAGCACATTCAAATGAACATCAAGCAGACTATAGGTAATAATTATAGCTATATGTACTATTATATTTATATCAAACATTAGTTAACAACCATCATATACCTGATAATGAACCCAAGGGGGTTGGCAAACCCAGAAATTCAATTCAGTATTCTTTTTTTTTTTTTTTTCTGTAAAATTAGCGACGTTTTTAGCGACGTTTAGCGACGTTAATATACGTCGCTAACTACGTCGCTAATTAGCGATGCTGCTACACGTCGCTAATGACGTCGCTAAAATCGTCGTTGTACGTCGCAAATTGCTGACATGGCATTATTGTCAGGTCATTAAAGACGTCGGTGTAACGTCGCTATATAAGTCGCTAATTAGCGACGTTAATAAACGTCGCTAATTAGTGACGCTGCATCGCTAAACGTCGCTAAATTTAGCGACACATTAAAGTCGCTAAAAACATCGGCATAGCGACGTTTTTTCTTTTAGCGACTTGTTTTTTTCCGACTTCTTTAAAACGTCGCTAATTACGTCGCTAAACGTAATTAGCGACATTTTTTGGTCATTTAGTGACGTTTTTAAATGCCGCTAATTTGACTTTTTCTAGTAGTGAGAGAGAATTTCCTCCTCAATTTAGGGTCAGCCACACATATCCCCCCTCTCAAGCAATGTACAATGGCAAGTTTACCCATATTGGGTTGTCATGAAGAAATAATTAATGGGAGAAGCTTCTCTTCTTAATGAGGATTAAGTCTAAACTCTAATTAAAGTAGAGAGTTACCTAATTGAGTCTACATGGCTAGTCCAACTAATTAGTTAAATTGTCATGTCAAGTTGGTTAGGTCCACTAGTGTCTTGTCCAATTAAATAGCCCAATTACTAACCTATAATAATATAGTTACATATATTATAACATGCATATTATTATAAATAAAAATATAAAACAATATACATATAATATGCAAATGACAAAACTACCCCTTTTCTAGAAATGTGGTAGTGACAGATGAACAAGACGAGACACTCATTCTCAACAGGGTTGTATCTATGTTCCGGGCCGATCATCGTCCTACTGAGATAGTAGATGGCCTGCTTATGACATGTGTCACTCTTCTGGGCTAGCAAAGCACCGAAAGAATAATCCATTGCTCGTACGTAGAGTATGAAGGGTTTTCTCATGAATGGAGACACCAATACTGGGGGCTTCGTGAGGTAGTTCTTGATGTCGTCGAAGGCTCGTTGACATTCTTCAGTCCAAACGAAGGAGACGCCCATCTTCACCAGTTGAGTGAATGGATGAAATCGCCCAGAGAGGTTGGATACGAATCGCCTGATATAGGCTAACCTTCCTTGCAGATCGTGAAGCTCTCGAAGATTTTTTGGAGGGTGCATATCAAGGATGACCTTGGTCTTCTCAAGGTCAATGTGAATACCCTTCGAGGTTATGATAAAACCCAAGAACTTGATGTTGAAGACTCCCATAAAAGACTTAGTGGGGTTCATCCTTAGTTAGTGCGCTTGCATCAGGTCGAACATTGTTTTTAGGTCATTAAGGTGGTTCTCCTGGAGACAGCTCTTGACAGCAATGTCATCAACATAACACTCTACTGTCTTGCGCAGGTGTTCGCAGAAGACGGTGCTCATTGCTCGTTGGTACGTCGCATCCATATTCTTCAACCCGAAGGACATTAGTGTATAATAGTATACTCCTATCGGTGTTCGAAATGATGTATGCTTCTCATCATCTGGAAACATCTTGATTTGAATATAGCCAGAGATTCCATCCATGAAGTACATATGCTCGAAACCACAAGGGTTATCAATTGTCATGTCTATGATTGGAAGGGGGAACTCATCATTTGGGCATGCCGCGTTCAAATTGCGAAAGTCTATACAGACTCAGATTTTACCGTTTTTCTTGATGACAGGAACAATATTAGCTACCCAGTCCGGATGTTGCTCTTCGCGAATAAAGCCGCTTGCTATCACCTTATTCACTTCGGAGTCGATCGCATCCATAATGTGTGGACGGAATCGTCTTTGTTGTTGCTTTACTGGCTTAGCGTCTGATAGAATATTTAGCTTGTGCATCGCAATTTGAGGGTCCAAGCCTGGCATATCTTTATAGCTCCATGCGAAGACGTCGATGTATTCCCTTACCAGCTGGATAAGGGATTCCAGCTCTTCCGTAGAGGGATTTTTGCTGATAAAAATGGGTTTAGAAACATAGTCGTCGTCTAAGTCAACCTGCACCACTTCATCTTCAGTAGGAGGTTCTCGCTGCTCGAATCGTAATTTCAATTGTGCTTTAAGTTTCTGAGCCCATGGTTCTATTTTGAAGAAATCAATCGAGTGATTGTTGTCTTCTTCTGGGTTAGCTGACGCTATATTGATAGACAATGTTTGTTTGAGCATATCTCCGATACTAGTGTCGGAGACCCAAGCCGATAATTGTGAAGAGTGAGATTGCAGTTCTTCTTCTTCCTCTGAATCTTCGGGAGTTAAAGGAGGTGTAACATACCCCAAACCATGACTGGTCCGTTGGTAGTACGTCTCGGGCTTGCCCTTGGGAGCAAAATGATGCAATGGCAAGCGTCGCCATTTGTCATAGTTCAGGCCTTGGTCGCTCTTCAGGTCATATCCTATCTTCTAGAGGATGTGTTTGGTTTGTACGCTATAGCGGTGAAGTTGTAGTCTGCCACTCTCCGGTTCTGGTTCTTCTGCAATGAAGTCTCAGCGACCATTAACTTTTCCAAAAATGATGGATTTATCGCCTCTTTTTCTTACTGGAATTATGAAGCAAGAATCCTGGCTAGGGAGGATTCGGTCTACTACATGAGCAGTAGTTATTTATGTGTGCATGTGTAGACCTAAACCATATTCCAGAGAACATATGGCATTCCAATGTGCAACAATAGAGTAATTCAAAGATATCCCTTTATTGAGAAAGTACGGTATCTTTTCCGACGGAATTACATCATCGTAGGAAGGTATGTTGGTGGAAGCCGCGATATATTCTTCCAGTTCATCTCCTTCAGTGCCCATTGCTAATATTGACGGTGCTGAAGCTTTCCTGCGGAGTTTGACCGTCAAAGGTTCTGGAATTTTTATCGCGGAAGGATCTTTGTTTGATGGACCGTCCCTGCCTTCAGAGCTTGACTACCAAAGGCTCATAAGACTTTTTGCGAAGCTTGACCACAAGAGGAGCAGATATGTGGGTGGAGCGTCCTTAGAGATAGATTCTTAGAGGTTCATCTTGAGCCGAACCAACCTCTGCTTCATCGGCGACGTCGTTGCCTACTTCATCCAGGTGGATCCGTTTATACAAGATCGAGTCGGAGTAGTAGGCTTCGACTCCTTTGAAAGGATCAACATCGACAAATTCTGTCTTGACGACACCGTTATTGTCAACATATTTCAGGCATTAGTGAAAAGTTGATGGTACAATCATGTACTCTTTTATCCAAGGACGTCACAGGAGGACGTTGTAGGACATATCCACATCGATGACGTAGCAAGTCAACAGTGTTCGGAGATCGCCTATTTGACAATTCAGGCGAATCTTCCTCATAGGATAACTCCTCCCTGCATTGAAGCCACTGATGGTCGTGTTGGTCGTTGCCAACTGATGCATGAGGATCCCTAAGGTCTTGAGCAAACTCCGGGGGATGATACTGAGAGAATCCTGGATCAATGTGCATCCAGTCTACCTTGATGGTGCCGATATACCCTGTATAATACAAGGGTCTATCATGCTTGTTATTTTTCAACAGCATGTCTTGTTGTAAGAACCTGATGTTCGGGATTGCCTCCATCACATTGTTGTAGTGGGAACGTACAGCGGGATCCTCGGCCAGCGGCTTGACTTGGGCGAGGTAGGAGTCAGCATTTTGTAATGCCTCACTCAGGGCATCACGAGTCTCTTTGGAGAGACGAATGAGCTCGAAGAGTGATAACTTTGCTGGGGTATTGGCAAGTTATGCTAATATGTCAAAGTTGTAAGACTTTTTCAGCCCGTGAGCTACGCCTTTTCTCAGAGGTTTGTCGAAGTGAACCTATTTATGCTTCTGCCTATCTGTTACAGGAGGTTGGGACAGACCTGGCTCAGGTGCTAATTGAGTTGTGGGTACGGTGGTCGAAGGTGTACTGTCATCTGGGGCCGTGTCGTAGTCTCGCAGATAGATTTTCCCTGTCCTGGTTACCCCAGCTAAGGCTTCGTCAGTCGATAGAAAGACTGTGTGACAGGACCTGGTCTTCTTTCCTTTAAATTTGGCAGCAGGAGACGTTGCTTGCTGTATCACATCTGGGACGATGTTTGGGTGAACCAACATGACTTCACCTCGTGAAGTGGTGAGTGGTACCAACCCGGCTACTCGAGCTGGAGGGAGGTTAACGACCTTCATGGTTGTCTTAGGTATCGGGACAACACCGCCTTCAAATTCTGTTGCTAGGAAGTCGCCAAATTGGAGGGAGACCATATTTGCAGCGACTGTCTTATCTTCAAAGACTAAAGTGAGCTTTGGAGTCTAGTAGCCGTTGGATGTGCCTCTTCAACACATAGCAATCTCGAATTGGATGAAGGATGTATCGATGGTAGTGACTGTATTTAGGATTGTTGACCTGATCGGCCTCATCTGGTCGTTTGATGTCGGGCAACTGGAGTTTGTTGTCTTTGATAAGCACATGAAAAATCTCGAGGACATCATCATTGTCGAAAGAGTAAGTTTTCTTCCTTCTGCCTGCCTTTGAGTAAGCTCAGGAGAACTTTTAGGCACATTTACAGTGAGAGCTTACTTCCCTTTATTGTCACGGCCATTGGCGCTGATGTTGTTGTTGAAAGGGCGCTTCCCTCTGTCGTCGCTGGTGGGGAGTTGCAGTCCCAGCAAATGGACGTCTTTTGCATTTTTATCTGCGGCTGCAGCACTTATGAAGAACGTCGTCCAATCCTGAAGCGGGACAGAAGTTGTCCACAGTTTCACCGCAGGTTGCAAATTTTTTCTGCAAGTGTCCATCAAATGGCTATCAGGGATGCCCAGGGGCAGTTTCGGTGTCGTCTGCCTGAACCGTTCTATGTACGCTCGGACAGGTTCCTTTTCTTTTTGAACTATGTCGTGTTGTACGATACAGCAGATTAGGACGGTCCATGAGGGAGCTCATAGTCATGTCCATTCCACAATCGTAGAATCGAGCGATGAAGAGGCGTTGAAGATCTTCGAACGATGAAATACAGTTGTCCGGGAGACTACAAAACCAGTTGTAGGCTACTCTAGTTAGAGTTTCAACGAAGATCTTGGTAAGGAGTGCATCGTCCAGAGGAAGATGTTTCGTCGTTGAATCAAAGTAATTTATGTACTAACGAGGAGATGTCTTTTCGTCGAACGGGATCATTGAGTGTGGCTTGTACTTCGGTGCGTATACTACATTTTTTCACTCGGGAGAATAAGGTGGTCGTATCCCGAATTTCTGAAGCACGTCTCGGTTGCTCATCGAATCAAAACGAGCTCGCAGTTCCCTGACTTCCCGGATTGCGTCTTGAGCGTCGTCAAATCACAGTGGAGCGGATGATCGCAACAAGGAGTGATTAGCCCCCGTGGTAGGAGCGGGAGTGATTGTACTTGACTCTTCATTATTTTTCGGTTCTTGGCTTACTTGCTCCGAGATTCTTGGTGGTTATGGGACTATACTTGCCCTAAGGTCCAGTACAGTTTGAGTCAGAGTCTGCATCGAGGTGCTCATGGTTTCCATCATGGCTTCAAGTGCCTCAAGACGTTGTTGATCACCGGAGGCTTGATCGTCTCATGCCATGTATACATGCATTACATAGGGAGAGATGGATGAAACTATGGAAGCTTCACTTTCTGCCTCTAACTCCTGAGCCTCATTGCCTTCAGGGGAGGAAGGCATTGTTGCGTCGTCCTCGGAGTCTAGGGGATGGCTACCCCCAGCCTTGGTGATTGTACCACCCAAGGGACTTGGCTACCCCCAGGTATGTTGTCATATGTTCCTTGATATTTACTGTCTTCTTGGAATGATGGGTTGGTGTGGAATACCGGAAGGTTGCTACCTCCAGCTTTTGTTCTTGAACGGGTGGCTTGAAATACCCCCACGATAGGTACCAGCTTACTACCCCGCGGTTGGTTCCTTGATGTACTGGTAGAGACCGTCGGATTGGACGAGTTCTTCTTCCCTGAGATCTTCTTCGCAGAAGGAGACCTCCATGTTGAGCAGCATGAGGCGAGAAGTGATTCCTCCTCTTCTTTGTGCACTTGTTTCTTGCGACGTTGTCGGATTGGTGTCGCGGGTTGCAGTCGCTGGAATACCGCCTGTCTGATTGGTGGAAGTGGTGTTTAATTACAACAACAGTTGATGATGATGTTGGCACAAGTGTCTATGAGGAGACACTTCATGTGCGGGAGTTGCTTCTCTCGTTTTGCGCTTGTGATTAATCAAGTTGCGCAAATTAGACGATGGAAACTTCACTTTACACCCATTTCATGCTTGCAGCCAAGCTTTGCACATGAGTGTGAAAGTGGAAGGTTTGCTCCATGGCCCGGTTCATGTACAAAAACTGCACCCAGGTCGTTAGTGAAAGACTTGACGTGAGACGGGCCCACTTCCTGAGCGCAGCCAAGCTGGAAGTATGGGTTTGTCAACACAGTTTTTTCTTCCTGACTTGGTTCAAGCGCATCTACGGCGCCCAAGTGGTTTTGGGAAGACTTGGAGGGTTGACCCACACCCGACATATGAGTTCTTGGGTCAACTCTATACAGTTTTCCATCAGCAGTACGCATGACAATCAACGGCGCATGCTTTTGGTGGACTGTCTGCGCAGCCCCTCGAGCATGCATGGCTCGAGAAAGTTTGAAATTCTTCAAACTAGCGTTAACAGATGCATAGTATAGAGAATCCATATTGGGGCCGTAGGAGATCCTATGGAGGACGGACTTTTTTCCTTTGGCCTTGTTGCTTGCATAAGGCTTCATGCGCCCATCTTCTAATAAGACGCATCTTTTCTTCCGTGCATTTGGCCGTGGACACAACTCTTGAGAGTCAATATCGTTCTTCTTAAGAGTGGCTTTGGAGACGGAGAGAGGACGTCGACCTGATGCGCATCCCCAACAACGGGGGTTGGCAGTGCATCTTTCGCGGACGGTGGGTGTGACACAGCGGCCTTGGTGACCCAAGTCTTGCGAGGTATTGCGAGCCTCGCTGCGGAGCTTGGCTTGTCCAGTATCTCTTCAAACGCATGTTGGTCGAAGCGAACCACATCATTCTCTTGGTTGAACCTAACTTGCTTTCGTCGGACTGCGTCACCAACTTCTCGTTGAGGAGCTCCTCGAGTAGAGTTGCCATTTTGTCAACATCGCAAAAAATGCAGAAAAAGTTGAACGAACTTTTGTATTAATTGGAGTAGAACAAATCAAGGTACAAAAGAAACTTTAATGCGTATAGTTCTGAGTACAAAAAATATATATCTGGACAAGTGTGACGGTGGAGATCAAATTTGCGGTCGACTTCTTTACTCCGTTGACGGTCTGACGAAAGAGAATGGCAAGGCCTTCGGGAACTTGAGTATGCGACTTAGTTGATGTCCCTCTTCGGTTTCTTTGGTCTCCTCCTCGTCTCCTCTCTCTGCCCTTTTTTCTTTTCTCCCTTTTTGTGTATGGAAGACACCCACTATTTATAGCTTTCAGAGGATCATGCATGTGCATGCGTGCACGGATCTCATGCTACCGTACATAGGTGCATGTCGTGATGTGGCTGCCATGTGGCAATTCGAGATTTGTGGTTGTTGGTACCCATAATCCACATGACGTGTCATGTCCTTGTTATTCGAAATGGCGATTAAGGATAGAAGCATTGTCGTATAATAACTCCAGCGCATACTGGCGCATGATGAGTATTGGCGCATGGACACACTGGCGCATGAGAACACTATGGACTGCATGAAGATCATGGCTGCATAACTCCAGCGCATGGAAATACTGCTGCATAGGGGTATTAGGGGTGTTGTCGCATGAGACCTTCGTTGCACTAATGGCGCATAGCTGTATTTAGCGCATGGCTTTGACTGCCTTCAGCGCATGAATTTAGCTGCCTTCAGCGCATGACTGCGAATGACCTTGGCTACCCCTGGCGCATGAATGAGCATGACTTGGGACTATGCTTAGCGCATGACTGCACATGATTTGGATTGCATTTGGCGCATGGTGTAACTTTTTCTATGCTTCTACAACATTGTCTCAAATACGGATTTGTCCCATTTTTGGTGGACATAATTTCTTGGACATAGATGGACATAGATACAATGTCTTTTGTGGTGCTTCGTTTGGTGATTATTGTGTTGAACACAATTTTTTTAGTGGACACATGTGTTTGACACGTCGTGGTGATTACTGCATTCAACAATAATTTTGGCATTTCAAATTATTTTTGATTTCTTATTTCTAGCTTTTGATGATATTCAACGAGACAAAAGCAATGGTCATCGTACAACTCTTCGTTCCTACATTCTCCACAAAATGGCCACAACATGTTCAAGCTGGCATGCCTTCTCCACCAACTCTTTGTTTCTTTCCGTCTCTCTCTCTCAATATCATTCTCTCTCGCGACAACTATTTGTTGACTAATCCTCTCTTAGTGGATCCGGCCAATAATCAATAATTCTTAGACGAGCGCCCTCGCACCCCAACAAACTCTTTTAGTCGAACGTCTTCATGCACCAACTCTTATAAAGCACACGCACATGCCGACAACTCTCTTGGTCAACACCACCCCCCCCCCCCCCCCACCCCCACCCCCTTCCGGTGTGTGTGGCCAAACCTCAATACTCTCTCGCATGCCCACATGGACACAACTTCACTTTCACTACTACGATGGTTACTCTCTTTTTTTTCCTATTCCTTCAAACTCTCTCAAAACTAGACATGTTTCACTTGCTACACCTTGCAGGGGTGTGTAGATTTTTTTTTATGGCTAAGCTTACCAGCTAACCATTTTATTCTTGTCACTTTTGTAAGCTCATATATTGTAAGGCCTAGAGTTGTGATGAATTATCTCATTTTAGTAGCAATGTAGTCCACAATTTAACAACAAACTAATATCATTCACACAGTTTACCAATGAATGGGAATCAAGCATGTAATGATTGAAGGTATAAGGCTGGATACAACATAAAGATTGCCAAAGCTAACTACATAACACAAAAAAGATGAAGTGCCCTACGAGAATCTGAAAGGAGAACAAAATGCAATGAAAATATAAATAATGTACATTCCAAAATCACAAAATACAGTTGAACACCCTAAATACAAAAATATGCATTTCGATATCAGAATCAATGACAGTGTAATAAGATAACTGATGCTTCTGCTCCAAGATAGCAACTGTCTCGGTCCACCAACCCTGGACAACAAAACCCAGGTCAGAATAGCAACTGTCTCGGTCCACCAAACCTGGGCAACAAACCCAGGTCCTTCAGATACAAACCAACAATTGTTCATTTGGCATAATAACCCCCACAATGCCCCCAAACACATGGGCAAGTCTAGATAGAATCGTCCATGTATTCCTTCTTGATATGCCTGCCATCATTAATCATCATTTACTCACAGTTCACTCAGACCCTGCACCATTTCTCTCTCTACTGCTCCTACAAGAGGTCCATCTTCTTTCAAGTTCCTCAGGTTATGTACACAACATCCAAGTTTTCTCATAAGTCAGCCTATTTAGGGTCCTCCTCTAGTGATCCTCCACAAAATTGAAAAGAATCGAGCATCATCTTGAACAGTGGAATAAGCAAGTGTGTGTTGAGATATTCTTAAAATTAAACTGAATTGATCAATCAGTTGTAAAGACTAGAAAATGAGGCTCAAGCTCAATGGGAGTATGGACTCACTTAGAGCTGTTAAAGATAGAGCTGTGAACCAGGAAGATATCCTTCAACAGGATAAGGCCACAGTTAAGTAGCTAGATCAAGGTGAGGAACACTTCCTACTACCATGGCATTCTGAAAATCAGGGCTTCCAAACCAAAGTTTAAACATGTAAATCCTCAGGATAAATATATCACAAGATGAAAAGGTTATTCAAGATGCAGCAGTGGAGTAGATCAAGGTGAGGAACACTTCCTACTACCATGGCATTGTGAAAATCAGGGCTTCCAAACCTAAGGTTAAATTTGTGAATCCTCAGGATCAATATATCACTGATGAAAAGGTTATTCAAGGTGCAGCAGTGGAGTGGACTATTATACCTCTCTGTTCACTAAAGCTGGGTATCCATACTACCAACAAGCTCTAGAATGTGTATCTCAAGTGGTTCCAACAAACATGAACTCTTCCCTCTGAGCTACCCTTCAAGAATCTGAAATTCATGATATGCTATTAAGGCCCTCTCTGCCTTCAGCGCCCCAGGATCTGATGGCTTCACAGGATGCTTCTTTACCCTGTACTGGAGAATAATCAAATCTGAGGTTACCCTAGCGCTATTTGTTTATTCAGAGGTCATAGCCTACCAAGCCTCCATCTCAACCACTCTACTAGTACTGCTTCCAAAAAAGTCTCCAGTCCCACTTAGTTTAATGAGCCAAGAATTGTGAGCTTGTGCAACTTTGAACACAAGATCATTTCTAAGATATTGGCTACTAGATTGAAGGACATTCTTCTTAATTATCTCCCAAGAACATTCAGCCTTTGTGACAGGAAGGAACATGCATGAAAATATTGCCCTAGCTCAGGAACTTGCTGAGGATTTTGATAAACTGATACATGGTGGGAACTTAAATCATTAAACTTGATTTGTCCAACGCTTTGATAAAGTAGAATGGAGCTTCCTCCTAGTTTGTATGAAGAAACCAGGATTCAATACCACATGGTGTGATCTGATTTACAGAAACATTATCAGTTGCAGATATTCTATAGCTCTTAATGGCAAGCAATTTGATTACTTCAGGTCTTCCAGGAGTGTTAGACAAGGAGCTCCTCTCTCACCTATATTGTTTATCATTGCTCAAGATGTGTTAAGTAGGAACATCACCCAGGCAGAAACCTGGGGCCAACTCATTCCATTCAAAGGGAAGAATAACTGCTTGAAGGTTACTCATCTTCAATTTGCAAAACGATATATAAGAGATATATCACAGATATATGTCGGTTTAAGCTTCAAACCGATATCTATATATCAGCCGATATCACCAATATCTATAACATTGTTGATCATCCTAGCTGGTATAATTATGATCTACAAGCAAAATAAGTACCTACAAATTTTGAATACCATATTTTCGTTCGTGGATTATTAATCATAGGTATATAAGTTGTTAAAATGGAGTATGCATGGATTTGGTCATGACTAAATTACAGGAAATCGCAATCTTGCAATATTTAAACTTCTCTTGCCTCAAATAACTATAAAGACAGCCAAAACCTCGATTAATAGGACGACATTATGCCATTTCTTTACTAAATAAATGTGAAAGCTAACAAGGTGGTACATTGATTACTGTAAAGAAAGCCAAAACCTTGATTAATAGGACGATACTATGCCAGTTCTATTTAAGATGCTTCAGATACATGAAGTTTCTGCTATCAGTCCTCGACATTTCCAAAATGTAGGATGTAACTCCTTCATACAACAAACATTTAGTTTTTTCATGGTGTTCATTTTGTGCATCGAAACACACCACGGTTATAACTCAGATCCATAATTTTTCAGTATTCATCCCTAATTTAGTTTATTTATGACACAATTCAATGAAAAAACACCACTAAGTTGCGTTTGGGTTCAAGTTCAACTGCATGTTCATTAGGTTGAGATAATGCAGTAAGGCTATTTCTAAAACCAGGGCGAGCACCTCCAATCACGATGAACCTTTGAACCATATTTGTGAAATTAACTTATTCTTTTGAGATCAAGACTTGATATTATGTGCTTAGTTTGTATTATTTTGATGATTTCTCAGCTTATCCTTGTTGTTCGATTTCTCAAAATAAAGATTTTGACTCAAGATTTCCCTTTCTTCAAAACTTCCAGTGAATTTGGAGGTTACAACTCTCTTGCATGTATCATTGAGTACAAGTGTTTCATTTAAGTTGAATGTTTCCCTTGGATTGCATACTTGCATAATAACCCTGAAGTCTTCATGTTTCATTTAAGGTCCCTCAGGACTGACAAATTTGTAAGTGTTACAGGTTGAAGTATAGGGAATAAGACATTTTTTTTAATAAATTAGGTTAGTAATTTCTTTTATTTTTAAGGGGAAAATGTCTAATAATACTCATGTGCTTTGCATCTGAATTTTAAGCGGGACGGAAGACTAACGGAGGGTAGTAAGTTTCAAAAATGGTGATAATTCAGGGTACGTAAGTGCCTAATAAAATAATTCAAGGTATTAAGTGCAAAAGTAGGTATAGTTCAGGTATTTAACTGCAACTTAGCCAAAAGAATATATCTAGGTTTGGTCATGACTAGAATGACAAGCAATCAGCATCTCACATAATAATTGAAAAACAGAAAAGCTATACTTCCCTTGCCCCAAAATAACTATAATGAAAGCCAAAATGTTGGATCATAGAGGTAGTACTTTGGCAGTACTCCCTCTACTAAATGGGAAATTATACCATTGCTCGACTAAATAAATGTAAAGCTAACAAGGTAGCACTTTGACAGTTTGGCTACTGTGGACAGAAAAACAAATCAGAATTTCTCACTTTAATAATTAAACACAAACAAAAGGAGTTCATTTCTAACCTTTTTGACAGTTTCCTTATTGAGTCGAATCTCTTGTTGAAAATCTGCCGAGTTCCTGAATCTCCGAGGTCTCACCCCTAAACCTTGTTTCTATCCCATGGTCAGGCTCACAGACAACATCAACATGTGCAATGAAGCTACACCTGGCTTAGGCTACATTTGTTATCAGAAATCTAGGAAAACCATGGAGCAGTCAAATATAAGAGAAATTAGACTCGAGATTTTCCCAGTTCCTTCTTACATTACGGTTATGTGTGACTCTGCAGAAAATGAGACAGCATATACAAAAGTATATCCCAAGTATATGAACCATAACCAGGAACCAAGACTTCATTGTACCATACAACAATCACCATATAAATCAAATTAACAACATGGTAGCAGAGTAATCTTGTATACTGGACCCTGTTGTATAGGGTAGAATGGACCTTCTTTGTTGATGGCACCTCAGAGTATCCAAACGATAGGATTATCGTGTCGTTTTGGTTGAGACATAAGATACCCTTTTTCATTAAAGAAAAGCTAAATATCAACTTCCAACCAGCTTTTAGAATAGCTATCTAAAATTGACAGTTTTTTTCTTTCTTTTTTTTTTGCTAATTTGCAAGTAAATACCTTGAACTTTTTATATTAGCAACTAAATTCTAAATACCATGAACTATTGAGCTGTAAGCAAGTTGCTACCTTTCGTTAGTTAACCATTATATTTGTTGTCAATTTTATCTTTCTTAAGACTATTTTGTCCCTAATAGTAGTAAACTGGTAATTGCTTCTTCTTTTTTAAATAACCAAAAAGTCCAAAAAGTTCTTTGAAAAACTCTAGCCTTGTCATCAGACTCATCACCCATGCCTAGGGTTAAGGTATTTTTTATCTTTTTAATTTGTTAGAGGGGTATTTTTGTCATTTTACTGCCATATTTACTACTTGCTAACCCCCCCCCCCCCCCCCAATAGTTTAGGATATTTAGTTGCTAATAAAAGAAAGTCTAGAGTATTTAGTTGCAAAACATGAAACTTCATGGTATTTAGTTACAAATAAGCCTCGCTTTTTTGTGTGTGAGAGAGACTGAAAATTATGTAGTATGCAGAGTGAAGAAGTACCCATTTAAGCTAGAAATCATATCCCAATCTTAATTTATAATTTAGGTAAAATGATCTAAGATATAAGTGAAATATCATATTCCAATCTTATTCAGCAATTTATGTAGAAAGAAGTGGTACATGCAAATATGATGGATCAGAACATAATATTTCATGAAACATTATAACTTAAAAAAAACATATTGGTGAATAAGTTTATTCGTTTGCTCTTCTTATAATGAGTGTATTATGAAACTACCATGAAAGCATCTGCACCATAGATAGGCAAGCAAGATAATCACATCTACTGGACTCCATTGTAAAGGATTAAAAAAACCCACCATCAACACCTTGGCAGTAGTGGCTAGTAGAAAAGAGGCTCATTCTGCAAGTTTGCTAGTTTTCCAAAGGAAACCAGAACTAAGGGGACCAACTCTAGGCAAGTGTTTATTCATGAAGCCCTTCGACCTCTTTTCTCTTGAACTCTTGTATCCTTCTCCTGCCCAATTGCCAAAAAACAAGGTGGTGACTTTGAGACGTACCGAGTATCCCTTCTTGGAGCCCCGTCCATGCCTCCCTCCTCCTCTTAAACTTCCCATCAAGATTATATTACATCCTCTTCTTCCAATTTTTGCATTTGAGTTTGCAAGAGAGATTCCATCATCTTTTTTAGCTCCTCCAACTTGCCCCTCTCCTTTGATCGCTTCAAGACCCTCTCCAACAACTGAACGCTCCTCTCGGACGGACATCTCCCTCTCTCCGCCAGCTGCTTAAAGCACTCATAAGCCTCCCCAACCCTGTTGCTACCACATAAACTCGTGGCCAGCAGATCCAATGAGTGCGGATGAGGGCAGCATCCCCTCTCCACCAAATACTCCCACAACTCCAAACCCAGATCACACCTCTTACTCTCGCAAAAGAACTTCATGAGCAGCATCACCGTCCTCACCCTCGGAACTAACCCCTTCCCCGCCATCTTCCTATAAAGACCACAAACCCCCTCCAAGTCCCCCTTCTTCCTCAATCCGCAGAACAAAGTGTAGTAACTCACGTCGTCGAGGCCGAACCCCTTCTCCTCCATCTCATCGGACAACCTAACCGCGCCAGAAAAATCCCCGCCCCTGATCAGAGCTCCCATCAGCGCATTACAAGCGCCCCTGTCGACAACAAGTCCTCTCTCAGTAATTTCGTCGAACAGCTGGCGCGCCTTTGCCGGGTTCTTTGCGATCCCGGCACCGTGCACCAAGGTGGTCAGCGTCTCCACCGTGGGCGAGAGGTCGTCTCTCGACAGAAGCTCTCCGTAGAGATCGAGGGCGGAGTTGAAGCGGCGCATCTTGCAGTAGGCGTCGATGCGGATGTTGTAGGTGACGACGTCGGGGGAGAAGCCGCGGAGGAGGGTGTCGTGGTAGAAGAGGTCGAAGGCGAGGACGTTGCCGGCCTCCTTGAAGCCGAGGAGGAGGGTGTTGAGTGTGGATGGGTGGGGAGGGAAGCGGGAGTGAAGGCGGACGAAGAGGGAGCGGGCCTCGGGGACGCGGCCGAGGGAGCAGAAGGCGCGGAGGAGGGCGTTGAAGTGGGGGTGGCCGAAGGGGGCGCCGGCGTCGGAGTAGGTTTTCTCGAGGGAGAGGAAGGCGCGGAGGGTCTCTTCGAAGGGGCGGAACTTGGCGTGGCGGGAGAGGAGGATGGAGAGGGTGCGGGGGGAAGGAGGGGGGTTGTTGATTTGGGAGAAGAGGGAGAGGGCTTGGGGGAAGTGGCGGGAGCGGGAGAGGGAGTGGACGACGGAGTCGAGGGAGGCGGGGTGGGGGGGAATGGAGGGCGAGTGGGCTAGGGAGAAGAGGAAGAGGGAGAGGGATTTGGAGGAGGGGGAGTGGGAGAGGAAGAGGCGGGAGAGGAGGGTGGGGAGGACGGTCGGGGAGGAGGAGAGGAGGGGGAGGTGGGGGAGGAGGACGGGGTCGAGGGGGAGGTGGGGAGAGTGGGACATTATCAGGTCGGTTAGCCGGTCGATGTCGGCGGGGGTTGCGGGAGCTTTCGGGAGCTTGCTGATGCTGCTCTTCTGGAGGACGATGCTACTCATGTTCCTCTTCCTCTTCCTCTTCCTCTTCAGTCTGGGCTATTTGGTTTTTTTTTCGCAACTATATGAAGTGTTGAGCACCATGTGCAAAGGTTGTTTCTTTGCACTTTAAGGTCAGCACACACAGTCACAAGGACTATAACATATTTTTCAAATTTTTGTCATTTTTCCTATCTAAATTATTTTTACAATTTCAAATACCCAAGTCACTTTTGGTTCTCCCAACCATTTTCTTTCAAAAAAATTTTTATTTATTTTCTGTATTAAGATAGAAAAAAAAAAGGACTATTTGATATTAACTCCCTCTTAGATTAGGTATACTGATATTATTCACCTCTTAGATTAAAAGTTAAAAATACCCTCCTGAAAGTGTCGTTAAAAACCTGAAGGTGTCGTTAATGAGTTTTGAAAGTGTCGTTAAAAAATTTTAACGACACTTTCAGGAAGGTATTCTTAACTTTTAATCTAACAGTAAGGTAATATCAGTATACCTAATCTAAAATAGGAGTAATATCAAATAGCCAAAAAAAAAAAATTGAAAAAAGAAAATTGAGGAAGAAAATGGTTCCACCCTCCCTCACCTACCCAAAGATTTACTTTTCCACTCTATGGATTTACTTATCCTCCCAATCTTTTTGGCATTTTCAAACACCGAAAATAAAAATTGATGGAAATTATAATTTTTCAAAGAAAAAGAAAGAGCAAAAAATTTAGGCTGGTGATAAGGGCACTATTAAATACAATTGGGGCTAGCCCAGGATTGGGACTAGCCCATTAATGAATGAAGTTTACTCATACTAGCCCAAAAGTTTACTCATACTAGCCCAAACATTAAACTCTCTTCCAAACCCTCCAAACCCCCACCGTAGCCCTCCCCCCTCCTCCCTTTCTTGTCGGAGCCCTCCTCCTCCACTTCTTCCTCCTCCTCCTTGTCGATGGCTCCCAAACTCTCGAAAGAATCAATGTACCATTCTTCCTTCTCCTTGTTCTATTGCATTTCGAAAATTTTTCAAAAATTGTAATAATTTCTATTGTATTTCAAAAAAATTCCAAAAATTATGTTTCCAATCTTAAAATTAGGGCATACAAGTCCGGAATGTATTTTCAGATGTAGTTTCGACGTTTTTCTGGAATCTCGTGCCCGATTTTAGGGCATACAAGTTCGACATCCGTCGAATGTATGCAACAGAACCATGCGGGACTGTAGAAATTTCTACAGTCCTATATACATTGTTGACTGTAGAAAATTCTACAGTCCTATATGTATAAAGGACGGTAGAAATTTCAACAGTCATGTATAAATTTAGGACTGTAGAAATTTCTACAGTCCTGTATACATATAGGACTATAGAAATTTCACAGTCCTGAATGTTGAATAAATTACTACAGTCTGTTAAAATATATATATTTTTTGTCTTATAGTCACGACCCTCGGAAGGGCACTGAGGATGAAGATATCATAAGAAGACGCCCTACTGCGTCGATGCGTAAGGAACGCAATGTTCAGCGTACTATTGAACCAGCTCTCACTATCCGCGACCCCGAGGCACGCCCTGAAGTTAGGAAACGTCGACTGACGAAGAAGACTATCACTCGTTCGAAGAGACGTGCTCCTAGTACTTCTGGTTCTTCTTCCTCCTCCGATGAGGACATACCAAATGTCCAAAATCGGCCAACTGATGGTTCAGGACCTTCTCAGCATGCAGATAGTCCTGTCGAGACTCTCCCACAAACCCTCAAAATTTGGCCTACTGATGGTTTAGGACCTTCTCAGCAGCCAGATTGTCCAGTCGAGACTGGTCCAAATGGTTGCTCTATGTTGCCGTCAATCGAGAACCGTCGATACATACCAAATATGGAACAATCCGGTAAGTACATTACGTTATGATAATTTTATATATAGTTGTAAGTTCTAAGTTCACCCAATTATTTATAGATAACTACATTTTATATATAGGTATAAGTTCATCCAATTGTTTACTTTTCAGGAGAGTTCTCGTATGTTAACGGTGATCAACCACGGCAAAAAATGCAATACATGGAAGTTTGAATTATTGGGAGACGATGTGAAGGCTAAAATCATTCCTACCGGTTTACAATATTTGGGTAACTACTCATATACGACGGTGGATAATGCACTCATATCAGCATTTCTAGAACGATGGCATCCATAAACCAACACTTTTCATCTACCAAACGGGGAGTTGACGATTACCCTTGATGACGTCCATCATATATTGGGACTTAGAGTTGATGGTCGAGTCATGATGAATCATACTTTTGACGAATCGAGCATCAACTTTTACGACCATATCGTGGATTATGTATCAGGGTGTCTGGGAGTTGATGCCACTAGTTTTACCACCCTTCGAGAATTCAAGAAGTCGTACGAACTTCCTTTAAAATATTTGGAGGAGACATTCGTTGATCCGGACCCCGAAGTGGATAATAGCGATAATGTGGCCCGTGGATATATGCAGTTCATCTTAGGGGCTGTCGGCATTACGGATAAGTCTGGAACGTTGATACATGCCAAATATCTTCTGAATTTGGACGACATAGACACGGTGGAAGAAATATCTTGGGGAAGCGGTATACTAGCATACCTTTACCGCGAGCTTGGTGCGGCATCCCACGTCGGTTCCAAGATAATATCCGGATGCCAGACTCTACTCCATGTATAGATATATTTTTGTCAACTTGTATACATAATAAAAAATAATGTTATTAATTTTTGGACTAATATTTTTTTAACTTGGTTACGTGAAGGCATGGATATACGAGCACTTTCCAACTCTGCAGTGGGCTAAACTTAACTGAGGGTATGACGAGCACCTTCCTAGAATGTGCAGATGGAAGCCAACTAAGGAAGATACCAAACGTCCACACACATTGGCCGCCCTACGGAATGCACTCGAAGATATGACGATAGAAGAGGTGAATTGAGACATAATTTTTTAATGTTTGGTAATAATTTACTAAATTACATTATGCTAAATGACGTTATGCTAAATTTTATGCATTGCAGATTGTTTGGGATCCATATCATAATTTGTGACAGACTAGTCGTCCATTGCAACCAGTTGCTTTATATCACGGTCTGAATAGTTGTCATAAAATCGAGGAGGCTTATATGCCTGATAGAGTGCTCCGTCAGTTTGGCTACGTATAAACAGTCCCGAAGCACATATTGAAAATGATAACTGCTCCGCGAGGTACAAAACCGCTAAACTATATTCCTACGGCGTTCAACTGGGTCTCGAACTTCTTCACTGAGTGGCAACGTCACATTATTAGAGAAATCGAATGACAAGCAGCAGTAAATATGATGAAATATAGCGACGACTACCTCGCCTACTACGCTGGTGTCGGACTACCTACGTTGTTCAAATGCGGAGGCGATATTGTGCATTTACCATCAGATCTCTCCGCCAAATCTGTCTTGTATACTGCATTGGTCAAGATGGTGAAGAAGTTGGGAAGAAGCCTCATAAGTTGCCAGGGTACGAATTATATGGAAATCAATGACGAGCTACAACAAATCGACAACACTGAAAAATTTCCTTTCTTGGAAAATAGAGAGCAACGTACAAAGAGGCGGCATGAAGTTTAGGCCATATTTCAAGACATGTAAAACTTTGCTACAATTTGTGTTTGAGTCATGTAAAACTTTTAAGTTTGAAAACTTTGAGTGGTTATGTTTTGTTGAAATATTTTGATTGGTTATGTTTTGTTTTGAGACTTGTTTAAGTTGTAAAACTTTTATACTATTTGTGTTTGGAGACATGTTTGAAGAAGAACTTTCATACAGTTGTTAAACTTTCATACAGTTGTTGGTTATTTGTGTTTCGAGACAGCTACTTTTATGTATAAATGTGCAGAGCCAGTGGCTAAAAACTAGGACTGTTAAATTCTGGACAGTCTTGATAGCTATCAGGACTGTCAAAATTCTGACAGTCCTAGTTTTATATAAAAATTTATAGAGACAGTGGGTTAAAATTAGGACTGTCAAAATTTTGACAGTCCTCATAGCTTGTGGGACTATCAAAATCCTCACAGTCCTAGTTTTATATAAAATTTCCAGTGGATTAAAATTAGGACTGTCAAAATTTTGATAGTCCACATAGCTTGTGGGACTGTCAAAATTTTGACAGTCCTACTTTTATATATAAATGTGCAGACAGTGGGTTAAAATTAGGACTGTCAAAATTTTGACAGTCCTCATAGCTTGTGGGACAGTTAAAATTTTGACAGTCCTACTTTTATATATATATGTGCAAACAGTGGATTAAAATTAGGACTGTCAAAATTTTGACAGTCCTCATAGCTTGTGGGACTGTCAAAATTTTGACAGTCCTGGTATGCTGTTAGACTGTCAAAATTTTGACAGTCCTAGTTTTATATAAAAAAAAGTGCAGACAATGCGTTAAAACTAGGACTGTCATAATTTTGACAGTCCTATTAGTTTGTGGGACTGTCCAGATTTTGACAGTCCTACTTTTATATATATCACAGTGGGTTAAAACTAGGACTGTCAAAAATTTGACAGTCCTGTTTGCTTGTGGGACTATCCAGATTTTGACAGTCCTACTTTTATACAGAGAGTGGGTTAAAACTATCTATATAAATGTTGGAAAAGATATTAAAGTTCAACATACATGACTCATTGCACAACATACATGACTCATTTCACAACATACAGTTCAATATACAGTTCAACATACATGGCTCATTGCACAACATACAAAATGATACAGAAGTATAAGATGCATCAATCGATTAGAATATCAAAGTAGTCCTTCGGTAAGATTTTAGGATCCTCCATCTTCATCATCTTCTTATAGCCAGCAATTGCATCCGTGTAGGGTGTCGTACATGCGATCGCTTCCTCCGGTGCGTGTTTATACCAAAGCGTAAAAGGTGGAGGAATAGGAGAATGACTGATAAACCTTGGGATAACAAAGTGTTGTCCGACAAGCCCTATCGAACATAGATTGGATAGTCTGTGTTCGGCCGGGGGAGCGCACATTGGAAAGAAAGTATTGTTAATGCCTTGTGAGATAATTACAATAGGTATCTTATACCTATTAGAGAATACGTATGCAGCAGGCGGGACATCCATGTAATGGTCTGGTCCGGTAACTGTTTTCGTACAAGGTATGCTTGCCAACAAATCTCCAACAATTTCTTCGTCGAGTATCTGCCTATAGAAGGGTAGACGAGACTCCAACTCCTCGTACAGCTCTTCCCTAACCTGTCTCCATCCTGCTTTAACTGAATAGCCAAGATGTCTTGCAAATGCATAATATCCACAATGGCCGACATATTGATCCTAGGCACGAATCTAGCACAAGTCACTGAGACAAAGAAGTTTCTCTCATCCAAGTTCGGTATGAAGGACTTAGGGGAAGCTGATATTATCATGAGGATAAAGATCATCCGGACAGACACTGGAGTGGCACTATCACAGTCTTATTATATTGAGAATATGCTCATACGCTATGGATATTAGAAATTTCCAGGGATCGATACTCCATACATGTGTGACAAGAAGCTGAAGCCAAATCCTAGGAAAAGTGCCAGACAGCTGAAGTATTCAAACATCATCGGGAATTTAATATATATAACAACTGCCACAAGGCTTGATATAGCTTTCGTCGTGGGGATGCTTAGTCGATTCACGAGCAAACCAAGTGTGAAACACTGGAAAGTTGTGAAGAGAGTGATGAGATATCTTAAGAGGACTCAGAAGTTTACGTTGCACTACAGCGGGTATCAGACAGTGGTGGAAGGATTCAGTGATGCAAGATGGTGTTCAGAAGTAAAGAGCGAAAGGTCCACAGGAGGATACGTCTTCTCCATAGGTGGAGCTGCTATATCGTGGAAATCGAAGAAGCTGACAATGCTCTCTCATTCCTCGATGGAATCTGAGTTATATGCACTGGCGGCTGCAACAAATGAAGAAGAATGGCTTCATGAGCTTATGTATGATCTTTTATTGATTGGTGCGCTGATTCTGGTAGTAGTAATATACTGTGACAACCAGGCGACTGAAGCAGTGGGATCAAATGACCTCTTCAATGGTAAGAAGAGGACTGTATGGCTAAGGCACATGGCAGTGAACGATCTGATCAAGACTGGGGTCATTTTCGTGATTGATGTTCGAATCCAGGAGAACCTGGCCAATCCATTCACCAAAGGTCTCAAGCGCCAGCTGGTCGGGGACACAACAATTAAAATGAGCTTGAAGACACTTTGATGTTCTGTCTTTGTAATTCTACCATAAAAGTTTTATTGTATTAGTTCAAAGAGAAATCTACTAGGCATCTAGCTTTTGGTTCAAAGAATGGTCATTGATTGGGAGAATATCAGGAACAGTGGGCAGTTCTTTGGGACATTGAGGGGTTACTGGCCTAGAACCACTGTTGTCTACTGTTTGTCCTCAGAGTATAACAAGTCCTATAGGAGGATGACTTAAATGCCTTAATAGGTTCTAGGGTATTTAGAATGCCCGACGTGCTTTACAGGAAGCACGGTAGCACAACAATATAAAGGAATGAGGCCTCCATGCTACAGTGGGGTGACACCACGATGAGGTACCTCGATAGGATAATGTCTCGGCTTTGCGAGCCATGTCACAGCGGCGTAGCACTTAACATAGGCAAGTGGCCTAATGCTATAAGTCTAAAGAGTGGTAGGAAGCACTACAAAGAGGCCGGTGTTCTCATGTTACAGTGGTGTGACGCCACCAAGAGGTACCTAGAGAGGGTAAAGCCTCGGCTTAGCGATCCATGTCACAGCGGCGTAACACCGCAAGGAAGCGCAAGGCTTAATGCTGGGTAGTTTGGCACTACAAAAGAGACTGGGACATCATGCTATAGTGGATGACACAACGATGAGGTGGAACCTTGGCTTTGGGCCATGTCATAGCGGAGTAGCACCGCAAGGAAGCGCAAGGCTTCATGCCAAAAACTCTTTAAAAGAACTCACCTAGAATGTATAGAAAGAGATATAGGCCGTCTCTTAAGGGTAAGATTGTACACACCCAAGATACATACACCGAAACTAGGCGTGCACAGGGCCTTTAATGTGCAACCGTAAGCACAACTGATGTTATTGTGTGAGTGGGAATAATTGCAACTATGCTACATAATTCAAGGCTTAGTCATTTCTTGTATCATACTATTATTTGACCCATACGGTAAGATTCAACTTAAAGCGACATTTATCCTAATGGATATTGGACAGTCACTGTGGTGAATGCTCAACCTATATATTGAGATATGTGGGAGATTGTTGGTGTTTTTGCCTTTGGACTATGAAAGATAGTCCCACATTGGCTACACCACCAAGTGGGTATCTCAATATAATGATTTGCTTGTGTTGAGATGTGCACATGGGGTATGGTGGGGCACATGGGTCCATGTGGGGGTATTTTATTAGGTGAAAAAGGATTAACTCCTCAAGGGAAGCTTTTAAGCTTTTTGTCATGTTCTTGGAATTTATTCCATAGGAGCTAAGCCCAAAGGGGCTTAGCGACTCGGACTTAGGACTTAGACTCAGACTCAGACTCAGGCTCAAGGGCACAAAATGGCGCTTTATTGGCGCACTTTGTACTTAGCACGTCAATATCGACGCTTGTGCGCATTTGATGTGCTCATGCGCTCATTTTATGCGTGAGTTGCATGTGTTGTTGCTAGCGTAGATTCATGCGCGGGTGTATGCGCTGGCGCATGCGCTCATGCGCGAGTTGTATGCATTGTTGCTAGCGTGGTTGCATGCGCGGGCGCATGAGCAAGCGCATGAGCAGGGAGCTGAACGGGTGTTGAGCGGGCGATGCGCGGGCTATGCGCAGTTGAGCGCGTATGAGCGTATGCATGCATGCGCTGCTGGGCCGCTGGGCCACTACGCTGTTGGGCCGCTGCACTGCTGCGGTATTGCGCTGCTGGCAGAGGCGGTTTGTTATCAGTTATGGAAATATTACATCTTTAATTTCGATCCGATTTTGTGGGATTTGAATTAATTTTGTTCTTATCATTTTGTAACCGACTAGGGTGGCCAGGCTGCTCTATAAATACTCTCTTCCCAGCCATCAATGAGACAGTTTTTCCGAGAGAAAAAGAGAAAGTTGAAGAGAGGTGGTTGCGCCGCCATTGTGAAAGTCCGGGAGTTCGCAAGTCGTGAAGAGGTGACACGAGAGTTCCAGAAGTTCTTCGAGAACTTGCTGGTTCCTGGAAGCAAATTGTGGTGAGACGAATCTTGCTTTGAGCAACGGTGATCTTCATCACCCCAGCAAGAGTTGTGTCTTCCTCTTTGTCTCTTCTCTTCATTGTAAATATGTTCTGTCCGTCTGCAACTGCGATTGCACGGAAGAACAAGAAGTTTATTTTTTTTATTCTTTTATTTTTCTTCGGTGCAAGTTGTAATCAGAAAGTTCTATATAGTGATTCTTTGGAATCTATGTTTTGGAATGCAAACTTGTTTGCTGAAGCTTTTGAAACTCGACTACAACTTTTGGATCAATAGATGGTAGACTGCAAATTTTGTCAGAAGCTCTATTGGCCTTGTTCATTCATCTTTTGATTAAGCCCCGAGACTAACAAAGTTGGTTGTCTTGTTCTAGACAATGCACTTCACAATGACTTTACTTTCACATCATCAATTATGAATACAAATATTTATAAAAAATGAAGAAGAGAAAAAGTTGGTTTGGAAGTTGGAAAAAATATACTTTTTCTTGTCTTGTCAATATTTTTGTATCGGAGAACTTTTTCTATTTCATTGTCTTGTGTGAATATAATCTTGTCACCTAGAAAATACATTATCTTGTGTTTTATGCCACATAAGAATCACAATACAACAAGATAATAGGGTTGGAGATGCTCTTAGTTTACTTATCAAACAAATATATTTAATTGCTTTGCCTTTGCCCTGACTATCAAACTTTTGGGCTTGAGAACATTCGTGTTGGAGAGAGAGAATAGGTAGTAGACAGCCCAATAAAGATGAGGCCCGTAAAAATTCATATTCAGCTGCATTAGAACATAGGGATTACAGTATAAATTGTAAGCGTTCCGGCAACAACGAATTTCACTGCCTTGAAGACAGTTCTTTTTATTATTATTACTTAGTATATATGGACGATGCTTTTAATTGTCTTTCAATTTTTGTATTTTAATTGTCTTTCAATTATTATTATTTTTATTTGAAAAGAATAAAAGTACCAAAATCAAATTATATATTTTTTATTTTTTATGCATAATTACATAACTATCCTCATTAAATTTAATATATAATTTTAGTTAGTAAAGTTAAAAATATATTTGAAAAAAAAAATTTAAGTAAAACTAACTTTTCATATTATATAGTAGTATAGGTTATTATTACTTATTTTATTTACTATCTTTATTTACTATGACTTTCTTTACTATATATAATTTTAGGGCAATTTAATATATTTATTTTATTTTATTTTACTATCTGTATATATTATATATAATTTTAACTAGCATATATGTACGTGCATTGTACGTTTTTATACGACTTTAAAATAACAAATTGTTTAATATTTTTATCATTGAGAAAAATAAACAATAATTTCTCTTAAATTTTTTTATAAAAAAACTTTCACAATAATTTTTTATTTATTATGTAGTAGTATAGATAAATTATTATTATTTATTTTATTTTACTATCTATATTTACTGTGACTTTATTTCAAATTTGTCACAATTTTTTTTTCCATCCAGCACTGGTTACAGGAAGTGCTGGTTGCCTGTTCCTGTCAACGACTGTGTTGGTGTGAAAATGTTGCTCTAAACCTTTGGTCTGTTAATGATACTGACTTCATTCGTGACTTTTTGTTATGTTTTATTTCAGTTTGGGTTTAGTAGTTTTAATTTATTGTCCTGTAATTTTGTGTTTTGATAATTCTTGTAAATCGTTGACTTTTCAATGAGTTTTGAATTGAAACCGATAATTAGCCAAGAAACTTCTTAACCGAGGATGATTGCAATTATCATACAAATGATTCAATATTCTACTAGCTGTTGGGGTGAACATTGTTCGATTTTGGACCGAAAAACGAGATTCGAATCAGGTTGAAAAATATATAGTTCGATTTCGGTTTTGAAAATACTAAAAAAATTTATTCATTTTCGATTTCGGTTTTGGATTTCAATTTATGTCCAAAATCGAATAAGACATACAATTATATAAATACCATCAATTATATGCATATATATTTTGAAAGCAACAATTATATGCATGTGTTTTGAAACCAAACTTTGATAATTTAACAACTAGTCTGAAATTTGATGAAATGCAAAAAATGTGTGTATAAAAATGATCATTTTTAATATAATTTAACCATGATTTTAACTTTGGACACTACCCATTAAACAATATAAATATTCTAACCGGATAAACCGAATCGTTATTCGGTTCGGTTCGGTTTCGGTTTTCGTTAATTTCGGTTCGATTTCGGTTTTAGATTTTTAGAATTTCGTTCTATTCGGTTTTGACTATTTCTTTCGGTTGAAACCGAATAAACCGAATGCTCACTCCTAACTAGTTGGCATAAAAATATCCCATGTTAGAGCATCCATAGTGGTTACACTCCAAATTATTAAAAATTGTGTAAATTATTACTTTTGGAGTATCCTTAATATTGGCACATAATGGTACACTCTAAATAAATACTCCAAATTAAACTCATCTTTTCTCTTCTTCTTTTTTCTCTTTATTTTTCTTCCGTTTGGTAAGATTTGTCCTCCCTCTTTATTTTCTTTCCCTATTTGGTTACTTTTGATGGACCTAACAATTAATATAGTGGAACAAGGACACGCTCCAAATTTGGATTATCTTTTAGCTTTCTCGCAATTTCAAGCATGAACAATTGTCCACTGCAGCCTTCAAGTGTTATAAAATTTGACTAAAGTTAAATGTAGTACTTAAAATCTCTTCCACTGTTGATGCCCTTAACAGTTTTCTTGTTTGAACTCTCCATTTTGATTGACCACCATGCTTCAATACTATTTGAAAAATTAGTAAATTTCTAGAAATTTTGAACAGAAGTACAAATTAGGAATGGCAACGGAGCGGGTTAGGACCGGAGACCATACCTCCAATCTATGTCCCTGAGTAGTATTCGAATTCACATCCTCGTTTTCGTTCTCGTTTGGGTTCAATTTTTTATTCTCGCCCCCATTAATCAATGCATTACCCGTCCTCGTTCCTGTCCTGTTAATAGTTTCGGGGCCGAATTTTTTCGTCCTCCGTCATGTTAATTTTTTTTCCTCTGCATTATAAGCTTAAATAACTGTTTTTATTCCAAAAATAAAATGTACAATATAGGTTAACAAGTTCTGTTTTCATAAAAAAAAAAATATACTACTATATAAAGAAAATCATACAATACCAAAAAAGTGAATATTAATCCAATAAAAAATATACAAGTACTAAATATAAGTTTATAAATAAAACAACAAGAGCGAATGTTAACCCCACAAAACATATTCTAATAGAGGTATATATTTTCATACAATAAAAACATATAAAACATATGAGTATAAGTAATCGGGACAAGAAATTTACTGAAACGGGGAGTACTATATCCATACCCATCCTCGAACCTAAGCGGAGAATTTTTTAAGTCCTCATCCACGCATCCGTTTCCGTTTTTAAATCCCCAAATCCATCACCGTCGGAAAAAAAATCGAGTCTCCGTCCGGTTCGAAATAAATTGCCATACCTAGTCCGAACACAACATCACTAGAATGAAGCCATGTTCCAATTCACTAAACATTTGTAACTCAGACAATTATATTTTCCTGCCCACAAAAAACTCCTTCCAACTCTACCCATTTTCTTAATAATCTAACAAGACATGGAGTAAAGAGACTATGATCCAAAAGACTAGTAAAGAGATGAAATAACTCGGAATCTCAGGAAGACAAAATTAAACAAACACAACCTACCACCTCTAGATATAGAAGTTCCTTTCCAAGCATTCTGTCTCTTATTAACCTTATCACTAATGGCCGGGCTGTCATTGTAATTTACTTAAGCTACCATATTTAATAGGAATGCCCAAATATTTGAGAAGGAAAGTCTATTTAACAATTAAAAGAGCAGCCAAAAGAATATTCTGAATAGTATTACCTTTTAAACAAATAGTACAGTCTTGTTAAAATTAATAGACAATCCAGAAATACCTGCAAACAAGTAAAGCACAACTTTCAAGTTTGCTGATGATTCAAACTTGTTGAGTTATAGGAACTTATTTAGTCCCACATTAGATAGAAAGTAAGAAGGAGGCTAGCCTCCTCCTATATATATGTACCACATCTTTGAGAAATAAATCAATTAAGTCTTTCAACATGGTATCAGAGTCAAAACTCTGAATCCTTTTTCCAAAAATATATATATAATTTTCCTTTCCTCCTGTCTCTCATCCGACCCCTCCCCCCCCCCCCTCCTCCCCCCCCTTCTTCTGTGCTTGGAAGTCCCCCCCCCCCCTACCCTAAGGTGTCGTCGACGTTCCCTGCGGGTCTGCCTACGGGTGTCATCAAACCTGTCGTTGAATCGTGGATTGTCACGCCCCAGTCCCAAAATGCCGAGGGACTGAGCACGTGAGCAATGGCCAGCAGCACGCACCGATGGACAACCCAATTTAATGGATCCATCAGGGCATGCTTAAGCTGTAGTCTAGCAGGACTAAGTACAAGTCTCAGGTATTACTAATCTCATCCACAGAATAACACAGATTAATTGCCAAAAATAATGCAATGGAAATAAATATGCAATAACAAATAAGGTTGTCTCGGGAAACAAATCCGAGAAATATTCTGTTACATTTAAGGAAAAGACAGGAAATGAAATGCTGGAAATGGAAATACTGTGTAGTTGAAGCCGGCGCTCAGGAGAAATCTTCGGCCACTACTTCGTCCTCTGTTCCTTGTTCTGCTCCAAGGAGTGCTCCGGTACCGTACACCTCTGGGTAGTTCTCTTCAGCTGTACCTGGGGACATAATCCGGATCCAGGTCCTCAGGGGACAGCAAGGTACAGAAAATACAAGCCAAAATAAACACAGTGCAGCAGATAATTAAACCAGAGGGTAAGCTATGTAACCAGCTAAGTGATATGCAATATGAGAGTAGCACTAGAATTCAGGCTGAAGCCACTACAAGCTCTGTGTCGGGGAGCCGGTAGCGGCAATAACTATGAATTATACTCTGAAATATACTATGTTTTATATAATATCAGCCTATAGTCTGTGTGTCTCTCTCCACCCAATGAAATCCCACGTCTCATGTCCACGATGCCTCATGTCCATGTCACGCACGATTATAACTAATGCAGCAAGTCTGATAGCTATGAATCAATTGTCTAAGAATGTAAAGTCTAAGTCATAAAACATGCATCCTATACAGAATCACCTTGAATGTCTCAGGAAGACTCTGTCTCATGAAATAGTGTCAAGTGTCCTGGGTTCTGAAGTACTTGATAAGACAAGTACGAGCTTTATCGGGTCTCGATAACCATGCCTATGTGACGTTACACAACTCCGCGTACGGAGTTGGCATCCGACTATGAACGGACACTAAGCACGTCACCCGTTTCCTAGGTTAAGCAGTTAAAACATGTTTATAATTAATACCACAAGAAATCCATTAAAATACTATGTCAAGAATTACTGAGGTTTGGCAAGCTTTACATGTCCATTATTGCATAATTAAATCCAGAAAATAATTAGCAAGCTGCAGGGTTTGGCAAGGTACACTTGCTTGTGGTTCCTGTTCCAATTGCGGCTCTGACCTCAGCTGGAATTGCAGGCGGTACTCCGATTGCTGAAACAAACATCACCATCAGATCCAGAAAATATTAATCAGCTAGAAACGCCTGTCCTTGGGTCCAATTTGGAGACAAGGGCAGAAACGGCAGTTTCGGGCCAAAACGGGGTCCACCGATGGGCCCGCTTTGCACCGAAAAATGCGTCAGGGTCAAAGGTCTCCAAATTTACCAAACTTAGTGTCAACATGTCAGAAACGCTGATACGAACCCAACGGAACTTTCAGAATTGAATTCCGATGAGCCGATCACAAAATCGCCCGTCGAGCGGGGCCTGTGGGGCCCACGACACGCAATTTTGTCAACGTTATCAGAATCGAACCAAACTTGACCCACAGGACCAGCGTATCGCTACGAGTCCGATGGCGCAAGTTTCGTCTCGATCCGACGTGTGTACACAAAGTTAGGTCGAATTACAGAAAAGTCGGATACGGGGCGATGTCCGCAGATACGCGTTGATTCCGGTGTGCACGCACACCCGAATCAGCTTCTGCAAAATTCCACACATCCGTATCGACGAGGCGCTCGTGTCTGTGAAGACCGCGCACGACCAAGTCGTCCCGTTTGGCGGGGCGTACTCAGTTCCGGGGTAAAACAGGGTCTGGTTTTTCCTGTTTTTGGATCGCGGTGTGCGATCACCACAGGATGCGATGCCCCGAACGGTTGGTCCGGACACCGAGAGGGTCATACAGGCTTCGCAACGCAATTTGCGGAATCGAAAACGGAGCTACGAGCAAAAAGTTACACGCACCTGAAGGGGACCCGAAAACCGGGGTCGAACCGTGTCCGACACGTGTCCGGACACAGGGAAAAACTAGGGTTAGGGTTTTCAGCCGGCGGAGCTGGGCGGCTCTGCGGCGGCCTGGCTGAGGCGGAGGGGGCCGGAGGCAGCGGGAGATCCGGGGGTCGGGCTCGTCGGCGGAGGCAGCGGTGTGCGGCAGGCGGCCGGCGGCGGGGAGGAGTAGCTGCTGCTGCTTGCTGTGGCTGCGGCTGCGGTGGCCGCCGGAGGGGAGGAAGGAGGAGGACGGGGAGAGGCGGGAGGCGGAGCCGGTGGTGGTGGCGCTGGGAGGCGGCAAGGCGGGGCTGGCAGTGGGTGAGGGAGGCGGTGGCCGGAGAAGAAGAATGGGGGGTTTTTATAGGGGCCGGTCGGGGGTGAGGGGCTGGCAGCGCGGTGGAGGTCGTGGCGGGGAAGGCGGTGGAGGGGAGATCGTGGGGGTGAGGGCCGGGCGGAGCGGCGGGCAGCACGGCCGGCGGAAGCGGCGCGGGGCGTGGGTTCGTGGGGCGAGCGGGGGAGCGGGTACGGGCGGCGGGTCGGGTTTGGTTGCGCGGATCCGACCCGACCCGCTAGGGAGCTGGGCCGGATTCGGGGAAATGGGCCGGGCCGGCCCAACGGACCGTGGGCTGGGGGGGTTATAATAAATAATAATAATATTAATAATAATTAAAAACAGTAAATTAATTAATAAATAAATAATTAATTAAATAAATAGTTTTTAGGCATTTAAAAATAGGTCTGGGGTCCGATAAATTCCAGAAAAATTGCCCTAAGTCCAGTTTTTCATTTTACATCCAAAAATATTATTTTTATAATATTTTATTATTGTTTATTATCATTTAAAAATCATTGAATAATTAAAACCCTATTTTTAATTTACAGAAAAATCCCAGAAAATTCCAGAAAATTGTGAAAAATCCAGTTTTTAAAATTTTGAAAATTCAGGGGGTTTACATGGATAATCAGAGATGAACTCTTGTGTGATCCTCTGATTTCGATCTCAACGTGGGTTCTGAGATTAGAGAGCATACTTTCTGGGAAGTTTTGGACAAATTTTTATTTCTAGCCCTTGTTCCGGCAAATTCTATCCATCGTGCATCTCTCATGCCGTATGAGTTTGGGGGTATACAGATGGATGGATAAAGACGTGATCTCATGTAGGCGCACGACACATGTTTGAGTTGTGTTTGACCTCGTCCATGTGTGCATCTGTGGATATGGGAACACTTGTGACTAGTCAGGAGTTGAAAGAGATACTAGAGGGGTGGCCAGGGTGTTGCAGACCAAATTAGAGGAGACCTCATCTAGTAGGGCAGTCGTGCCTGCACAAGAACCGTCGCATATGATAAAGAAGATAGAGTTGCTGCCCAATGACATCAAACTTGAGGGGACGAGAAACTACCTAAGTTGGTCTAGGAGGGCGTTATTGAACCTTCGGACCAAGGGACTTGAAAAATATGTGAAGGAAGAGTGCACTGAGCCAGAGGATAAGACGAGTGCTGAGTGGAGCACATGTAGTCACCTTAATTCTCTGGTGGTTTCTTGGATGCTGAATTCTGTGTCTCCATCCATAGCTGGGATGGTGGAATCAATCTGTAGTGCAGCTGATGTTTGGAAGACATTGGCTGGGATGTACTATGGAGTTGGAGGTGTCATGTTGATGATGGAAGTTGAGAAAATATTGATGCTACCACACAGAGGGAGAAGACAGTACTCCAGTATGCAGCGGAGCTACGTCGCTTATGTGCGGATTTGGATTACTATGATCCGCTATCATTGCAAAACCCGAAAGATATTCTTCTTAGGAAATAGCACCTTGAGCGTAGGCGTGTGGCTCATTTTCTCAAGGGTATGAACCCACAGTTTGAGGCTAGAAGGGCAGCAATGTGTCATCTGTCATCTTTCTCATCCCTAGATGAGGCTGTTGTATCGATGGAGCAAGAAAAGATCAGACATAAAGTGATGAAAGGCGAGACCTCACCCGTTGTCCGCTCGGTATTGGTGATTCCTAGTGCTCCCATCAGCGACGACAGGGAGTGCGACAATTATGGAAAGAAAGGGCACATCAGCTACAACTGCCCTTAACCCTGCAATTCTGTTCGTGGTCAAGGAGGCAGAGGACAGAGAGATGGACGTACATGTCAAGGAGGCAGGGGACATGGAGGCCGGGGAGTTTCTCACCTAGCTGTGCCAGAGGAGACCGCTACTAAGATGATTGGAGCGGAGATGGCAGAGCTGGAGGAACTATGTTAGTTCAAGCTTCAGGTTGAGAGTTCTAAGGACAAGGGATAGACCACTCAGGATCTGGCTGACACCACCTACCTTGGTAACTTTACTGGTTATGCTGCTCATATGGGCAATAGTTTTCCAGTTCAGGCACTTGCATCCACTAAATCCCATACTGATTGGATCATAGACTCAGGTGCATCTAGGCATATCACATGTGCATCTAGTGAGTTTGTATTATATTATCCGAGTAAACATATGCATTCCGAGACAGTTCAGACTGCTGATGGGATATCCTGACCCATCATAGGTACTGGCTCGGTCCATTGTACTTCATATGTTACCCTGTTATCTGTCTTGCATGTTCCATCATTTTTGGTCAACTTAATTTCTGTTAGCTCTCTCATTGATCAATTGAATTGTATTATTCTTTTTGATCGACATACGTGTTTTTTTCCAGGAGAAGGCCACGAAAAATAGGCTTGGGACTGGCATCAGGCATGATAGCCTTTGGTACCTTGACTGGGAGGCTGCAATGCTCGCTGCTACTATTAGTGGAGGGTCAGAGACAGAAGCAATGTTTCAACACTGCAGATTGTGACATTTATCTTTTGATAGTTTGAATAAGTTAGAACCTGAGATAATGCATAAAGTAGACAAAAATATTATTTTGTAATGCTTGTGAACTTGGAAAGCATATACGTTCTACTTATAAAATGGTTGGTCTTCGAAGTCTTAAGCCATTTGCACTTGTTCATTCTGATATTTGGGGACCATGTCCTACTACTTCCATTAGTGGATTCAGATGATTTGTTACCTTCATTGATTGCTACTCACGTATGACATGGATCTATATGATGAAGCAAAAATCTGAGGTGTACAAATATTTTCAAGACTTTTCGGCGTATGTGAAGACCCAGTCTAGAGTAAATATAAAGATTCTTCCGAGTACATAATAAGGAGTTTACTAATTTCATCTCTAGTCAAGGAATTATTCATCAAACCACTTGCCCAGACACTCCTTCTTAGAATGGGGTGGTTGAACGCAAGAACATGCATCTACTAGAAGTGGCACATTCTTTGATGCTGACAATGAATGTGCTGAAGTTCTTGTGGAGTGAGGCTGTTATGACAGAAGCTTATCTAATTAATATAATGCCGTCAAGAGTATTAGGAATGAATACACCATGTGAGATGCTCTTGGGCTCTAATATTTTTATTGTTCCATCTAGAGTGTTTGGCTGCACATATTTTGTGCAAGATCACAAAATGATGGTGAGCAAGCTGGATCCACAAGTAGTTAAATTTATTTTTGTGGCCAAGTCAGAAAGGATACAAGTGTTGGTGTCCCACTGAAATAAGGTTGTTTGTCAATATGGACATGACCTTCCGGGAGTTTGAACCATTTTATGGGGAGAAGACGGAGTTAAGTTCCTTGTTCGAGGATGACTCTACTAATGCTAGTTGAGAGGGGGCAATTGTCACGCCCCGATCTCCCGCAGGCTATTTCGGCCGTTCCCGCTAGGCAGGAATCACCCTCGCCAGCGCTCCCGCGGAACGATCGCTTTGACCCATCCGGGCGTGATGCCGTACGAACGTGATCCATGCCCGTGCAAGACCATGGTTCATTGGCTGGCGGCAAGAGTTCTAAGCCACAGAGTCGCACAGATTGTCCGAGTGCAGCAGAGTCATGAACGCATAGCGATTTGGTAACAGGTTTACTGAGTCGACAAATATAGCGGAAGTATTGAAACACAAGTTGAAGTAAAGCAAGCTCTTTTATTAATATGGACATGTGTTACAGGCGGCGTATAGCCGAGATTACAAGTCGCTCAAGCCTCTCTCTCTGAAGCAGTAAAAGCGTGCCAAGTGGCTACAACTGTAGAATGAATGTACAGGCGATGGTCAGGCGACGCTCCAACATTATGTCTTGTATATGTGCTTCAGTCCCGGACGCACCGTTGCAAGGCTTCAGAGGAAACTCCTGGCCTTAGCACGCACGAAGGAGGCGTCTGCACCGAACGAGATTCTTCCGCACCCTGCATACAAACTGATGGATTATCAGTACATTGAATGCACTGGTGGGGAAGCTACTCGCCCGCTCGACAAATCCAAACACGTAATACAGGTTTCGTGCACAACTATTAAGTTGTCTTTTTAGTTGCCTTAGGATCAGTTTCATGCAAGCATTGAATAGCCTAACGTGTCGGGCAGTGCGCCGTGCGATGTTTGAGGAAATACGGCAAGACTTACCAACTTACCATTTCTCCTTTCCTGTCCAAGGCAAACATTGTTAATTCAAGCACGGGCAAGCATAAACATTCAGGAGACATAGCGTATGCAAATACGAGGGTTCTCATAACGTGATCGTTCAGGTGTTAAGTTATTCATTGATGCTATGTAATGACTCGCACGCGGATAGCCGCTAAGCGAGGATGACTTGTTTATCTTCCATTTTACAAGCAAGCATGCAGCAGGTTTAAACACACATGAAAATCACACGATGCTTTGCAAGCCATATTCACACGATAAACACACGAGGCATTGCAAGCATAAACACACTATGATCACTGGCTTGATGCCATAATGGACTAGTCATGGACATGGATAGCAAGCAACGGGAGCTCATATTGAATACACGATAACACACGATGCGTTGCAAGCTATCCAGTCCGCACACGATGACTACACACGAAGTCTGCCCGGATCGGATCGGTGCCATTGCCCTAGCACCGTCCGCAGAACTTATACCCTTGTGCACAAGTTGTCCATGATCGAACACGCTTATTAATTTACACACGAGCACACGACAAGCAGTAATACATGATTCATTTAGCTATTGGATATGCACAGTCTCCTAGGCTGATGTAAGCCCGCACACGAGGAAGACTTGCAGGGAGATCCGAATACCTGAATGAGTCTTGCCACTGGAGTATGATTCATTTACTTAACATGATGCAGTCCCCTGGATCGGGAACTGCCTTGGTGACCTAACGGTCCTGAATACTTGCAGGTTTATTCAGGCACGGAACGACTATGTAGTAGTCTCCCGGGGTTTGGATGAAAATATGGCAACATTACAAGCAGACAAGCATGCGTTTCTAAGGGACATAAGCAGGCACGTTTGCTCGGGCCCGCAGGTGAGCCGAGAGATGAAACCGTTAGGGACTTAGCATGCGAGGGTCTGAATATAAGCAGTATTTCATTTTCTATGTTCTAGCATAGCAATACAAGTTGGGATTATTTTCTTAGCTAGGTGTGTTGGATTTATTAGCATGCAGGGGGTGAATCACCTAGCGACTAGCTTGAATATTCCAGATTTTATGTGTGCTGGCTAAGCAAAGACAAGTTTACCGTAGCCACCCACCTTAGCGATGATTCGCCTCGGTAGAGCGATACGTCAAGCGAGCCTCTGAAAGCCTAAGCCGAATTCCTGTAGGGACAAGTCTGGATATCCTTTGCTTCTCGTTTGAGGCAAAGCAGGTCGGGACAGCTGTACTATTACCGATTGAGTCGGCAGTCCGCTTGAGCGGAACGGGGTGTTACATCCTACCCAACTTAGAAAAAGTCTCGTCCTCGAGACTTACTAAGGACAAGCAGTAATCTAGGGTAGAGGCAATCCTAGACAAGTCGTTGTACTTGTTTTATTTGGATCTTCACTTGCACAAGCGTCGATCTTAGCATATCGCTTAGACTGGATCGTGCGCACTTTCGAAGGGCCCCTCTAGCGTGAATACGTCAACCAGCTCAGTGATAGCGAAGTCTCAGCACTCGAGTTTACCTTTTCTTAAGTCTTGGATGGTGCACTGGTTCAAGGCGTCCCTCGAATAGATGCATTCAACCAAACTTAGAGTTAGTGAAAATCGAACAAGCTACTAGCGATACTCTCAAGGGTTCGCACAGGTTGGCACAAAGGCCACTCGCAGCATACAACCAGACAAGCAATCATATTATTACATTCAAAACGTATTTTGAAAGTATTTAGACTTATTATTGGAACATCCCATCGAGACATTGAGAGAGAGCGTGCACATAACCCACGAACGAGCTTTCGAAACAGAGATATCGAATTGAAGTCCAAAGGCATAGAAGCCAGGCTCTGATACCAACATGTCACGCCCCAATCTCCCGCAGGCTATTTCGGCCGTTCCCGCTAGGCGGGAATTACCCTCGCCAGCGCTCTTGCGGAACTATCGCTTTGACCCATCCGGGCGTGATATCGCACGAGCGTGATCCACGCCTGTGCAAGGCCATGGTTCATTGGCTGGCGGCAAGAGTTCTAAGCCACAGAGTCGCACAGATTGTCCGAGTGCAGCGGAGTCATGAACGCATAGTGATTTGGTAACAGGTTCACTGAGTCGACAAATATAGCGGAAGCATTAAAACACAAATTAAAGTAAAGCAAGCTCTTTTATTAATATGAACATGTGTTACAGGCGGCGTATAGTCGAGATTACAAGTCGCTCAAGCCTCTCTCTCTGAAACAGTAAAAGCGTGCCAAGTGGCTATAACTGTAGAATGAATGTACAGGCGATGGTCAGGCGACGCTCCAACATTATGTCTTGTATATGTGCTTCAGTCCCGGACGCACCGTTGCAAGGCTTCAGAGGAAACTCCTGGCCTTAGCACGCACGAAGGAGGCGTCCGCACCGAACGAGATTCTCCCGCACCCTGCATACAAACTGATGGATTATCAGTACATTGAATGCACTGGTGGGGAAGCTACTCGCCCGCTCGACAAATCCAAACATGTAATACAGGTTCCGTGCACAACTATTAAGTTGTCTTTCTAGTTGCCTTAGGATCAGTTTCATGCAAGCATTGAATAGCCTAACGTGTCGGACAGTGCGTCGTGCGATGTTTGAGGAAACACGACGAGACTTACCAACTTACCATTTCTCCTTCCCTGTCCAAGGCAAACATTGTTAATTCAAGCACGGGCAAGCATAAACATTCAGGAGGCATAGCGTATACAAACACGAGGGTTCTTATAACGTGATCGTTCAGGTGTTAAGTTATTCATTGATGCTATGTAATGACTCGCACGCGGATAGCCGCTAAGCGAGGATGACTTGTTTATCTTCCATTTTACAAGCAAGCATGCAGCAGGTTTAAACATACATGAAAATCACACGATGCTTTGCAAGCCATATTCACACGATAAACACACGAGGCATTGCAAGTATAAACACACGATGATCACTGGCTTGATGCCATAATGGACTAGTCATGGACATGGATAGCAAGCAACGGGAGCTTATATTGAATACACGATAACACACGATCCGTTGCAAGCTATCCAGTCCGCACACGATGACTACACATAAAGTCTGCCCGGATCGGATCGGTGCCAGTGCCCCAGCACCGTCCGCATAACTTATACCCTTGTGCACAAGTTGTCCATGATCGAACACGCTTATTAATTTACACACGAGCACACGATAAGCAGTAATGCATGATTCATTTAGCTATTGGATATGCACAGTCTCCTAGGCTGATATAAGCCCGCACACGAGGGAGACTTGCAGGGAGATCCGAATACCTGAATGAGTCTTGCCACTGGAGTATGATTTATTTACTTGACATGATGCAGTCCCCTGGATCGGGAACTGCCTTGGTGATCTAACGGTCCTGAATACTTGCAGGTTTATTCAGGCACGGAACAACTACGTAGTAGTCTCCCGGGGTTTGGATGAAAATATGGCAACATTACAAGCAGACAAGCATGCGTTTCTAAGGGACATAAGCAGGCACGTTTGCTCGGGCCCGCAGGTGAGCCGAGAGATAAAACCGGTAGGGACTTAGCATGCGAGGGTCTGAATATAAGCAGTATTTTATTTTCCATGTTCTAGCATAGCAATACAAGTTGGGATTATTCCCTTAGCTAGGTGTGTTGGATTTATTAGCATGCAGGGGATGAATCACCTAGCGACTAGCATGAATATTCCAGATTTTATGTGTGCTGGCTAAGCAAAGACAAGTTCATCGTAGCCACCCACCTTAGCGATGATTCGCCTCGGTAGAGCGATACGTCAAGCGAGCCTCTGAAAGCCTAAGCCGGATTCCTGTAGGGACAAGTCTGGATATCCTTTGCTTCTCGTTTGAGGCAAAGCGGGTCGGGACAGCTGTACTATTGCCGATTGAGTCGGCAGTCTGCTTGAGCGGAACGGGGTGTTACATCAATGAGAGTGGCATCATGGTTGGTATGATTCCATGTCCTTTTGAGTCATCGAAGAGTGATGGTATCTCAGGGGAAGTCGACAGTCAGGGAGAGCTGAGAGTATGTAGGGAGCATGAGAAGTATGAGCAGTAGGAGCAGCATGAGCAGCAACGACATGAGCTTCCTTCTTCTATGCCTAGGCCAGTACCCATAAATGTTGATGTCCCAAGTCCCTCTTCTCCAGGAACTTCTTCAGCCTTCCACCTGAGTCACCTGGTAACAATTTCTCCTCTGATGCTTCTAATACTCTTGTCTTGATTCGTGGAACTTTTAGAGTCAATGCTGAAAAACCACCAGCTAAGTTTGGCAGTTGGGATACTGACATTGCACATTATATTTCATATGCATCCACTCTACCTGCATATAAGTCCTTCCTTGCATCATTAGATTTAGTATTTGTACGTAACAACTGGAAGGTAGCTAAGCAAGATCCTAGGTGGTTGAGTGCTATGCAAGAGGAACTTCACGCCTTGGAGAAGAACAACACATGGGAGCTGGTACCACTGCCAGCTGGAAAGCATGCTGTTGGATGTAAATGGGTTTATACTGTTAAGCAGACTCTGGAGGGCAAGATTTTAAGGTACAAGGCCAAATTAGTTGCTAAAGGCTATAGCTAAACTTATGGTATCGACTATGACGAGATATTTGCTCCAGTAGCAAAGATGAGCACTGCGTAAGTGTTGGTGTCATGTGCTGCCAACTTCAATTAGGAACTATATCAGCTAGATGTCAAGAACGCCTTTTTTCATGGGGATCTCCAAGAGGAGGTGTATATGGAGATTTTATCAGGCTTTGCTAATTCACAAGCAACAGAGAAGGTATGCAAATTGAAAAAGTCTTTGTATGGGCTAAAGCAGTCTCCGAGAGCATGGTTTGATAGATTCAGGCTTGCAGTCTATGGTATGGGACATAGACAGTGAAATGGGTATCATACTATATTTTACAGGCACTCCAAGACTCGTATCACCATTCTTCCAGTCTATGTTGATGATATTGTAATTACTGGAGACGGTATTGAGGAGATCCTACGGCTGAAGAAAAGACTTGGAGAGGAATTTGAAGTTAAGGATCTGGGGCAGTTGAAGTACATCCTCGGAATTAAAATTGCAAGGTCACGAAAGGGTATAGTGCTTTCTCAGTAAAAGTATGCTCTGGACCTTCTTTCAGAGATAGAAATGCTGGATTGCAGGGTTGCTTCTACTCCTATCAAGCAGAATCATATGTTGTGTGCTGAGGGTGGTGATCCAGTGAGTAAGTAGCAATATGAAAGATTAGTTGGTCGGCTTATATATCTATGTCATACGAGACCTGATATTACTTATATCGTGAGTGTGGTGAGTAGATATATACATAATCCCAAAGAGCAGCATATGGAGGCAGTTCGCAGAATTCTTATGTATATTAAAGGAAGTCCAAGAAATGGGTTTTGGTTTAGAAGTTATGGACATCTAAGAGTTGAGGGCTACTATGATGCCGATTGGATGGGTTGTATGGACGATCGCAAGTCCACTACAGGTTACTGTATTTTTTTTGGAGGCAATCTTGTATCTTGGCGCAACAAAAAGCAAGATATAGTGGCTAGGTCTACAGTTGAGGCCGAGTACATGGCTATGGTAATTAGCCTATGCAAGATGATGTAGGTGAAGAGCTTGTTGGTTGAGATGCGTTTATTTAGAGGAGACTCCCTGCAACTTTGGTGTGATAACAGATCGACAATTGATATTGCAAACAATCCAGTACAACATGATCGCACCAAACATGTGGAGATTGATCTGTTCTTCATCAAGGAGCAGCTGAATAGAAAAGTTTTGACTTTGAGCTATGTGAAATCAGCGGAGTAGATAGCTGATTATTTAACTAAAGGTTTGGGTTCTAGAGAGTTTGACATATTTTGTAACAACATGTGGATGATTGATATATATTGTCCATCTTGAGGGAAAGTGTTGAGTTATGGAAACTTATTTAGTCCCACATTGGATAGAAAGTAAAGAGGAGACAAGCCTCCTCCTATATATATGTACCCCCTCTTTGAGAAATAAATCAATAAATTCTTTCTACAAAACTTAGCTGAGGAAAATATAATATATCATCTGCAAAAGTGTAAAGTAACCATTTTATAATATTACTGAAACTTGTAATAAGGTCCGCATCTCTTGCTTCTTGTAACATATTACACAGCATTAGAAACCCAAACAAATAATGAAAGAGAAATGTGTTCACCCTTTCTCAACCCTCTTTTACAAAGAAATTTCTTTCCATCTATGTCATTCACTTGAACAGTAAATATTCTAGATTTGGACCCTTATCATTATCCAGTTGATCTATTTGGTACTAAAACACCTACCAATTAGTTTATCATGTAAAAAAGTACAATCAACTTTATTATATGCCTTCTTAAAATAAATCTTACGGAGAACACCTTTAATTTTGTTATCCCGAGGTTTAATTAAAGATGGGTAAACGAGACCAGGAACAGAAGTTAACATAATCCTTTCGGAATACCCTCTGTTAAATCCTGAAGTTCTAGTCGAGATCAGAGGTTCACCCACTATACCATTTAACAGCCGTTGTAAATAGTAGCGTTACAGATTATTTGCAACAACCTTTATTCGTTGCTAATAAAATTTTGGAATGGTTTTTTTGGTGATCAAATATTCTCTTCTGAGATAAGCAACAACTTAAAACCTTTGCAAACCAATATAACAACAGTTTTATAACGTTGCTGGCATTGTGTAGCAACAATCAAGAAAAGTTGCAAATATCAAATTCGTAACAGCTTATATTTGTTGCAAACGTTTGCAATGATTGATGTTTGCAACAGATGTAGTAACTATTTTTAGATGTTGTATTAAGTTACAACACTTCATTGTTGCAACAATTTTGTATCATTTAAGATCCGTTGCAAAATTGCTTGCTACAAAAAAAAAATGTAATGGAAAACTCCACAAGTCTTTATTAACTTTCAAACATGCAATTAACTTCCAAAAGTTATTACTTCTGTAAATATTTCTTTCTATTGAAATTTCCAGACTACAAGATGATAAGTTTTACCAAGTTCAAGAAATTGTTAGACTAATGGATGGCCTCTGAAGAACTTGGCATAAGCCACTTGAATATGTGACAAGCAAAATATCCAGTAGAACATGTACTATCCTATTGCAAGATGAATAATATCAAATTAAGAAAATGTTTCTTAACCTATCATAAGCAATATCATCAAGAAACTTGAGAATACGAGAGAGATGCTCTAGCTACTGATCAACCAACAATGGGACTACATTGGTACACTATCATTTTTAAATGAAAATTGTAATGGTCCTTTTTCAGGTTGGCCGTTAACATATACACATTAAAACATACAATCAGTAATACACAAACATAGACATGACTTGGAGGCGCAGCCAAGTTATTTTCCAATGAAATTAAATACAACACCGTAGCAACTTACAAAAGATTGGCACCTCAACCTTGACACATGCAAGTCGGAGTAGGATACGTATAAATGGATTACTTTGACTTCCTCAATCTAATTTCTCCTTGTCTATTTTTGTGCCCTTCCTGCACCGCCTATTGAAACTCAGTCCATTCCAAGCTCTTATTAAGAAAGAGCTGACCTAATAAACCCATGTTGGGTCTTATTATCTTCAAATTCTCATACGTCCGATGCCCCACCTATAACCCACAAAATCCTCATCCAGTTAGGGTATTCAAATAAAGCCCTAAATCACTGATTTATGCGAAGCAACATCTATAAAAATAATGGAGAAAACAGTACCATTGTGTTGTGCATATTACCAGGAGATGCCGAAATGAACACGTCAATGTGCATGCTCACATAGTAATTGACAGTATCTAGTAGAGATGTTTTTCCCCAACATTTACAAGTTCCTCTTCAGAAGCAAGGCTTATTATCCTCCATGAAAGGGAAAAGCTTCCGCAAGCTTGAGATTCTCACTTCCCCTCCATATACCTAGTTAATAAAATTCTTATCATCCTTCATACGTAAACTAAATGTGGAAGTTTCTTAAATAGGAAATGTCACTCCCCAATCTCCCGCAAGTTCGATCATCCCCGCTGAATGTGAATTACCATGTTGCAGCCCTCCCGTAGGACAATCGTTCTCATCGGGACGTGATATTGTGCGAGCCAAGAGTTGCGCTTGCACAAGGCAATAACGTTAAACATCATGGATATCATCGAAACGACCAAGTTGCAGCGAAAGTCAAGCATTGTGTACCAAGCACACATCAGAGTATACGCAGCAAAGCTCTCGAAGGGTCCAAATAAAAATGTCATAAAGGAGAATGCCACAAGGGCGATGCAACACTCTTGCTCTTTCTATTGTCCACAAAGGTACTTACCGTTCCATACATCATGTCCCGTATTTCCAATCTGAGCCACTACACCTGCGTACCTGAAAATAATGTCCACAAACATGGGTTAGTACATAGTCGTACTGGTGAGCGGGGTAACCCGCTCGTCTAAACCTACACCAAATAGATAATGAATGCAAATAATTATATGGTGATCTTTCTACTTGAATCCTAGATTCATTTTGTGGTAGATGTATGACATGTTAAGAAAAACTGTAAAGCAGGTTAAGCATGCAATCATTCAACGCAAGCAAATATACTAGCAGTTATATCCAACTCAAATAAGACTAAGCATACAATCCGTTTTACTCAAAACCGACGAAAAGCGTGAACCTATCAAACCACAACGCACTCCAAGTCTCAAATCTATCAAATCATGTCACAATCCAAGCCTTGCTAATCCAATCATCGATGCACACACTCTTGTCCAAGGCAAGGTGGCACCGCCACCTACACGAATGCACAAACCAAAACAAACCAACTCTTATCTATATGAATGTCACAAACCAAGCCATAAAGGACTATCCAACTGTATTTTGACCCGATCCAGCGTTGAGTAGCTAGCCCGCCTATTGGTCTCGAACTGCCAGTAACGTGCCCAAGCCACGTTACCATTTGTTTTCTCCATGGTCGAACGATCCCGGTGCCCCAGAGCCCATCTCGTTCGAGTAAACCAAATCTTGTGTGCAACAGGTTATCTGTGACCAATGCAATACTCCAACCAGTAGGTACGACAAGAGAATCGAGCCTTCTCATCCAACCAAACGATACTCGTCTCGATCCATCCAATACACCATAACCATTCTCCAACTATAGCCCAAGGCACCATTCTCCTACTATAGCCCAAGGCACCATTCTCAAATTATCTCCATTTATACCATATCGGTTCTTGCACCAAGTCGCTTCTCGACATAATGCTCCGATTAGGTGCAACACCCATCGTTCCAGATGCTCCATGGCATAATGCCCCAACAATGGCACAATACCCTCTCCGATGCAGTTGTCCAATTTTGAACCACAACTGCATGCTTTGCTTGACAAAGCATCCAACTTGATAATCGTCCCGAATGCATGCTCGCTCGCTCGCTCGATTGAACGTTTTACTTCTCCAACCAAGTTGATCCATTCAAAGCCCCAACTGCCCAATGCAAGTCCAACTCAAGCCACAAATTATATCCATCCAAACGGCGCACACTCTACGCGCGCCATAGTATGGTGATTCCAATATTCCAGTTCTAAGTGTCCAAGATATTATGTGTGTTCTATATTATTAGGCATGAAAGAGTAGAGAAGAAAGGACAGAGCCCACTCACCATGTCTAATTCTGCTAGCACTCTGCCTTGCCGATTCGGTTGATCCCTTGAATCTGTGGTCGGATGAGAAGCACGATCTACTCAATTGGTATGACCGTGAAAGCAAGTTGTGATTTCCAAATCATTCGACCAATCGGACTAAGAAAGATGACATTATCGCTCCAATTCTACTATCTCTGCACTGCTCTGAACGAACACACCAAATCCAACAAACTCTGCACGCGATCTGCACATAAAACTAACTCAAATCAATATTTGCTCTCAAATCCAACAAATCAAAATGTTACCAACCATTGTCTCATTTAATTTGACTCAACATAATGCATTGTGCGGTTGTGGGGCATTACATAATATACCACTTATAATAAGGTCCCTCCTCGAACCAAACCAGTTTACATTCCTTTCTTGTATGCTGCTTTCCTATTTCATAACTCTTCTCCATGCAACTATTATTTCATTGATCCAGACTCATCATCTTCGCTTCGCGCTGAATGCTCGTACACCAATTCCATATTCCCACATCCTCCTTGCGTCTAAATTTGAACTTAATATATCATTTATTTTGGATCTTACACATATTTAAGGCATTCCCAAAATACATGCATTTTAGCTGAGCTTAGCGATATCAAATTTGGACAAGTTACAAGGGTATCTTCATGTCCGAGACATTCTTCACTTTATTCTCGATTAAACCGATCCTAACGATCATCCACTATAAACCCCCTCACCCAAAAATAGGTATCTTATGTGTATTTTGTATTTCTTATATTTGTTTTAGATTATTTTTCAAATCAATTAAAATCTAATGATCTTATTAGGATACTTCATCGTGGTTTGGACATTAATGATATATGATAGCCCCAAAATCTGTATCGCCCATCATAGAAAGTAGTCTACACATATGACACTACCTCTAGGATTATTTCGTGGCACAAAAATTTGATTCTTTGGCATTAGTATGATATAAGTGTAACAACCATAGATTAAGTGTTAAATATTTAGATATTTAGATATATAATTTATTTGTGGTTATTTTTTATCCCAATTTCCTACAATTAGCATCCTATAATTCTCTATGCCAAATTAGGTAAAAATTTTTTTTTGTAGGATGTGCATATTGTTTGCTATTATCCTATTTTGTTGAATATCCATTTAGTTGTTTACTTAGTTAATTGGATAATACAATTATTTGATTTATATAACTAGATAAATATCTTAATATTAATTATAAAATATTTTTCTAAAATAATTTGGGTGTAGTATTTTATTAAAGCTTTACAAAGTAAATTTTCTAGAATTTATTTTGTGTACAAATATTATTTTTGGATTTTTTTATAACCTCATATATATATGTAAATATATATATTGATAAATATATAGTTAATAATAATAATAATAATAATAATAATAATAATAATAATAATAATAATGATGATGATGATAATAAAAGAAAAGAAAAGAAATAAAAAAAAGAAAATGAAAAAAAAAACTTAAAACCTTAACTAAACAACTAAACCTAATTCCTAACTAACCCCCCCAGCAGCCAAATCCCTCCCCTGAACCAAACGAACCCCCTCCCCCCACATCTCTCTTTCTCTCTCTCTCTCTCTCTCTCTCTCTCTCTATATATATATATATATATATATATATATATTTATATATATATATATATATATATATATATATATATAAATATATATATATATATATAAACCTAAACCCTAATCCTAACCCTAATCTCCTTCCTTCTCCACCCGACGACCGACTGCAGCCGCCGCCCCGCACCGTCACACCGGCCGGCGACCGCCGCGCAGCAACCGCGGGCCGCCGCACAACCGTCCGCCCTCGCGCGCGCGCGCGTAGCAACACAGCCCCGAGCTCACCTTGGAGGTATGATATCTCTCTCCTCTCTCGTCCTTTTCTCGAGCGGTTTATCCGTGTACGTTCACAACCTAACCCTCTAGGATTTTTTTTCAAGCAGGACGAGTTTTTGTGTCCCGGATTGGTCAAAAAATTGACCGAAAGTTGGCCGAAAAACTGCCCAAAAAAACTGTCCAAAATTTTATCCCAAACTTCCATGTTCATGCCTAATTTGCCACCAACCTGTTTTATATTTTTAAAATCTAATTGAAGGATTTTCTTCTCAATATAACCGAGAATTTTTTTGTTCTATTAGATTTTATTAATTCGTTCTATGTGTTAAATTATTCGGCCTCTAAAATGACCAAAAACTTGATACTTTAAAACTAAAATTTTGTGATGCAGAGTGCGCCCTGCCAAACGGGATAGTCTCATCGCGTACCAATTATACCGAAAGACGCGTACGGTATATTCTAACGTGTGGGCTTTCGTGGAAGTTGATACGGACGTGTGTGCACGTCAAAATCAACCCGTATCCGTAAAAAGTTTCCATATCATGATTTTTGTAAACTATCATTCCATTTTGTGTACGCTCATCGGAATGTGATAAAACTTGCGCCATTAGATTCGTGGTATCACGCTGGTCCTGTGACCCAAGTTTTACATGATTCTGAGATAGTTGACCGAGTCGCCTATTCGCGGGCCCCACGGTTTGACTTAAAGGACAAATTTGTGATCGGCTCACCGGAATCCAAAATTGGATATACTGTTGAGTTCGTATCGACGTTTAGAATTTATTTGACCTATAATTTGTCTCATTTAGAGACCTTTACCTGTGGTACGTATTTCGGTGCAAAGTGGCCCATATGTGGACCCCGCTTTGACCCAAAATTACTATTTTGCCCCTGTGTTCAAATTGGACGAAAGGGTAGTATTTTCTAGCTATCTCACTTATTTTGGAAATATTGGTGATATTTATATCAGCATGCCATAGTTTATGATCCTCTGTACTTGACACATGGACGTTTACATTACGCAGCTTTCTTGCCAAGCAAGTATACCTTGCCATTGTACTGTGATTTACATTCCATATGATGCATGTATTTTATTTCTGTTATTTAGTTCATATATTTTAAACTTCTATATAAAATGCGCGTCCAAGCATTACTTGGGTGCAACGACGGTGGCGTCGTATTTTGTCTTTATTATATATTATGCATGTCGACCTAGTTTTACGAGACCACCACATGATTTGGAGGCATCATTAGGTTTCATTAGCCATGACATATCTGTTACACGAGTGTGAGTCTCATGTAGAATATGAACTTGCGTGACGGGCTGGCCACCTGTACGTATGAGACATGCGATAGGGAATAACTGCTAATAAAATTGCATGCTAGGAGACTTAGCAGTTATTAGAGGTATCATCATGTCATGGATATGGCATGAATAGAGCATGGGGTAGGGAGAACAACAAGTAAGACGTTTGGGCTCCTTTGCACTTTCCTTGTGTAACCCGCATGCTCCGCCGGAGATGCGTGGTATGATGACCCCTATATTATCTACAGGCGGCCTCTGACATTCAAAAGACGTCATGGTTTTTAGGCCCCTGATTCTCCGAGAGAATCATGCCAATCCCATTTTAGCCAGATAGCCCACGTGTTGGAAAGTTATTCTCAAAGTGCATTCTCATAGATGGTTAGGCGTCCCTTGGATGTTTATTTTCAGTACTTTATTGGCATTCTTCTATGTATCTTGTTACGTCCCTCTGAGGACCTGGTCCCTTTCCACCTGTAGACGATCATGACTATTCGCAGGAGCACGGATCAGGACTTGTTACTCCATTCTCTTTCGAGGAGGTCTTCCCTTCGAGCCTTATTATTCATTAGATGTACTTATATTGTTTCTCTTATATTCTAGTTTGGTAGTGGATTTATCTCCACCCAACCACTTGTTCTTATCAAGCATTTTATACTTGATTTAGTTATATAGTTGATTGGCTATTTATTTCTTTATGATTGTTGTGGATGAGATTTAGTTATGCCCTATGACTTGTAATAAATATATACCACTTATGAATTATTGTTAACAATACAGCGTACGTATGTGTTATGGTTTCCATATATTGGAGTCTCCATATACATACGGCTGGCATGTTTACGTATTCCTAGTCCTACGTATTTTGGGACTGGGGCGTGACATCCACAACACATTCGTACAAGCGCTATTTTTAAATACGATGATTTCCCACTGACGATCTTTATACCTGACCCAATTCAATTCGTGTTCTGACTCAATTTACTCTCTAGCAAGATCCAACACACGCTCCAAGTCCTTGGGCATCCCAAGCACAACGACTATTCTGCAAGGCCCTATCATCCAACTATTTCTGAATTATCACTAGCACCATCCAAGCTCAACCAACCAAACTCTTACATGACTTCAATCGCACCATGTTCCACATGCACCGTCTCCAAATATTATCTTATGCTCCAAACGATCATCACAACTGATACTACCCCAGCTAGGCGACTTACCCAAACATCGCACTATGCTCTTAGATCAGCTCGGCCCAATACCTCTGCAATAATCTCAATACCTCTCGGTAAACATCTATATTGAGGTTCATGTGATCCATAAATATTTTGTCGCCACACCATAGGGATAGTGTCGCCATGATTTCAATGCAAACACACACGCCATAATTTGTAGGTAGTCATGAAATAGTTCTTCGTGCTGCTTCCACTGCCTCGAAGCATAGGACATCACCTTTGCCCTCTGCATGAGCACATACCACAAACCAAGTTCGATTTTATCTTGTAGATCTAAGGCACATATGTCCCATCCGGTAGTGCAAGGATCTGATCTGAATGAGCCATGGCTTTAACTTCTCGAAGCTAGTCACATAGTCGTCAATTCATATGAATGTTATTCTCTTTCAGAGCACGACGAGTTAGAGGCGATGCCATCTTCAAAAATCTGCGACTCTGAATCTCATCAGTTGACTTAGGCTATTTTCACCATTGCTTCGATCTTCTGGCTGCATCTTCAGCTGAAGGCTATTCCAATGATCTCTCAAATATAACACTCAGTCCCCTAGGCGATCTCCAACATACACCTCTCAATATCCACCATCGATGCATTCCCAAATTCGTCGCCGCAAGGGTCACTCTATGGTCTACAATATTCATTTCGATTTGGAGGTCAAGTCTCTAAGGTCAGCTATCCCGAAGCTATACTCTATAACTGTAAGTCATCACGATGGACAATTACTATAAACTATGCTATATCTCCTCCGCAAATCTGAGCCATAACTCGACCATCCAATCTGAACGAACTTCTGAATCCGAATACTTCATGCACTACCACTGATACATCTGTCAACCAAATACTGCCTAACCACCTAGAGTTGGACTATCTATCCAAGCCATAAATCGTCGAACTGCGCTCGTTGAAACCGTTTTCCATCACTCTGTCGTTCTGCCTAGAATCTATCAAAATTTTGAACCACCTTGTTTGACTTCTCGCACTATCACTTGCCACAATTTTTGAAATCTTGTTGACTTGCTCCGTTTCTTATCCGTATGCTATGCTTCAACAATGCACGTCCAACTCGATACTACAACTATTAAATTTCAATCTAACTCAACATCGATTAGCTTCACATCATGCTCGTTTACGTCTTCTGGAAAATCTGTCCATCATCGTTGCACCATTTTGCCAATTTTTCTTCTACTAACTCTGAGTCAAACTTCTCGAGCACCAATATCCGAAATCACTCAAGTTTGTATGACTCCATCGCATTGCTCCTCCAAAACCAAATTATGTTCCACTGCTCGACCAACTACTCCATTGCGTTACCAAAATCTATTGTCCACATTGGCTACTATTTGATACATCTATTGCTCGCGTATGCGTGCCCCAACTGTTTGTTTTTTATTCTCAACTCTCTCTTTGCATCAATGAATGCTCCACCGAACTTCGAAATCGCGCAAGCGAACTCTGATATTCAGCTTTTCGTTTGATTGATCATATCTTGTTTCCAATACTTGGTCCGCATCACTCCTTCAAATTCCAAACACTTGTTCCATTGCTTGTTCCTTTCTTTTTCAACAAATTTTTTATTTATACGAGTCCCTTCCTGATTGCTCAAATCCAACGTATCAAATAATACCTGAGTCAAACTTTGTTGCACCAATTTTGGACATAATTTTGTACTACTCCATCCATTGCGAGCAAACCTATCGCTTATCTTGTTCCGAACATTTCCAACTTGTGCACCACTCCGTAGCACGCATATACCACTTAGAAATAGAGTTGCTCTCACGCGAAATTTTATCTGCGTCGACAAACTTCTATTTTGAACCAACTATTCAATGGTGATTTTGTCGATCGCAACTCAACACTCGATTGCTCCAAGTTTCTGAAACAAAATTCAGCCGATTCGCACAAACCAACTTCCATTTCCATTATCCGCGTCTGTCGTGGCAATTATACTACTGCCATCCAAAAATTTCAACCCCGCGATCACTATGTGGTATACCATATACCACTTAGAATCATGTCACTCCTTACATCATCCTTCTTTGCACTGATCCAAGATTCATTCAAGCTATCCATTCTGCATGATCCTGCCATTCATAATTCAAATTCTGACACGAAACTTAGCCAATGCATGAACCATCTAACTCTTCTGTTGATCCCGCTCAATATAACTTATACCATGCTCCAATCTTGATACTTCCAACTATTTCTCAAACTGTCCGACACTTTTGCTGTACTAGCAACCTGTGCAATGATCTCTTCCAATGATCCAAGCCAATACTCAACTGTTCCATACATTTATCGCATGTGCAACTCGTGCATTGCTCTCTCTGATATTCTAAGCCACTGCTCAAATCTGTTAAGCACATGCGCCACATGAGCAACTTGTGCAACACTCTCTATGATATTTTCAGCCAAAAACTCAAACTCTGTTCAACACATTCACTACACGAGCAACTTGTGCAATGTTCCATTCTCTTCTGATGCTTCTACTCATAGCCTGCCACATAACCAATATCGTATGACAAATCAACTACTCCACTGATGAAACAAAAATCTTCCCGAACGATAAGTCAAACCAACGCAATGACACCACTCAACTTGCTGCACGAATGCAACAAAGCCCACACAACTTGTTGTACGAATGTAACAACGCCAAATGATGTTACATGATTCTATCAAAATACTACGAAAGCCAACGCAACGAAGAACAACATGCACCCACAACCAACAAATATATAGAAATATTGCATGAAATATCTAATGTGGCACCGAGTAGAGCCAAGAGCCAAATGACAAGCAGAAGCTATTTAGAGTTTGTGATAGAGCAAAGAACAAAGTCCGAGGAAATATATTGGGCGCTCTGATACCAAATTGTCATGCCCCAATCTCCCACAAGTTCGATCATCCCCGCTGAATGTGAATCACCATGTTGCAGCGCTCCCGCAGGACAATCATTCTTATCGGGACATGATGTCGTGCGAGCCTGGAGTTGCGCTTGCACAAGGCGATAATGTTACACATTATGGATATCATCGAAACGACCAAGTTGTAGCGAAAGTCAAGCATTGTGTACCAAGCACACATCAGAGTATACGCATCGAAGCTCTCGATGTAACACTACTGCTCTTTCTATTGCCCACAAAGGTACTTTCTGTTCCATACATCATATCCCGTATATCCAAGCTGAGCCACTACACCTACATACCTAAAAATAATGCCCACAAATGTGGGTCAATAAATAGCCGTACTAGTGAGCGGGATAACCCACTCGTCTAAACCGACACTAAATAGATAGTGAATGCAAACAGTTATATGGTAATCTTTCTATTTGAATCCTACATTCATTTTATGGCAGAGGTATGACATGTTAAGGAAAACTGGAAAGCAGGTTAAGCATGCAAGCATTCAACTCAAGCAAATATACTAGCAGTTATATCCAACTCAAATAAGACTAAGCATACAATCCATTCTACTCAAACCCGAAGCAAAGCATGAACATATCGAACCACATCGCACTCCAAGTCTCAAATCTATCAAATTATGCCATAATCCAAGCTTTGCTAATCCAATCATCGATGCGTACACTCTTGCCCAAGGCAAGGTAGCATCGTCGCCTACACGAATGCATAAACCAAACCAAACCAACTCTTATCTATATAAAGGTCACTGGCCAAGCCATAAAGGACTATCCAACTTTATTTCTTTCATGACCCGCACCAGGTGTAAGGGCACGAGTATGTGGGTACGTCCAACCTACACCGCAACATCGGCGGTAGAACATTGTCTGGTCAACAATACTATCTAAATATCTCATACAATATATATAAGGTACATGTCATGCTATCTCAACTCCAAATGGAGAAAAATATGATAATATGGTAATGGTAAACAATAAATCATAATAACAAACTAGAGGATGATAAGGCAAGATATAGAATAGAAGGAAAGAAAAGAGTCATAAATATATCACAAGTCCAAGTCTAATCTCAACACAAAATCTCAAATAATAGTACAATGCCAAAGTCTAACTGACATATACAATATCAAGAATAAACTAACTATGCTTCATCAACTGCTGGTGCTAACTCAACAGGCTCTGCGGATGATAACTCAACTAGCTTGCTATCCTGTGGCTCGTAGTGCGTATTACATCAGTCCTCTAATGAATCATCTAAAAAATATATCCAGTCACGATTGGAGCAAAATACAACCCAAATAACAGTTCCAATAATTGACAGAAACTATGAAACAATAATAGCAATGAACATAAATGATAGAAATAACTGAACTAGCAAATATCACGAGAAAGAGCTCCACGATAAATAATGGCAAGAACTGAGAATAAAATGGTGAGAAATAATAATATAATGAACTGGAATAAAAGAAATAATATAATAAATTTGCCTTGAAATATTAGTGAGATAATATGATCGTCTTGGGCCTAATAAGGGCTATATATAAAAGGTGAGCTAGCATGATCACGTGTGAGTGACATGATCTGCTAACTATCATGGGCTATACTAAATCACCGGCTATAAGGTATGATCACATATCTACTAATACTTTCCCAACCCCCTACTAGTACACGGATCCAAATCATGACACGTTATAACATGAATATCACACTGCACGGTCTATAATATCATGCACTATGATCATGGTCTATATATTAACTAAGATATCACGATAATCAGTGAGTAATTATGAAACACGATACGACGATCACCGAGTAACCACGACAATAACATCTCATGACCAAGATCAACGTATAACAATTCGTGAAACCATCGTATCAAGAATCAAATATATCAATACTAAATACATGAAATATAGAGGTTATCAAATAAGAAAACTATCAGAGAATGTACTCGCATGTTATCCTGAGCAAATGGTATATCTCGGTATCCGAGCTGGTATCACACACACCTAAATATGAGCATCATGTTACTTGGTGTAATGTAACCACCTGAAATTTTAAGAATTTTTAAATTTAATTTTTCTGAAATTAATTAGCATTTTCTGTGAATTTTTAAACCTATAAATTAAAGCAGTCTAATTTAAAATGAATTTTTAAATAAAATTAAATAATATTAAAATATGATAAAAATTATATTTTCTAGTGTAAAATTAAAAACCGAGCATGGGGTATTTTTCCAGGAATTTATTGGATCCCGGATGAATTTTTAAAACATTAAAAACTATTGTAAATTTTAACTATTTAAAATTTAAACCAATTTATTTTAAAACCCAAATAAACCGGGTTTATTTAACTGAACCAAACCGGACCGGCCGGTTCAGTTGACCCAAACCACCCTAGGCCTAACGGGTCGGATCCGGGTTCAATCCGACCCGGCCCGCATGAACCCGACCCGTTAGACCCTTTCTCTCCCAGACCCGTCCCCGACTTCTCACCTCCGTCGCCGTCGGAAACGGCCGCCGCCACCGCTCCGACTCCCTGAAACCGCCGCCGCCCGCGCCTTCTCCTCTTCTTCTTCCCTTACCGGACCGCCTCTCCCTCTCCCTAACTCTTCTATATAAACCCCTCCGGTCACCGGTTTCCTTCCCCTCCTCCGTCTTCCCCGAGAGCCGACCCTGCCGTAGTTCCTCGAGCCACGCCGTCAGCCTCAGCCTGTCCTCCGCCACGAGCTTCCAGTAGCTCCACCCTCGCCCTCGGCTTTGTCACCTCACAGAGCCCAACTCCGGTGCCTCGACCTCGACTTCGACATCGCTGAGCAGCCCCTAACTCCGCCCAGACATCTTCCCGCTCCGTCGACGAGACCGACCCCTCAACCGTCCAGCAGATCCGCCGCACCTCAGCGGCCCAGCCTCCTCCGCTGTCCGGCCTCGCTTCGGCTAGAACCACCATCGTCGGCCACAGTAAACCCTAACTGAGGACACAGCAGGACACGATTCAGCTCAGCCGGACACAAGAACATTGTTGACACAGGACACAGTGTCGTGTCGGACACAATTTTTGCCTCGGTTTCTCGGACCACTTCAGGTACCCATAATTTCTTGCTCGTAGCTCGGAATTTGATTCCGTAAATTGCATCGCGTAGCCTGTATGACCCTCTCGGTGCCCGGACAAACCGCTCGGGGCATCGCGTCCTGTGGTGATCGCACACCGCGATCCAAAAACAGGAAAAACTTAGCCCTGTTTCACCCCGGTATCGAGTACGCCCCGCCAAACGGGACGACTTGGTCGCGTGCGGTCTTCACAGATACGTGCGCGTCGTTGATACGGACGTGCGGGATTTCGCAGAAGCTGATTTGGATGTGCGTGCACACCGGGATCAGTGCGTATCCGCGGACACCGCCCAATATCCGTACTTTTTGTTTTTAGCTGTAACTTAGTGTACACAAGTCAGATCGAGACGAAACTTGTGCCATTGGACTCGTGGCAATACGCTGGTCCTGTGAGCCAAGTTTGGTTCGATTCTGAGAACGTTGACAAAATCGTGTGTCGTGGGTCCCACAGGATCCACCCGACGGGCGATTTTGAGAACGACTCATCAGAATCCAATTCCGAAAGTTCTGTTGGGTTCGTATCATCGTTCCTGACCTGTTGACACTAAGTTGGACTATTTTTGAGACCTTTGACCCTGGCGTATTTTTCGGTGCAAAGCAGCCCACATCTGGACCCCGCCTTGACCCGAAAATGACGTTTTTGCCCTTGTCTCCAAATTGGACTCAAGGACAGGCGTTTCTAGCTGATTGATGTGTTCTGGACCTGATGGTGATGTTTATTTCAGCAACCGGAGTACTGCCTGGAAATCCAGCTGAAGCTCGAGCTACAACTGAAACAGGAAATCCAGGCAAGTGTACCTTGCCATAAATGCAGTTTAATGATTCATTTTCTCTAGATTTATTTTTCTTGTGATTGTTGTACTTGCTCAACCCTAGGGCCGTGTGACTTGCTTAGTGTCCGATCATAGTCGGGTGCCAACACCGTACGCGGGGTTGGGCAATGTCATTTAGAGATGGATATCGTGACATTTATATTCTTGTACTTGCCCTATCAAGTACTTATTACTCAGGACACCTGACACAGAGCATGAGACAGAATCTTCCTGAAATATTCAAGATGATTCTGTAAGATGATTCTGTATAGGATACAGGTTTATGACATAGACAGGATATTCCTAGATGTTATATTCATAGATATAGTATGACTCACTGCATTAGATATGATTTTACGTGACATAGACATGAGGCATCGTGGACATGAGACGTAAGATTATATTTGGGTGGGGAGAGACACACAGGCTATAGGCTGATTATATATATAAATCCATAGTAAACACATAGTAAAATTCATAGTATAGCTGCTACCGGCTCCCAGACACAGAGCTTGTAGTGGTATCAGCCTAAGTTTTAGTGATGCTCTCAACTTGCATTTTACATAGATGGATATATAGTTGACCCTATTGTTTCATTAACTGTTTTACTGCATTTATTTTGGCTTGTGCTTTCTTGTACCTTGCTATGTCCCCTGAGGACCTGGATCCGGATTATGTCCCCAGGACTTGCAGACGAGGTTTATCCAGAGGTCTACGGAACAGGTGCTCTTCACGGAACAGTACCCGTTGCTGAGGACGAGGTGATCGCTGAGGACTTCTCCTGAATAATTGCTTTGCCATGCTCAGTCATTATGACAAATAATCTTTAATTCCTATTTAATTAAAACTCTTTAATTCCTGTTTATGAGAACATTGTAACAGACTAATATCGGGTTGTTTCCCGATTTTATTTACTTGGACTGGTTGTTGTTTATTATTGCTTTGCTGATATTTTTGTCTTTATTATGTGGATGAGAATAGTATAACCCTGACTGATGTCATACAGCTTAAGTATGCCCGATGGATCCATTAAATTGGTTTTGTCCATCGGTGCATGCTGCTGGCCATTATCGCGCATCTAGTCCCTCGTTATTTTGGGACTGGGGCGTGACATAGTTTTTGTGGTGGCCCATGCAGGTCAACGACTAAATTGTTCGGTTTCAACTTAGGGATCGAACAGGCCTGCAATAAGATAGGATAAGTTTTTAGGATCTCATCCACTTGCTTGAAAACGTTCTTGATATCTGTATCGTACTCGAATTAATTTTTGATTTGCATCCTGCCTTGAATCTTGTGCGCTTCTTATATTTTATTTTGGATGCAGAAAGATGGATCCAAGAATTGAAGATGAAATTCCTTTGAGTACGCCACAAGACGCTGTGGTTACCTATGGAGATGGAGTTACACCAGAGAACAGAGGGCAATCCTCTCAAGGTGGTCAAGCTGAATAACATAACTCAAGGTTCAGGCGCGATGATATCCCACCTCCGCCGCAGTTCCCTCCACAGATGCCTGTCTTTCCACCAGGGCAAGCAATGGACGGGCAGCAGATGTTCCAGATGTTTTACGCCATGATGCAAGCCCAACAATAAGTTCAACAGGAGGCACATCGTCAGGAGGCAGAGTACCTAAGAACCAGCCTAGTAAACGCATTGGAGCAAGTGAACCCACAAGCTAGGCGACCAGCGACGGGATCTATCACTGATTTCCGTCAACTCAAGCCCCGTACCTTTTCGGGCAAAGAAGGACCAACTGAAGTTCATGAGTGGCTCACCAACATACAACACCAGTTGGAAGCAGCTGAACTTCCAAGAGAACGTTGGATGACCGCCGTCAGGATGCAGTTGACGGACAATGCCCATCACTGGTGGATATCTGAAGAGACCAGGCTCGGACCAGACCGAGTCACTTGGGAAGAGTTCTCCAGACTCTTTCAAAGAGATGTACATTCCGGCCATCGCTCGATCAGAACTGAGGGACAAATTCAATCGCCTCACTCAGGAAGCTATGACGGTGGAAGAGTACAACGCCGAGTTCATCCGTCTGAGTCGCTTCGCTCCTACCTTGATTCCGACAGAAGTAGAGAAGGCCGAGAAGTTTTTTGACGGACTAAACATCGAGCTACAGAAATTGATTGGATCTGTCGCACCCACTTCATACTCGGACGTCCTTGCTGCAGCTCGACGCATGGAGCGCGTCACCAGGAGAGAAACCAGTCTAAAGCGGCCTACCCCATCAGCAACATCCAAAGCACCACAAGAAGAAACTGCAAATAGGCCTCATATACACCAGCCACCCAGAGCCTCTCCGCAGACATTACCTACATGTCAATACTGTGGCAAGGTAGGCCATACTGAGAAGGACTGCAGACGTAAGTTGGGATTATGCTTGATTTGTGGGACCAATCAACACATAGCCAAGGATTGTCCTTATCATCGAGGAGGACCACCAAGAGCAAACCAACAAGCTCTACCAGCACCAGGAGGGTATCAACCAAGGCCACCATTGGCACCACAAGCAGCACTCTTCCAACAAGCCCAGCAGCAGCAGCAGCAACAGAGGAATATTGTCACGCCCCAGTCCCAAAAATACTGAGGAACTGGACACGTGGCAATGGCCAACAACATGCAACGATGGACAAACCCAATTTAATGGATCCATCGGCATACTTAAGCTGTAATATAGGTCTACAACAATAAGTCAAAATCTAATCTCATCCACACACAGAATTAATAAGAACATCAGCAAATAAAGAAAGTACATCAAAGTCCAGTCTCAACAGAGTATGTCAGGAACAACCCGATAAGAGTCTAAAACACTGGTTCATCAGACCAGAACAAAAGAGTCCAAAAATAGAGTATCTGAAGAGTACAAATATCATAATCTCAAGTAAAATCCTCTGCCATCACCTCTGCTTCTATGTTAGGTTCTCCTTCAGCAATAGCTCCTGGTACAACTTCAGCTCCTGTCCCGTAAACCTCGGGATAATGCTCTTCTGCTAAACCTGGGGAAATCATCCATTCCAGGTCCTCAGGGGACATAACAAGGTACAAATAATACAAGCCAAAAATAATGCAGTGAGATAGTAAATAAAATAAGCAGGGTGACTATATAACCATCTAAGTGTAAATGCAACTGAGAGCAACACTAGTACCCAGGCTGAGACTGCTACAAGCTCTGTGTCGGGGAGCCGGTAGCAGCAATATCTAGTAGTGGTCTAGCTCTGCACGAGAGTCTACAACCTCACAATAGTAGTATATAAATATAGAACAGCCTGTAGCCTGTGTGTCTCTCCCCTCCCAATGTAACCACACGTCGCATGTCCATGTCACGTGAGATCAGTGCTAATGCAACAGTCATAATCTAAGAGTATAATAACTATGTCCATCCTGTATCCTACACAGAATCACCTTGAATGTCTCAGGAGGATTCTGTCAATGTATGGTGTCAAGTGTCCTAGGTTATAGTGTACTTGATAAACAAGCACGAGAATATAAAGGGTCTCGAATGTCCATCACTAATGACATACACAACTCCGCGTACGGGGTTGGCACCCGACTGTGATCGGACACAAAGTATGTCATACGGTCCTAGGTTATAGCATGTACAATATTCCAGAAAATAAAGCAAGAGAACTAAATAAACTAATAATCTGCAATTTATGGCAAGGTACACTTGCCTGGGATTGGAATACCAGCAGCGGTCCTACTAACAGTGGGTTCAGCAATAACTCCTCCAAAAGCTGAAATAAATATTACCAACAGTCTCAGAACATAGGAAATAATTAAAAACGGCTGTCCTTAAGTCCAGTTTGGACACAAGGGCAAAAATGACATTTCTGGGCCAAAGCGGGTCCATGTGTAGGTCGCTTTGTACCGAAAATAGGGTCAAGGTCAAAAATCTCCAAATCAGTCCAACTTAGTGTCAACAAGTCAGGAACGTTGATACGAACCCAACGGAACTTCCAGAATTGGATTCCGATGAGCCGTTCTCAAAATTGCCTGTCTGGTGGAGCCTGTGGGGCCCACGACACGCGATTTTCCAACGTTCTCAGAATTGAGCCAAACTTGACCCACAGGACCAGCGTATTGCTACGAGTCCGATGGCGTAAGTTTCGTCTCGATCCGACGTGTTTACACTAAGTTACAGCGAGATTCAGAAAACTCGGATACGGGGCGGTGTCCGCGGATACGCACTGATTCCGGTGTGCACGCACATCCGAATCAGCTTCTGCGAAAGCCCGCACGTCCGTATCTACGATGCTCACGTGTCGGTGAAGACCGCACGTGACCAAGTCGTCCCGTTTGGCGGGGCGTACCCAGTTCCAAGGTGAAATAGGGCGTTAATTTTTCCTGTTTTGGATCGCGGTTTGCGATCACCTCGGGACGCGATGCCCCGAGCGGTTTGCACGGGCATCGAGGGGGTCACACAGGCTTCACGATAAAACTGACGGAATAGGAAACCGAGCTACGAGCAGAAAGTTGTGGTTACCTGAACAGGGTTCTAAAAGTCCGATTACGCGTGTCAAACTCGATTCCTCGCGTCCTGGATCCGTGTCCAAGCCGTGTCCTGGCTCGAACTCGCGTTCTGGGTCATGTCCACTTCTGCCGGAGTCGACCTGGGGTTCAGGCGGAGGCGGCGCCGGTCCTAGGTGGTCGTCGACGCCCTGGATGGCCGGATCAGCGCCGGAGACGGGGGAAATACTGGAGTCGGGCTCGCTGGAGGTTCTGGTCGGGATCCCGGCGGTCGAGGGCGGCCGGAATTAGGTGTGGGAGACGGGGCGAACAGGTCCGGGTGTCTGGGAGGTGTCAGCGGGTGGTCGGAGGCGGAATGGAGGTCGCCGGAGACGGTGGGTTCAGAAGGGGATTTCCGGCAGCCCTAGTTAGGTTTATATAGGGCTGGTTTGGGAGATCTAGGGCCGGTCGTTGGCCGAAATTAGAAGGGAGACCGCCGTCGGTTGCTGGGGAGGTGAACCGGGGAGTCTGGGCTGCGGCGGAGGCCAAGCGGCGGCGGCGGCGTTACCGGCAGCGGGAGATCAAGGGTCGGGTTCAGCCGTTGGGGAAGAGAGAAAGAGTGCGGGTCGGGTCGGGTCCTTAGCGGGTCGGGTCTGACCCGGATCCGACCCGCTAGGCAAGCGGTTCGGTCCAGTCAGACCGGCCGGTCCGGTCCGGTTTAAACTTTGGGTTGGTTTGGTTTGTTATATTGGTTTAAATAATCAGTTAAATTTTACAACAGTTTTTAATGCTTTAAAAATTCATCCGGGGTCCAATAAATTCTCGAAAAAATACTCCATGCTCGGTTTTTAATTTTACACTAGAAAATATAATTTTCATCATATTTTAATATATTTTAATTTCATTTAAAAATTCATTTTAAATTAGACTGCTTTAATTTATAGGTTTAAAATTCACAGAAAATGCTAATTAATTCCAGAAAATTAAATTTAAAAAAATCTTAAAATTTTAGGTGATTACAATCTACCTCCCTTAAGAAAATTGCGTCCTCGCAATTAAAGATTAAACTACTAGTAGCACAGAACTACAGGAATAAAAATTTCTTAAAATATACCTGCATCCTCGAATAAGTGGGGGTATTTCTGGCGCATGATATCTTCTCTCTCCCAAGTAGATTCACCAGGAGAGTGTTGCTTCCATGCCACATGAACCAGTTTAATTGTCTGCCCTCGCAGTGTCTTCTCACTGGTTTCGAGTATACCCACCGGTTGTTCTTCATATCTCAGGCTTGGACCTACGGCGATCTCAGAGTGATCCACTATGTGACTTGGGTCAGTTACATATCTTCTCAACTGTGAGACATGGAATACATCATGCACTCCCTCTAAAGATGGAGGTAATGCAAGACGATAGGCCACCTCACCAATGCGCTCCAGAATATTAAAGGGCCCAATATACCTTGGACTCAACTTGCCTCTGCTCCCAAAGCGAATGGTTCCTCGAGTAGGCGAAATCCTCAGGAATACATGTTCTCCTTCCTTGAACTCCAGTGGACGTAGGTGTGTATCAGCCCAATGCTTCTGCCTGTCCTGAGCAGCCCGAAGATGATTCTGGATTTGTTTAACCTTTTCCACAGTTTGCATCACCAACTCTGGTCCCAAGATTTGACGCTCTCCGACGTCACTCCAGCATATTGGCGATCTGCACTTCCTACCGTATAACGCCTCGAAAGGTGCCATCTTGATGCTTGCTTGGTAACTGTTGTTGTAGGAGAACTCTACCAAATGCAAATGATCTTTCCAAGACCCTCCAAAATCTAACATACAGGATCGCAGTATATCCTCCAAGATCTGGATTGTATGTTCTGATTGACCATCTGTCTGGGGATGATAGGCAGTGCTGAATTTTAGTCTGGTGCCAAGACTTTCTTGCATACTTCGCCAGAAATGAGAGGTGAATCTCGAATCTCGATCTGATACAATACTAACCGGCACTCCATGCAATCTTACTATTTGTCGCATATACATGTCGGCTAGTATCTCTGTGGATTGTCCAACTCTAAATGGCAAAAAGTGTGTCGATTTAGTGAGTCGGTCCACGATAACCCATACCGCATCTTTTCCACTGGGGCTCCTTGGGAATCCCGTGACAAAGTCCATGGTGATATGTTCCCACTTCCATTCTGGTATGGAAAGCGGCTGCAACATTCCTGCAGTCCTCTGATGCTCGGCTTTCACTTGTTGGCAGACTAAGCATTTAGCTACAAATCTGGCAATCTCTCTCTTCATTCCATGCCACCAATAGTACTGCCTTAGATCTCGATACATCTTTGTTCCTCCTGGATGAACAGAGTATATGGAACTATGTGCTTCAGTCATTAACTCTTGTCTCAGTTCTCCATTTGGAACATATAGACGATCTCCGTACCTTAATGTACCATCCTCATGTATGCGAAGTCCCGTCTGCATGCCTGCTTCTGTCTTCTCTTTGAGTCTTCAAAATCTTGCATCAGTAGGCAAAGCTTCTTTAATCCTTTCCACGAGCGATGACTTCACTTCCAGATTAGCTAGCAAGCCACTCTGTCTTGGTAGAATAACCTCTATCTGAAGCTTCTGTAGATCTCTCAATAGCTCAGGCTGCATTGTCAAGAAATAAGCTGTAGGCTTCCTGCTAAGTGCGTCTGCTACTACATTCGCCTTCCCTGGGTGGTACTGCAGATCTATATCAAAGTCCACCATTAACTCAAGCCAGCATCTTTGCCTCATGTTAAGCTCTTTCTGGGTATATACATACTTTAGACTTTTGTGATCAGTGAAAATCTCCACCTTCTCACCAAAGATAATGCCTCCAAATCTTCAGGGCAAATATTACAGCAGCTAACTCCAGATCATGCGTTGGGTAGTTTTTCTCATGGACCTTCAACTGTCTCGATGCATAAGCAATAACTTTGCCGTGTTGCATCAAAACACATCCCAGGCCACTACCTGACGCATCACTATAAACAATAAAACCGCCTGACCCTGAAGGAAGAGTCAAGACTGGTGCTGTTGTTAGACGCCTCTTCAATTCTTCAAAGGCCAGCTGACATTCTTCTGTCCATGCAAAGTCCTGATCTTTCCGTGTCAACTTCGTCATTGGCTCCGCAATCCTTGAGAAATTTTCTACAAACCTTCTGTAATATCCAGCAAGTCCTAGAAAACTCCTCACTTCAGCAACTGATGTTGGTGTAGGCCAAGTCTCAATGGCAGCAACCTTCTCTGGATCAACTGACAGCCCTTCTCCTGAGATAATATGCCCTAAGAATGGCACCTTATCCATGCAAAACTCATATTTACTGAGCTTAGCATAAAGCTTCTCCTGCCTCAACGTCTCTAGCACGATTCTGAGATATTCTTCGTGCTCTTCGTGGCTTTTAGATTATACCAGAATGTCATCAATAAATACGACCACGAATTTATCCAAGTATTGATGGAAAACTCGGTTCATCAAGCTCATGAACACAGCAGGCGCGTTGGTTAAACCAAACGGCATTACTAAGAACTCATAGTGTCCATACTTGGTTCTAAAGGCTGTCTTCGGGATATCTTCCCTCCTCACCCTAATCTGGTGATAACCGGATCTTAGGTCAATCTTCGAAAATACTCTAGCTCCACTCAACTGATCAAACAAGTCATCAATACGAGGCAAGGGATACCGGTTCTTAATGGTCACAGCGTTTAACGCTCTGTAATCAATGCACAGGCGAACTGTTCCATTCTTCTTAGGTACAAACAGTATAGGTGCTCCCCAAGGTGAAACACTGGGCCGGATGAAACCTTTCTCCAGAAGTTCATCAACTTGCTTCTTCAACTCTACTAACTCCTTAGGTGCTAGTCTATAAACTGTTGAAGTGATAGGTTCTGCTCCTGGAGTTAAGTCTATGGTGAATTCTATTTCCCGATCAGGTGGTAGACCTGGAAGATCATCGGAAAATACATCCACAAACTCTGATATAACTCTTGGGTAACTTGACTCCCCTTCTACAGTTAATACCCTAAGAGTTGGCTGAACACCTTGTTCTACAGCTCCTCGAAGAAATTCAAACTCTGAGTGTCCAGGTGGTCTGAATATAACTTTTCCAAGCCGACAATCAAGAGTAGCATGATACTGACTTAACCAGTCCATACCAAGTACAACATCATAATCAGGCATAGAAAAGATCAGAAATTGGGCTCGCATCTCTCTTCCGCAGACTACTACTGAACATGATCTACAGATATCACTAACAGGTATAATTCCACCTCCCGTTAGAATTCTCTTAGTCTTCGGAAGAGGTGCAGTAGCTACTCTATGGGTGGCTACGAAGCTAGCAGCTATAAATGAGTGTGATGCCCCAGAATCAAATAAAGCTACAGCAGGTAATGAAGCTACTAAGATGGTACCTGCTATAACTTCTCCAGCAATAGCTTCTTCCTGAACAGCCAATGCAAAAGCCTGACCTCGTCCCTGTGCTGGTCCCCTCTGCTGACGAGCCTGTTGGAATAGTGCTGCTTGAGGTGGCAATGGAGGTCTTGGCTGATATCCTCCTGGAGCTGGTGGTCTGACTCCTCCAACTCCCGTCTGCTGTCCTCCCACTGCTGGATAATCTGGCCTCGGTGCAGGTAGAGCTAGTCGTGGTGCTTCCTCTCGGCGTGCTGTGCAGTCCCTGGATAGATACTGGTTGGATCCGCAAACCAGGCACAGTCCCAATTTGCGTCTGCACTCCTTTTCAATGTGACCTAACTTGCCGCAGAAATGACAAGTGGGTAGGGTTCTTGGTGCTGCTTTCTGCGGTAGATTCCTCTGAAGTCGCTTTGCAGAATCTCCTTGTGCTGCCTTGGATGGTGCTGAGGTAAATGGCCGCTTCAGACTTGACTCCCTCCTGGTGACGCGCTCCATGCGTCGTGCTGCAGCAAGGACGTCGTTGTACGATGTAGGGGCAACAGATCCAATCAACCTCTGAAGCTCGAACCTGAGTCCGTCAAAGAATTTCTCCGCCTTCTCTTCTTCGGTAGGAATTAGAGAAGGGGCGAAACGACTCAGGCGAATGAATTCAGCATTATACTCCTCCACCGTCATGTTGCCCTGGATGAGGCGGTTGAACTTATCTCGGAGTTCTGATCTAGCAACGGCTGGGATATACATCTCTTGGAAGAGTCTGGAGAACTCCTCCCAAGTGACTCGGTCATGTCCGAGCCTCCTCTCTTCAGCTAGCCACCAGTGGTGCGCGTTGTCCGTCAGTTGCATTCGGACAGCAGTCATCCATCTCTCCCTAGAAAGTTCAGCTGCTTCCAACTGATGCTGTGTATTGGTGAGCCACTCATGCACTTCAGTTGGTCCTTCCTTGCCCGAAAAGGTACGGGGCTTGAGTTGACGGAAATCAGTGATAGATTCCGTCGTTGGTCGCCTAGCTTGCGGGTTTGCCTGCTCCAATGCATTTACTAGGCTGTTTCTCAAGTTCTCTGCCTCCTGACGCTGCGCCTCCTGTTGAACTTGTTGTTGAGCTTGCATCATAGCATAAAACATCTGGAACATTTGCTGCCCATCCATTGCTTGTCCTGGTGGAAAGGCAGGCATCTGTAGAGTGAACTGTGGCGGAGGTGGGATATCATCACGCCTGAACCTTGAGTTATGCTGCTCAGCTTGTCCACTTTGAGAGGATTGACCTCTGTTCTCTGGTGTAACTCCATCTCCATAGGTAACCACAGCATCTTGTGGTGTAAAAGGAATTTCATCTCCACTTCTTGGATCCATCTTTCTGTATCCAAAATAAACTTTATGAGAACGTTTAGTAGAATCAAGCAGGATGCATAATCAAGTACTTAATTTGAATGCGATATAGAGTTTCAAAAACGTTTCAACATATGGATGAGATCCTATCTCCTATCCTATCCTTTTATAGGTTTGTTTGGCCCCTAAATTGAGACCAAACGATTTATCGTAGACCTGCATGGGCCACCACAAAAACCATGTCACGCCCCAGTCCCAAAAATACCGAGGAACTGGACACGTGGCAATGGCCAGCAGCATGCAACGATGGACAAACCCAATTTAATGGATCCATCGGCATACTTAAGCTGTAATATAGGTCTACAACAATAAGTCAAAATCTAATCTCATCCACACACAGAATTAATAAGAATATCAGCAAATAAAGAAAGTACATCAAAGTCCAGTCTCAACAGAGTATGTCAGGAACAACCCGATAAGAGTCTAAAACACTGGTTCATCAGACCAGAACAAAAGAGTCCAAAAATAGAGTATCTGAAGAGTACAAATATTATAATCTTAAGTAAAATCCTCTGCCATCACCTCTGCTTCTATGTTAGGTTCTCCTTCAGCAATAGCTCCTGGTACAACTTCAGCTCCTGTCCCGTAAACCTCGGGATAATGCTCTTCTGCTAAACCTGGGGAAATCATCCATTCCAGGTCCTCAGGGGACATACCAAGGTACAAATAATACAAGCCAGAAATAATGCAGTGAGATAGTAAATAAAATAAGCAGGGTGACTATATAACCATCTAAGTGTAAATGCAACTGAGAGCAACACTAGTACCCAGGCTGAGACTGCTACAAGCTCTGTGTCGGGGAGCCGGTAGCAGCAATATCTAGTAGTGGTCTAGCTCTGCACGAGAGTCTACAACCTCACAATAGTAGTATATAAATATAGAACAGCCTGTAGCCTGTGTGTCTCTCCCATCCCAATGTAACCACACGTCGTATGTCCATGTCACGTGAGATCAGTGCTAATGCAACAGTCATAATCTAAGAGTATAATAACTATGTCCATCCTGTATCCTACACAGAATCACCTTGAATGTCTCAGGAGGATTCTGTCAATGTATGGTGTCAAGTATCCTAGGTTATAGTGTACTTGATAAACAAGCACGAGAATATAAAGGGTCTCGAATGTCCATCACTAATGACATACACAACTCCGCGTACGGGGTTGGCACCCGACTGTGATCGGACACAAAGTATGTCATACGGTCCTAGGTTATAGCATGTACAATATTCCAGAAAATAAAGCAAGAGAACTAAATAAACTAATAATCTGCAATTTATGGCAAGGTACACTTGCCTGGGATTGGAATACCAGCATCGGTCCTACTAACAGTGGGTTCAGCAATAACTCCTCCAAAAGCTGAAATGAACATTACCAACAGTCTCAGAACATAGGAAATAATTAAAAATGGCTGTCCTTAAGTCCAGTTTGGACACAAGGGCAAAAATGATATTTCTGGGCCAAAGCGGGACCATGTGTAGGTCGCTTTGTACCGAAAATAGGGTCAAGGTCAAAAATCTCCAAATCAGTCCAACTTAGTGTCAACAAGTCAGGAACGTTGATACGAACCCAACGGAACTTCCAGAATTGGATTCCGATGAGCCGTTCTCAAAATTGCCTGTCTGGTGGAGCCTGTGGGGCCCACGACACGCGATTTTCCAACGTTCTCAGAATCGAGCCAAACTTAACCCACAGGACCAGCGTATTGCTACGAGTCCGATGGCATAAGTTTCGTCTCGATCCGACGTGTTTACACTAAGTTACAGCGAGATTCAGAAAACTCGGATACGGGGCGGTGTCCGCGGATACGCACTGATTTCGGTGTGCACGCACATCCGAATCAGCTTCTGCGAAAGCCCACACGTCCGTATCTACGATGCTCACGTGTCGGTGAAGACCGCACGTGACCAAGTCGTCCCGTTTGGCGGGGCGTACCCAGTTCCGAGGTGAAATAGGGCGTTAATTTTTCCTGTTTTGGATCGCTGTTTGCGATCACCTCAGGACGCGATGCCCCGAGCGGTTTGCACGGGCATCGAGGGGGTCACACAGGCTTCGCGATAAAACTGACGGAATAGGAAACCGAGCTACGAGCAGAAAGTTGTGGTTACCTGAACAGGGTTCTAAAAGTCCGATTACGCGTGTCAAACTCGATTCCCCGCGTCCTGGATCCGTGTCCAAGCCGTGTCCTGGCTCGAGCTCGCGTTCTGGGTCGTGTCCACTTCTGCCAGAGTCGACCTGGGGTTCAGGCGGAGGCGGCGCCGGTCCTAGGTGGTCGTCGACGCCCTGGATGGCCGGATCAGCGCCGGAGACGGGGGAAATACTGGAGTCGGGCTCGCTGGAGGTTCTGGTCGGGATCCCGGCGGTCGAGGGCGGCCGGAATTAGGTGTGGGAGACGGGGCAAACAGGTCCGGGTGTCTGGGAGGTGTCAGCGGGTGGTCGGAGGCGGAATGGAGGTCGCCGGAGACGGTGGGTTCAGAAGAGGATTTCCGGCAGCCCTAGTTAGGTTTATATAGGGCTGGTTTGGGAGATCTAGGGCCGGTCGTTGGCCGAAATTAGAAGGGAGACCGCCGTCGGTTGCTGGGGAGGTGAACCGGGGAGTCTGGGCTGCGGCGGAGGCCAAGCGGCGGCGGCGGCGTTACCGGCAGCGGGAGATCAAGGGTCGGGTTCAGCCGTTGGGGAAGAGAGAAAGAGTGAGGGTCGGGTCGGGTCCTTAGCGGGTCGGGTCTGACCCGGATTCGACCCGCTAGGCAAGCGGTTCGGTCCAGTCAGACCGGCCGGTCCGGTCCGGTTTAAACTTTGGGTTGGTTTGGTTTGTTATATTGGTTTTAATAATCAGTTAAATTTTACAACAGTTTTTAATGCTTTAAAAATTCATCCGGGGTCCAATAAATTTCCGGAAAAATACTCCATGCTCGGTTTTTAATTTTACACTAGAAAATATAATTTTCATCACATTTTAATATATTTTAATTTTATTTAAAAATTCATTTTAAATTAGACTGCTTTAATTTATAGGTTTAAAATTCACAGAAAATGCTAATTAATTCCAGAAAATTAAATTTAAAAAATCTTAAAATTTCAGGTGATTACAAATATACCAGGACGCGGACAAGCCTTCGCGATGACCTTGAAAGATGCGCAGAACCATGGCGTAGCTAATGCGAGTAAGTCTTTATAGTTGTTCCGTTTCTAGCATTGCTTTAGTTGTGCCTGCTGGTTCGTGGCCCCAGACTTGACCTGATAACCTTGACTTGATAACTTAAACCTGTTAATAATTTATAACTTAGTATTAATCTAGTAATTTTTTTGAACTTGATAAATTGTTAACTGATATGTTTTTGAAAGATAACCTGGTTTTCTAAAACTGTAATTTTTCTAGATTTCCCACATTTGGAAAATTGCATAACTTTTAATGCTTAGAAAAATAATTTTTCCTAGGTGCTCCTTAATTTTGATGTGCTTCGAACAATGGTTGCACCCGTGTCATCTCTGCTGACCGGTTAATCTTTAATTGCGAGGATGCAATTTTCTTAAGGGAGGTAGATTGTAACCACCTGAAATTTTAAGAATTTTTAAATTTCATTTTTCTAAAATTAATTAGCATTTTTTGTGAATTTTTAAACCTATAAATTAAAGCAGTCTAATTTAAAATGAATTTTTAAATGAAATTAAATAATATTAAAATGTGATAAAAATTATATTTTCTAGTGTAAAATTAAAAACCGAGCATGGGGTATTTTTTCGAGAATTTATTGGATCCCGGATGAATTTTTAAAACATTAAAAACTATTGTAAAATTTAACTATTTAAAATTTAAACCAATTTATTTTAAAACCCAAATAAATCGGGTTTATTTAACTGAACCAAACCGGACCGGCCGGTTCAGTTGACCCAAACCACCCTAGGCCTAACGGGTCGGATCCGGGTTCAATCCGACCCGGCCCGCATGAACCCGACCCGTTAGACCCTTTCTCTCCCAGACCCGTCCCCGACTTCTCACCTCCGTCGCCGTCGGAAACGGCCGCCGCCACCGCTCCGACTCCCTGAAACCGCCGCCGCCCGCGCCTTCTCCTCTTCTTCTTCCCTCACCGGACCGCCTCTCCCTCTCCTTAACTCTTCTATATAAACCCCTCCGGTCACCGGTTTCCTTCCCCTCCTCCGTCTTCCCCGAGAGCCGACCCTGCCGTAGTTCCTCGAGCCACGCCGTCAGCCTCAGCCTGTCCTCCGCCGCGAGCTTCCAGCAGCTCCACCCTCGCCCTCGGCTTCGTCACCTCACAGAGCCCAACTCCGGCGCCCCGACCTCGACTTCGACAGCGCTGAGCAGCCCCTAACTCCGCCCAGACATCTCCCCGCTCCGTCGATGAGACCGACCCCTCAACCGTCCAGCAGATCCGCCGCACCTCAGCGCCCCAGCCTCCTCCGCTGTCCGGCCTCCCTCCGGCCAGAACCACCGTCGTCGGCCACAGTAAACCCTAACTGAGGACACAGCAGGACACGATTCAGCTCAGCCGGACACAAGAACATTGTTGACACAGGACACAGTGTCGTGTCGGACACGATTTTTGCCTCGGTTTCTCAGACCACTTCAGGTACCCATAATTTCTTGCTCGTAGCTCGGAATTCGATTCCGTAAATTGTATCGCGTAGCCTGTATGACCCTCTCGGTGCCCGGACAAACTGCTCGGGGCATCGCGTCCTGTGGTGATCGCACACCGCGATCCAAAAAAGGAAAAACTTAGCCCTGTTTCACCCCGGTATCGAGTACGCCCCGCCAAACGGGACGACTTGGTCGCGTGCGGTCTTCACAGATACGTGCGCGTCGTTGATACGGACGTGCGGGATTTTACAGAAGCTGATTTGGATGTGCGTGCACACCGGGATTAGTGCGTATCCGCGGACACCGCCCAATATCCGTACTTTCTGTTTCTAGCTGTAACTTAGTGTACACAAGTCAGATCGAGACGAAACTTACACCATTGGACTCATGGCAATACGCTGGTCCTGTGAGGCAAGTTTGGTTCGATTCTGAGAACGTTGACAAAATCGTGTGTCGTGGGCCCCACAGGATCCACCCGACGGGCGATTTTGAGAACGACTCATCAGAATCCAATTCTGAAAGTTCTGTTGGGTTCGTATCATCGTTCCTGACCCGTTGACACTAAGTTGGACTATTTTTGAGATCTTTGACCCTGGCGCATTTTTCGGTGCAAAGCGGCCCACATCTGGACCCCGCCTTGACCCGAAAATGACGTTTTTGCCCTTGTCTCCAAATTGGACTCAAGGACAGGCGTTTCTAGCTGATTGATGTGTTCTGGACCTGATGGTGATGTTTATTTCAGCAACCGGAGTACTGCCTGAAAATTCAGCTGAAGCTCGAGCTACAACTGAAACAGGAAATCCAGGCAAGTGTACCTTGCCATAAATGCAGTTTAATGATTCATTTTCTCTAGATTTATTTTTCTTGTGATTGTTGTACTTGCTCAACCCTAGGGCCGTGTGACTTGCTTAGTGTCCGATCATAGTCGGGTGCCAACACCGTGTGCGGGGTTGGGCAATGTCATTTAGAGATGGATATCGTGACATTTATATTCTTGTACTTGCCCTATCAAGTACTTATTACCCAGGACACCTGACACAGAGCATGAGACAGAATCTTCCTGAAATATTCAAGGTGATTCTGTATAGGATACAGGTTTATGACATAGACAGGATATTCCTAGATGTTATATTCATAGACATAGTATGACTCACTGCATTAGATATGATTTTACGTGACATGGACATGAGGCATCGTGGACATGAGACGTAAGATTATATTTGGGTGGGGAGAGACACACAGGCTATAGGCTGATTATATATATAAATCCATAGTAAACACATAGTAAAATTCATAGTATAGCTGCTACCGGCTCCCAGACACAGAGCTTGTAGTGGTATCAGCCTAAGTTTTAGTGATGCTCTCAACTTGCATTTCACATAGATGGATATATAGTTGACCCTATTGTTTCATTAACTGTTTTACTGTATTTATTTTGGCTTGTGCTTTCTTGTACCTTGCTATGTCCCCTGAGGACCTGGATCCGGATTATGTCCCCAGGACTTGCAGACGAGGTTTATCCAGAGGTCTACGGAACAGGTGCTCTTCACGGAACAGTACCCGTAGCTGAGGACGAGGTGATCGCTGAGGACTTCTCCTGAATAATTGCTTCGCCATGCTCAGTCATTATGACAAATAATCTTTAATTTCTGTTTAATTAAAACTCTTTAATTCCTGTTTATGAGAACATTGTAACAGACTAATATCGGGTTGTTCCCCGATTTTATTTACTTGGACTGGTTGTTGTTTATTATTGCTTTGCTGATATTTTTGTCTTTATTATGTGGATGAGAATAGTATAACCCTGACTGATGTCATACAGTTTAAGTATGCCCGATGGATCCATTAAATTGGGTTTGTCCATCGGTGCATGCTGCTGGCCATTATCGCGCATCCAGTCCCTCGTTATTTTGGGACTGGGGCGTGACATATAATGAAGTAAGAAATAAGGCAAAATGCACTAAGGATGATTTTCTAGGTTCAAACTAGGTCTCACTAGCCAACTTTAGTCAAACCCAAGTTTCTAGGTCAACACTAAGGTAATTAACCCATATTAGCTACTAATTAGCTACACTAGCCAATTCTAGCTAATAACACTAATATCTATATAAATAAGATACTATATATATATATAAATAACTTAACTCTACCTCATGTTAACTGATACACATTAACTAAAGCAACTGATACCTACTCGAGCCTATAACTGGTACATGCTAACCCCCATTTATACTTACTTGTTGCTAAGATGGACATGTTGTTGCTGCAACATGTTACTGCTATCTCCATTACCTTATCAAACCCGAGCCCAACTGGACCCAGTTCTCTGTACACTACCCATTTTAACACCCAAAGTATCACTGATGCATCAACTTTTACTTGCTGCCATAGTACCCTCATGTACTAACCCACAAGCATATTTGTTGTAACTGCCATTTCTTGTTTGCTGCTACTGCTAGCTGCTGCTGCACCTAGCTGCTACTACTGCTAGCTGTTGCTACACCTAGCTGCTGCTACTGCTAGCTGTTGCTGCACCTACTGTTGCTACTGCTAGTTGTTGCTGCACCTAGCTGCTGCTACTATTGATGCTTCTTACTGTTGCTGTTGTATCTTTATTGCTACTACTATTGCTATTTCTGTTAAAACCTAAATCCTACATCCTGCACATTACAAAATCCAAACACCAATACCACTCTCCATCACACAGGCAACCCTTACTTCAATTAACCCGAGCACACATACTATTACTGTATATGCTGCTGCTACATACTGCTATTGCTGTTATGCTGCCTATACTGCTGCTATAGCATGATACCCAAGCTAATGAATACTATACACCTACAGAACCATAAAGCACACATACCCGACTACCCCCTTCTAATCTGGACTGCCACAGAGCAGCCCCTATGCACTGTGGTACACCAGCACTGTGTGCACCTACTGCATACAAATGCAGTTCTCCCATGCTCTCTTCATTCCCCACCAAGAATCCTTTAGTTTCTTACATACTAACTCATATACTAACTCTCATATATTTACCATATACATAATATATACATCTATATAGCACACACACACACACACACACACACACACACACACACACACACACACAATAAAAGCATTAGACCAAATACTTGGCATCCTAACTATGATACACTATGATACGTACCCAATTGAAATGCCAAAATCTCAAAATCTCCATATTACCCATACGTACATATCATAAACATCATAATACGACTAAATAAACTTGCTAAAAAAGAAATTGAAAGGCATTAACACAAATCACCAAAAAATGAGCCTCGTATCACACCATATCACAAAATACCATGATATGGCCTACTCATATACAATTGTGGACACGTACCTAGTCCCACAACCCCGATCTAAATCTAATTAGATCTAATTATTCTCATGACACATAATTGATGTGTCAATCTCGTAATTTCTCCTAATTGGACACAAATCACTTTGTAACTTTCATAATACAAGTCATATGGACCTAATTCTTGATCCTATGGGTAGCCCTAAGCCAAGGGATGATTCCTAATGGTTAAATGTATGAATTAGAGTCTCAATTAAGGATTGGATTCAGAATTTACCTATTGGAAGATGGATTCTTAATGACACAATTAAGACATGATCTCCTTGTTAATTCCTCTTTCTTCAAGTGCTCATTGCAATTCAAGATCCAATACTTCTTTGATAAGAAATTAAAAGGGAATGGGGGTGAATTGGGTTAAATTTGTGGAGGAATGAGTCAATTTGGGGAAGAACACAATTGTAGATCTAATTGGAATGAACTAATAAAGAAGAGAGATAATGAAGAGCCTTAAATGGTCGGCCCCCTCTTCCTTCCCCTTCAAGCAACAACAAATGTCTAAAGTACCCCCACTAGTTAGTTAGGAGGGATAATTAGAAAAGTCTATATTGGAAAGGCTCTAAACTAATATAAATTAAACTAATATCCTTAATTAACTAAAAAAAATGGTCGAATGGGCTTGGTCTCATGTTGGGCTCAATATAATATTGTCATGACTAACTAATGGGTCCACTAGTGACAAGTCCAATAAACATAGGCTAGTCCACTATTAATTAAATAAATAGCACAAGCACAGTTTAAAAAAATAGCACAATATAAATAGATATTAATTACTAAATAGTAATTATACTAAATGACCAAACTAGATTACAATAATCAGAAGATTAACTTCTCGTTCTTCTATGCAAACACTGTTGCAATTGAGACAAAACGTGTTATAACTTGCAGAAGAGAAAAAAAAGAAGTTGAAACAACTCTTGTTGTGGTGATGAAGATCATCGTTCCTTAAAGCAAGATTCGTCCCACAATGAACTACTCTCAGGAACCAGCAAGTTCTGAATAGAATTACTGGAACGCTCGCTGTCAACTCCTTTCTGGACTCTCACGAACTCCTGTGGACTCCAATGGCGACAGCAGCATAAACTCTCTTCATCTCTCTTTTCCGAAATAAGTTCTCAAAGAGACACGAAGAGAGTATTTATAGAGGAGGGTGAAATCCTAACCCTAATCCTGGCCGCTAATCAGGTACAAAAAGATTGGAACGAATTAAATTCAAATCCCACAAAAATGTGCTCAACCGAATGCACACAAGCGCCTTGCGACGATACAAAGTGCGCCATCAAAGCGCCACTTTGCGTTCTCGAGCCCGAGTTCGAGTTCGTGAGTATTTATAGAGGAGGGTGAAAACCCTAATCCGCCGCCAATCAGTTACAAAAAGATTGGAACGAATTAAATTTAAATCCGACAAAAATGCGTGCAATAGAATGCGCACAAGCGCCTTGCGACGATGGAAAGTGCAAAGTGCGCCATCAAAGTGCCACTTTACGCCCTCGAGCTCGAGTTCGAGTCCGAGTCGCTAAGTTAGTTCCTGAGGGAATTTTCTCAAGAGTGACAAAAAGTTTAATTGCTTTCTTTGAGGAGTTAATCATTTTTTCTCCTAGGAAAACACCTCCACATGACACCTACATGTGTCCCATCACATCCCATGTGCACACCTCAACACAAGCAAAACATTATATTGAGATATCCACTTGGTGGTCTAGCCAATGTGAGACTATTTTTTCTAGTCCAAAGACAAAAACACCAACAAATTTTAGTTTTGTAAGCCATAAAAACGATGTTCTGGGCATTCGTTACCCAATCTAGATTAACTGTGTTCTTAATAAATCCAATTTGAGTTTATCAACTAATAAATCCAGAACAACATATATAACCTATTAGTACGGACCTCCATTAACATCTTGAAAAAACAATTAAGAAGATTAATAGGTCTAAATTTACATATCTCATTAGCACCAATAATTTTAGAAATTAAGAAAATAGATGTTCCCGGAACGTTTGTCGATTCCTACAATCTTTTATTTATTTACGAGGCCTTAACTTAAATCCCAAGTTCTCCAATAACCCACATCTGGTTCACGTTATTCGATTTTATTACAATTATATTGTAGCAAATCAAACGGATCCTTAGTCCATCTTCTACAATCTAAATTGCCGTAAACCTTGAAAAGAAAAGAAAAACTCAAAGTAGCTACAATAGGAGAGTTGCCGAGAAACTAAAATTGTGCATGTACAATCGAAAGAGCACTATGTGAAACAAAACAAATTCCATTTGGTCTGCTCGATAGCTAGCTGTCTGCCATAATACGATCACCTTATCTAAGGTTTCTATTTTATTTTTATTATTTACTTTTTTTTTTGGGTCTGCTTTGAAACAAATTTGAGGAACCCCACACTGGATTTATGTGAATAAAAAATGTAGTTACTGAAGGGGACCATTCCCAACTCCTTCCTGGACAATCTATGGACAATGATTCTTTGTGTCTAGCAACTATTGGGTAATCTTACACAAAGCATTTATGTATGTTTGGATGTCCAGCATTCATGCTTAAATATCTGAATGATATCAGTGTCTTATGGACCACCAGAGGAAGGGAGGGATTCGTACAAATAATCACTTAGTTTTTCTCTACCACGAGTTTTGTTTTATTTTATTTTTGGAATTTGAACTATAGTTGACTTAGTTTATCGGAAAGTGAAAAAATATAAAGTTGAGCATAGTATTGCCTACGTCTTATTTTAGTGCATAAGTAATCAAAAATTCTTAATTAAGATTTTTATAACGAAATTCGGATTGTTTAAGTTATTATCGTACATGTAAAACTTTAGAAAATAAAATAAAATAACAAAATAAAATAAAATAAAATACTCGTGCCTAAAATTAGGACGTAAGTTATTAACTTACGTCATATTTTGATACGTGAGTAGTTAATTACTTAATTAATTTAAGTTTAATTTCGAATTAGAAATAAACTAACTTATGCCAATTTTTAGGACAAAATTTTTAAAAAATTCGTTAATTTTTGGTTTTTAAAAAAAAATTATAACTCACCCCTAGGTGGTAACCTTTTTTTTTCTAATTATCCACATGGCCGAGTTGGTCTAAGGCGCAAGATTAAGGTTCTGGTCCGGAAGGCCTTCGTTCAAATCCCACTCTCAACAATTAAAATTTTTTTAGAATTTTTTTCCTATTTCATTTATTTATTAATTAATTTGTTAATATTATTTTTTTTGAATTTATTTTTTAAAATCTAAGTCTCTTTCCTCCGGTCATTCTTTCATTTATTTCTTAATTAATTTGCAAATATTAATACTAGTTTTTTTTGGATTTTTTTTTCTAACTAAGTCTTCTATCAAATATTAGAGTTCTTTGTATTTAATCCCACAATTCTAATACATAACAAATGAAATCTTTTGTAATTTTTTTCCATTTTTAAACACCTTTTTTAATCCTACTTTTATTTATTTATTAATTAATTTATTAATATTAATTTTTTTTGAATTTTTTTCTTCTATTCTAACCCTCTGTCCTCCGGTCATTCTTTCGGACGAGAACCTTAATTTGGCGCCTTAGACCAACTCGGTCATGTGATAAATGATTGAAAAGTACTTACGTCTAACTTTTAGTCGTGAGTTATAATTTTTTTTTAATCCAAAAATTAACGAATTTTTTACAATTTTCGTAGTAAAAAATGGCATAAGTTAGTAACTTAAGTCTAATTTTTAGGAGTTAGTTTTTATTTTTATTTTTAAACCACAGTTATTTATTTCTAATCCGAAATTAAATTTGAATTAATTAGTACGCACCAAAATAGGATGTAAGTTAGTAATTTGGGTTATTTACGCACTAAAATAGAACATAAGTATAACTTACACCCTATATTTTTGCAATACTATGCTCTACGTGAAAATTTTCCAAATTCTATACTTTTTTCGCAATAAACATTAAATTTATTGCTCTGACTGTAATTTTCTCATACACTACAGTTTGCCAATGTGTAATAGTAAATTTTAGGGTAAATTACAGAAAAACCTCCTTATGTACACAATGTTTAATGTCTTCTATATGTCGACTATGTCGGAATCTTGTCGAATTGTGATGCCCGTTTATTTATTTTTTCTTAGAAATTGTTGGTTTAGGGCTATCAAAAGAAATCATATATATACAATTTTACAATAATTTTTTTTTTTTTATAGAGTTATCTGAAATTATTCTTGATGAGTTTACGGCTATTGTGATATCAAACTGTTGAATAGAAACCCTCTATGAAACACACTTTTGTTAATAGAAACTTGTAGATCACAACACTTGTAGAACGCACTTCTAAGCTACATCATCATCTTATGTTCTTGCCCAAAGTATGATTTCTACCGTCACAATTACTGCATAACTCTATTATATAAGTTGGAAGAGTAAGAACCTTCCAAACAAAGGCTAGTAAACTTAGTTGCGTTGCACGTCAAATAATTTTTTTTTTTAATATTTTTTTTTTTAATATTTAAATATATTTAAATTAAGATTTCGTTTATATATATTTATATTTTAATTAAAATATATTAAAATTTTAGTTATATTTTAATTATAATTTGTTATAGATATATGTAAACGAGTAGGTATTAGATTATATAGAAGGAAAAAGAAAAAGTCTAAAATTAACCTTTCGTATTATTTTTTTAATTAGATGGTCGAGAATTTACAAACAGCTTGAACGACTTATTTTTGAGTCGTTTTCAAATCGCATTATAATGAAACCATATTATAATCGCAGAGATGTAGATTGAAATGTTAAATGAGATTGTAAAATATTAGTAAAGATTTAGAAAAAAGAGAATTTTGGAGCTATCAAGAGATGAGAGAAAGAAGTAGGTATTGATATTTAACAACACTTGGGCACTACTTTATGGATTTTGATACTCTCCACTGCACAAATCGTAGTGGAGAGAAAAACTCAGTCGTTGAAATTGATGCACGAGTCGAGATTTATATGGCCAACAAACAAAAAATATCCATAAAAGTATCCTTCAAAAAAGTAATCAAATCAAACTCACCCCTTGTAAAATAGTCGTCAGACCCAGGCTGGACATCAATCCCGTTAACAATCTTAGTCATCGGGTCACTACATGTGTATTTGTTGTGTGTTGAAGGACTTCCTCAAGTGCGGATTGGAATTGAAGATATTTTGTAATTATTTTAGGTCTTTATTGGCGTGTTCAATCGAGGAACCGACATAAAAGTTTGAATCAGATATGAGTAAGGATTTATTGGCCAGTTGATGTAGATGGAGGAGTATGTTTTTGTAAGTTTCAAGGATAAATTTTTCTAAGTGGCGTAGCGTGCTAAGCATTGGGCTGGTTAATTGGCTCGAAGGATCTGATTGGACTTAGACTCATGTAGAGGAATCACGCAAATATTTATGTGATCGGTGTAATGTCTCACTCAGAGGGAGGCATTGTGTTGGGCTGGTTGAATTTAAGTTGTGCGAGAAATTACAGGATTTGAATGACGATACAAACTTACATAATTTAGTCAAATTGGATGGTTCGTGGAGCAAGACTCACTTGTATGATTAAACAAATTAAGAATATCGTACATCGCATCAAGTCATCTCTTTAATGAATGATTCGGTATTTGTTCAGTCGAGGTAGAAAGCTATTCTTCGTGATAGGTGGTATTGATACTTCTCTAATTTATCTTTAAACTTAATAAAAACAAGTTTATTTATCTTTGTTTCTATATGCTATGAGACTGTTAATGTTAAGTAAATAACCAAGATAAAATAGAGTAATCTTATTATTGGTAACTTGTTTTTATATAAATATGGATTATGGTACTGTTGTTATATATATATATGTGGAATGTTGTACTGTTGTTACATTATGGTAAATAATTTGTATTATTGTTGCAAGGAGTTACAACTATGCATCAGTTTTTATACCATGCATATGTTTTATAGTTAAATTATTTATTTATTTGCATGGTCATGAACAACTTGTGCACAAGGTTTAGCTTTCCTCGAATGGTTATTTGGACAACGAGAGTGACTTGGCCTAGGAAGAAATTATGTGGAACATACATTACGTACATGGTATTGTGGGATCTTCAGTGGACTAGCTACCAGTCTGGAAGGGCGCATCAATATACGGATAATGCGGGGCCTTTAGTGAGGCTCGCTACCTAGAATGGAAGGTTTCACCGTCTTACTAGAAAATAGTCCAAGATGGCTTTTAATGCCAGTAACCGTCATATAGTTATGATGCATGCTAATGTTAATCTGTTTGCATACATATTCAGTTATTTGTAGGGATGAACGTTTATATTTTATAACGACTAATAATTTATGCAAAGACAAACATGTGACACATTTATATATATTATGAATGATAACTGTGTAAGGGTGGATGATAACCTTGGGTAAGATTCACTATGTCAAGGGATACAATTATGCTATTTTTGTGCATACTTACGAATTGTTAACTGATCCAAAGGCATGAATAGAAAGATGATTTAATCATTTTATCTACTCTCACGTGACTACCGTGTTGGTTTAGGTTAATCGGCTAGAGACATCTCACTGTTGCATTCTCCAATATACTAACCCTCTCTTCCACAGGTGCGAGAGTCACTTGGACGTGTTGTGTAGTGTCCAACTCCTAATTTGGGGGCACGATGTTGGTAATCATTTCGGTATCGATTGATCGGGACAGGTTGATTTTGGATCCTTCCTCTTTTTGGATTGACTTATTCGGAATAAAGTTCCATATGTAGTGGATCGTGTCTTGAGTAAGAACTATATATAAGAGTCACTTTCTATAAACCTTTTTATTGTTTATTTTCACTATCGTTTTTATTGTTGCTTTAGTTGTTGGTTTTATGATGACATTTTTGTGGATATTTTGATGGTTTTTATTGCTTGCCTTAATCGATTTATGCATTTATAAAAAATTCTAGGAGAAAGAGAGAAAAAGAATATTTTGTCTCTTTTGGTACAAATACAAGCGACCATATAATAGGCAAAGCGTTGGAGATCTTTTTTTCTCGAAAATTATCCAATAATTAGTGGCTTTGATCATTCTTTTCTTATCTTTAAACCTTACCAAAATGTTTCTCTTATTGTGTCCATCGATCATTGACACCATTAATAAAAAGAATCAAGATAAAATAGAGTAACCTTATTGTTGTATGATTGTCACATAAAAATATGTGTTTTATACTATTGTAAATAAAAATGAATTCACAGATGAATATTGAAAAAAAGCAGTATGAAAATTATGAGCGATGACTCTAGAAAGATAGAATACACAATGGGAATTTGCGACATAGTTTTATCAAATTTTATATTGTCTTGCACGATATGTTAATACACAATGAGAATATGCTACGTAATTATATCAAGTTTTATGTTACCTTGCTACTATGTTTATTAATTTAGTTTCTGACATGCATGATCATGGACAACTTGTGCATAAGATTTTAGTTCCTCGAACGGTTGTCGAGGCACTCGGATCGGTTCAGCCTAGGGAGAACAATGGTAGATGTGTTGACTTACTAGCACGAATGATTTAAAAACTTTCAGAGGGATCGTTACACATGTAGAAAGGATCAGTGTCTAACCAAGCTATGGTCCAGGATGACTTGTGATGCCAGTGGCTTTAATATATTTATGTTGTTTAGCTAATAATATCTTATTCATATGGCAGAGCATGATAAGTTCTATTGCTGGAAAGAAGGACCAGCCATGGATAAAAACCACCGTTTAGTGATGCATATTATGTGATATATTTACTGTCTTTTGATTTATAAATTGTACAAAGAAAATATAGAAAGATCACCAATAATAATGTTTACTTTCATATGATTACTGTGTTAATTTTGGTATGTTGGGTTAATTCGTCCTTATTAGTATATTTCAAATTTACTAATTCATATATCCATATGTGTTGTGAACCAAGGAAGTGTAGCGAGGAGCTAAAGGCCTCTCTCGTTCAGCCCAATATTGTGTATATTCCTTTTGAAGCTTCCGAAGTCAGTTTTGAAGACTTCCGTCGAAAGTGTTTATATCTTTTATTTTCTAGTAAAGGAATGTGATATATGGAATGGTTTATCTCATTTTGTTGTTCAAGTTATAAGCCCGTAAGACACCATGTACTCAGCTGTTTGAGAACTAATGTATCAAATGTTAATTATGAATAAAAAGAGTTACTTTCTTCTTTGTCATGTTATTATTAAAATTTTCTATTTAAATCTGTTGCACATTAATACATCTTGTACAAGCACAACTTAGGCTTGTATTACATCACGCTAGGTGGCAACTTATTGATTAGACAGAATTGGGACGCGACATTTTGTTATCAGAGTAGGACTACTTTTATGGACCCTTTTTTCTTGATTATGTATTACAAAAATGAGATGTTCCATACAGTAAGTTCATAATACTTTATGAGACTGATATGAATTACTCTCTATTGCAAAAATGGAAGTTCGAATACTCTAGGCTACTCTGGTCGCGTGAATACAGTAGCCCATGTCGATCTGATCAAGAGAATGATGCACATGATGGAAGCACAACAAAAATAGATTGAGGCTCAACAAAAGCAAATTAAGGCACGCCAAAGTCGATTCGAAGCCTAATTCCAAGTACAACAAAAGCAATTGGATACACTGCAGAAGATTATTCAAATGACATCTACCAACAATTACTCTAAGAAAACGACCGTTGTAGCTGAGCCGATCAAAATCGAAGCCGAAGTGCCCCAACCTGTAAAGAAGAGAAGTTCTACCTTTTATATCATAGAATTCAAGAAAGTATGCAACACATCATTCAGGGTGACCGAAGATCCTTCCTTGACATTAGACTGGCTGATCGAGATGGAGGACCACTTTCCGTTGCTGGGCATAGATGAGTCGAAGAGATTCGAATGCACTCAACTTTAACTCCATTTGAATGCACACGAATGGTAGGACGTGCATAAGCGATCTATCCATGATGATGACAAGAATATAAAGATTACTTAGGCTATATTTCAGAAAGCATTTGAAGAAGGTCTGCGGCCTTCCATTCAGGATCGTGTCGTGGTTTCACAATACCATATGATAAGAGATTACCACAACCATGCCTTCTTCCAAGAGCCTCAATGTTATGCCCTAGTCCTAAAATACGTAAGACTAGGAATACGTAAATATGTCAGCTATGCATTCAACCAGACTCTTGTCCGAATCAAATATGTATAAGTTGTACTATAATGGTCACTATATAGATAAAACAGTAAATATCTCTGTCTCAATCCATAATGAATAAAATACAAGAATGTGCTACATATGCTAAAGTTGACCACCCAGTAACACACAAGCTCGAATAAACTCCAGAAAGAAATAGAGTCTATAAATTCTATAAAACTAGGCTATATCAACAGAGATAAGTAACGAGAAGTAAATATAAACACGGAAGAATATGATGAACATATCAACTACATATACCTGAATTCTGGAGAAATAATTATCCACCAATAAGCTCCATCAATCCTAGCTCAGCAATAACCTGGGGACATAATCCGGATCCAGATTCTCAAGGGACATAGCAAGTTACAAGAAACAACATAACAGAAGTAAAACAGTAATATAATATATGGTACTCAAGGGTAAGCTATTATAACCAACTATGTGATATGCACATGAGAGCATCACTCATACTCTAGGCTGAAAATCATGAAAGAACTCAATAAACACTTTTGTAAACTGTGCAACCACTAAAGGCTCTGTGTCATGGGGCTAAAGCAAACTATTCCAAACACTAAAGGTTTTGTGTCATGGGACCTAAAGCAAACTATGCCACCAACTAAGCTCTACTGCAGAGACTAAGGCAAACGGTGCAAAATCAGCCCAAAACATTGTGTATACTCTCCCCTTCCATGTAACCTCACGTATGATGTCATAGTACGCTAGATCATGACCTCTAACTAACACCAAGAGTATATATATATATATATATATATATATATATATATATATATATATATATATATATCATAACACGAGTCCTAGAATCCTGTATAGAATCCAATCACCATGAATATATCAAGATGGATCCCGTCACATGAAGTCATCTCAAGTGTACTACGGTCTGACATCCAAGGATACAAGCACGTATCATGGGTTCGAGGTATCGACTCTCTATCTATAATACTCGGCTTCACTGATGAACGTCGGCACCTGAATCTGTTTTGAACACAAAGTATCGTATATCGGTCCTAGGGTAACCATATATATATCATAAATAACAAGTAACAGTAATAACTAACTAAATAAATAAACAAGAAACTGGGATACATTATGGCAAGGTACACTTTCATGGATCCTGAATAATGGTAACGAGCGCGATACGTCAACCGTTCCCAAAGAGGTAGAATTTGCACGAACGCCTCCGAATGCTGGAAAAAATATCACCATAATTTCCAAAATAATAGAAAAAGGAAGGATTGACAACCCATAAGTCCAGTTTGAATACATGGACAAAATTAGCAGTTTCGGATAAAAGCGACATCCAATTATGGCCCGCTTTGTACCGTAAAACAGGTTAAAGATTAAGGTTCTCCAAATTTGGTAAACTTAGATTTCATGAGTTCAGAACGATGACACAACCCCAACGGAATGTCCAAAATTGAATTCCGACGAGCCGATCATGAAATTGCCCGTCCATTCGGACCGTGGGGCCTGTAAAATGGCGTTGCAGACAACGTTCTCATAATTGAACCACTTGGGTCACAGGACCAGCGTAATGCTACGTATCTGAGGGTACAAGTTTTTTTGCGAAATGACAAGCACATATAAAGTAATTGCAATTTTTTTAAAAAGGTCGATATAGGGTTTTTCGACGGATATGTGTTGATTCCGTCGTGCACGCATGTCCAATCAAGTTCTGCAAAATTTTACACGTCTGCGTTAACGATACTCACCTATCGTTGTAATATGCATACGATGAAGTAGCTTCGTTTGGCTGGACAGACTCCGTATCGAAGAATTTTGGGTTTTGGAACTCGATTTTACAGAAAATAAAAGTAAATAAAAATAAACTAAAAGAAGAATTTTAAACTTGGATAGGTTGTTTAAAAGTCAGTTCATGCGGATATTAAAATTACTCACTAAATTGGGAGAAAATTGAACATGAACATGGGAGTTTGGGGATAGTTTATGAACTGTGTTGGAATAGATTTTGACCCACCTTCGATTCAATTTTCTCTTTCTTTAAATATTTAAAATCAAACTACTTGAAGGAATTTGTAGGGCTTCATGTTGTGAACTCAACAAAAGAAATAGATCAAAAAATGAATAAACTTTGGGGGAGAAATTTTACCACAAATTAGGGGTCGCAGGGCTGCATGTTCTGCGCGTAAGGGTGACGCAGGCGGCCGCAAGTGGCACTTCTATGATGTGTCGGCGACGGTTCTAGTCGGGGATAGTCGCTTCCAGGGGTGGACACCAAAATTTAAAAGAGGGGGGTCAACCTCAAATATAAAAATGTCCAATTTTTTGTCAAATAAAGTTCGTTATATCAAAATTTTGTTGTTCCTCCACCATGGCTTCTCTCTCTATATCGAATCATCAAAAAAATAAAAATCATAAAAAAAGAGTAAAATATAATGTAAATATTTATATAGAAATCAAAAATTATAAATTTTGTATGGGGCAAAACATAAAATTGATAAAAATAAAAATTTTAAAAAGCATATTTAACTCGTAAGCAAAAATTAAGTGGGGGCAACTGCCACCACTCGCCCCCATATAGGTCCTCCCCTGGATGCTGGGGTGAGGCTGAGGTTTTAGGGTTAGGGTTTTAACCTATTTATATAGAGAGAAGGAGAATGCGGGGTGCAAAAAACTGCTCGGTTGGGCGAACAGCCGGGTCAGGGGTCTTTTGGGTTTTTATTATATATATTTTCTTTTTTCTTTCTTTTCATTTACTTATAGTTACATATATATTGTAAAAAGTTTGAAAATAGTTTTGTGCACAAAATAAATTCTAGGAAAATGTATAATTCTTTAACTAGAAATTTTATGCCAAAATATTGTTGTCTAATAAATTTTAATTTCTAATATCAATTAATATTTATATAAGTTAAAAACTAAAGAATTTTATACATATTTTTAAATTAGATAAAAAAGAAAAATTTCTCTAATTAAAATAAAAATAATAAAATTGAAAAATTAAAATTTGTGGGGGCTTACACTCAATACCCTCTAGCTACTTCCAGTATTGTATAAAATTTTAACCACAAGCACCATAGTGTCGTGGGGGGATACAATACACAAAAGCATCCAAATAATGGCCACAACTTATGGAGGAACCAAGTGTATTACCTCATTTCGACCGGGAGACGTACTATATAATGGGCTTGTGGCTAGCGACTCAGTCTGAAATTTGGATCGGATAAACCTTCGGCATCACTTAGATTCGAACGAATAATATGAGAACTATTCCAACTCATGGATTGACTTTTATTAAAATAAGTCCAAGATGCAGTAAATTGCATCTCGGTAAGTGAGGTCTATATAAATCCCTTCAACGGGACCGGTTTGTAGTATATTTTTTTTTGAACTTTTTTACTGCTTGGTTTTGATGAATGTGCTTTCGTGTCTATCTCTGCATTCATTTATGAGAATTTCTAGAGCAAGAATAGAAGAAGAATTCTAATATAATATTGATGCCATTACAGGAACGCGTGTAAATGACGTTTGATCATTGCAAAGCGAGTCTCCTACTCTCGGCATATTCTCTAATCGGTGGATGGTTCGGACCCTTCTTCTATTATACTCATTTACGTCAATGAATTCTTAGTGTTCAAATCGACGATGCACCGTTGAATGTAATACCAAGTAATTGATAGCCACAATGAATATTGTGCCACTGAGAATAGAACATGGGATAACTATAATTATCTAGTGTATTTATGCACGAGACCTATAACACAAGCTTCGCTTGCGAAGAAAAAATATAAACTGTTGCATGAGTAATTAGATATTATTGCTTACTTTTGTTTTGTGTTATGCATATGTTTCATAGTTAAGCTGTTCACACATTCACATGGTCATAGACAACTTGTGCAGAAGGTTTGGCTTTCCTTAAAATGGTATCCGGGACACCAAAATGGAATCAACCTAGAGAAAATTATGTGAAACGTGCTTCGGCACTTGGCATTATGGGACCTCCAATTTGGGCTTGCAACCCGGATTGATAGGGTGTGCCGTAATGTCATATAATAGTCCTTCATGGTGTCAATATTACCAATGACCGTATATAGATATGATACATGCTAACAAATTATCTTATACATGGGCGATATGTATTATCTCTACTTCTATGTAGGAACGAACAAATCAATTGGGTAAGTTATCACGTTCAGTGATATGGTTCAAATATTTATGGCTTCCATATATGCTGTCGATATGAACATCAATTCAATATTCTTTTAATAGCAAGATAACTTTGAATGCATACTTCCCTTAAAAAGCAGTATCAATTTAGGCGAGTGGGTACATCCCTTTCTCTAATGCATTCCCATGTGTACTGATCTCTAACTCCTTAGGTGTCGAGAACCTCGAGGGTGCATACGGTGCTAGCTGAAGTTGGAGATGCGATTTAAAGCTCTTCCTATTTTAAAGTATTTTAAAGTCGATTCATTTTGAAGACGTTTTGATTTCAAGCTATACAAGGATATAATGTATAGGACGACAACTATTATTTCATGACAACTTGTTAGTCTTTTTGTTATTTCAATGAATGTAACCGAGTCGGCATATCAATGAATTTTTTTTTTCTATACTCTATGATCAACTCTCTTCTGCAAATGTGATTTAAATCTGTGTTAAAATTAATTATAAAATATATATATTCTTGTCTTATGTGATGTGCAACTTAGGCACGCAATACATCATGTCCGGGGAATGACTATCGATTCTACAGAGTCGAGGCATGACAAGTGGTATTGGAGCATTAGGTTTTACTTCCTCGAATTTTCAAAAATGTTTTTCTGGAAGTTTTGATGTGATTTCTTGATTGAATGCTTTTCAACGTATGCTACTGCATGAAATAATAGTCATATGCAATAATCCCAAAAATATTTTATGAAATACTAACTGGTTTATTCTCTTTCGTAGCAATGTCTAAGAAGAATAACCCTATCATTGAGAGCAATACTCCAATTGAATCACATAGTTCCAGAGAGTCCGGAGGGGCAGGTCCAAGCCATACGATGGAAAGAATGTTGTACTTGATGGAGGTATAGCAGAAATAAGTGACGGTCCAACAAGCGCAGATCCAAGCCCAATTTGGTGCACAACAAAAGCAAATGTACACCATGATGCAGTTGATCATATCTTTGGTGCCCAGCAACAACGTGACTCCCGTGGCGACCTTGCCGTGAGTCATGGTAGAAGAAGAATTAGAAGAAGTCCAGCCTTCCATCTTGACTTCTTATAGAGCAGGCGAGTTCAAAAAGATGCACCCACTAACATTCAACGGAAGGGCCGAGCCAAACGTGGTGATGGGATGGATAACTCAAGCTTGCAGAACTGTCTAGCCTTCTCTGCATCAAAGGGTCTGAGAGAGTGGCTAGTGAAGCAGTGCAGTTAAAGCTGAGGGCGCACGACAGGTGGGAGGCCACCAAGAAAGGAATCTACGATGCCAACCCAACTGCAAAATTACTTGGTAGATGTTCAAGGAAGTCTTCCTGGAGCAGTAAATCCCCAAAGCAGTACATCAGCAAAAGGAGGACGAGCTTTCTGTTCTCAAACAAAACAATATGTCTATAGACGATTATGACTCGGCTTTCTCGAAGCTTGTGAAGTTTTCTTGGGCCTTCCTACTTGATAAGCATTTGTGGTGTCATTATTTCATCAAGGCCTGAACAACGAACTCCATAGGGATGTCATGAAACAAAGGTGCCAGACTTACTGGGAGTGTTATTAAACTACCCTGAATAGCTTGCGGATCTTTGGTCGCAGTTTACACTAGGCGGGGCAGATCATCCATAATACTTGAGGGAGGATCTCGGGTGCCCAAGCGTCCGAATACTTTCGAGCATAGGGGTCCCTACCCTGGAGTACAATATCAAAATTACAGAAGAATGGGCATATGGAAGTCGATAGCTGGGAAGGATGATTTAAGTATGGTCAAATAGGCTACAAGGCTCTGGAATGTCAGGTGGGGAGGGTGCTACAAAACCCATCGAGGAAGCATTCAAACTAGAACCGCGGATAAGTTGTCACATCCAGATTCCGTAGAATCAAAATATAGCTACTGGACGTGATGTCGTACAAGTCAATGTTGCACTTGTACAAGGCATAAAGATCAATAATCTATCGTATATCTCAGAAACAATATTACAACAAAAATAAGCATACAAATTAAAGTCACAATAAGATGTAAAGAAAATATCTCTTTTATTGATATCGAATGGGTTACAAGGCTCTCAATAGCCAACTTGTAGTGCATGCCATCTAGGCTTACAATGAATTTTGTCAACTCGACTTACAACATCATTGGTATAATGAATGCCCTGTTCCATATATTATATCATGTATAACAGAAGTCATCATCTCTATGAGAAAAGCTTCTCCATGAGAAGAGCTTCTACATGCCCAATAGTCCTGCGATGCCTCAAGACTTGTCAAGCTGTATCCATGTACCTGCGAACCTAAAATTGTGCCCATATACGTGGGTCAATACTCAACATGTAATGGATAGAGGGTTGACCTAACTAACCTAAAATCAATACTAAATAATCATGTGATAGTAATATTATTAAGTATGATCTTAATCTGTTGCTTAGGGTCAATTTTAGTTCCTAGCTGGCAAAAATATAAATCAAGCATGTAGTATTTTATAAGCGACAGTGAAGTAGCATGTAGTTATTTATAATAAGAGGAATATAAAGAATGCATGTTACTCATATCCCACAAGTATTTAAAAATATGTATTGTTATCACCATTCGATGATTCTTACCCATGGTCATTTAGCCATTCCTGTAAAATGAGTAATAACTTACTCTGCCTGTATAAGACATTGTTAGCATGCACCCTGTCTATATGAAGGTCACTAACTTCGTGGCATCTTGGACTTAATGAATAGACGGCTCCACTGACCGAAGGGTAGCAAGCCCAACCGGGAGGTTTTCGAATTGCCCATGATATTACTTTAGCACGCTAGAATTCGACGTCCATCTCACTATTGGGAGCTAGCCTCACTGGAAGTCCCGAATTCTGGATGCCAGTACTTCCGCATCCCCTCTTGGTTCACCTAGGATGAATCAGGTTTGTGGCCCTGAAGCACCGTTCAAGGAACATCAAATCTTGTGCACAAGTTGTCCATGACCATGCATACATATGCAACTTAGTTATAAAGACGATATATAATGCATGTTACTAGAAAAAATGTAGAATACTCAACAGTTCATATTTGTTTGCACCTGCCTTGAGTCGTAGCTCAAAATACTTTTGTGCCCAGTCCATGGTCTATCTTGCCCAGTGTTGGGTCTCATACTTACTATTTAGTCAAGGGTCTTTGCCACATAATCGATTATACAACAACATTCCAGTCTATAGTAATGATTATTATCTTTATTTATCTTTTGTGACTTCTTGCTAGATAGCTTTGAGCAAATAACTTACACAAACATGAACTAAATCATTTTGTTAAGCATAAAGATAAAGGATTAAAGAACAAACACCACTCACATTAATCTGAAGGGACTTCCCATCACGATCTCATAGCCTCCTGAATTGATCCTTCTGTATAATCCAAGTCCAACTGGCTTCTTCAAGCCAACCCAGCCATCATAGTGTACTGTGCGGAGCGGGACACTACACAGGGAACCCAATGCACAAACGTAATACCAGTGAAAGCACAGAATCAATGTCCGTGAGAACAAGGTGGTGTCTTTGCATTGACTCGGGATAAGACGTTCGCTTCCGATAAAGTTTTAACATGTATATTACTATACAAAAATATGCCTTTTAGAGTACTATTTGATTCGGGTGCTATGCATAGCTTTATATCTGCTAAATTTGCTAAGGAGAATGAATTAGATATGTCATCATTAGATATGAACCTTTGTGTTAGCACTCCACAGGGGTAGACATGCCTGCTAGCTTTATTTGTAGGGATTGTTACATCTGCATCGGTGGAAAGAAAATGTCATTAGATGTCATCATTTTGGACATCAAGGAGTACAACATAATCCTGGAAATAGATTGGTTAGGTGCATGCCATGTGACCATTGACTGTGTAGAGAAGAGAGTTATGTTTTGACTACTTGGCGAAATAGAGTTCTCATATTCGTGTGGCACGTATCAAATACTTCAATGGTGGTATCGACCATAACGATGAGGCACATGCTGTCTTCTGGTTGCAAAGAATATTTGGTGTCTATTAGAGATACTCGTTAGGAACGTGCAGACACAGTTTAGACTAATGTTATAGCAGAATTCCTTGATATGTTTCTAAATGAGATGCCCGGACTGCTACAAGATTGAGAGATAGAATTCACCATCGACACCTTTCCGGATACTTGGCCGATATCGAAAGCATCGTCCATGATGATGCAACAGAACTAAAGGAACTCAAGGTACAATTATAAGAGTTGCTAGATCGAGGACACATTTGCCCGTGCGCTCCTTCATCGGGTGCTCCGTGTTGTTTGTGAATAAGAAGGATGGATCAATACAGTTGTGCATGGACTATCTGGAACTAAACCAAACCATAGTACAAAATTAATATCCGTTACCAAGGATCGATGACTATTGATCTCTGATTGGGCTATCATTAATTGAAGATTAAGCCTGAGGAAGTTACCAAGTTAGCATTTCAAACCATATATGAGCATTAATAATTCTAGTGACGTTGTTCGGTTTAACGAACGGTCTGGCCGCATTCATGGACATGATGAACTGAGTCTTCCGATCCTTCATAGACAAGTTTGTTGTCATGTTCATCGATAATATCCTTATATATTCGAAGAGCAGGGAGAAGCACAAGGAGATCTTGAGAATCTTGCTACTGAATTTGCGAGAACACCAGCTATTCACAAAGTTGAGTAAGTGCGAGTTTTGGATTAGCAACGTATTTTTTCTTTGACATGTTATCTAGGCAGAGGGTGTCTCTATCGACAAAAAGAAAATCAATGTAGTGGTAGATTGGAAACAACCTACGCCAGCCAGAGAAATTCGGAGCTTCCTTGGTTTGGAGGGCTACTACCGCAGGTTCGTAAGAGAATTTTTAAAATTGGCTTCGCCTCTAACTCACCTCACCCAGAAGGAAATTACATTCTTATGGACTGACAACTATGAAACTAGCTTCTAGGTTAAAGTAATGACTCATCTTAGCTACCATCTTTGCACTTCCAAACGGGCCAGAAGGGTTTTAGATCTTCAGCGATGCCTCAAGACTCGGCTTAGAGTATGTGCTTATGTAGCAAAATACGGTAATATCTTATGCTTCGAGAAATTTGAAGCAGCATAAGAAGAATTACCCTACGCATGATTTAGAATAGGCGGCAATCGTATTCGCATTATAATTGTGATGACACTACCTCTATGGTATGGCTTACAAAATCTATATGGATCACAAGAGCCCCAAATACCTTTTCAGCCAGAAGGAATTGAACTTATGATAGAGGCATTGGTTGGAACTCATAAAGGATTTCTATTTCATGATTACATATACGCCCGGTAAGGGGTGTTGTAGCCGATGCTTTGATCCAGAACTTTATAGGATCATTATTTATAAATATTAGGATACTATAAGGTTTCTAGGAGATAGGTATCAAACTCCTAGTTCGATACCAAGGAGTGCAACTGGCTCAATTGCAACTTGAGCTGAGTTTGTGAGGAAGGATCAAGTCCGTACAAAAGATGACCTATTCCTGAAGAAGTTGTATGAGATAATGTCGACAGGAAAGGAAATCGAGTTTCAGAGGATGAGGGTGGAATATTGCAAGTAAAAGAAAAACTATGCGTCCCCAATGGTACAGAAATCAAGAAAGAAATATTAACGGAAGAACATTGTGTGAGGTACTCCTTACATCTAGGAAGTACCACGATGTATAAGGACTTACACACAACCTTTTGGTTGTACGACATTTAGAGAGATGTTGCATCCTTTGTGTCACAATGTATAGCCTGTCAGCAAGTAAAAGCGGAGTATAAGAGGCCGGGTGGGAAGCTGCCGAACCTCTCCATCCCATAGTAGAAGTAGGATAATATCTCAATGAACTTTATTGTAGGCTTTCCGAAGACGCCACTAGGAACGATGCTATTTAGGTCATTATTAATAGATTGACCAAATATGCTAATTTTATCACAATCAAAGTTTCATGGAGCGTGTTTGATAATAAACGAAAGAAATGAAACTAGGTTTATACGAAACCCTTTCTTTGGTTTACAAACAAGAAAAAGAAGTACAATTAATCCTATACGAGGATGTTAAGTACAAAAGTTTGATTGTGGAAAAATATTGCTATAGGAGTCTGATCTGCGGTCGATCACTTTGTCCCTTAGACCACACGATGACGAAGAAGTGCTGTAGAAGACAAAAAAGAAGCTTCAAAGACTACAAGAGGGATTGAACTCTCGTTGCCAAAGCTCTCTATATGTGCTCTCTTGACCTTAATTCTCCACACTTTGACCCCGACCTCTTCGACCCTTTTTCCCAAATTTTCCATCGTGGACCTCCGTGGGCGGAGGTCTCTATTTATAGGGTTTGGTCACTGTCAGCATAGAAACCGAACAGCGGAGAAAGTTGCACCTTTTACACGACGGTTATAATAACTGCCACCTACGTATGAATGATCTTCTGAATAGACGTGTGATACGTGTCCCATTACGAGGTAATGCATATAACTGCTCATCGAAGATCACGGTATGCAAGCCACGTAGGTAACTGTCCCTCGCATAGAGAAGGTTGGCATAGAAGCCAAATAACTGTCTCGTTGGCGTAAAAGCCAAATAGCTGTCATGTTGGCGTAGAAGCCAAATAGCTGTCATGTTGGCGTAGAAGCCAAGTAGATGTCATATTGGCATATAAGCCAAATAGCTGTCATATTGGCGTAGAAGCCAAGTAGCTGTCATGTTGGCGTAGAAGCCAAGTAGCTGTCATGTTGGCATAGAAGCCAAGTAGGCGTAGAAGTCTGATGCTGCATGGATAGGTAGCCAGCGTAAAGATAGTCGATTATCATTCCTTGGCTGAGGTCTTAAGCGTATTCTGGGCCAAATAACCTTATCATGCACCTTTGCAAATATAGCCTGAGTTAGCGTATTTCGAGGAGATAGCATACGGCGTACTCCTATAGTTGAAAATAGCCAGGTCAGCATATTTCGAGGAGATAGCATACGGCGTACTCCTATAGCTGAAAATAGTCTAATGGCGTAATGTGCAGGGATGGTGATGTGGATGTATTAGCCCTAATTATAGCTCACCCAGTTATTAAAAGTATAACCAAATCTTGTGCATTAAATACAGAGATCTGCCCCCATCTCGCACATTAACTACAGAGACGTGCCTCGAGTTCTGTACGAAGAGCAGCTTTTGACGTGGCGGTTGGTTTTGTCTCATCCTTAGCGTAAAATCTCATGTCTGCTTGTGTAGAATAGGCAGCGTATTCCTTGAATGCGTAAACGATGTCTTATACCAAGGATTTGTCACTAAACGACATTATGGGGCTCTGTGCAGAATCATCATTACAGCCGTCCTCTTGATAGTCGTGCAGTACTCTTTGTCAGGAGTCAGGTTCACTGCTTCGTCTGACAGGTTCATTCGAGGAATACGAAGAGTTCCTCGTACAACTTTCCGCTGTATTAAAAGCAGATAGGTTTTACGCCGAAATGGCGATATAGCAACCTTTTTACGTCGAAGCAGTCTGGAAATACTGTATTACGCGGGTTGTTCTGGAGCTATATTTTATGATGAATAGCGTTGAAGCTCTGATGTACGCCTATGGCTCTGAAGTCATGTCTTACGCCACCCAGTGCTGGAGCTCTGTTTTATGCGGGCTTCCTGCATGTTGAGGGTTTTACGCGTATAATTCCTCAACGTATTTTTCATGCTTTTACAAGACCCCCTTCAATGTTTTCAAATTCCTCGTAATTTGAAACACTTTGAATGAAGCATGAAACGGTCAAGTTTGACTCGTTCCGCGAGGCTGATTTCTCGGCAAATATTTAGGAATTTGTTGGGATTTGGTGTGATCTCCTCTGCCTATATAAAGGCGACTAAGTTAACCTGTTTTTTCTACACTTCCTTCACCATACAGAGATAGTTACCGAGCTTTGTCGGGTTGACTTGAGGAAGAAGAAGATCATGTTCTTGCAGCATATAAGGAGCCATAAAAAGAGGAATCTTCGAGCAAATGTCCTCTGCAATGATGGACCATGGAAGGATATCATAGCTTCCTTTGCTCAGGATGATCAGCAATTTCATATGGCGATTCGTCCAGGAGAGAGGAAGGGTCTCATTTGGCCGGACAGCTTGCAAGCTGTATTCTCTTCCATCATGGCACTGGACGAGGGTAGGCAGTTTGGCTCTGTCTTCCAGTATTGTGTTGGGTCTGAACCCCTAACACAAATCTAGGGCTTGCCTACTATGGCGTATGAAGGATGGCTTGAATAATTTATACAAGCCCAGTTTTGTATCCTCTCGCCATTTATTATTTTCTTGTTCATCGGCCGCAGAAGCCGATGAAGTGCCGAAGAAGACGAAAAAGATCTCCACCAATATGAGAACCTGGCAGAACAGATTCTTGGCGTGATCTTTAAATGAGAATGAGAAACCCTTTGTAGAAAAATGATTTCCATTATATGTAATCATGAAGATGAAAAATCCTTTGTAGACTGGATTTTTATCATATGTAATCATGATTAATATAATTGTCTTCTTTTACGTATCTGATAATTTGCCATATTTGCTGTGAGGAAGTCTGAATATGTGCAGCTTCAGCACGCCAGAGTAACTTTACGCTGAATATGATAAAAGAGTATCTGATCTCGTTCCATCTTTTATGCGTAACTGAAGACGCGTAGAAAGCTTATTAGCATTAAGTTGAACTGTCATGCTATTTTGGACGAGGAGTCGCGTAGAATTTCTGAACTGTCACTTCTTTGATATGAAGGATTCTTGTTCAGAACATCATCTTCAAGAATGATTTCCCGAAAATCCCTTGAAATAGGGCGAGAAATGGCCGTCAAACAGGCCATACTTGAACTTTTGAGAAAGATTCCGGCTAGACTTCGGATGAACTTCCAATCGACCCAAGAAGAAGAGTCATATTCAATGCTGAACTCTGTATGTTTTGGGCACTTGGAATGTTTTGTAGCCAAGAAGGAGCATTTTTTACGTAAATCCTTACAATTGGCCATCTGTAACTTTCGAGCGTAGAATCGTAGATTTGTAGCCTCTGAGCGTAAAAAGCTTTCGAGCGTGAAATTATAGACTTGTAACCTCTGAGTATAAAACCGTAGGTTTGTAGCCTCTCGAGCGTAAAAGCTCCTGAGCATAAAAGCATCTGAGTATAAAACCATAGATTTATAGCCTCTGAGCGTAAAATCGTAGATTTGTAGCCTCTTGAGCGTAAAAACTCCTGAGCGTAAAATCATAGATCTGCTCTGCACGTAAATTCTGGATCCACTGACTGTCCATCTTCTTCTTTTAAATGATAGGCTGACGTGGTCTCAAATCATAACCAAAATATTAAATATCGGATTGGTTAGGAATTCAAAGAGTTATCTGAACTCTATAAATAGCCCAAGGTCCTGAGAGAGAAAACTTTTATCTGTCTTCACAAAACCCTAGATTTTCAAGAACTCTTCTTCCTCGTTTCTTTCTTGAGAACTCAGAATTGCCATGGCACCTAAACAGGCTTCCACTGCTCAGGGAAAGAAGGTTTCTTCCTCTTCTCGATCCTCTGCTCAAGCATGAGCAACTCCTATTAGGCTGAACGAGCCTCGATCCGAGCGAAGTGCTCCACCGTCGAGCTGTGCTCCGGACGTCACAGGTAAAAGGACTCCGAGGGGAATAGAGGATTTTTTGCACACGTTGTACGTGTATGCGAACCAATACGCCCATATTTCTAATGTGTTAGCATAAAACCATCTTTTCGCAGTCTGGCGTAAAAAGCTCAGACTGTTAAAATTTGGCGTATACTACAAACTTTAGGTTTTTACGCGCTGGATGAAAATTCTGGCTTAAAAATTCAAATTTTGGCGGTCTGGCGTAAAATCACAGACTGTTAAGTTTTGGCGTATATGCCAACCTTGAATTTTATGCCTCAAAAATAGGTTCCGGCGTAAAAGCTCAAGTTTTTGCAGTCTTGACGTAAAAGCACAGACTGATAATCTTTGGAGCAAACTGAAAAAGTTTAATGTTTAGTGTAGAAACTGACTTATTCTCTTACGTTTTGTAGTGGACTTGCAGATCCTTCTTTTGGCTGAGGTGATGGGCTCTACTGCCGGGATGCTGAACTCGAACTATTTGGAGGACTTGTCGCATGTGACATTCCCCATTTCTGGAGCCAATTACCCTGAAGAGAGGGGAACCCTGATATCGTCCCAAGGAGAGCCATGCTGCTGAGTATGATCAGTGGGGAGCCCCTGACATACATAGACGGGATAGAGTATAAGAAATCGGGTTTCTTATTTGGGGATGTTATTGACAAAGAATCCCAGACCAAGCCCAAGAAGGAGGACTGGGTGTTCACTGCTGAGGCACGGTGATGTATCTGCCCAGTATGCCCCGGGATTACCCTATCTCGGCATTCTTCTATGCCACACATCCTAGGAAGATGATGTGGGTGCTAACTCCAGATCTTTACGGCCGACCAGGGAAGATATTATACAATAAGGGAGGCGACCGGGGGGCCTATATGAGCCGTCCTTCGGGCCCTGTTATGCCCTTTAGGGGATTGCTGCGGGGTAGTGTCCCGAGTGAGGACACTTCACTGATCAAGCCAATTCAGATATCGACCTTCTGCAATGACTTCATAGGGCAGGGAGGAATGTACCCCAGAGTCAACCCTCGGACCAGTGGATGGCTTAGCCTGGGGAATCTTCGATGGGCTAGTTTGACTACCTGGGCCCTGAAGCACTTCCAGGTAGAGTTGTAAAGTATTGGCTTATTCGCGGCAGTGAGTGCCACAAGTATTGGGTTGCCTGTCAACCCTAACTTGTTCTTAGCCTTGATGGAGCGATACAATTCGCTCACTGGGACTTTTTCCACTCCGCTGGGTGAGTTGGGCTTAGCCCTTCACGAGATGGCAGAGATTTCGAAGCTGCCAATGGGGGACGCTCCTTATGAAGAGTATGTCCCTACAAACAGGGAACTGAGGGATATAAACCATCGGGCAGTGGCGGTATATCAGGAGCTGATGAGCCACTACCTTGCTTGCACCACTTTTTACAAGGAGCCGTCTGATTTAGCTCACATCAACAAGTGGGCAACATTCCTTTTCTTCTACCAGGCCAGAAATGCTAAGCCGAACAAGGTGGTAGATAGCCAAGATAGGCCCTTGAACCTCCTGAGCATGATCAATTCCGACACGGTCGATGATCTCATCGAAGATGCAGGGGCTCCGGATCATATTTTTGACGAGGAGATAGGGGTTACCCTGCAGGCACAAAAGCCTTCAGTTATATGAGGCATTGCCGGAAGCCTCTGTCAAAGGAAGCTCAATTGGCTGGCTTTCTTTTCGTCTGGCTACGCCACTGGGTAGTGCCGGGTATCGCGTCTGCGGATCGCATCCATCGCAATACCTTATGGCCCGCAGTGCGTTTGGTGTTCGGAGTAAGGCTGGGCCTGCTTCCTGCTATGGTATGTAGAATACAAGCAGGTCTGAGGGCCCTTACTGATGGGCTGCTCGCTGATGAGACACAACGTGAAAGCTTTCCCAGGGTAGAATTACCATTCCTATACTTGATGGGATGGTTGATCCTTCACAACGTTAGGGTGATATCTCCCGGCTCTGCCAGCGGTTCGGGAAATAGTTTCTTGTTGAATTACAAGAATTCCTCTTGGAACGTGGCGACCGTCACAGATTGCCGACGGGCGTTAAACGTTGCCCACAGCTGGAAGATCTTCTGTATCGTTCCCCCTGTACACATCAATCAATAGGGGAGGAAACTTAAGGATGGAGGTCATGGGAGAACCATTCTTTCTCCTGAAGCCTTCTACTGGTTGGTCTGCATTAGACCTTCCCACTTGCTATACATGAGTGATGATCATTGCTTCTTGGAGCCCTATCTGCCCAGTCGGTTCGTCAGGCAGTTTGGGTATAACCAATTGCATGTGGGGAATGCTATTACCAGCTTCAAGTCCAGAGGTGGACTTATTGATGGAGCCAGAGGGTGGAGGTACTTTATCACGGGCTGCACTGGTGCAAATTTTGCTGTGCCCGCGACTTCTCTCTTCATGGAGCTGCGCATCCTCCACTCGTACACGCAGTTCTATACGTCCATCAATACCTTCCATCACGATTTTGATATGCGTAGAAGTTTTAGGATGCCCTCCCATAGGTCCATTGGAAGGGAGAATATTCCGTCTGTTTCCTCGGATGAGAATGAAGACACCACCGGGACAGACAAATTTTTGTTGACAATACCGAGAGGCGTAATAGCTCCGCCTGCAGAGCCTCTCGTTATCCCCCATAAAAGGAAGGCTTCCGCTCCGAAAGAACCTTCTCCCCGCTAGAAGAGAATTGCCAGAGGTCTGAAAAGGGCTTCTACCAGGGGGCTTCTAGGAGCGAGCCTGTTGTTTCCCATGTTGGGGATGATTCTTTGATTAGAGGTCATTCGCCTTTTAGAGAAGGAACCTCCACAGTTCCGGCTGGCAGTGCCGGAGATTCTTTGCTCGAGATCGTCGCTGCTGCTACTGCTTCTGGTAGTGCTACGAGATCGCCTATAAGGCCGAGCATTTTAAGAATACCTTTATCCAGACCAATAATGGGAGTAACCTCTACTTCGTCTGTAAGTATTTCCAGCGACATTCCACCTGATGAGCCTCAAGTAAATCTTGGTGACGATTGGGAAGACTATCCTCCAATGTCAGTTGGTGCACCCTCTTCCCCAGGTATGACGGCTCGCTTAGCATCATTAAGAACTAATTTAGCTGTACTGGCTGTGGACGCGACATATATATCATCGGCCATGGGTAAATATCATCTTTTATGACTCTTTTAGGAAAATTAACATCAAGTTGATATTAACTTTCTCTTGTCTTCTTTTTAGGGGAAGACATCTCAGGGGAAGGCGGAGTCGACGCAACCTTTGACTTTGTTGCGGCTCCTGCCGATGAAACGACGGTGTTCGACCTTGAAGAGGTAGCATTTTTGGGTGCTGTCTTGCCAACAGCAGTCCAGATATCATCAGAAGAGGATGAGCCCGTCATCACGACTGTGCCTCCTTTGCTGAGTACGCCAGCCACTTCAACCGTTGCTGGTGTTTGTTCTTTTGTAGCACCATTTGTAGAGGTGACGGCCGTGGCAACATCCTCCGTAATCATTCCAGGAAGGAGATTTTCCGATATCGCAGCCACTCCTAGCGTGCATCCGGTCTTTGATATGCTGATTGAAAATTATACCAGCCTATTCTACCGCAATTTAAAGGAGTTGATTTCCATGGTGCTGGAGAAGAACATGAGCTTTTATTAATCTGCTAACGTCTTCCCAGCTTGCGATAGCGCCGATCAGAAATTTCAATGACTCTGGACGAGCTGATGTTCTGGAGCAAATAGTTAATGGTTTAGAACAACCCATTAACGAATATTAGCAACTATCTCGAGGCAACGTCGATGATATAATTTAGGTCGAGTAAGACTCCTTGACTGCGAGGCTTGCTGAACATATGGAATATTTAGACAAATCTATCCAGACACAACAGCGAAAGATGGATGTAGAGCAGGCTATCTTGGAGGAGGTTATCCCTCAGCTAATCCAGTGCGAGGTCGAACATGAGGGAAATAAAGCGAGGGTCCGTAGATTGGAAGCTAAGCTCGCTAAGGCAAAGGAGTGGGCTTGCGCTTCATCGGTAGCTCAAGATGTGTTGAAGGGCCGAATGGATACAGCTCGGCAGAACTTGGCACATATGGGTGTCGTCCGTGCCAGTTTTGTTCATGCTCGGTCTGAACTATCCCTCCTGAGAAATGACGAGGCATGACTGGAGTGAGCTCATGCTAACATCTTAGACTCCAGGAATGAGAGGATGACCGCTCTGGCACAACAGATTCGTGATTTGACTGCTCCTCCCCAATAATGTACTTTTTGCTTCTTTCTGTAACTTGCTCTTCCCGGAGATAATAAAGAGGCTTTATCTGACTTTGGTGGACCCATCATTTTTGAATATAAATGACAGGATAGGGTAAAAGTGATATCAGAGGTAATATGGACATGATATACTTTCGGTAAGCTTTAGCTGGATATATCTATTCAGAGGTTATATAGACATGATAGAATATGATCCAACTAAATTTGTATACAAAACACTATCAGAGGTAATATGGACGTGATAGGTTTTGAAGTTCCAAATTAGTTAAACATATCTATTCAGAGGTCATAATAACATGATATAATATGGTCCAACTAGTCTTTGTACGTAGTATCGTCAGAATGAGATCTTCACCATACTCCGTTTAAACAAGGGAGATTAAGCATAGTACTTCTTCAGAAATTTATCGTTGATAGGAGCCATTATCAGATCTCTATTAGGCTTGGCTAATCTGTAAGTGCCATTTGAGAATGTCGTCTCAATCACATAAGGGACTTCCCATTTGGGCTGGAATTTACCCTTACTCTTGTGAGTAATGATCATTGCCTCTTCACAGCTAAAACTAGCTCACCAACTTTGAACACTCTTTCCTTCACTTTTTGATTAAAAGCTTTGGAAACGTGTGCCTGGTAGAATGCAATACGCTGTTGGGCTTGAAGGCATTTCTCGTCTAATCCTTCTAGCTCTTGAAGCCGTAGTCGATCATTATTTTCCTGAGTCAACTCATTAGCCACTGTTATTCTGAGTGATGGAACTTGGATTTCAATGGGGAGAACTACTTCACACCCGTAGACTAATGAGAATAGGGTACAACCCGTCGGTGCTCGTACCGTAGTACGGTATACCCAGAGGCATTCTCCGAGCTTCTCATTCCAATCTCTTTTGTTCGAAAAGACAAACTTTTTTAAGAGTTTGATAATGGTTTTGTTGAAGGCTTCCGCCAAACCATTAGCAGCCGGATTATATGCCGTAGAGGCCATATTTTGTATCCGATTTTTATCGCAAAATCGGTAAAACGCTTGCCTGATGAATTGAGGCCCATTGTCATGAATTATCCTTCGGGATATCCCAAAGCGATAAATGACATGATGCTTGATAAAGCTGATCACGTTGGAGGTCTTTACTTCAGCAAGAGGGACCGCCTCCACCCATTTAGAGAAATAATCGGTGATAGCCAATATGAACCGATGTCCTCTAGATGATGACGGGTGAATAGGACCAATGATGTCCATACCCCATGCTTCGAAGGGCCATGATGCAATGGTAGGATGTAGATACTCAGAAGGCTGATGTATAAAATCTGTATAAACTTGACAAGCTCTGTACTGTCTTACATATTTTACTGCATCTGCAATCATAGTAGGCCAGTAGTAGCCCATCCTCCTGATACGATCCTGTAGCTTAGGACCGGGTTGATGTGCTCCACATACGCCGTCGTGAGCTTCACGGATAACCCGCTTTGCATCCTCATCGGAGAGACATCGTAGCAGTAGTCCATCGTATGTTCGACGATATAGACTTTGTGAAGAAGCGTCAAAGTAGAAGCGTAATGATCGTCTTTTGATAGATACTGCTTCTTTGGATCCTCTGGTAAGATTCCGTATGCCACAAAATCTATAAAGGGACTTCTCCAGTCTCTCTTAGGAGTAACCGTGTTTACGGCGTAGCTGCATTCCAGGTGAAAGTTATTTTTCACACAGAATATATCTCTGTTGAAAAGGATCACCGAATTCTGCCTCCTTATACGAATGGCTAGATTTGCAACTAGACTGGCCAGAGCGTCAGCTTCCAAATTTTGAGACCGAGGCACATGTTCTAGGAAGAATCCTTTAAAAGACATGGCTATCTCGATCGTTGCTTGGTGATAAGGAATGAGGTCTGGATTGCGGACTTCATATACTCCTCTGACCTGATTTACGATCAGCTGGGAATCACCAAAAGCTTCCAGGTATTCGATCTCTAATTCTCTAGCGACTTAAAGCCCGATTAGTAGAGCATTATACTCTGCCACATTATTAGAGCAGGGCTCGCTAAGAGAATATGCTCGGTAGATGACGAGTTTATCCGGGGTTACCAGGACAATTCTTACACCTGAAACCAAGTTTTCCTTGGGGCCGGTCCTGGAGGTGCCATCGAAGAATAGCTGCCATGTATTACCTTCCATTGTAGAGTTACATTCTGCAACTTCGTCGGGAATATCCTTGTATAGTTTGGAGGTTTTCGGAATTGGATGATCAGCTAAGAAATCAGCCAAGGTCTAACCCTTTATGGACTTCTGAGGGACGTACACCATATCATACGGTGTTAGTAACATCGCCCAAGTCGCGAGTCGAGAATTAAGGACACTCGGCTTGTTCATCAGTACCCGAAGAAGATTGATCCTGGAGATGATATAAATAGTTTGGCCTGTGACGTAATATCACATCTTCTGAATGGCAAGCATTAGGGCAAAGCATTCTTTTTCCACTAGATTGTACCGGTGTTCAGCTCCGACCATCATCCTACTTAGGTAGTAGATAGCCTATTCATGACCTTCATCGTTCTTCGGTGCGAGGAGAGCTCCCAAAGAGTGATCCATTGCTCGAACATACAGCAAAAATGGTCTTCCTATGACGGAAGGCACAAGAACTGGAGGATTGGTAAGATAGCATTTAATATCATTAAACGCTTGCTGACAGGCTTCATCCCATATAAAGGACACACCTTTCTTTATCAGATAGGAAAAAGGTTGACATCTCCCGGAAATGTTGGATATGAATCTCCTGATATAAGCTAGACGACCTTAAAATCCCCTGAGTTCCCTCAGATTACGGGGCGGTCGCATTTCTAGGATAGCCTTTACTTTATCAGGGTTGACTTGAATGCCATTGGCGGTGATGACAAATCCCAGGAATTTGCTACTGGATACACCGAGGAAGGACTTCGTAGGGTTTATTTTGAGTTGATGTTGGCGCATCAACTCGAATACTATCTTCAAGTCTTGGATGTGAGTACCCTTGAGGCAGCTTTTGACAGCGATGTCGTCTACGTAACACTCCACTGTTTTGCGTAGATGCTCATGGAATATGTTACTCATGGCTCGCTGATATGTAGCCCCGACATTCTTCAATCCAAAGGGCATGACTGTGTAGCAATATACCTCCAGTGGTGTACAGAAGGCAGTATGCTTCTCGTCTTCAGGATGCATCTTGATCTGATTGTATCCTGAGAATCCGTCCATGAAAGACATGCATTCAAAACCGCATGTATTGTCAATCATGACATCTGTGATAGGAAGAGGGAACTCATCCTTGGGGCAAGCCGCATTAAGATCTCTAAAATTGATACAAATGCAAACTTTCCCACTTTTCTTCATGACCGGGACAATATTAGCGACCCAATCAGGATGTTGTTCTTCCCGGATGAACCCGCAGGCTATCAACTTTTTGATTTCAGCTTCAATGGCATCCATCATATCTAGGCGGAACCGGCGTTGGTGCTACTTTACAGGTTTTGAATTGGGCAGTATGTTGAGCTTATGAGTAGCCACTTTTGGATCAAGACCTGGCATATCCTCATAATTCCTTACAAAGACGTCGATATATTCTCTTATCAGCTGGATCATCTCTTCCCTTTCTTCTTCAGAAAGATTATTACTGATAAAAATTAGTTTTGGCGAAAGTTTATCCCCAACATCGATTTGGATAACTTTATCTTCAGTGGGCGGTTCTCTCTGCTTGAACCGGAGTTCCCATTGCGTATCCATTTGCTGTGCCCAGGAGTCATTTTCAAACGGTTCAGATTCCTGTTCGTCGGCTTCAAGAGAATCTGTCAATACCGTATTTGCTGAAAATATTCGTTTGAGATCAGCATATGAGTCGGAGGATGATGGACCATCCTGAGAAGAGGAGATGGTATCCTCACTTGACTCAGAAGTTGCAAAAGACGTGATATACCCTAACCTAAAATAAGTTCGTTGACGGTAGGGATCACCATGCAACGACATTCGCCTGCCTTTCCCATAATTGAGGCCTGGCTCTGACTTCAGGTCATAACCCATGCTTTGCATAATCTTCAAAGCCTGTGGGCTGTATCTGTGAACCTGCATTTTACCGGCATCGGCATCGTGAGAATCTTCTTGTACAATCGGTCTGCTCCGCATGCGACCGAAGACTATTGTATTCTGATTGCTGTGAGTAGGCAGGATAATAAAGATAGAATCTTCATATGGCCCATATGTCGTGATGGCATTAGATGTTGATGCTACATCCCACACATACAGATGATAGGAGTCTATAGCTTCCAGAAATTTTTGTGCTATAGGCTCTATATTGTTATGAGGGGAGTATTCCTAATTTGAAAATTGAGCGTCAGAATACTGGAAAAGAGAATCTTTATTATCATCAGAAATCACGTTCTCGGTTGTATTTACATCAGTCGGCTGCGTGTTGCGCCAAAGATTGATGACCAAAGGTGGAGGCTTCTGGTTCAGAGTGATCACTAGGGGATTACTTTCTCCTCTTGATTTGGTTGTGTTCAAGTGGATAGCCATGGGTTCCATGACTTTCGGACGGGTAGTCTGCCCTTTCACCTGAATTGACAGAGGTTGTTCAGCAGATGGCTCTCCTGGCTCCCGGTGGGATTCCTGCTCCGTATTTCCTGACACCTCCTTCATGTAGTCTTGGGTGTTCAACATGGAATCAGAATAGTAGGACTCAACCCCTTTGAACGGGTTGAGGTCAGCAAACTCCGTTTTTACTGTTCCTTGGGCATCTACATATTTGAAGCATTGATGTAGAGTCGAAGGAAAAATGTTGTGCTCATGGATCCATGGTCTGCCCAGCAGAATATTGTTGGACACCTCCGAATCAATGACGTAGCAGGTAGCCACTGATCTAAGGTTACCAATCTGGATTCTCAGACGAATCTTCCCTAGCGGCTTACTTTTTCTGGCATTGAAGCCCACGATTGTAGTGGTGGTGTAAGCAAGTTCGCTTGTAGGAATCCTCAATGGCCTAAGCAGACTATGAGGGATGATGCTGATCGACGATCCCGGATCTATGTGAATCCGGTCTACCTCCATGGAACCGACATATTCGGTGTAATAGAGGGGCCTGTCATGCTTGTTATGTTTTAACAACATGTCTTCTTGAGTGAAAGTGATGTTGGGGACCACTTCCATTACGCTATGGCACTGAGGACATGCCACAGGCTCTTTGTCGAGGGACTTAAGCTGAGTCAAGCATACATCTGCCTGCATTAAAGCTTCGCTCAGGGCTTGACGAGAGTCTTTAGAAAGCCTGAGTAGCTTAAAAATGGACAGTCTGGCTGGAGTATTAGCCAATTGGGCCAGGATATCGAAGTTATATGGTTCTCCAAACATTTGTTTTGAATATTCTTCAAAGTTTTATCAAAATAACCTTCTTTCTGCTTGCCCTTGTCCGCCGCAGTTGGTCTGGAAGGACCTGCCTCTGGTATGACAGGTTCGGGTTCTGGAATTTTGGCAGCTGAAGTATCTGCCGTTGCATCTTCCTGATTTTCTCCATAATCTTTGAGGTAGGCCATCCCTGAACGGGTTCCAGTATCCAAAGCCTCTTCATCTGATATCGGGGATATTGTAACCATATGGCATGGTTTGCGCCTTGAGTTCTTTTTGGACTTAGCCTTAGCAACTTGAGTCCCTTTCTCAATCTCTGACACCAGATCAGGATGAACCCACATAATCTCACCATGCTGGGTAGTTAGGGGTACTAGGTCATGGTTTTGACCCCTGGCCGGAGGGAGATTGACAATGTTCATCATCGTCCGGGAAATAGGTACTACACCATTCGGGACTTCTTGAGGGGGCAGATTGCCGAATTGGAGAAAGATCATGTTGGCAGTGACCGTCTTCTCACTATTGCGCAGAGTGATGGACTTGGCGTCGATCAGCTCCTGGATTTTCCTTTTTCGTATATAACATGCCTTGGTAGGGTGATGTATATACCTTTGGAAAATACAGTACTTAGGATTATTGGTACTGCCGACTTCATTGGGCCGTTTCACCTCGGGGAGAGTGAGCTTGCCACTTTTGCCTAGACAGTCGAATATGCTCGGAATATCGTCGTCATCAAAAGAGTATTCTTCTTTAGGCCTAGAAGTCCCAGGATTCGTCTGTGTTGTTCCTGGAGTATGTTGCCTGGACGTGTTGATCACCAGAGCTTTTTTTCCTTTGGAACCACGAGGATGGTCGCTATTGGAGGATAACCTCTTCCCTCTTTCAGAGGTAGAGATCATGATTCCATTATCATGCGCCTTCCGACTGTTGTCTTCAGCGGCAACTGCTGAGATAATAAACGAGGGCCAATCATGGAACTAATATGGTCCTGTGAATACCGAGATCAGGGGAAGCAGGTTCTTCCTGCAAATATCCACCAAGGCTGAATCCGGAACTCCGGGAGGCATCTGCAAAGTAGCCTGACGAAAACGTTCAATGAAAGTACGAACGTTCTCTTTCTCCTTCTGCTTCACTTCGATGAGCGAGGACATAGACATGTCCATCCCTCCTTCGTAAAATCGAGCGAAGAACAGAGTCTTGAAATCTTCAAAGGAAGTAATGCAGTTGTCCGCAAGACTACGGTACCATTGGTAGGCCACTCCAGACAGACAGCCCTTAAATATTCGAGTGAGCAGAGCGTCATTCCCTTGCAGCAATACCGTCATCATACTGAAGTAGTTCATGTATTGACTTGGTGACGTCTTTTCTTCAAATAAAACCATAGCCTGTGGTTTGTACTTTGGAGGGAAAGGAATCTTGTCCCAGATGGCCAGGTAAGGCTGGTTGATGCCCAACTTTTTGAGCTGATCCTTGTGCTTCAAGGTATCAAATTGGGCTTTCAATTCCCACACTGCCTGCATAGGATCTTCAGCTAGGAAAGGGACTGCAGAGAAGTGAGAGGTCGGTTGTATTGTAACTCCAACAGGAGGTAATACGTTCTCCGGGTTCAGAGGTGGAGTAGCCGTTGACTCTTGATTGGGAGCCGGCTCCTGGCTTGTGTTGGATGGTGGGATGTCCACCCCCACACGCAGTTGAGTTGGAGGATCAGATGCTTGAGCTATGGCGGCTGTATGTTGAGTCAGCATCATATGGTGTATATTCTCCATCATAGAATGTATCTCTTTCAGCGATGTCTCCAATACAGCTATGCGTTGCTCAGTACTACCTGATGGGTAAGCTTCTTCATGTTCGTTTTTGATGGCATAGACTCCTATTTCTTTGGGTTCTATCGAGGGATCAGTATAAACCTCTGTGGAGATTGAGCCTATACTGTCAGTATCACATTCAGGAAATTGGCGACCCCCAGTGTCGAAATCGGAAGAATATGAAGCCGATTGTCGTGACCTCGAACGAGTATTCCGAAAGACACCTGCTTCAATATTTTCAAGGAGCCTGTCAAATCTCCTTTGGCTTCACTACCAAAAAAAGTCAAATTAGCGACGACAAAAAATGTTGCTAATTGACAAAAAAATGTCGCTAATCTCGTTTAGCGACGTAATTAGCGACGTTGCAATGAAGTCGGTAATAATAACGTCGCTGAAAGGAAAAACGTCACTAAACATCGCTATACCGACGTTTTTTAGCGACTTAGACGTGTCGCTAATTTAGCGACGTTTAGCGACTCTGAGTCACTAATTAGCGACGTAATTAAATGTCGCTAAATGTCGCTATTTAGCGACTTATATAGCGATGTAACAGCGACGTCTTTAATGACCTGGCAGTACTGCCATATCAGCAATTTGTGATGTACAGCGACATATTTAGCGACGTTTAGTGACGTCCTTAGCGACGACTAATGACACGTCGCTAAGTAGCGACTTATCAAAATATCGCTTGACGTCGCCAAACGTTGCTTGACGTCGCTAAACGTCGCTAAATACGTCGCTAATTTTAAAAAAAAAACTGAATTGTTCCAAACTATTATTCCTGCAATTTATAAATTTCTAATTAAAAATAGACCCGGAGCAACCCTCCGTTGAATTCTATGGGTTCGCCGACCCCTTCGGTGGAACACTCAACACCGGATTAACAATATTTAATATGAATAAAAGTATCACAGTCATAAAAGTATCACAGTATCACAGTCATAAAAGTATCACAGTATCACAGTCACACAAAATGTGCATAAACAGCGTCACAAAATACATAATATATAAGTATCAGAGTATCACAGTAACACAAAATGCATAATATATAAGTATATAAAACATTACAGTATCAATCTCAAGGATATCCAAAATGGGGTAGATACCAGTCCCTCAAATACTGCGCATAAACAGCGTTTATGTTATCAAGCTCCGCTATGGGTGCTGGGTGACTGGAACTCCCCATCTGAGATACAGCTGCGATAGGTGCTGGGTGACTGGAACTCCCCGCAGGTGGTATCTCTTCCTCCTTAACAGTAGGAGGCATCACTTCCTCCTTAACAGTAGGAGGCATCACTTCCTCCTTAACAGTAGGAGGTGTCGCTCTCTTGGGTGCCATCTGGTAAGATAGATAAAAACAAAGAATTAGCAAAGAATTAGCTATTGTACCGGAACGGAAGAATTAGATGACTCACAAAGAATTAGCTATTTATTGCAGTATAATAATATCCTAACAATAAAAATACAAATCTATTGGTAGTATTGATGATGGAGATGATAATACGAATGATGATGAATATTTATCCCTTTCAGTTTGAATTAGATCAAAATAGTGAATACTTAAGCGATGAGTTTCTAAATCACTTGGGTCAAAGACCTTTCTTCTTAGCTCAGCTAGTACTTAATCGATAACTAATTAGCAGAACTTGAATTCCAACTAGGTAAGCAAAGTTGATTGGAATTTGTAGTGTTAGATCCTCAAAACTACCTTTGATTTAAGTGTAAACAAAAGCAAATAGCAAGTAAAATAAAAAACCCGAAATGCAAGCACAATAACTTAGATGAAAAATTAATTAATCCTCTGATTGGAAAAAGACATGCATGAAACAAAACTAACCAGTTTTTTAGTATATATATATATATATATATATATATATATATATATATATATATATATATATATATATATATATATATATATATATATATATATAGTCATTGTGATCGTGATATTTCTCCAGCCTACCATCTGGAGACTACTCAAGGTTTCCTTTAGCTCCAATATGATTTTTAACACAATCTCTCAACCATCTTGAAGATTGCCTCGATTTTGAAGAATTAGCGGAAAGAGGTTTGTCGATATGTGTGGCTGTCTTCTTCTTAGGCTATCCAACTGTTAATTAATTCTCTATTGCTAACAATATGATCCAACTGTTAATTAATTCTCTATTGCTAACAATTAGCGGAAAGAGGTTTGTCGATATGTGTGGCTGTCTTCTTCTTAGGCTATCCGTAGAATTGGCATTGATAATCAATCAAATTAGACAAGTCAATGTTAAGTTTGCTAAAACTGTACTAGGAGTTCATAAAACAAAAAAAGGGGAAGTTGTACCACATATTACAAGATAATCAATGTGGCAGTTGTACTTTTGTTTTGGCAACAAATATTGATTTAAATGGTGATAGTGATATTCCGTAGCCCTAACCCCTGATCAAAAACCCTAAACCTAACCCCTGATCAAAAACCCTAAACCTAACCCTCACCCTAATCCTAACCCCAGGTCAAAAAACCTAACCCTAACCCTAAACCTAACCCTAATCTGCGTCTGTGTGTGTGTGTCTGCATCTGTGTGTGTGTGTGTCGTGTGTGTGTCGTGTGTGTGTCTGCGTCTGTGTGTGTGTGTCGTGTGTGTCTGCGTCTGTGTGTGTGTGTGTGTGTCGCATGTGTGTGTCTGTGTCTGTGTGTGTGTCGTGTGTGTCTGTCAGTGTCTGTGTGCGTGTGTCGTGTCTGTGTGCATGTATCGTGTCTGTCAAGTGTGTCTTGTGTCAGTGTCATATGAGAGAGAGAGAGAGAGAGAGAGAGAGAGAGATTACCTAGAGCTCGAGGAGGAGGAGGGGGATGCCGGAGTAGCCGCAGCCGTAGAGAGCCGATCGCCGGAGAGGGGAGGGAATCGAAAAGTTTTAAAATTTTCGGCAGATGGGGAAAAGAAAACTGAGCCCTAATTAACCAAAATTTAGCGACGTTTAGCGACGTTAAATAACAACGTCGCAAAAATAAAAATTAGCGACGTCAAAGACGTCGCTAAATACGTTGCTAAATATTTTTGATAGATACGTCGCTAATTACGACGCTAAACGTCGCTAAATCAGATATATTAGCGACGTTTAGCGACCTTAATTGAACTTATAGCGACTAATCTTTTAAAATCTTAATAAAAGTCGCTAAACGTCGCTAAATATCGCCATTTAGCGACGTCTAGTGATGATTTTTACAGAGTCGCTAATTTAGCGACGTTTTTACTATGAGTCGCTAAAAAACGTCGCTAATCCCGCTTATTCTAGTAGTGCTTGGAGTTCTAGAGGGGTGATATCTTGAACTTGACCTTCCTCTAGGAATGTGTGAAGCCATGTTCACTGATGCGAATGTAGGCTCTTCTTCCTAAAAGGGTACAGAGTAGTTCAAGCGGTCAAAAATTGACCGTTTCGCCTTAGAGCAGCAGTAATTAACTACAACTTTATGACTATTACAACAGTGCTCCCTAGGGGATGTAATAGACATTTTAGAAGATCCCCTATCTTTGCGCTTCTGGATTAGGAAATTACGCAAGTCAGGAGAATTAACAGGAGAAGAAGAAGACTTATTTTGCCTTTTTACATCAGTTGGGGTACGGAGATTGGGAATCATAACTCTCTCCCTGCCATAAGAATACAGCAGTTCAGGCATGTGAGTAGCGTACGCTCCGTCATCAGTCTGAGGAGCATATGTTCCCGTGAACCGGGTCTTCTTTACGCTGAGAGGCTTGTCCTGGCGTAATATGGAACTTTGCACAGGTTGGCGTAAAGCTGAGGAAGTTTTCAACTGGCCGTCAGTATTCCGCGTAATCTGAAGAGAGGACAACTTTTCTTGATGGCGTAAAAGCTGAGAGGTCAGAAAATCCGCCACTTGTTTTCCCTTGCGGTGATTGCAGGGACCATCTGTCTCCTTATAGGTGGCAGATGTGTTTTTATGCGCAGGGCACGTCGTAGACTTCTGAATTGGCGCTAAGGCATTGTCAGAAGCTCTGTCTACCATGTCACAGATGGGAGACAGAGTTTTATGCGCGGGGCACGGTTTATACTTCTAGGTTAGCACTGAGGCATTATCCGAAGCTTTGTATGCCATGTCACAAACGGGAGACTGGATTTTACGTGCAAGGTGCAGAGTTGACTTCTGGATTGGCACTAAGGCATTGCCAGAAGCTCTGTCTGCCACGTCATAGACGGGAGAAAGAGTTTTACGCGTGGGGCACGGAGTAGACTTCTGGATTGGCACTAAGGCATTGCTAGAAGCTCTGTCTGCCACGTCACAGACGGAAGATAGAGTTGTATGCGCGGGGCACGAAGGTTGTGATGTTACAACCTCGTTGGTCGAAGAGAGAGAGCTCGCAGGAAGGGTAGAGGATATCCGGGGCTTCCATACTTTATGCAACTTCCTATTATCTTGGACAGAGAGGGAACAAGAGCCACCCCCTGCACGAAGCATGTCCTCATAAGCAGATTGGTCGAATTGGACGACTAGAGTCTTCTTCGTTGATCCGACGGATACAGCATCATGTTGAGCAATGGCTTTCTTATCAGATGAGAAAGTAGTCCCCAGCAGAGTCACCATCTTGTGTTTGATAATAAACGAAAGAAATGAAATAAGGTTTATACGAAACCCTTTCTTTGGTTTACAAATAAGAAAAAGAAGTACAATTAATCCTATATGAGGATATTAAGTACAAAAGTTTAATTCTGGGAAAATATTGCTATAGGAGTCTGATCTGCAGTCGATCACTTTGTCCCTTGGACCACACGATGACGAAGAAGTGATGTAGCAGATGAAAAAGAAGCTTTAAAGACTGCAGGAGGGATTGAACTCTCGTTGCCAAAGCTCTCTATATGTTCTCTCTTGACCTTAATTCTCTACACTTCGACCCCGACCTCTTCGACCCTTTTTCCCAAATTTTCTACCTTGGAACTCCGTGGCCGGAGGTCTCTATTTATAGGGTTTGGTCACTGTCGACGTAGAAACTGAATAGCGGAGAAAGTTGCACCTTTTACGCGACGGTTATAATAACTGCCACCAACGTATGAATGATCTTCTGAATAGGCGTGTGACGCGTGTCCAATTACGAGGTAATGTGTATAATTGCTCATCGAAGATCGCGGCATACAAGCCACGTAGGTAACTGTCCCTCGCGTAGAGAAGGTTGGCATAGAAGCCAAATAACTGTCTCATTGGCGTAAAAGCCAAATAGCTGTCATGTTGGCGTAGAAGCCAAATAGCTGTCATGTTGATTAGAAGCCAAGTAGATGTCATGTTGGCGTATAGCCAAATAGCTATCATGTTGGCATAGAAGCCAAGTAGCTGTCATATTGGCATAGAAGCCAAGTAACTGTCATATTGGCGTAGAAGTCTGATGCTGCATGGATAGGTAGACAGCGTAAAGATAGCCGATTATCCTTCCTTGACTGAGTTCTTAAGCGTATTCTGGGCCAAAAAACCTTATCACGCACCTTTGCAAATATAGCCTGAGTTGGCGTATTCTGAGGAGATAGCATACGGCGTACTCCTATAGTTGAAAATAGCAGGTCGGCGTATTTCGAAGAGATAGCATACGGCGTACTCCTATAGCTGAAAATAGCCTGATGGCGTAATATGCAGGGATGGTGATGTGGACGTATTAGCCCTAATTATAGCTCACCCAGTTATTAAAAGTAGAACCAAATCTCATGCATTAAATGCAGAGATCTGCCCCCATCTCGCGCATTAACTGCAGAGATGTGCCTCGAGTTCTGTACGAAGAGCAGCTTTTGACGTGGCGGTTGGTTTTATCTCATCCTGAGCGTAAAATCTTATGTCTGCCTGTGCAGAATAGGTAACGTATTCCTTGAATGCGTAAACGATGTCTTATACCAAGGATTTGTCACTAAATGATATTCTGGGGCTCTGTACAGAATCATCATTACAGCCGTCCTCTTGATAGTCGTGCAGTACTCTTTGTCAGGAGTCAGGTTCACTGCTTCGTTTGACAGGTTCATTCGAGGAATACGAAGAGTTCCTCGTACAACTTCCCGCTATATTAAAAGCAGATAGGTTTTACGCCGAAGTGGCGATGTAGCAACCTTTTTACGCCAAAGCAGTCTGGAAATACTGCATTACGTGGGTTGTTCTGGAGATATATTTTACGCTGAATAGCGTTGAAGCTCTGCTATACGCCAATGGCTCTGAAGTCATGTCTTACGCCACCCAGTGCTGGAGCTCTGTTTTACGCGGGCTTCCTGCATGTTGAGGGTTTTACGCATATAATTCCTCAGCGTATTTTTTATGCTTCTACAGAGCGTTGATCGGTTAGCCCAAATTTATATTGACGAGATTGTCCGACTACATGGAGTACCAGCCTCGTTAGTTTCAGACAAAGACAGACGATTCTTGTCATTTTTTTGGATAAGCCTGCAATCTGCATTGGGGACTAAGTTGAATTTTAGTACCACATACCATACTCATACTGATGGCCATTGGGAGAGGGTAAACCAAATACTTAAAGATATGTTGCAGTTGTGTGATATAGACTTGAAGACTAGTTGGGACATGCACTTGTCATTATGGGCTGTTTGGTAAACCTGAATTTGGCCTGGATTCCCTGTAGCAGTTGGAAAGTGAGCCTAAATCCTATAAATGCTTTGTTTGTTTCAAATGGTAAATGACCTTGGAAATAACAAATACTGACATGTGTAGTTCATGTCTTCTTGAATTTCAACTTTTTCGACATCCTCTTTCTAAGAGCGGATGTGGGCATGGAAGTTGGGAGGAAGAAAGCTGAAGAGCCTCTCCTCTCTCTCTCTCTCTCTCTCCACTCTCAGAAAACCCTCCTACTATCCCCTTCTCCTCCCACCGAAGACCCTCCTCAGACGTCTTGCCCCGTAACACCACCCTCACTTCCTCCTCCTCCTCCTCTTCCTCTCTCTCTCCTCTTCCCCTTCTTCTCCCTTCATCGTCGTCGGTTCTCTTTCCCTCTTTCGTCGTCGTCGTCTACTTTCCCCTTTCGTCATCGAGCTTACATACAGTCCTCCTTATCTTCCCTTCATCATTGTCAAAAGATGGTCGTGGAGGAGTGGGATCGATGCTGGGTGCGACTGGCTTCCCAAGGCGATGGAGGCAAATTTTTTTGAGCCCAACAGGCCGAGGTTGCGATGGAGTAGCTGGCATTTAAGGGAAATCTTATATCGTCTTCATCGTCGTTGTTATCGTCACTTGGTGGCCCTCACTATCTCCCGAGGGAGCGGATAAGAAATTGGGAAGTGATGGTGGTGGAGAGGTTGGGGTGGTGGTCGTAGTCGATGTTCTTGCCGACGTCATCCTCATCCTCTTTTGAATAAACAAACAAAAAATTAGGATAAAGTCTAATTACCAAACAAAATCTATATTTACCAAACATGAATTTTGAGAATCCAAATTCTGGATTCCTTTCCTAATTCTAGAATTTGGATTTGGAATTTCAATCCAAATTCAATTCCAACATACCAAACACCCCTCAATAAAATTTATGTATAATATTATGACCCACACCCGATATAGGGGCACGAGTACGTGGGTACGTCCATCCTACACCGCAACATCGATGGTAGAACGATGTCTAGGTCAACAATACTATATATCCATCACACACAATAATATATAAATATATATATATATATATATATATATATATATATATATATATATATATATATATATATATATATATATATATATATATATATATACCTGTCAATGATATCTCAACTCCAAACTGAAGGATAAACAGTACTCAAACACAATAATCTATAAGGAGAAAATGACACGATATCATATAAAAAGGAATAAAAGTCATAAAGTCACAACTAAAATAATCACAACAAAACAACTAAGTCTTATGAGTCTAGTAAAGATCATAATAAGTCTAGTAACACTAACATCTTAAATATTTGAAGCTGGAGACAGATCTAGTACAAAGAATACTAAAGGCTAGCTAAATAACTACCAACTATATCTTTTCTTTGGGGACTGACTCCTCCTGAAACTTCCTGGGGTCCATAGTAAGTCATCTCCAGCTCACCTAGTCAATACTAAAAAATATTATCCAGTCAGGATTGGAACGGAGCACACCTCTAACAACAGTTCCAATTAATTGACAAAGACTATAAAATAATAATAGTGAATAAAATAAATGATGAGTAAAAGTAGAACTATCCGCATATCCAGGTAGTGACAATATGAGAAATAAGTGACACTTAATATGTAGCAAACCAATACTAAGAATTTGATAGGCAGGGTAAAGAAGATAAAATATAATAAGAATGAAATAGACTGGAAATACTATAACTAAATGTGTGTTTTGAAATGCTAGCTTCGATATATGATCGGCTTAGAAACTTGTACGATAGCTAAATAGCCTGGTTAATCATACGTGAGATGTATGATTAGCACTAACAATATTTTACACTTTTATAATAGTAATATGATCACATATCTTCTTAATATTTTTCCTGCGCTGACTAATACAGTGGATCCAACCATGATACGTTATGATACACGATCAATATCCAATAACAATACCATATACGATGTCTAATGTCAATATAGTATACGATGTCCAATATTAATACAATGAACCTTGTAACATCCCATGACTGAAGATTCATGCTATATACTAGTCCGTGTACCATCGTGTCAGAAAATTAAATATATAATCGATAAATACATGAATCATAGTAAATATTAAATAATAGAAACTATCAGAGAAGGTACTCCTGTGGTCCAAAGCAAAAGATACAAATCGATGTCCAAACTGGTGTCGCACTGACCTATATATAAAATTCTATGTCATTTGGTGTAATAAAGTGATAAACAAGTTTAAATAAACTAAATATAGTTTTCTAGGTCAAGACTAGGTCAGGTTAGTCAAACTAGGTCAAACTACCTAAATGGTTGACTTTTAGGGTCAGACTAGTCAACACTAGTCAAAGCTAGGTTATACATAGGTTTCTTGGTCCATATTATTCTTACCATGCTAATATCTAAGGTATGCTAGCTAATACTGATAGTACTAGTTAGTATTAATTACAATTAGATAATACTTTACACTAGTAACATATTATATATATATATATATATATATATATATATATATATATATATATATATATATATATATATATATATATATATATATATATATATATATATATACTCTTATGTATAACTAGTATCTTAGCTAATTACTTTAGTTAATATCTATAACTATATAAACTTGCCTTAGTGTATAGTAATACTTTACTTAGTTCTAAGCTAATACCAAATCTCCATTCATCTAGCATTACCTTAACCCATACTATGACTCGAAACCTAGTGCTAATGATACTCAAACTAATTACCTTAGTACAATTTAACTATTACTACCCTACTTGACATTTACCTATACTCATTTCTTTAATATACTTGAACACGTATCAACACACCTCATTTCAACTGATACACACCCTCACTGATACCATGTAATCAAACTAGCATATAAACAATAACCTATAACCCTCATCTATTGAGATACTACTAAGAACGATGTATCTCATTTGTCTACCTGTCTATATATAGGTATATTATATCTCACACTATCTATATAGTATCTAAACTCATAATATTAATAACTCATATACACCACACTATACTATACCATGCACAAGTTCCACAGACCTATGCCTCTCAGACCTAAACATATATATTCCCATACTTGAATCTTGCACTTGGACACTTTAACTAGCTGTGCACATGCTGCACTGTCATAGTTCCATAAACCAGAGCCTTAAATGACAGTTTTGTGTTCACACATATGTAGCCACCACACACACATATCAGTTATAGCACACTGAGTTAATACCCTTACCCTGATACAAGTTCACACACTCATTCCTTAATACCACTCACCAATCTCAACATATTACGATACTCAAACCCCAACTTGCTGCCCATATGCAACTGCAGTTCAACTGTACATTGCAGTGCAAGCATGACCTCCACCCTCTCATCTACCTGGACCCTTATGCACAATACTTAAACACTATACACTAATACTAGACACAGTTGTATACTCCTTGTCACTGCTTATTTGTAGTGCCCCATACCTGATCTTTGTTTTTTCCCTTTAATGCCCTGCCTAAGCTCTCAGGTAATACCCGAGCCTCCCCTGCTCTCCTCCATTCTAACACTAATATGATCATATGTTGATCAACCTATTATAACTTGCCACCCTATTTGTTGCTTGCCCAAGCTCTGTCTTGTACGAGCAGTGGCTTACAGCCATCTTACCTTCCTACAACACAGTGCACATTCCACACTTGGTGCAGTCCCCACCTTCAAGTTGTTGACATTGCAACCCAAAATAAACTTCTTGCTGGCTCGTGCCTCCATCCTAATATTTATGTACTACCAACTGCAATTGTTGTTGCTGATACTCACCTCTTTATATACTCGCCACTACCTGCATTCTACTATTCTATTACATTACAACTTGCATGGAGGTTGCTGCTATACTGTGCTAATTCCCTTCCTAACTGTACTTATAGCACATCAGCAAGTCACCTGCAGTCTCCCCTCGTTAGCCTACACCCAAATCACTGATACATAGATACTATCCTCACACCCCTCAACTCCTACGCATAAACCTACACACATATACACAGGTACTGTCACACCCCGATCTTTCATAGGCCAATCGGCCGTCCCTATTAGGCGAGAATCACCGCGCCAACGCTCCCACGGGACGATCATTTTGACCCATCTGGGCGTGATGCCGCACGAGCGTGAGCCACGCCCGTGCAAGGCCGTGGTTCATTGGCTGGTGGTTAGAGTTCTAAGCCACAGAGTCGCACAGATTGTCCGAGTACAGTGCAATTATGAACTCACAGGCGATTGATAACAAGTTCACTGAGTCGACAATAGCAAAAGTATTGAATAACACAAGCTGAAGTAAAATAAGCTCTTTATTAATATAAATAAGTGTTATAGGCGGTGCTTGGCCGATATTATAATTTGCTCAGATCTTTCTCTCTGAAATAGTAAAAGCGTGCCAATTGGCTACATTTATAGAAGGATACAGGTGATTATTCAGGCGATGTTCCAATATTATGTCTTGTATATGTGCTTCAGTTCTGGACGCAACGCTCCAAGGCTCCAGAGTAAACTTCACGCCTTAGCACGCACGAAGGAGGCATCCGCACCGAACCAGTTTCTTCCGTACCCTACAAACAACGTGGTGGATTATCAGTACACGAATGCACTGGTGGGGAGGTTACTCACCCGCTCGACAAATCCAAACACGTAATATGGGTTTCGTGCACCAACTATTTTATTGCCTTTCTAGTTGCCTTAGGATCAGTTTCATGGCAAGGTTAAATAGCCTAACTCGTGTGGCAGTGCGCCATGCGATATAAGAGAAAACACGACGAGATTGTAAACTCCTTCACCCAAAATTAGGCCTACTTGGCTTAGAAAGAGAAACTAGGGCTAGTTTGAACCCAATAAGAATTAGAAAATTTTATTTTATTTTGTAATATTTATATCACTTAGCACACCTTACCGTTGCTTCGATAATTAGAGCACTACACTAGCCATTATCTTTCTATAAATTTTACACTCTTGCCCTAGATATGACCGCCTTCTATTCTGACCTCGGTGTAACTTATAATTATGCTCTTTTGTGCTACATTTTAGTCGCACAATATTCGTCGCAGACGTTTATATTTAATTCTAAATAAATTCTAACTTTGTATCGTTGTGCGTTCCAATCGAAATTGGAGACACAATCTTGACCCATTTTGTGCAACCCAATTAATGATAATATTCTACTCTGAGCTCTCTACGTCTATGACACTTGTGTCCCACCTAATTTTATCCCTATGTACTTCTAATTAATTCAAGAACACATTGCGCATTAATTTTAATAAATTTAACCCAATTTCCATCTTTGTTCAATTTTCCAATTGTTGGGCATTTTTATGCAAAAGTGTATTAAGGTGTCAACACCATTGGACAATACATGAAGAAACTTATTTTTCGTTCATATGAATTTTTCCATAATTTTGGGAATGTTAACACACAACTTTGCTCCCATTTAATTCTAGTCTTGCATTTAAACAATAAAAAATATAGCCCTCCAAACATCCCCATGTGAGGCCAAGGCCCACTCCAAGGAGATGTTGACCAAAGCCTACATTCCTAGGTCAAAAAAACCCTAGTTCACATGTATAAATATACAATTTTATTCTTTTTCCTTTTTATTTTATATTTTTTACCAAAATCCAAAACCAACCTTATTCATAGCCGACCATCTCCTTTCCCTGTTCTTCTCCTTCCTGCTACACCCGCTAGTCGGAGCTGACCCCGACCTTGCCGGACTTCCCTTCAGCCTTAGTCGACCAACCTGAGCAGCCCCGATCCCCGGCCTCGTCATTCTCTACCACCGAATGAGACCTCCCTCGACTTCCTCCTTCCACCGTTCTCCGTCACCTGAAACCGACTACACGAACGACCCCGAGCCGCTGTGCTCTGCCGGCCTCGACTCTTCGGACCACCACCATTAACACCTCGCCTCTATTCTCCTCTTCCGTCATCCTCTTCCCTGTCCATCCTCCTCGATACGACACCGGAATACAACTCGTCCACACCTTCTTCCTCGACGAGCTCCCTTACCTCACGACTGCCCCGTCGGCCCTGATCCTGAGCCGCTACACCCAGCTGAACCCGACTCCCCGGCCAGTCCCCCATTACGACCACCACACCACTAGCCTCACCATACCCTGAGCTCCTTCTCCTCTTCCCTGTTAGCACCGGCCAACCATCACCGAGCCTCCCCTTCCCTGTCATTCTCCTCCTCGCCGGAGCAGCTGTGCTACGCTGTACCAGACCACGAGCTCCTCCTTCCAGCTCCCTGTCCTCCTCATCCTCTTCCTTCTTGCCAGACTACCCCTGGACAGAATAGTAATGACCTCATCATCATGATCGTCACAATCACCATCATCATCTCATTATCACCACCTACATTATCATCACCACCACCATTGCCACTATCAACACCATCACCATTAACACCATTACCATTATCAATATCATCCCCATCATTATCCTCGTTATCACCATCATCCCAATCATCATCCTCGTTATCACCATCATCCACATCATCATCCTCGTCATCATCATCACCCCATCATCACCTCATCATGATCATCCACATCATCCCAGTCACCATCCACATCATCATCATCACCCCAGTCACCCCCCACACCATCATCATCATCCTAATCACTATCTACACCATCATCGATTATCATTATCACCACCACTATAATCCCCATCATCAACATAACCATTATCATTGACCTAATCACCACCTTAGACATAACTATCATTATTATTATAACCTAATTATCTCATCGTCATCACCCTATCATCGTCGTCATTGTGGACCCGTCACCTTCGCCAAAGACAACCTGTAACAGTCACCCCGATTCTCGTACCTGTGCACGCTGACCCGAGGACATTGGATTGTTCTACGCGACTTTCGGAGCAGGATATTGGGACTATATAGCTTTCTTGCCAGGCAAGTATACTATGCCAAATTATTTACAGTACTTTGTATGCTATTTATATTTATATTTTTGTATATTCATTGCATGTGTAGTTTCGTTCAGTCATTACTATATATTAGATATGTTAAGACACACTTGACACCTAGTATCATGATAGGACAATCATTAGGCGTATGTGCTTTAACCACTCTGGTAAACCGTAGTATCTAGCTCGCACTACGGGAGTATGTCGTGCTGGTCGCTACCCCCACGGTATGTCAATTTCTGGAGTCTCGCTGGTCGTTAACCCCGCGGTATATCGATTTTTGATGTCCACTTACGTGTGTATGAGTTGTGAGATTTAGATCGAGTAGCCTACCCCTGCCCATACGTTGAAAAGTTATCCTCATTTTCATTCATATAGATTGTCTTGTACAGCGTACTTATATATTTTCAAATATTATGCATGTTTACTGTATTCAATTGGCTTGCTTCTATGTATCTTATTATGTCCCTCTGAGGACCTGGTCCCTTGCCAAGTATAGACGACCATGAGTATCCGTAGGAGTACGGTCCCGTACCTGACGCATTACTTTCTGTCGAGGAGACCTTACCCACTGAGCATTATTGATTATCTCTAGCGATGACACTTCTATCATCACCTCATTTTATATTGGAGAGTTACTCTTCTCTCTTATTTAGTTTTGATATAGTCATTGGTAGTTGATTTATCTCCACCCGACTATCATTTATGGATTATTCAGACTCTTTATTCTACTTTAGTTATTTCATTTTTGTGACTTGTTGTGTGGATGAGATTAGTACTTCTGTGACTTGTGATAATATAGATACCACATGTGAGTTTTATTCATATTACAACGCACGTGTGTATTATTGTATCCATATATTGGAGTTGTCATATACATACGGCTGGCATGCTTACGTATTCCTAGCCCTACGTATTTTGGGACTGGGGCGTGACATATTTTTGTGGTGGCCCATGCAGGTCCAATATATGGCAACTCCAATATACGTCGCACAATAATCGTAGAGGGCTCAGATTACCAAACTCCAATATACGTAAGCATGCCAACCGCATGTATATGGCAATTCTAATATATGGAACCCATAACACATGCATACACTGTATAATGAACAATAATTCATAAGTGGTAAAACTATCACATGTCACAGGATATAATCTAAATCTCATCCACAAAAAATTAAATATAAATAAACAAATAACCAATATCTATGAAACTAGATCTCAATATAAAGTATTTAAAGATGATAGTTGGATGTAAACAAATCCACTACCAAACTAGAATATATAAGCACACACAACAAACACAATATAAGAGTATCAACTAACAATCACGGGGCTCGAAGAGAAGACCTCCTCAAAACATAAAGTAACCAGTCTAGATCTGTGCTCCTGCGAATCCTCATGAACATCTACACCTGGAAAGGGACCAGGTCCTCAGAGGGACATAACAAGATACATAGAAGTATGCCAATAAAGTACTGAAATAAATATCTAATGTGTCGCCTAACCGTCTATGTGAATGCACGATAAGAACAACTTTCTTACAAGTGGGCTATATGGCCAAAATGGGATTGGCATAATTCTTTTGGAGATTCAGGGGCCTAAAAAGTATGTCATCTTTTGAACGGCAGAGGCCGCCAGGTAGTATAGGGGTCATCACGACCACGCATCTCCGGCGGAGCGTGCGGGTTACATAAAAAAAAAGTAAAAAGGAGCCAAAATATCGTACTTGTTGTTCTCCCCACCCCATGCTCTAAGCATGTCACATCCATGATGATAATACCTCTAATAACTGCCAAGTCTCCTAGCATATAAAATTTCTAACATCAGTTATTCCTAACGCACGGCCCATACGTACAGGAGGCCAGACCTGTCACGCAGTCCGTGTCCTATATGAGACTCACACTCGTATAGCAACTGTGTCACGACCAATGAAACCTAATAATGCTTTATGATAATGGGGCGATCTCATAAACAAGGTCAATGCATATATATAATACAAATATATCACGACGACACCGTCGTTGTACCCAAGTTTCCTTGGATACGTATTTTATATAGCAGTTAAATATATGAGCTAAATGACATAAATAAAGATGCATGCAATATATGAAATATGAATAACAGTACAATGGCAAGGTATACTTGTCTGGCAAGAAGGCTGCAAAGTACCAATAACCTGCTCCGGAAGTCGCACAGAATAATCCAATAGGCCTATATACATTTAATATAATACAATACAATAGCAGTCATTACACTAGCACACACATAACCAAAAACATACTGGACTTAGAGGGTACGCTAGGGGTGATACTGGTCAACTAACAGGGTCAATTGTGCGTCTAATTATGCGGGTGTCACGTCTTCAAGTGTTGTACACAATCAGACAGTCAACTAACAGATGTCTAATCCAGTACGTAAATGTACACAAGGCAGTCATCTAATATATTCTTAGGGTCAACATGGTCAAGGTAAACACGGAATAATCCACAGTGTCCTAGAATCATACAATATAAATACATATATAGTCATAAGCATATAATTACTTATATATTCTAATACGTATACATGTACGCGTACAAGTCATTGGGTTCGCCGACGGGGGTCTGAAATCAACTAACTATCATAAAGCAATACTAATAGCATAAACAAGCACACATAAAAAGGAAAAGAGGGACATAGTTCGAACCTCGAGGTTAGCTGGCACAGGTACGACTGTGAGGTTGACGACGATGACGATGATGGTGACGATGATGACGATAATGATGGTGATGACGACGATGAGGGTTATGATGATTAAGGTTACGATGAGACGATGAGATGATGATGGGTTGATGATAATGATGATGGGGTGATGATGATGATGATGATGGGTTGATGATGATGATGGGTTGATGATGGGGTGATGATGGGGTGATGATGATGATAATGGGTTGATGATGATGATGATGATGATGATGGGTTGATGATAGGGTGATGATGATGATAACAGGGATGATAAGGTCTGCCGGAGGAGTTACTGTTTTGGCTAGGCTCAGGCGGTCGAGGAGGACAGGGAGAGGTGGTCCATGAAGGAAGGTGATGGGTGGCCGGTGCTGACAGGGAAGAGGAGAAGGAGCTCAGGGTGTGGCGAGGCTGGTGGTGTGGTGGTCGTGATGGGGGACTGGCCGGGGAGTCGGGTTCAATAGGGTGCAGCGGCTCGGGATCAGGGCCGGCGGGGCAGTCGTGAGGTGAGGGGGCTGCGGTCGTGGCAAGGATGGGGAGTCGAGGTGATATCGACGAGAGGTAGTCGTGCTGGTGGTGCTGGCCTCGGTGGCTCAACGGGGAAGTTGATGGTGAAGGGAATCGTCAAGGAAGAAGGTGGGGATGGTTGTGCTCCAGCGTCGTATCAAGGAGGATGGATAGGGAAGAGGATGAAAAAAGAGGAGGACGGAGGCGAGGTGTTAATGGTGGTGGTCCAGAGAGTCAAGACCGGTGGAGCACAGCGGCTCATGGTCGTTCGTGCAGTTGATTTCTGGTGACGGAGAACGGTAGAAGGAGAAAGTCGAGGGAGGTTTCGGCCGGTGGTGGAGAATGACGAGGCCGGGGAACGAGGCTGCTCGGGTTGGTCAGCTCCGGCAGAAGGGAAGTCCAGCGAGGTCGGGGTCAGATCTGGCCGACAAGTATAGGAGGAAGGAGAAGAACAGGGAAAGGAGATGGTCGGTTATGAATAAGGTTGGTTTTGGGTTTTTGGTAAAAAATAGAAAAAGGAAAGGAAAAGGAATAAAATTATATATTTATACATGTGATCTAGGATTTTGTTGACCTAGAAATGTAGGCTTTGGTCAACATCTCCTTGGAGTGGGCCTTGGCCTCACATGGGGATGTTTGGAGGGCTATATTTTATATTGTTTAAATGCAAGACTAGAATTAAATGGGGGCGATATTGTGCGTTGCACATTCCAAAAATTATAGGAAAAATTTATGTGAAGGGAAAAATGGGTTTCTTCATGTATGGTCCAATGGTGTGAACACCTTATTGCATTTTTGCATAAAAGCGCCCAACAATTAGAAAATTACACAAAAATGAAAATTAGATTAATTTAATTAAAATTAATGTGCAAGGTGTTCACATGGGGATAAAATTAGGTGGGACACAAGTGTCATAGACATAGGGGACTCAGAATAGAATATTATCATAATTTGGGTTTTACAAAATGGGTCAAGATTGTGTCTCAAATTTTTGTTGGAACGCACAACGATACAAAGTTATAAAATGGATCAAGATTGTGTCCGCGACGATTATTGTACGACTAAAATATAGCACCAGAGAGCATGTCACGCCCCAGTCCCAAAATATGTAGGACTAGGAACACGTAAGCATGCCAGCCTTATGTATACGGTAACTCCAATATATGGATACCATAATACACATGTATGCTGTAATATGAATAAAACTCACATGTGGTATCTATATTATCACAAGTAAGAGAAGTACTAATCTCATCCACACAATAAGTCACAGAAAGAAAATAACTAAACTAGAATAAAGAGTCTGAATAATCCATAAATGATAGTCAGGTGGAGACAAATCCACTACGAATGACTATATCAAAACTAAATGAGAGAGAAGTGTAACTCTCTAATATAAAATAAGGTGATGATAAAAGTTTCATCGCTAGAGATAATCAATGATGCTCAGTGGGTAAGGTCTCCTCGGCAGAAAGTAATGCGTCAGGTCCGGGTCCGTACTCTTGCGGATACTCATGGTCGTCTATACCTGGCAAGGGACCAGGTCCTCAGAGGGACATAACAAGATATATAGAAGCAAGCCAATTGAATACAGTAAACATGTATAATGTTTGAAAATATATAAGTACGCTGTACAAGACAATCTATATGAATGCAAATGAGGATAATTTTTTAACGTATGGGCAGGGGTAGGCTACTCGATCTAAATCTCACAACTCACACACACATCAGGGGACATCAGAAATTGATATACCGCGGGGGTAGCGACCAGCGAGACTCCAGAAATTGATATACCATAGAGGTAGCAACCAGTATGACACACTCCCGTAGTGCGAACTAGATACTATGGTTTACCAGAGTGGTTAAAGCCCATACGCCTAATGATTGTCCTATCATGATACTAGGTGTCAAGTGTGTGTCAACATATCTAATATATAGTAATGACTGAACGAAACTACATATGAAATGAATATACATAAATATAAATATAAATAACATACAAAGTACTGTAAACAATTTGGCAAGGTATACTTGCCTGGCAAGAAAGCTATGTAGTCCCAATATCCTGCTCCGGAAGTCGCATAGAATAATCCAATATCCTCGGGCCAGCGTGCACAGGCATGAGAATCGAGGTGACTGCTACAGGTTATCTTTAACGAGGGTGACTGGTCCACGATGATGACGATGATAGGATGATGACGATGAGATGATTAGGTTATAATCATGATGATAGTTATGGCTAAGGTGGTGATTAAGTCAATGATAAAGGTTATGTTGATAATAGGGATTATAATGGTGGTGATGATGATAATAGATGGTGGTGTGGATGGTGATTGGGATGATGGTGATGGTGTGGGGGTGACTGGGATGATGGTGATGATGTGGATGGTGACTGGGATGATGGTGATGATGTGGATGATCATGATGAGGTGATGATGGGGTGATGATGATGACGAGGATGATGATATGGATGATGGTAATGACGAGGATGATGATTGAAATAATAGTGATGATGAGGATGATAATGTAGATGATGATGGGGATGATGTTGATAATGGTAATGGTGTTAATGGTGATGGTATTAATAATGGCAATGGTGGTGGTGATGATAATATAGGTGGTGATAATGAGATGATATGGTGATTGTGATAATCATGATGATAAGGTCGTTACTATTCCATCCAGGGCGAGTTCAGCAAGGAGAATGAGGAGAAGGACAGGGAGCAGGGAGGAGGAGCTCGTGGTCTGGTACAGCGGAGCACAACGGCTCCGACGAGAAGGAGAAGGTGTCACGACCCGCACCCAAAAATCGGGCATGAGCCGTGGGTACGTCCAGTCTATGCCACAGAATCGACGGTAGAATGCTGTAAAGGTCCGTTCTAGGTCAACCAACTATCTAGATAACTCACAGAAAAAATCGGCCATGACCTCTCCAAAAAGGAGGGCAACCATGCAATATATATATATATATATATATGAACTCTCAATCACAAAATCTAGGGGAAGAATATAAGCACGATATGATATAAACAAGAAACAGAACCAAAGAGAGCAAGACAATATCCAAAAATATACAGTCCAAGTCTAAAATAGCTACAACATCTCACAGCATCAAAAGAATAAGTACAATCATCCAAAATATACCACTGGGAACAACCCAGGAAACCCACCTAGCTAACTAGGGCGCTATAGTCGTCTCCTCGGCGCACTCCTCCTCGGTCACGGGATCACAACAATCGTCAACACCCAGCCCGTAGAACGTCGGGCAATAGTCCTCAGGATCCTCTGGAAAAAATATGCCCAGTCAGGACTGGAGCGAAGTACATAACTCTGAAAGCAACTCCAAATATATGGTAAGGTGTATATGACGAGCAATAGAAAAGTATACAAGATGCATAGGAAATAAATATATGCTGGAGCACAATAAGTAGCTGTAATGTAAACTGGAGAACAATACAAGTTGTGGAAAAGTAACTGCAGGTGAGAAACATGAATACTAGCTAAGTGCCTTGAGCACAAGTTCGTTATGTGATCGGCTTAGGTTGCACATGAAAAACACTACGATAACTCCGTTATGCGTGAGTTACATAACCGACATACACATGAATACTGTTTGGCTTTGATCACATAACCAACTCCTACTCCCCTCCCCCACTAATACCATTAGATCCAACCACAACACGCTACGTACATGATAAGTAGCTCGCGCACATGAAGGCGAGAGCATAAGAAGCACATGATAGCACATGAGAATCAATACCCGAAGCACATGATGAAATACACGTGATAGAGTACCCGCTGAACACGGTAAGGGGGATAGCATCTCATGACGGGATCCACTAGTACCAGCTCGTGTAAAAATATATCAGAATAAAGTATTATAGTTCTAGAACAGGTGATATAAACACTATCATGAAATGGAAACAATCAGAGGTAGGTACTCGCCTGATATCCTGAGCAACTGATGAGGATCGAGATCCGGACCGGTGTCACAAGGACCTAATACGAAAAGCAGAATTAAACAGGATTCTAAGCATTTAAACTGATATAAAATAATTAAAAACAGGCTTCTAGGGATATTCTAGGTCGAACGGGTCAAACCGGTAAAATTCGGGTCAAAAAGTCAACCCGGGGTCCAAAAAGTTAACTCTAGGTCAAAAGTAGGTCAAACGTTGACTTTTATGGTCAACGGAGACAATTATGGTCAAAGGTAGGTCAAACTAGGGTGCCCCTGAAATTCTAGGTCAAACTGAGCTCATTAAGCTACTAAACTCACAAACTCGCCTAATCGAGATACCGGGATACCCTCGGTATCCGATACCTCGTCCTAGGCCACGTACCCCGCCTAAACTCGCTAAAACATATGCTAGCACGCGTAAATATATATACATAAACATATAAAAATAATTCCAAAATATTTCCTAGGCTAATGCTCAAATACCCCGCTCGAAACTCAATACCTTGGATATCTCAAGGTATTGAGATACCGCTCTCAAACCCCTCTAACTAGCTATCTAACTAATAATTATATACCTAGTTATTAATCTAGGCTAGGAAATATATATATCTACCATATTTATATATATCTAAGTATCTATATACATATATATATAGATATCCACACACATATACATATACCCCTATACCTTACCTATACATAAATATACATTACTAACTATAATATATATCTAGCTCTAGGTAAATATATATATATATATATCTATGCATATAGATATAGGTATCTACCATATATCTACCTATCTATCTATCCATAGATAGATCTATGTATCTATGTATCTACTTATCTATCTATAATACTATCTATCTATCTATTTATCTATATATCTATCTAACTATCTACTCTATCTAATACTCGATCTATCTAAATATCTAACTATCTATTAATTACCTATCTATCTAGCCAATTACCTTGCTCCCCGCTGCATATACTAGCTGCTGATGCTGCCTGGCTTCATATTGCTGCTGTTGTTGCTCCTTGTACTGCTGCTGTTGCTCCTTATGCTGCTGTTGCTGCTGCTCTACTTGCTGCTGCTGCTGTGCTGCTGCAGCTGCTGCTGTTGCAGTCCATCTGCCCCCCCCTCCTACTCACAAACACACACACACACACTCCTATATATATATATATATATATATATATATATATATATATATATATATATATATATATATATACATACATACATTTATCTATATATATATACTACTAGATAGATACATATACACACACTTATATCTACACTCTAACACTCACACTAACACACTCACAAACACACTAATACACACACACTTAAACACACATCAACACAAACACACACATATAAATATACATAGCTATATGTATATATATAAATAAACACCTATATATATATATATATATATATATATATATATATATATATATATATATATATATATATATATATATATATACACTCTCAAATATATATATATACACATACACATATATATATATACATATACACACACAAGCACACTTACACATATACATATATATATACATAGACATATACATACACAAGTACATAGATATAAATATACACATATATATATATATAAATATATATACATAAACACACTTACATATAAATAAATAAATATATATATATATATATATATATATATATATATATATATATATATATATATATATATATATATAGACACACATAAATACATATAGAGAGACACAACACCACTCAACCACAACACACAACAATACGCCCCACTCAAGCCCAACGACCCCGACACTCACCAACACCCTAAAATATATAAAATATAACTCGAAAACTCTAGCACACACTCCCCGATACTAATCCATCGTGCGCACAAGCCCGAAACGAGGAAATCACGCCGAAGTGGCCGTTCGGTCATTTCGACGAACACGTGGTGCGCGGCTCGGAAAACCTCCTGAAACGCACACCAAACAAACTCGGAATCGGCCCAAAATTTACCCACGCATTCTAAACGATGTCTAGATCCTAAAAAAAGTGCTTCCGTGTCGATTCTAGGCCCGTGGCGGAAACGCGCACGCACTTAGAATCGACGACAACGAAAAACCCTAATTTCGCCCGAAACGCCCGTTTCTCCGCGACACGACTTTCCGTGTCTGAACGGAGACACGCACTCACCCTCAAGACACCCGACAACGTCTACCTAGGTCCGTCTAACCTAGGGCATCACCCAAAATTGGGCCAAATTCGGATTCCACCCGAAATCGACATAAAACCTAATGTCAAAGTCTCTAAACTCAACAAAACTAGTTCCAACTTCCTCCCACGGGTAGGCTTAGGGTCTAGAAAGGTTCTACAACACTAATTATACTACATAAAAGTAATTAGTAAGGGGAAAATTAGGGTTTACCTCTTGGGAGTTAAAATCCCAAGGCCAAAGTCTCCGATCTACTTGGAATTACCTCCCTCAAGCTCCAAGCCACCAAATCTAGCTTCCACACTAAATCTAGGCTCCTCACACCTAGGTTAGGGAAAATGCAAGGTTAGGGCTAGCATAAAAAAGAAGGAATGGAAGAAAGAAAGAAGAAAAATGGAAGGAGAACTTACTTTGAAGAAGAAGGAAGAAGAAAGAAGAAGTGGAGAAGAAGAAGAAGTGAAGAAGAAGTGGAAAATGAATAGAGGGGGAAGAGGGGCTGCTGCTTGCTGGTTCTCACGGGTGGGGGGGTAGGTAGGGGCCGGCCACCTAATTAAAGGGATTACATAAGTCACCAAATGACCAAAATGCCTTCCTAACTTGGGTTTTGGGTTTCGGGGTTCCAAATGCACTCAAACTAACCCCAAATCTCTTCAACTAACCCACTAAAAATATAATAAATATTTCTAAGCCCCAAAATAATTCTCACAAGGGTGTTGGTCGGGTCGGACATGGGTCCACTAGGGTCTGACATGGGTCCAGGCTAGCCAAAATCCTAAAACAATTATTAAAAAAATACAATCACTATTTAAATATAAATATAATTAATTAAATACAATACACAATTTATCAAAAAAAAAAACCTATTTTCTAGAATCGGGTAGTGACAAGCCTACCCTCCTTAAAATAATTTTGTTCTCGAAATTAAAGAGACGAAACTAGGACAGGAATGCAAGGAAAGAACCATACCTCAGGGCTCGAAGAGATAGGGGTATCGCTCGCGCATTTTATCCTCCCTCTCCCAGGTCGATTCACCTGGAGAGTGATGCCTCCACGCGACGCGAACCAAGGGAATAGTCTGGTTCCTCAACACCTTCTCCCGCCGATCCAGAATCTCCACCGGCTGCTCTGGATAGCTAAGAGTAGGGCCCACCACGATCTCTGAGTGATCCAATACGTGACTGGGATCCACCACGTACCGTCTCAACTGCGACACGTGGAACACATCATGAACTCCCTCCAGTGTAGGTGGCAACTCAAGCCTATACGCCATGGCGCCGACCCTCTCAAGGATACGGAAGGGTCCAACGAAACGTGGGCTAAGCTTCCCGCCTCCACCGAAGCAAATAGTGCCCCGCGTCGGAGAAATCCTCAGGAACACCAGATCTCTAACCTAACACAAACAAGGTCTCTGCACTTAGTCTAGAACAAGCAATCACAAGCAAACACAAGAACAAAATCTAAATTCTAAGCTATACCTCGAACTCCAAAGGTCTCCGGTGGCTATCGGTCCAATGCCGCTGCCTGTCCTGCGCTACCCGAAGTCTATCTCTAATGAGCTTGACCTTCTCTGCTGTATCAACCACCATCTCCGGGCCAAGCAAAGCTCTCTCGCCTACATCATCCCATGACAACGGAGTGCGACACCTCCGTCCATACAACGCCTCAAAAGGTAACATCTCGATACTGGCTTGGTAGCTGTTATTGTAAGCAAACTCTACCAAGTGCAAGTGATCATCCCAAGAGCCTCTGAAATCCAAAACATAAGTGCGAAGCATGTCCTCAAGCGTCTGAATGGTCCTCTCTGACTGACCATATGTCTGTGGGTGATACGTACTACTAAACTTGAGCTGGGTGCCCAAGCTAGCCTGCAGACTCCTCCAGAAATGCGAAGTAAAGCGACTGTCCCAATCTGATACTATGCTCACGGGAACTCTATGCAGTCTGACTATCTGGCACACATACATCTCTGCTAGTCTCTCTGTAGACGTACCCACTTTGAATGGTAGAAAGTGGGCCAATTTGGTCAATCTGTCCATGATGACCCAAATCGCATCCTTCCCGCCTGGAGAACGGGGAAGTCCAAAAACAAAATCCATGGTCACATGCTCCCATTTCCACTCCGAAATGGGTAACGGCTGGAGTAATCCTCCGGGCCTCTGCCTCTCTGCCTTCACCTGCTGGCACACTAAGCATCGGGATATGAAGCGTGCTACCTCCCGCTTCATCTCGTACCACCATATATGTTGTCTCAGATCTCTATACATCTTGTTGGCACCTGGATGCATAGAGTACTGGGATCGATGCGCCTCCTGGAGAACCTCCTCGCGCAACGACCCACTCGGCACACACAACCTAGTACCGTGCCGCAATGAACCATCATCAGCAATGGTGAAGTCATATGATAATCCCATCTGAACCTGCGCCCTGATGCTCCTCAGGGACTCATCCTTAAACTATGTAGTCCTGATCCGGTCTACCAACTCTGACTGAATCTGTAGTCCCCAAATCTGAATCTCAACTCCAGGCACTATCACCTCAATGCCCAAGCTCTCTAGATCTGCCAGAAGATAATGATCTGTAGTCAGGCACATAGCTACCGGATACCTGTTCAATGCATCCGCAACTATGTTTGCCTTCCCTGGATGATACTGCAATGATATGTCAAAGTCCTTCATCAACTCCAACCATCTCCTCTGCCTCATGTTCAGCTATTTTTGGGTAAACACATACTTCAAGCTCTTGTGGTCTGTGAAGATCTCTACACGCTCTCCATATAAATAGTATTTCCACAACTTCAGAGCAAAGATGACCGCTGCCAACTCCAAATCATGGGTAGGGTAGTTCTTCTCATGAGGACATAATTGCCTGGAAGCATAGGCAATCACCCTCCCATTCTGCTGCAACACACAACCCAGTCCCTTCCCCGATGCATCACTATAGATAGTGAATCCTCCAGAACCTGATGGCAATATCAACACTGGAGCTGTCGTCAACCTCCTCTTCAGCTCATCAAAGGCAACCTGGCACTCCTCTGACCAAACAAACTCCACGTCCTTCCGGGTCAGCCTGGACAACGGCTCTGCAATCCGGGAAAAATCCTGAACAAATCTCCTGTACTAACCTGCCAGTCCCAGGAAACTCCTGACCTCGACTACTGAACTCGGAGCACTCCATGCCTCAACTGCCATGATCTTTCTCGGATCCACCGAGATACCCTCTCTAGTCACCACATGACCAAGGAATTCTACCTTGTCAAGGAAGAACTCACACTTCGAAAGCTTTCCATAAAGCTTCTCCTTCCTGAGAGTCTCCAACACTATCGTCAGATGCTCCTCGTGCTCCTCTGGGGTCTTCGAATACACCAAGACATCATCTATAAACACTACCACAAACCTGTCCAGATGCTGATGGAACACCTTATTCATCAGATTCATGAACACTGCCGGGGCATTAGTCAACCCAAACGGCATCACCAAGAACTCATACTGTCCATATCTGGTCCAAAAAGCTGTCTTCGGAATATCCTCCTTCCTGACCTTCATCTGGTGGTAGCCTATCCTCAGATCAATCCTGGAAAACACCCTCGCTTCGCTCAACTGGTCAAAAAGATCATCAATACGCTGCAGCGGATACTTGTTCTTGATTGTGAGGTTGTTCAGAGTCCTGTAGTTGATACATATCCGTATCGACCCATCCTTCTTCGGCACAAAAAGTACCGGAGCACCCCACGGGGAAGAACTAGATCTGATAAATCCCTTGTCCTGAAGCTCATCCACCTGCTTCTTTAACTCTACCAGCTCACTATTGCTGACTCTATAGACGTACTGGGATATCGGCTCCGCGCCTGGCACCAAGTCTATAGAGAACTCTACGTCTCTGTCCGGAGGTAACCCTGGCAACTCCTCCGGAAAGACATCCATAAACTCCTCTATCAATGGATGTAGCAACCTCGACTCTACCACCAGGGCTCCGCAGAAGACTCCTTCGGTCTGCTCCGCTGCTCCTCTGGCAAACTGAAACTCTGGCTTACCTGGCGGACTAAACAAAACTCTGCCTCCACGATAATCTATACTAGCATAATGCGTACTCAATCAATCCATCCCGAGTACAATATCGTAGCTCGAAAGTGGCATTAAGAGTAGGCACACACTCAACTCCCGGCCTCCTAAGGTAACTCTCCGGTCCCTGCAGACACCACGGACTAGGATGATACCACCCCCGGTCGTGATCTTGCAGAGTCTAGCTAAAGGTTCAGCAACAAGATGGTGTCTAACAGCAAAAGATACAGACACAAAGCTATGGGAAGCACCAAAATCAAATAAAGCAAGTGCTGGAATAGAATCAAGAAGAACAGAACATGAGATAACATCACCAACTAGCTCGGCCTCGTCTACTGTCAGGGCAAAAGCTCGCCCCTGTTGTCCTCCTCGGTGCTGCTGTTGGTGCTGGGCGAACCTCTGCTGCTGAGTCTGTAAAGGCTAACCTCTCTGCTGCGCTGCAGGTGCTCTGGCTGGTGCCCTCTGAGCGGCTCCTCCGCCCTGAGCTGTACGGGCAAGCGCTGAAGGACAATCCTTCAGCTGGTGATCTGCGGTGCCACACAATAAATATCTGCCCAGCCTCTTTCTGCATATGTCCCATCCGTGCCCTGGCTTCCTACAGAAAGGGCAAACGATGGGCTGCCTCTGGCCCTGCTGCTGACCCTGCCTCTGCTGCTGGGGCGCCTGCCGGAAGGGCGCACGACCCTGACCCTGGTGCTGCTGGGTCTGCTGGAATGGCCTCTTGGCTGGGCCTGCACTACTACCTGCTCCTGAAGCATCTATGCTCCTCTTCATCTTCAGCTCTAGGTCATCCTCAGCTCTCTGAGCGTAGCTGACAATCTGCTCGAAGGTCTCCTCGCGGTCGCTCCTAGTCAAGGACTTGACCGCCATGACCAAGCCCTTGCGGAACTTCCGCGCCTTCGCTGCCTCAGACAACCCCTCAATAAATCTGCCCAGACGGCAGAACTCCGCTGCATACTCGTCCACTGACATACTCCCCTGGACGAGCGCCTCGAACTGACTCTCTAAGGCACGGGAGCCACATCCGGGAAGAACTTCTCCTTGAAAAGCTTCTTGAAAGCCTCCCAAGTCAGTCCCCGAACTGCTATTCGCGTATCCGTGTGGTACCAACTAAGGGCAAGGTCGAACATCTGGCTGCCCGCTGCCTCTATCTGCATGCTGGCTGGGATCATCGTCAGCCTGAAGATGCCCTCTATATGCTCGATCCAGTCGTCGGCGTACATGATCCTCTCTGTGCCGCGGAACTCCTTAGGCCGCATCCTCTGAAAATCGATAATAGTACCCGGCCTAGGATACTGAGCCAGCTCTGGCTGTGGCTGGATCTGATCTACTCTGTCGACCGCTGTCATAGCCACCTGATGAGCATTCTTAATTCCCATCCTCATAACATCTGCCTGGCGGTGCTGCACATCCATCATCTCTCAAAAGAATGCGAACAACTGCGTAGCATCCACTGGCGCAGGCGGTGGTGGAGGAGGTACCACCGGAACAACTGGGGTGACTCTCGGATCAATGGGAGTAAGGGGATCTCTGAGAGAAACTGACGCTCCCTCAATCGCAGGAGTGGCGAGTGGAGCAGTAGCGGCTGCCGGAAGTCGAGTAGGTCGAGAGGTGGCAGACCTCTCGGTGGCAGCTGCTGGGACGGTGCGCTGAGATCTGGTCTTCGGAGGCATCCTGAACACAGATCAAAAGAAATTAATACAGTGCAAGAAACGATAACATCAATGAAGGACAGTAATATTGCAAAAGAAACAATTTTAGAAAAAATTAAGATGGCAAAAGAAATCAGGGAGGGTCCTAGTTGTGATTGAGCACACTCTCTCTCAGCCTATATCCTATATCCTATTACAGGTAAACCTAAAAACTAGACCCACATGGGCCGCCACCACAAACATGTCATGACCCGCACCCAAAAATCGGGTATGAGCCGTGGGTACGTCCAGCCTATGCCGCAGAATCGGCGGTAGAACGCTGTAAAGGTCCGTTCTAGATCAACCAACTATCTAGATAACTCACAAAAAAAATCGGCTATGACCTCTCCAAAAAGGAGAACAATCACGCAATATATATCAATAATCCTCTCCAAAAGGAGGGCAACCACGCAATATATATATATGAACTCTTAATCACAAAATCTAGGGGCAGAATATAAGCACGATATGATATAAACAAGAAACAGAACCAAAGAGAGCAAGACAATATCCAAAAATATACAGTCCAAGTCTAAAATAGCTACAATATCTCACAGCATCAAAAGAATAAGTACAATCATCCAAAATATACCACTGGGAACAACCCAGGAAACCCACTAGCTAACTAGGGCGCTATAGGCGTCTCCTCGGTGCACTCCTCCTCGGTGCACTCCTCCTCGGTCACAGGGTCACAACAGTCGTCAATACCCGGCCCGTAGAACGTCGGGCAATAGTCCTCAGGATCCTCTGGAAAAAATATGCCCAGTCAGGACTGGAGCGAAGTACATAACTCTGAAAGCAACTCCAAATACATGGTAAGGTGTATATGACGAGCAATAGAAAAGTATATAAGATGCACAGGAAATAAATATATGCTAGAGCACAATAAGTAGCTGCAATATAAACTGGAGAACAATACAAGTAGTGGAAAAGTAACTGCAGGTGAAAAACATGAATACTAGCTAAGTGCCTTGAGCACAAGTTCGTTATGTGATCGGCTTAGGTTGCACATGAAAAATACTAGGATAACTCCGTTATGCGTGAGTTGCATAACCGACATACACATGAATACTGTTTGGCTTTGATCACATAACCAACTCCTACTCCCCTCCCCCACTAATACCATTGGATCCAACCACAACACGCTATGTACATGATAAGTAGCTCGCGCACATGAAGGCGAGAGCATAAGAAGCACATGATAGCACATGAGAATCAATACCCGAAGCACATGATGAAATACACGTGATAGAGTACCCGCTGAACACGGTAAGGGGGATAGCATCTCATGACGGGATCCACTAGTACCAGCTCGTGTAACAATGTATCAGAATCAAGTATTACAGTTCTAGAACAAGTGATATAAACGCTATCATGAAATAGAAACTATCAGAGGTAGGTACTCGCCTGATGTCCTGAGCAACTGATGAGGATCGAGATCCGGACCGGTGTCGCAAGGACCTAATATAAAAAGCAGAATTAAACAGGGTTTTAAGCATTTAAACTGATATAAAATAATTAAAAACAGGCTTCTAGGGCTATTCTAGGTCGAACGGGTCAAACCGGTGAAATTCGGATCAAAAAGTCAACTCGGGGTCCAAAAAGTCAACTCTAGGTCAAAACTAGGTCAAACGTTGACTTTTACAGTCAACGGGGACAATTATGGTCAAAGGTAGGTCAAAGTAGGGTGCCCCTGAAATTCTAGGTCAAACCGAGCTCATTAAGCTACTAAACTCACAAACTCGCCTAATCGAGATACCGGGATACCCTCGGTATCCGATACCTCGCCCTAGGCCACACACCCCGCCTAAACCCGCTAAAACCTATGCTAGCACGCGTAAATATATATACATAAACATATAAAAATTATTCCAAAATATTTCCTAGGCTAATGCTCAAATATCCCGCTCGAAACTCAATACCTTGGATATCTCAAGGTATTGAGATACCTCGGTATCTCAAGGTATTGAGATACCGCTCTCAAACCCCTCTAACTAGCTATCTAACTAATAATTATATACCTAGTTATTAATCTAGGCTAGGAAATATATATATCTACCATATTTATATATATCTAAGTATCTATATACATATATATATAGATATCCACACACATATACATATACCCCTATACCTTACCTATACATAAATATATATTACTAACTATAATATATATCTAACTCTAGGTATATATATATATATATATATATATATATATATATATATATATATATATAGATATATATATATATATATATACCATATATCTACCTATCTATCTATCCATCCATAGATAGATCTATCTATCTATGTATCTACTTATCTATCTATAATACTATCTATCAATCTATTTATCTATATATCTATCTAACTATCTATTCTATCTAATACTCGATCTATCTAAATATCTAACTATCTATTAATTACCTATCTATCTAGCCAATTACCTTGCTTCCCGCTGCATATACTAGCTGCTGATGCTGCCTGGCTTCACATTGCTGCTGCTGTTGCTCCTTGTACTGCTGCTGCTGCTCCTTATCCTGCTGATGCTGCTGCTCTACCTGCTGCTGCTGCAGTGCAACAGCTGCTGCTGTTGCAGTCCATCTGCCCCCCCTCCTACTCACAAACACACACACACACTCCTATATATATATATATATATATATATATATATATATATATATATCACTATATATATATACATACATACATTTATCTATATATATATACTACTAGATAGATACATATACACACACTTATATCTACACTCTAACACTCACACTAACACACTCACAAACACACTAATACACACACACTTAAACACACATCAACACACACACACACACACATATAAATATACATAGCTATATGTATATATATAAATAAACACCTATATATATATATATATATATACACACACTCTCAAATATATATATATATGCACATACACATATATATATATATATACATATACACACACAAGCACACTTACACATATACATATATATATATATATATATATATATATATATATATATATATATATATATACATAGACATATACATACACAAGTACATAGATATAAATACACACATATATATATAAATATATATACATAAACACACTTACATATAAATATATACATATATATATATAGACACACATAAATACATATAGAGAGACACAACACCACTCAACCACAACACACAACAACACGCCCTACTCACGCCCAACGACCCCGACACTCACCAACACCCTAAAATATATAAAATATAACTCAAAAACTCTAGCACACACTCCCCGATACTAACCCAATGCGCGCACAAGCCCGAAATGAGGAAACCACGCCGAAATGGCCGTTCGGTCATTTCGACGAACACGTGGTGCGCGGCTCGAAAAATCTCCTGAAACGCACACCAAACGAACTCGAAATCAGCCCAAAATTTATCCACGTGTTCTAAATGATGTCTAGATCCTAGAAAAAGTGCTCCCGCATCGATTCTAGGCCCGTGGCGGAAACGCGCACGCACTTAGAATCGGCGACGACAAAAAACCCTAATTTTGTCCGAAATGCCCGTTTCTCCGTGATACGACTTCCCATGTCCGAACGGAGACACGCACTCACCCTCAAGACACCCGACAATGTCTACCTAGGTCCGTCTAACCTAGGGCATCACCCAAAATTGGGCCAAATTTGGATTCCATCCGAAATCGACATAAAACCTAATGTCAAAGTCTCTAAACTCAACCAAACTAGTTTCAACTTCCTACCACGGGTAGGCTTAGGGTCTAGGAAGGTTCTACAATACTAATTACACTACATAAAAGTAATTAGCAAGGGAAAAATTAGGGTTTACTTCTTGGGAGTTGAAATCCCAAGGCCAAAGTCTCTGATCTACTTGGAATCAACTCCTTCAAGCTCCAAGCCACCAAATCTAGCTTCCACACTAAATCTAGGCTCCTCACACCTAGGTTAGGGAAAATGCAAGGTTAGGGCTAGCATAAAAAAGAAGGAATGGAAGAAAGAAAGAAGAAAAATGGAAGAAGAACTTACTTTGAAGAAGAAGGAAGAAGAAAAAAGAAGTGGAGAAGAAGAAGAAGAAGTGAAGAAGAAGTAGAAAATGAAGAGAGGGGGAAGAGGGGCTGCTGCTTGCTGGTTCTCACGGGTGGGGGGGGGGGGTAGGTAGGGGCCGACCACCTAATTAAAGGGATTACATAAGTCACCAAATGACCAAAATGCCCTCCTAACTTGGATTTTGGGTTTCGGGGTTCCAAATGCACTCAAACTAACCCCAAATTTCTCCAACTAACCCACTAAAAATATAATAAATATTTCTAAGCCCCAAAATAATTCTCACAAGGGTGTTGGTCGGGTCGGACATGGGTCCACTAGGGTCTGACATTGGTCCAGGCTAACCAAAACCCTAAAACAGTCATTAAAAAAAAATACAATCACTATTTAAATATAAATATAATTAATTAAATATAATACATAATTTATCAAATAAAAATAAAAAATAACCCTATTTTCTAGAATCGGGTAGTGACAGAAGGACAGGGAAGGGGAGGCTCGATGATGGTTGGCCGGTGCTGATAGGGAAGAGGAGGAGGAGCTCAGGGTGTGGCGAGGCTGGTGGTGTGGTGGTCATGATGGGGGACTGGCCGGGGAGTCGGGTGCAGCGGCTCAGGATCAGGCCGACGGAGCAGTCGTGAGGTGAGGGGGCTCTTCGAGGAAGAAGGTAGGGACGAGTTGTGCTCTGGCGTTGTGTCGAGTAGAATAGACAGGGAAGAGGATGACGGAAGAGGAGGACGGAGGCGAGGTATTAATGGTGGTGATCCGGAGAGTCGAGTCCGGCCGAGTACCGTGGCTCGGGGTCGTTCGTACAGTCGGTTTCAGGTGACGGAGAACGGTGGAAGGAGGAAGTCGAGGGACGTCTCGGTCGGTGCTGGAGAATGACGAGGCCTGGGAACGGGGCTGCTCTGGTTAGTCGTCTCAGGCTGAGGGGAAGTCCGGCGAGGTCGGGGTCAGCTCCAGCCGGCGGGTGTAAGAGGAAGGAGAAGAACAGGGAAATGAGATGGTCGGCTATGAATAGGGTTAGTTTTGGGTTTTGGTAAAAAAATAGAAAAAGAAAAGGAAAAGGAATAAAATTATATATTTATACATGTGAACTAGGGTTTTGTTGACCTAGGAATGTGGGCTTTGGTCAACATATCCTTGGAGTGGGCCTTGGCCTCACATGGAGATATTTGGAGGGCTTTATTTTACATTGTTTAAATGCAAGACTAGAATTAAATGGGGGCGATATTGTGCGTTGCACATTCCAAAAATTATGGAAAAATTTACATGAACGAAAAATAGGTTTCTTTATGTATTGTCCAATGTTGTGGACACCTTAATACATTTTTGCATAAAAATGCCCAACAATTAGAAAATTGCACAAAGATAGAAATTGGGTTAAATTTATTAAAATTAATATGCAGGATGTTCTTGAATTAATTAGAAGTACATGGGGATAAAATTAGGTGGGACACAAGTGTCATGGATATTGAGCGCTCAGAGTAGAATATTATCATTAATTGGGTTGCACAAAATGGGTCAAGATTGTGTCTCCAATTTTGATTGGAATTCACAACGATACAAAGTTAGAATTTATTTAGAATAAAATATAAACGTCTCCGACGAATATTATGCGACTAAAATGTAGCCCAAGAGAGCATAATTATAAGTTACACCGAGGTCAGAATAGAAGACGGTCATGTCTAGGGCAAGAGTGTAAAATTTATAGAAAGGTAATGACTAGTGTAGTACTCCAATTATCGAAGCAACGGTAAGGTGTGCTAAGTGATATAAATATTGTAAGATAAAATAAAATGTTCTAATTCGTATTGGGTTCAAACCAGCCCTAGTTTCTCTTTCTAAGCCAAGTAGGCCTAATTTTGAGTGAGGGGATTTACAATCTACCCAACTTAAAATAATTTCGTTCTCGAAATGAAAATAAGGCATAGTTTCTCTCTATCTAATCTCACTTGATCATAATCTAAAAGAATTTACCTCAAGTTTTAATAAATGCGATTTCTACCCAACTTAGAATTTACCCATCTATCATCTAAGGCCATATATCCAAGAAAGCAATTCCTCAAATTATTTAATCATGTTATTTAATCCTGAAAGTTTTAACACCAAACATATTATCTATGATATGCCCTTAATCAATTATAAAAGAGAGTCACCAAGTCATATGATTAGCCTATGGGGTATATATAGTACTTATTAGTGTATCAACTTATACCCGGCATGAGCGTTCATCTTTCCGGAATGAGGGAAGACGAAAAGCAATAATAAAGAGTTCAAGGGGGAGGTCATAGGATAAAAGTATGGAAATCAAGACGTTTAAAGAATTCAAATAGGAATTTTCAAGGCAATTGTGGATTTAAATACTATTTAGTAATTTCTTATTCGCATGCTCACATCGGTACAGTTATGTACTTGATATGATGTGCTCTGACATATCTAAAGGGCAAGAATATTTGTCTACTAGTCAACTATATATCTCAATCCACGTAAAGTAGTATTACAAAGGGCGAACTAAATGTACTAAGGTTAGCTAGACCTTAATACATTGATTTTGATTAGACAATTTATTAGTAGGCATCCCCAATAATACATATATCATGATCAAGATCGATAAAAGAATAAGCTTGTAAAACTAGGCTATAGTAGCAGTATAAGTCGAGGTAGTCCAGAAAATATAAGTACGCTAGATTGTGATGAGAAAAGTTACAAAATAATTCAAGTTCACAAAAAGGATAAGACTCTATAGTCTCTACAGTTGTCATACTAGCTCCTTGTCTAAGTTGCTAGTCGACCAAATAGGGGTATGGGTCTCTAAGTTCTACTGTCTTAATAAACACTATCTTCTTATGCAAGTCTAAAGTTGTGTCATTCAGTTATACTTCATCAATGGGTTAAGAGGACTATGTGATACTATGTTGTGAGGCATACTACCCAACTTAAAAAGAATTAACTAATATTGTATTGTCTTAAGGATAAAGTAGAAACTCCTGTTAAGGTCTACGAGAAAGGGTCTTGGTACTTATTAGGGTATCCTCTTACATTATATTATATAGGTCATGGTCATCTTAAGTCTTAATCATAGTGCCCATAGAATAAATGGTTAATATTAAGAATGGAAGGGTTATGTGGCATGAGTTGAAAGAAAAGAAGAACATAATTAGTCGTCGCACAAATAGCGAGCGCTAGGTTTTCAGAGGAACAAGATTTTATTTTAAATTAAAAGGCTCTAGATAATATCATGATTGTCTAAGGGGAAGGTAGTTTTCTAACCTCTGTGTTCAGGGTATGATCTATAAAAATATTATTTTATTCCTCTTGGCTTCCTAGGGTACTGTCTGCTAATAATAAGACAATGAATCTAATTGTATAGTTCTATAATACTATCTCACTATGAAAGTTAGGTTTATTCCTAATATTCAACCTTGGATTTCTAGTGGTCCCTCAATACTAGGGTCAAACAATATGGTTAAATTTCTAACTAACTCTAGTAGTGTCTATACTACTCTCAAGTCTTCATAAATACATCAAGGGGTAATGGTAAACCAATCTATAGATAAGGAATGCTAAGGTTCACTAGATATTCTAAACTTAGTGATGTATCAATACTCTAGTTGTATTCTTGGTAGGATTATTACCCTAATTATTATTCTAACAACAAGGGTTCCTATGTTCTAGGCGAAGGCTATACTCAAGGAACTATTAGGAAGTACATGAATCAAGCATGATACAATTATTTAGATAGAAAAGATAGGAAGGAAGATGAGTCATAGTGAATTATGGATGAGATCCTATACTCTAGTCCTAATTGCAGGCTTGCTCAAAACAGTAACGTAACCGAGACAATATGCTCTCGACTTGCATGGGCCACCACAAAAATATGTCACGCTCCAGTCCCAAAATACGTAAGACTAGGAACACATAAGCATGCCAGCCGTATATATATAGCAACTCCAATATATGGATACCATAATACACACATACGCTGTAATATGAATAAAACTCACATGTGGTATCTAAATTATCACAAGTCACAGAAGTACTAATCTCATCCACACAACAAGTCAAAAAAAGGAAATAACTAAACTAGAATAAAGAGTCTGAATAATCCATAAATGATAGTCGGGTGGAGACAAATCTACTACCAATGACTATATCAAAACTAAATGTGAGAGAAGAGTAACTCTCCAATATAAAATGAGGTGATGATAGAAGTGTCATCGCTAGAGATAATCAATGATGCTCAGTGGGTAAGGTCTCCTCGACAGAAAGTAATGCGTCAGGTCCGGGACCGTACTCCCATGGATACTCATGGTAGTCTATACCTGGCAAGGGACAAGGTCCTCAGAGGGACATAACAAGATACATAGAAGCAAGCTAATTGAATACATTAAACATGCATAATATTTGAAAATATATAAGTAAGCTGTACAAGATAATCTATATAAATGCAAATAAGGGCAACTTTTTGACGTAAAGGCAGGGGTAGGCTACTCGATCTAAATCTCACAACTCACAAATACGTCAGTGGACATCAGAAATCGATATACCGTAGGGGTAGTGACCAGCACGACTCCAGAAATTGACATACCGCAGGGGTAGCGACCAGCGCAATACACTCCCTTAGTGCGAGCTAGATACTATGGTATACCAGAGTGGTTAAAGCCTATATGTCTAATGATTGTTCTCTCATGATACTAGGTGTCAAGTATGTGTCAACATATCTAATATATAGTAATGACTGAACAAAACTACACATGGAATGAATATACATAAATATAAATATAAATAGCATACAAAGTACTGTAAACAATTTGGCAAGGTATACTTGCCTGGCAAGAAAGCTATGTAGTCCCAATATCCTGCTCCGGAAGTCGCGTAGAATAATCCAATATCCTCGGGTCAGGGTGCACAGGCACGAGAATTGGGGTGACTGCTACAGGTTGTCTTCGACGAGGGTGACTGGTCCATGATGATGACGATGATAGGGTGATGACGATGAGATGATTAGGTTATAATAATGATGATAGTTATATCTAAGGTGGTGATTAGGTCAATGATAATGGTTATGTTGATGATGGAGATTATAATGGTGGTGATGATGATAATGGATGATGGTGTAGATGGTGATTGGGATGATGGTAATGGTATGGGGGATGACTGGGATGATGGTGATGATGTAGATGGTGACTGGGATAATGGTGATGATATGGATGATCATGATGAGGTGATGATGGGGTGATAATGATGACGCGGATGATGATGTGGATGATGGTGATGATGGTGATGACGAGGATGATGATTGGGATGATGGTGATAACGAGGATGATGATGTGGATGATGATGGGGATGATGTTGATAATGGTAATGGTGTTAATGGTGATGGTATTGATAATGGCAATGGTGGTAGTGATGATAATGTAGGTGATGATAATGAGATGATGATGGTGATTATGATGATTATAATGATGAGGTCGTTACTATTCTGGCCAGGGGGAGTCTGACAAGGAGGAGGAGGACAGGGAGCAGGGAGGAGGAGCTCATGGTCTGGGGCAGCGAAGCACAACGGCTCCGGCGAGAAGGAAAATGACAGGGAAGGGGAGGCTCGGTGATGGTTGGCCAGTGCTGACAGGTAGGAGGAGGAGGAGCTCAGGGTGTGGCAAGGCTGGTGGTGTGGTGGTCATGATGGGGTACTGGCCGGGGAGTCGGGTTCATCAGGGTACAGCAGCTCGGGATCAGGCCCGACGGGGCAGTCGTTAGGTGAGGGGCTCGTCGAGGAAGAAGGTGGGGACGGGTTGTGCTCTGGGATCGTGTCGAGGAGGATGGACAGGGAAGAGGATGACGAAAGAGAAGGACGAAGGCGAGGTATTAATGGTGGTGGTCCGGAGAGTCAAGGCCGGCGGAGCACAGCGACTCGGGGTCATTCGTGTAGTCGGTTTCAGGTGATAGAGAACGGTGGAAGGAGGAAGTCGAGGGAGGTCTCAGCCGGTGGTGGAGAATGACGAGGCCGGGGAATGGGGCTGCTCGGGTTGGTCGGCTCAGGCCGAGGGAAAGTCCGACGAGGTCGGGGTCAGCTCCGGCCGGTGGGTGTAGGAGGAAGGAGAAGAACAGGGAAATGAGATGGTCGGCTATGAATAGGGTTAGTTTTGGATTTTGGTGAAAAATAGAAAAAGGAAAAGGAATAAAATTGTATATTTATACATGTGAACCAGGGTTTTGTTGACCTAGGAATGTGGGCTTTGGTCATCACCTCCTTGGAGTGGACCATGGCCTCACATGGGAATGTTTGGAGGGCTATATTTTATATTATTTAAATACAAGACTAGGGAGCGATGTTGTGCGTTGTACATTCCAAAAATTATAGAAAAATTCACATAAACAAAAAATAGGTTTCTTTATGTATTGTCCAATGGTGTGGACACCTTAATACATTTTTGCATAAAAATGCCTAATAATTAAAAAATTGTACAAAGATAGAAATTGGGTTAAATTTATTAAAATTAATACGCAAGGTGTTCTTGAATTAATTAGAAGTACATGGGGATAAAATTAGGTGGGACACAAGTGTCATGGACGTAGAGGGCTCAGAGTAGAATATTATCATTAATTGGATTGCACAAAATGGGTCAAGATTGTGTCTTCAATTTTGATTGGAACGTACAACGATACAAAATTAGAATTTATTTAGAATTAAATATAAACATCTGCGATGAATATTGTGCGACTAAAATGTAGCACAAGAGAGCATAATTATAAGTTACACCGAGGTCAGAATAGAAGGCGGTCATGTCTAGGGCAAGAGTGTAAAATTTATAGAAAGGTAATGGCTAGTGTAGTGCTCCAATTATCGAAGCAACGGTAAGGTGTGCTAAGTGATATAAATATTGCAAAATAAAATAAAATGTTCTAATTTTTATTGGGTTCAAACTATCCCTAGTTTCTCTTTCTAAGCCAAGTAGGCCTAATTTTGGGTGAGAGAATTTACAAAGACTTACCAACTTACCATTTGTCCTTTCTTGTCCAAGGCAAACATTGTTAATTCAAGCACGAGCAACATATATGATGAATTAAGAGGCAATAACAGGTGCAATACGAGAATATATAACATTTAGGGTGATAGCATATGCAAACACTGTGTCATGATCGTTCAGGTGTTCAGTTGTTCTTTTAATGTGATACAATGACTCGCACGCGGATAGCCGCTAAGCGAGGATGACTTATCTATATAACATGTGTCGCTGGCATAGCCATAAAGGACCCAGTCCAAGACGAGAATGGAATGCAACAAAAGCACAATAGGCGATACAAACCATCTCGCCCGTATACGATGGACCACACACGAAGTTCCATCAGGATCGAATCGGCCCCAGTGCCCCGGTGACCGTCCGTGGAACTATACCTCATTTTTGAGTTATCAGCGACATGCAGTGTCACGCCCCGATCTTCCGCAGGCTATTTCAGCCGTCCCCGCTAGGCGGGAATCACCCTCGCCAGCGCTCCCGCGGAACGAACGCTTTGACCCATCCGGGCGTGATGCCATTATCATTCAGTTCTCACGTTATTGGATTCACGTTCAGTATTCATTACCTTGATGCGTGCCCCTGGTTCGGGGATTGCCTTGGAGACCCATCGGTCCCGGATACTTGCAGGTTCATTCAGGCACGGAATGACTACGTAGTAGTCTCCCGAGGTTTGGATAAAAACATGGCAATATTCAAGCAGACAAGCATGCGTTTCTAAGGAACATAAGTAAATATGTTTGCTCGGACCCGAAGGTAAGCCGAGAGATGAAGCCGTTAGGGACTTAGCATGCGAGGGTCTGAATATAAGCAGTATTTCAATTTCCACGTTCTAGCATAAGCAATACAAGTTGGGATTATTCCCTTAGCTAGGTGCGTTGGATTTATTAGCTTGCAGGGGTGAATCACCTAGCGACTAGCATGAATATTCCAAATTTTATGTGTGCTGGCTAAGCAAAGACAAGTTCACCGTAGCCACCCTCCTTAGCGATGATTCGCCTCGGTAGAGCGATATGTCAAGCGAGCCGCTGAAAGCCTAAGCCGGATTCCTGTTAGGACAAGTCTGGATATCCTTTACTTCTCGTTTGAGGCAAAGCGGGTCGGGACAGTTGCACTTTTGCCGTTTGAGACGGCAGTCCGCTAGAACGGAACGGGGTGTTACATGCAGTTATTGGTCTTCCAATTTTACGAGATACACGAGAATACGAGTACACGAGATACTTGAATTGTGATTCTTGTTTAGTGAATAACTTGTCTTGATGCATTTCCCCTCGGGCGGAGATTGCCTTGGTGACCTAACGATCCCGGATACTTGCAGGTTCATACTTGCACGGAACGACTATTGGATAGTCTTTCGAGGAGAACTAGATCAATGCATGACATGCATAGTATTACACAATTGAGGCATAGTTTATGCAACAAGCATCGAACGAGGCAATACACAAGTAGGCAAGTATGTATTCGTATAAACTTAATCATTCACATTAGCTCGGGTCCGAAGGTAAGCCGAGGAGTAAAACCGTAAAGGGACTTACCGCGCGACAAGATCTAGGGTAACATGCGAGGGTCTGAGTATAAGTAATATTTTAATTCCATATTCTAACACAAGCAATACAAGTTGGGATTATTCCCTTAGCTAGGTGCGTTGTATTCTTATTAGCATGCAGGGGGTGATTCACCTGGCGATTAGCATGTATCGTTCCATATTTTAATTGTACTAGCTAAGCAAAGAAAAGTTTACCGTAGCCACCCACCTTAGCGATGATTCGCCTCGGTTGAGCGATACGTCGAGTGAGCCTCTGAAAGCCTAAGCCAAAAACCTGTAGGGACAAGTCTGGATATCCTTTGCCTCAAACGAGTATTCTCGCCTGAGCAAAGTGGGTCGGGATATTGCACTTTTGCTGTTTGAATCAATAATCCACTTGAGCGGAACGGGATATTACATCATATCCAACTCAGAAAAAGTCTCGTCCTCGAGACTTACTGAGGGCACGTCGTACTATCGAATTATGGAATCCATCCCAAGTGTAGCAATTGGTACCACTAAATCTAATTGAACATAATCTCCTACTTGGTCTTATGTTGTGTCGGGTGTATGTTGAGTCTGTCTCATTTGCGCCTTAGCGCGGGACATATTGCTTAACACCGAGTACGTTTCAATCAATCTTGATTAACGATCTAAGGCTGAGTCAAACTTACACAAGTTATTATACTTGTTCATTTGGATATTCACTTGCACTAGCATCGAGATCGGCATATTGCGAGTCGGGATCGTGCGCATATTCGAAGTGCACCTCTAACATGAGCATGCCAACCAACTTAGCGATAGCGAAGTCTTAGCACTCGAGTTTTACATTTTCTTGAGTCTTAGATCGTGCACACGTTCAAGGCGTCCCTCAAATATATGCATTCAACCAAACTTAGAGATAGTAAAATCGGACAAGCTACTTGCAAAAATCTCAAGGGTTTTGCATAGGTCGACATAAAGGCCTTAGCATCATGATTTCATACAAGCAATCACATCATTCTAATACACTTTTTGAATGTATTAGACTCATTGTTGGAATATTCTATTGGGGACATTGAGAGAGAGCGTGCACATAACCCACGAACGAGCTTTCAAAACTGAGATAATCGAAACAAAGTCCAAAGGCGAATAGCCATGCTCTGATACTAATAAGTTATGCCCCAATCTTTCGTAGGATAATCGACCGTCCCTGTTAGGCGAGAATTACTGCGCCAGCGCTCCCGCGGGACGATCGCTTTAACCTATCTGGGCGTGATGCCGCACGAAATTGAGCTACGCCCGTGCAAGGCCATGGTTCATTGTCTGGCTGTAAGAGTTCTAAGCCACAGAGTTGCACAGATTGTCCAAGTGCATCAAAGTTATGAATGCATAGGCGATCGGTAACAAGTTTACTTAGTTGACAATAGCGAAATCATTGAATAACACAAGCTGAAGTAAAATAAGCTCTTTATTAATATAAACAAGTGTTATAGGCGGCGCTTGGCCAAGATTATAATTCGCTCAGATCTCTCTCTCTGAAATAGTAAAAGCGTACCAAGTGGCTACATTTGTGGAAGGATACTGATGATTATTCAGGCGATGTTCCAACATTATATCTTGTATATGTGCTTCAGTTACGGACGCAACGCTCCAAGGCTCTAGAGTGAACTTTATGCCTTAGCACTCACGAAGGAGACATCCGTACCGAACGAGGTTCTCCCGCACCCTGCAAACAACGTGGTGGATTATCAGTACACGAATGCACTGGTAGGGAGGCTACTCGCCCGTTCGATAAATCCAAACACGTAATATAGGTTCCGTGCACCAATTATTTTATTATCTTTCTAGTTGCCTTAGGATCAGTTTTATGGCAAGGTTAAATAGCCTAACTCGTGTGGCAGTGCGCCGTGCGATATAAGAGGAAACACGGCGAGACTTACCAACTTACCATTTGTCCTTTCCTGTCCAAGGCAAACATTGTTAATTCAAACACGAGCAACATATATGATGAATTAAGAGGCAATAATATATGCAATATGAGCATATATAACATTCAGGGCGATAGCATATGCAAACACTGTGTCATGATCGTTCAGGTATTCAGTTATTCTTTTGTTGTGATACAATGACTCGCATGTGGATAGCCGCTAAGCGAGGATGACTTATCTATATGACATGTATCACTGGCATAGCCATAAAGGACCCAGTCCAAGACGAGAATATAATGCAATAAAAACACAAAAGGCGCTACAAACCATCTCGCCCGCACATGATGGACCACACACGAAGTTTCATCCGGATCGGATCGACCCCAGTGCCCCGGTGACCGTCCGTGGAACTATATCTCATTTCCAAGTTGTTCGCGACATACAGTTATTGGTCTTCCAATTTTACGAGATACACGAGAATACGAGTATACGAGATGCTTGAATCTTGATTCTTGTTTAGTGAATAACTTGCCTTTATGCATTTCTACTGGGACGGGGATTGCCTTGGTGACCTAACGGTCCCAGATACTTGCACAGAACGACTATCAGATAGTCTTTCGAGGAGAAGTATATGAATGTATGACATGCACAGTGTTACACAATTGAGGCATAGTTTATACGACAAGCATCGAACGAGGCAATACACAAGCAGGCAAGCATGCATTCATATAAACATAATCATTCACATTAGCTCGGGCCCGAAGGTAAGCCGAGGAGTGAAACCGTAAAGGGACTTACCGCGTGACAAGATCTAGGGTAGCATGCGAGGGTCTGAGTATAAGCAATATTTTATTTCCATGTTCTAACACAAGCAATACAAGTTAGGATTATTCCCTTAGCTAGGTACGTTGTATTCTTATTAGCATGCAGAGGGTGATTCACCTAGCGATTAGCATGTATCATTCCATATTTTAAGTGTACTGGCTAAACAAAGATAAGTTCACCGTAGCCACCCACCTTAGCGATAATTCGCCTCGGTTGAGCGATACGTCGAGCGTGCCTCTGAAAGCCTAAGCTGAAAATCTGTAGGGACAAGTCTGGATATTCTTTGCCTCAAACGGGTATTCTCGCCTGAGCAAAGCGGGTCGGGACATTGTATTTTTTTCGTTTGAATCGGCAGTCCGCTTGAGCAAAAAGGGGTATTACAGGTACTCCCCTCTAAATACTATTCAAATACTCTAAATCCTACGCATCCCAACATGGTATACACACACAGTCATGCACCAATGAATACTTCCTCTTCAAACAAATATTAACCTATCTAGCACATACTCGAATCATGGATACTAAAGGATGTATATGAATCCAATACTATGATACATTCACCAAAACCAAAACCAAAACCAAAACCATAAGAGCATATATAAAAGTATTACAATGAACTAGAGATTATATAGATCTAAATGATAAATATATACAAAGGACATAAAGAACACTAATACACATACATTCACCAATCTAACCATGCATATCATGAGATACCATGACACAATACCACGTATCCTATTTAGGACACATACACCCAAACTCAACCCAATAAGGACACAAAAATCCCTTTAGGGACACGTATCAAACACTTAGCGGTCAAAATTTGTAGTTCCACCAAATATACCCTAATAAATACCAATACAATATCCAAAAGCCTAGATATAAGGGATTTGAGTCCTCTAATACCTAGATCTACCATTAGAAGATTATTTTCACCTTTGGGAGGGTTCCTATTGGCTCCATTTGGGTTCCTACCATAAAAATTAGGAAAAAGAGGGATTTACCTATTAAGAGTTGGATCCTAATGAATCTTCATAAATTTGGAGAATAATGGAAGAAGAAGAAGTGATACTAATCCTCTTGAGAATGCTCCTACTTGGCTTCTTTCTTGAGTACCAAGCACTAGCTCTCCATGAAAGAAGTTTGGTGAAGCTCTAATAGAGGAAAGGAAAAAATTAGGGTTTGGTGTTCATGAGGAGGTGGAGAAGATAAAATAAAAAAGGAGGTAGAAAAAAATGAAATGAATGAGAGGAGAGAGAAAGAATATGGTATATATATAGCAGTGTGATTAGTAAAATTGTCATTCCACTCTCTAATAAAAATTTTAACCCTAACATGAATAGAATCTAATTAGTCATGGATGGCATCTAACTAATTTATATATAATATTCTATTCATGACAAAATATGTGCTAGTTAATTCTAATTAGCTAACACTAATACTAATACTAGTTATTTCTATACTAACCACTAACATAATATAATAAAAAATTTAATAACATGCAGAATTACCAAAATACCCCTAAGGTAAAAAAGTGGTGGTCACATATACTAATAGCTATCAGTCGAGCATCCAGATGGCACCATACGAAGTGCTCTACGGGATCAAATGTCAAACATCGATATGCTGGGATAAAGTCAGTGAGCGTCAAGTACTAGGACCAGAACTAGTAGAGCAGACCATCGATAAGGTCCGCATGATTCGAGAAAGACTTCACGACGTACAGAGTCAATAGAAGAGTTATGCAGATACCTATCGATGACCATTGGAATTCATATTCAAGGACCATGTGTTGTTAAAAGTAACACCAATGTAGGGTGTGATGCGGTTTGATAAAGTAACACTGATGCATAGTGTAATACCGTTTAGAGTCAAAGGCAAACTGAGTCCAAGGTTTGTTGGTCCCTTCGAGATCCTCGAGAGAGTGCCAGTTATAGCTTATCTGATTGTTCTACCCCCGACCTTGGATGAAGTGCACGATGTCTTCCATATTTTTCAACTTTGAAAGTATGTGCATGAACCAAGTCACGTGGTTAGCTTCGATTAGTTAGAGTTGCGTACGTACTTGTCTATTCGAAGGAACCTGTGCAAATTTTGGACTGTAAAGAGAATTTTTTGCGAAATTGGTCGATGTCCTCTGTTCGCATGCAGTGGCAGAACCATTCAGTTGAGGAGTCAACTTGGGAGATGGTGGCATAAATGAAGGAGAAGTACCCTTCGTTTTTTGTTCAGTTGGAGGTAGGACCTTTGTTTTTAATTTTTGGAACATAACTTTTTTTTAGTGGTATATTCTGTAGTGCCCTGTTCCGACCAGGAGATAAACTATGTAATGGGCTAGTGGCTAGTGAATCAGTCTAAACTTCAGATCGGATAGCCCTTTGGCATCATTTTGATTCAAACGAATAATATGAGAACCATTCTAACTCATGGATTGACTTTTGTTGGAATAAATCCAAGATGTAGTGAACTGTGTCTCGACGAGTGAGCTCTATATAAGAGTTCCTTCAACGGGATCGATTCACAGTATATTTTTCTTGAACATTTTTGCTGATTGGTTTTGATGAATGTGCTTTTACGTCTATGCCTGCATTCATTTATGAGAATTTTAAGAGCAAGGATAGAAGAAGAATTCTAACACGATATTGGTGCCATTACAGGAATGCGTATAACTGCCGTTTGATTGTTGCAAAGTGGGTCTCCTATTTTTGTCATATTCTCTAATCGAAAGATAGTTCGGACCCTTTATTTCTACTCGTTCACGTCAATAAATTCTTAATGTTCAAATCAACAATTCTTGGTTGAATGTAATACAAAGTAATTGATAGCCACAATACATGTTGTACTACTAAGAATAGAATATGGGATAACTGTAATTGTTTAGTGTATTTATCCATGAGACCTATAACACAAGTTTCGTACAAGAAGGAAGCAGTTGTGGTTTGAAACCACGAAACGGACAGAAAGAATGCAATATCCAAAACAGTAGTGGCATGGTGCCTCAAAACTATTTGGTGCCTACGGGTTGCCAAATCAAAAAATATGGCTTTAAAAAAATATGAACTGTTGCATGAGTAATTAGATATTACTGCTTACTTTTATTTTGTGTCATGCATATGTTTGATAGTTAAACTATTACGTATTTGCATGATTATAGAAAACTTGTACACAATGTTTGGCTTTTCTCGAAACGGTATCTGCGGCACCGAAAATGAATCAACCTAGGGTGAATTATGTGGAACGCATTTCAGAGTGAGGCATTACTGCACCTTGAATTTGGGCTTGAACCAGGATTGATAGGGCGCATCGTAATGCAATATAATAGTTCTTTATGGTGTCAATATCACCAATAACCGTATATAGATAGGATAAATGCTAACATATTTACTTATGCATGGGCATAAAGTATTAATTTTGTTTCTATGCACGGAAGGGAAAATCGGTTTGGTAAGTTATCACGTTCTGTGATATGGTTAAAATGTTTACTTCTTCCATATATGCTGTCGATATGAACTGCAATTCACTATAGTTCTAATAGGAAGATAACTTTGAATGCATGTTTCTCTTAATAATGTCACGCCCTATTCCTAAAATACATAGGACTAGGAATACATGAGCATGCCAGCCGTATGTATATGGCAACTCCAATATATGAAAACTATAACACATACGTACCATGTATTATGATTAACAATTCACAAGTGGTATATAATATCACAAGTCACAGGCAATACTAATCTTATCTACAAAACCAAATAGAAATAAATAACCAAACATGACAATGAACCAAGTATAAAATAGTCGAGAAAAACTAATAGTTGGGTGAAGACAAATCCACTACCAAACTAGGATATGAAAAAAAATATAATATGTATATTATCTAATGATCAGAGAGGCTCGAAGGAAAGACCTCCTCGAAAGAGAATAGAATAACAAGTTATGATTCGTGCTCCTGTGAATAGTCATGATCGTCTACACCTGAAAAGGGACTAGGTCCTCATAGGGATGTAACAAGATATATAGAAATATGCCAAAAGTATAGTAAATAAACATGCAAGAGAGACAAGAAAATAACCACAAGAAATGGTAAAACTATAAAAATACGATGTCTAAGAGGGCGGCATGCCATGAGAACAACGGTATCAATCGTGGCTATAGGTAAATCGGATAATAGGAACTGCAGTCCGGTGAGGTAATAACAGTCATATTACTGGTCTCTTTCACAACCGGTGAGGCACTAACAATCGAGGGGTCAAGTGAACAAATCTCTATCGCAGCTCGCTGAGGCGCTAACGAGTCAAAATTTAATCACAATAGCCAATGCCTAATAACAATATCCTCGCCTAGGGAACTAAGGAATCAAGTCAAATTGGTCAAGGCAAGGTCATGGGATAATGTCAAGTCAAGTATAATAAGGGGCCACAAGATCATGTCAAGTCGTACGCACATAATGGAGCATATATCAAATACGTATGACAAATAAAATATGACAAAAAGCATCAAGAAACTATATATGACAAGAAAATAATAAATAAAAAGGAAAGCATGCAAAATACTGTACAAAAGTTGGAAAGGTATCTTGTCTGCTCTGAAAAAGGATGAATTCATAATTCAAGATGCGTCTGATCTATCCGTCACATAAATTAAACAAGTTAGATCTACAAAATTGGTTGAATAGGTTTTCTAGTCTAATCTATTTTTATTATAAATAAAATAACCAAAAATACTAATTAAATTTACTTATATTCTAATCTTAAGACTAATTATAGATTTTTTATTTAAAGAAATTAATTTTACGAATTCAAAATCCATGGCAAGCAAATCGAGGCATTTTGTTAACCAAAAAGTCAACCAATACAAAACCAAGATTTGTGTGTGAAATTATTTAGATTTTAGTGCTACATAACACTAGAATTTAAGGTTTCACCAAATCTTGAACCGGTAAAGAATTATCGCCCATATGTCGCACAAATGATAATTTTTAGTGATTTTTTAGTTACTTCTAGGTTGCACAAATTTTTTAGAATACTAAATTAGCATAATTAATTATGGAAAATATATGTTATATATCATTATGTAAGATTTCTGAAACTTCAAATGGATCATGATTCCGAGTTTGGGATCTCCCAAAATCTCAAAAATACCCAAACGTGTTAGATTTTGGACAACTGACACTCAATAAATTTTACAAAATTTTAAATTCAAAATTATTTAAAATAAAATTTATAGTCAGAAACTATATCTCGATATGGTTACAACGCAAGAAACTAGGACACATTTGGAGTCCGGAACTAGGAGTTATGGTCTCACGAAGTTGGAAGAAATCCTAGAAGAAACCTCCTTGAAGTCTCTCTCTCTCTCTCTCCTTTAATTTTGGCAAAAATAATGAAACCCTACATATACACACATATATATAGGCAGTATCCGATGGGTGGGCCCAGGCGGATATGTTAGTACTGACTGTGTATGCTGAGTGGATATTTAAATATGTTTTAATATCAAAAAATTTATTTATTAATTAGTTTTGACCTAATTAACTCTATATAAATATGAAAAAGTATCAGAAAATTCTTGAAAAATTCTAGAAAATCTAAAATACTATTATAAATTCTAAAAAAATACTTGGGACCAAATTATGCTTCTAGGCTTGCACAATAAATTCTAGAATTTCTAAAAAATAATATTTAGCCTATTTTAAAACCAAATAAATCCAATTAAATTCCAAAAAATTCCAAATAAATTATAGAAAATATATTTAAATATTTTAGTTTTAAAATAAATGTTTGGTAAAAAAATATGCAAGTATGTTCTCACAGTAAATTATGAAAACCTTAAAAAATTACTTTTCCTAGGTTTTAATTATCTAAAAATTATAGAAAAATCTAAAAAATTATAAAATAGTCTTAAATTATTCTAAATAAGTATTTATATAAGTAATTAAATCAAATAATTTATTTTCTTATTAACCAACAAAATAGCCAAAAGAAATTTAATAATTTAATAAAAATGCTAAAATTATAAATAAAAAATTAGGGAGTTTACATTCTACCAAATTTACAAGAATTTTGTCCTCGAAATTAAAACTAAACCATATTCATAACAATTCACTATAGTCGTTAACACTTCATTGACGACTATCAGTTCTTTCTAAAAGGGTATGGTAAGCCATCCTAACACTTTTCTTTCTTATATTTTATACACTATTTGTTTTATTTCTTAAACTCATCTACCCTACCCAACTTATAAGAACTCAACTAATGGTATAATTGACCAGTGAAGCATATATACCTAGTACAAGTCACCTTTCTAACCTTATCAAGTATGAAAGAAAAGATAAGATTTACGTTATGAAAGGATCAAGCAAGATACAATTCAAGCAGTTAAATGAGAATTCGAAACAAAATCAAGGGAGGTAATTAAATAAATGGATGAGATCCTATACTCTAATCCTATTCGCAGGCTTGCTCGGTATACTAACATAACAGAGACAATATATTCTCGACCTACATCAACCACCACAAAAATATGTCATGCCCTAATCCCAAAATATGTAGGATAAGGAATACGTGAGCATGTCAGCCGTATGTATATGGTAACTCCAATATATAGAAACAATAACACATACGTATGCTGTATTATGATTAACAATTCACAAGTGGTATATAATGTCACAAGTCATAAGCAATACTAATCTCATCCACAAAACCAAATAGAAATAATTAGCCAAACATGACAATGAACTAAGTATAAAATAGTCGAGAAGAACTAATAGTTGGTTGAAGATAAATCCACTACCAAACTAGGATATAAAGAAAAATATAATATGTGCATAATCTAATGATCAGAGTAGCTCAAAGGGAAGACCTCCTCGAAAGAGAATAGAATAGCAAGTTCTGATCTATGCTCCTGCGAATAGTTATGATCATCTACACCTGGAAAGGGATCATGTCCTTAGAGGGACGTAACTGTAGTACCCCGCTCCGCGTCGACACTATGTATTAAGGTAAGTGGGCAGAACTTTATTCTCTGATTCTTGTACGCCTTAATAATGAATATGAGTATTTTAAATGCTTGTTTGCTTAAAGAGAATAATAGAACCTACCTTGCATGCTAAATAAAAAAATTTACCTAGCTTGTCATTGAAACGAATATGTCTTCTTAACTAAGAGACCCTAAAATGCTTGTCTAAAAGTATGTGTTTGCATGAACATGTTTCACTATCTCCTGTGCTCCGAGAGAACCATATTGTGTGCTTGAATGTGTTCAAAGATAAGGCGGCTTGCCCCACAACAAAGATATATAGTCTGATGGTTCTTCTCGTCACGGCTGCTACAGAGATAGTAGAAAGCAACCATGAGTCACATCTACCAATAGCATCAAATAAATGAGTCATTGGTTAGTTTGATCAACCGCTGCCGATCCTGAGATACTCGGGGACCGCACTGCATATAAGATAGTTCATTGTGTTGGCTTGGACAGAGGACCGCCCCTAGATATGTATTTGTGTCTAGATGTGCATCTGTCCCTAGAGTCTTTGAGTATAGCTCACGAGACACGCTGTGCACACCCTGAAACAGAACAATCGGCTTGTCTTGCTTATATCGAATATGAAACTCTGTTTTAAAAGATATTTTCATAAATAAAGTAATATGACTCAGCTATCAAACTGCATAAAATGAACATAAAAAAAATTAAAAAGATCACTAGTAATATAATATTTTATAACATGATTACTTAGTGTTGGTTTTAGTGAATGCTTGCTTCTGTTCAGTTATTTATTCTCACCAGTACTTATAAAAGTGCTGATCCACCAATAGTTTACTTGCTTGCAGGTACTAGATCGTTCGAGGGAGCGATAGGCGTACCCCATTCCCAAGACCCAGAATTCGTGTTTCGATTCCTTCGAGTTGCTATCGTACAAAGGGGCATAATGTATGGAATGATGCCTTTGCTAAGAGAAACCTAAGTCCCTCGATTTGCCCTAAATACTCAGTTGGCTAAATGCATTACATTACAATAATATCCCTCTGCTGCTTACTCGATTGATGTGATGATAGCCAAAACACAACTTAAACGATATTGCCTTATGCGGGCGCAACTCCAGGCTCGCACGGCATCACTTTTCGGTATCAAACGTCTATACGCGTCCCGCGGAGGCACTGAGGCACGGTGATTTGTGTCCCACGATGGAGGAAATGGTGGTCGGGAGGCCCTCGGGACCGGGGCATGACAGTAACAAGATTCATAAAAATATGCCAAAACTAAAGTAAATAAACATGCAAAAGAGAAAAAAAATTAACCACAAGAAATGGTTAAACTATGACAATACGACGTCTAAGAGGGTGGCATGCCATGAGAATAACGGTATCAATCGTGGCTATAGGTAAATCGGGTAATAGGAACCCCAGTCCGGTGAGGCACTAACAGTCATATTACTGGTCTCTATCACGGCCAAGTGAGGCACTAACGACCGAGAGGTCAAGTGAACAAATCTCTATCGCAGCCCGATGAGGCACTAATGACTCAAAATTTAATCACAATAGCCAAAGCCTAATAACGATATCCTTGCCTAGAAAACTAAGGAATCAAGTCAAATCGGTCAAGGCAAGGTCATGGACTAATGTCAAGTCAAGTTTATCATGTCAAGTCGTATGCACAAGGTGGAGCATATATCAAATACGTGACGAGAAAGTAGACACGAGCAGCATATATGAAATATAAATAATATACGTGCACGTAAAATAAAAAATATGACTAGAGCATTATGTGATAAATCAAATATGACATAGAGCATCAAGAAATTATATACGAAAAAATAATAACTGAAAAGAAAATCATATAAAATATTTTACAAAAGTTGCAAGGTATCTTGCCTGCTTCAAAAAATAATGAAGTCGTAACTCATGACATCGTCCGATCTATCCGTCACATAAATTAAACATGTTAGATCTACAAAAGTGGTTGGATAAATTTTTTAGTCTAATATATCTTATTTCTAAATAAAATAACCTAAATACTAATTTAGTTTACTTATATTCTAATTTTAAGGCTAATTCTAGATTTTGGTTTAAAACAAATTAATTTTACGGATTTGAAATTTGTGGCACGCAAATCGAGATATTTTATTGACCAAAAAGTCAAACAACCCAGAACCAAGATTTGTGTATAAAATTCTATAGATTTAAGCATTACATAATGCTGGAATAAATAGTTTTACAAAATCTTGAACATGTAAAGAATTATCGGCCATATAACGCACATATGACCGTTTTTGGTAGTTTTTTAGTTACTTCTAGGTTGCACTAATTTTTTAGAATATTAAAATAGAATATTTAATTTTGAGAAAAATATATGTTATATTTCATCATGTTAAATTTCTAAAAATTTTAAACGAATCATAATTCTGAGTTCAAAATCTCCTGGAATCACAAAAACACAAAAACGTGTTAGATTTCAAACAACTGGCACTCAATGAATTTTATAGAATTTTGAATTCAAAATTATTTAAAATAAATTTTATATTAAGAAATTATACATTGATACGGTTCCATTTAAAGAAACGGGGACAACTTTGGAGTCCGGGGCTAGGATTTATGGCCTCACGAAGTTGGGATAAACACTAGATGAAACCTCCTCAAAGTCTTTCTCTCTCTCTCTCTCTCTCTCTCTCTCTCTCTCTCTCTCTCTCTCTCTCTCTCCTCTCTAATTTTGGCAAAAATAATAAAATCCTACATATACACACATATATATAGGCAGTAGCCGACGGGTGGGACCAGACGGGTAGGTTAGGGCTGGCTGTGTGTGTTGACTGGATATTTAAATATGTTTTAATATCCAAAATTTTATTTATTAATTAGTTTTGATCTAATTAACTCCAAATAAATATGTAAAAATACAAAAAATTCTAGACAAATTCTATAAAATATAAAATATCATTACAAATCCTACGCACCTAGGATTACACAATAAATTCTACAATTCCTAAAAAATTAGTATTTAGCCTATTTTAAAATAAAATAAATCTAATTAAATTTCAGAAAATTTCAAATAAATTATAAAAAATATATTTGAGTATTTTTACACTAAAATAAATTTTTGGTAAAAAATATGTAAGTATGGTCTCACAGTAAATTATGGCCGTAAAGACATTATGTTTTCTAGGTTTTAATTACCCTAAAATTCTAGAAAAAATCAAAAAAAAAATCTAAAATAGCCTTACAATTCTAAATAAGTATTTTTATACGTAATTAAATCAAAGAAGTTATTTTCTAATTAACCAAAAAAATAGCCAAAAGAAATCTAATAGTTTAATAAAATTACTAAATTGCAAATAAAAAATTATATTTTAATTTTTTTGTTATTTTATAGCCAAAAATGTATGGGACGACAAGTATTATTTCATAGCATCTTGTCAATCTTTTTGTTATTTCAATGAATGTTGTTGAGTCAGATATCAATGTATTCAAGATGTAAATTATATTTCAAGTTATCAATGAAAAGTTATTTTTTTTCATATACTCTGTGTTCAACTCTCTGTTGCAAATGTGATTTAAATCTGTGTTCAAATAAATTATCAAAAATACACGTTCTTGCCTTATGCGATACACAACTTAGGCACACATTACATCACGCCCGGGGGATGACTATCGAGTCTACGGAGTCGGGGCATGACACCAAGGGCTTAAATATACCAAGTGCAGCCATGATAGGCATCTGAGTAGTGATTAGAGATCTTGGAACAGAGCATGCTTTAAATATGGTCACAGAGGCTACCTAGTACGTAACTGCCCAAAAAAAAGACCGAATCAACATCCATTATTATCACCAGCCAAATCAGAGGCAGGCACTGTTGGCTAACTAGACCTCACCGTAGAATGCTCAAGGGTGAGTCGTTGCTCTGACAAGGGAGGAGGCGTTAACCTTGAATACAATTATGTTAGGTATACTTCTTTCAATGATATTCTAGCTTTAGTGTTATTTGATTCAGGTGCTACTCATAGTTTCGTATCGATAGATTTTGTCGAGAAGCATAGAATAAAAATATCATTAATAGATCCTAACCTTATTGTAGTACCCCTTATGGTGTGGAGATGTCTGGTAATTTAATTTGTAAAGATGGCTTTATTTGTATTGAAGGAAGAAAATTGTCTATTGATACGATATTCCTATATATTAATGAGTATGATATCATTTTGGGTATGGTTTTGGCTCGGTGCTTTCTCGATGATGATTGATTGCAAAGAAAAGAGAGTTGTGTTTCATCAACTTGGAGAAACCAAAATTTTTAAGTCGTGTGGTCCACCGACGAAAGTATGTATGGTAATTTTTGTAATATCTGCTTGATGGATGCTATATCCAGGCTATGTAAGGCATTGGCTTCTATTCGAGATACTCATAAGGATGGTGAAGTCGCAGTATAGAATATTGTCGTGGCAGAATTTATCGACGTATTTTCAGATGAGCTATTTGGCATGCCTCCCGATCAAGAGATTGAATTCGTGATCGATATATTTCCAAATACCTGACCAATATCTAAGGCTATATATGGAATGACCCCTATATAATTATAGGACCTCAAGATTCAGTTATAAGAATTGCTACACCATAGATACATTACCCCAATATCTCTCCGTAGGGAGCACCAATTCTATTTGTGAAGAAAAATAATGGATCGATGCGGCTATAGAGAGTTGAATAAGGTCACCATCAGAAATAAGTATATGTTATCAAGAATTCATGACCTATTCGATCATTTATAAGGTACATCTGTGTTCTTTAAAATATATCTCATTTCGGTTACTATCTGCTCAAGATTGAGTCACCAGAAGTACTGAAGTTAGCATTTTGCACAAGCTATAGCCAATATAAATTCTTGGTGTTGCCATTCGGTTTGATAAATGCCTCAGTTTACTTCATGGATTTGATGAATTGAGTATTTAGATAATTTCTTGACAAATTCATAGACGTATTTATTAATGATGTCTTAATCTATTCGAAGAGCAAAGAAGACCACACGGAGCATCTATGGACTATGTTACAAACTATAAGAGAGAATCATTTATATATAAAGTTTAGCAAATATGAGTTTTGGATGAGCAACGTGCCATTTCTTGGCCACGTTATCTCGGCATAAGACATTGTTGTAGATCCTAAGAAGATCGAAGCAGTAGAGGATTGAAAGAAATCTGCAGCAGATGAGATTCCTCAGCTTGTCGGGCTATTACCAAAGATTTTTGAAGGATTTCATGAAGCTTGCATCATCTCTGACTAGCCTCACGTAGAAGGGAGTCTTAGTCAAGTGGACATACAACTGTGAGGCTTGCTTCGAGGAGTTAAAGTAGTGGCTTATTTCAGCTCCAATTCTTATACTTCTAAATGGGATTGAGGGTTTTCAGATTTATAGTGATTCATCTGAACTAGGATTGGGATATGTGCTCATACAGAATAAAAAATTAATCCTATGCGTCTCAAGATAGTAGAAGCTTCACGAAAGAAATTACCCTACTTTTGACTTAAAACTTGCAATAATCGTATTTACATTGAAGTTATGGCACCACTATTTGAACAATGTGTCTTGCAAAATTTTACATATCACAAAAGTCTCAAGTACATATTCATTCAGAAGGATTTGAACTTGAGGCAAAGGCGATGGCTGAAGTTTATCAAGAATTATGACTTAACTACACGGACATACTAGACAAAGAGAATATCGTGGTAGATTGCTTTTAGCCATAGATTCATTGGAGCACTATGTATAACACCTGAGATACTAAAAGACTTAGACAATATGGAAATTGAGTTTCAGGTTCACAATTAGAATATACAGTTTGCTCAACTTCATCTAGAGTCGAGCTACTTGTAAAAATTAAAACAACATAAAGGGTAGATAATTTTTTGTAAAAAATTTATGGACATACGTCAGAGGAAAAGGCAACTGATTTCACAGAATTTAAATATGGGATATTATAACTAAAGAGAATACTACACAATATGAATAACGAAGCACTCTGAAAAGAGATACTTACGGAGGCTTATTATCGAAAGTATGCATTGTATTCATGCAGTACAAAAATGTATAAGGATATACATACAACAATTTGGTGGCACGATATTAATAAAATATGGCTCTCTCCATGTCACAGTGTATGGCTTGTCAAAGAGTAAAAGCAGAATACCAAAGGCCCACGGGGTGAAACAAAACCTAGCCATCCCAGAATAGATATTGGATCATGTCTGTATGGACTTCATTATTTGCTTGCGAAAGACGTAATGGAGGAATGATACTATTTGGGTCATTATTTATCGATTGGCCAAGTCAATTTATTTTATAGCTATCAGTTCTATAGCTATCAACGTTTCTTGGATATTGATCGTCTAACTCATAATTATCTTGACGAGATAATTCGTTTGAATGGAGTGCCAATATCCGTAGTCTCAGATAGGGATAGGCAATTTTTTTCACGTTTCTGGAGTAGTCTTCAATCGACAATGGGGACCACGTTGAAGTTCAGTTCTACATAGCATCCTCAAATCGATGGCCAAATAGGACAAGTGAATCAAATTCTCGAAGACATGCTATGATGTTGTGTAGTGGATTTGAAGTTCAAGTTGGGACACTCACCTCCCGTTAGTAGAATTTACAAACAATAATAGTTATCTGTCAAGTATACATATAGCGCCATACGTGTAATGCCCCGCTCTGCGTCGGCATTATGTATCAGATGAGTGGGCAGAACTTCGTTCTCTGATTCTTGCACACCTTAATAATAACCTGAGTTTTTTTTTGCAATATTTTCATAAGAGAATGATAGAACCTGCCTTGCATGTTAATGAACGAACTCACCTAGCTTGTCTTTGAAATGATAACTCTGCTAAACGAGAATCCTGAAATGCTTTCCTAGAGTGCATGAACATGTTCACTATCGTCTATGCTTCGAGAGAACCATATTGTGCCTGAATGTGTTCAAGTGATAAGTCGGGTTACCCAGCAATAATGATAACTGTTCTGATGGTTCGTCTCGTCAGCATACTAGAGTTTATTTGATAGTGTTCCATGCATTCGCATGCGGTCGAACAATGGCTATGGTGGAGAGTTGAAGTGCATGCGTCCTTAGCCACCATGGGTCACAGCTACCATAGCATCAGATGAATGAGTCATTGGTATGCTGTACAACTAGCTGCCGATCCTGAGATACTTGGGAACTGCCCTGCATATAGCTAAGTCATCGTGTTGGCTTGGATAGATGACTGCCCCTAAGATTGTGGATTGTGTGTCTAGCTGTGCATTTGACCCTCGAGTCGCATGAGACATGTTGCACACACCCTGAAATATGAACGATTGCTTGTCTTGCTTATTACATATGAAACTCTATTTCTAAAGATGTTTCCAAACAATGTAAATTGACTCTGCTAGAACTGCATGAAATGAACCTAGGTAAAACTAGAAAGATCACTAGTAATGTAATATTTTATAACATGATTACTTAGTGTTGGTTTGAGTGAATGCTTGTTTATGTTCAGTTGTTTTATCTCACCAGTACTTGTATAAAGTGCTGACCCACCAACAGTTTACTTGCTTGTAGGTACTGGATCGTCCGAGGGAGCGATAGGCGTGCCACAGTCCTTGAGACCCGGAATCCTGGTTTCGATTGTTGCCCCAAGAATGCTATCGTATAAAGGGGCATAATGTATGGAACGAACGTATGCCTTTGCTAAAGGAACCCAAGTTGCCTCAATTATCCCGAATACTCAGTTGGCTAAATGTATTGCATTACAACATGTCCCTTTCTGCTGCTTACTCGATTGATGCGATGATAGCCAACTATCAACTTAAATGATTGGCCTTGCACGGGCCCAACCCCAGGCCCGTGCGGCATCACGTCCTCGATGGGCTCGATCGGGCCAGGCCATTCCTCTCTTCCTTCCTCGCACCCGAGGGATGGGTGGGGTAATTCATGTCTGATGCATCGAGGCACGATGATTCATGCCCGGTTCGATAATTTCGGCCATACGGGACGGGGCGAGGCGGAGCGACGGCCCGGGCGGGTCCGGGGTACGACAGAATGGTATCGGAGCTGAATCGATCTTCTGGCCCAAAATCCATTGCTATGACTATGAGTCGATATGGTATTGCAATAGAGCATTCCATACAATAAGTCCATAGATATTCTCAAAGTGCAAATGTTTTCTGAACTTGAATTGCTTGATTGTTTCAATTGAGTACGGCGAGGGATGGCACTATCACTGCTCGGAATATCGAGAAGTTTATCCTTGAAGTTTCGAGGATGAAACTTTTTGTTGGTTGGTAAGTATGTAATGCCCCACTCTGCGTCGACATTATGTATCAGGTGAGTGGACAGAACTTCGTTTTCTGATTCTTGTACGCCTTAATAATAACCTAAGTTTTTGCTTGCAATATTTTTATAAGAGAATGATAGAATCTGCCTTGCTTGTTAATGAATGAACTCACCTATCTTGTCTTTGAAACGATAACTCTACTAAACGAGAATCCTGAAATGCTTGCCTAGAGTGCATGAACATGTTCACTATCGTCTATGCTTCGAGAGAACCATATTGTGCCTGAATGCATTCAAGTGATAAGTCGAATTTCCCCGCAACAACGATAACTGTTCTGATGGTTCGTCTCATCTGCATACTAGAGTTTATTTGATAGTGGATAGATGACTACCCCTAAGATTGTGCATTGTGTGTCTAGCTGTGTATTTGACCCTCGAGTCGTACGAGATACGCTGCGCACACCCTGAAACATGAACGATTGCTTGTCTTGCTTATTACATATGAAACTCTGTTTCCAAAGATGTTTCCAAACAATATAAATTGACCCTGCTAGAACTGCATGAAACAAACCTAGGTAAAATTAGAAAGATCACTAGTAATGTAATATTTTATAACATGATTATTTAGTGTTGGTTTGAGTGAATTCTTTTTTCTGTTCAGTTGTTTTATCTCACCACTACTTGTATAAAGTGCTGACCCACCAACAGTTTACTTGCTTGCAGGTACTGGATCGTCCGAGGGAGCGATAGGTGTGCCACAGTCCCTAAGACCAGGAATCCTGGTTTCGATTGTTGCCCCAAGAATGCTATCGTATAAGGGGGCATAATGTATGGAACGAACGTATGCCTTTGCTAAAGGAACCCAAGTTGCCTCGATTATCCCAAATACTCAGTTGGCTAAATATATTGCATTACAACAAGTCCCTTTCCGCTGCTTACTCGATTGATGTGATGATAGCCAACTATCAACTTAAACGATTGGCTTTGCACGGGTGCAACCCCAGGCCCGTTCGGCATCACGTCCCCGATGGGCTCGATCGGGCCAGGCCATTCCTCCCTTCCTTTCTCGCACCCGCGGGACGGGCACGGTGATTCATGTCCGGTGCATCGAGGCAGGGTGATTCATGCCCGGTTCGATAATTCTGGCCACACGGGACGGGTCGAGGCGGAGCAGCGGCCCGGGCGGGTCCAGGGCACGACAATACGTAGACTATAGGAGCAGAAAAATGGGTCACCCATATGTTGGGATAAAGTTAACAAACTACAGATCCTAGATCAAGAATTGGTATAACAAGTTGTTCAATAAATTTGCTTGATTCAGAAAAGATTAAATGTTGCACAGAGATGGCAGAAAGTTATATAAATACTCATCGATGAACTTTTGAGTTTAAGGAGGGAGACCATGTATTTTTTAAGGTAACACCCATACAAGGATTTATGAGATTTGGCGCTATAAAACCCCTGATTTTTTAAGAATTTTTAATTTAGATTTTTTATAATTTTCTGTAATTTTCTAGAATTTTTCTGTAATTAAAACCTAGGTATTTGATAATTAAATAATTTTTAATTATAGTTAAATAATATTAAAATATTATAGAAATAATATTTTATGGTGTAAAATGGAAAACTTGACATAGGATAATTTTTCGGGAATTTATTGGACTCCGGAAGCATTTTTAAAGCCCTAAAAACTAAGTTGAAATAAACCGAATTAAACCCTAGAAATAAACCGGGTTTATTTTCAAATAAACCAAACCAACCCAGACCCGGTTCAACTAAACCAAACCTAACCTTATCGGGTCGGGTCGGATCTAAACCCGACCCGAAACCCATAGACCCAAACCCGCACTTAAACATTAGCGGGTCGGGCCGGATTCATGTTGAACCCGACCCGCAGACCCAGAACCAAACCCGTTAACCGCCGAAACCCTAATCCTAAACCCATCGGGATTATTGTTCAGGCTATTTAATAGCCTCGACTTCTGTGCCCCGCCGCCGCTGCAAAATCTTCCGGACTCTTCTCCGCCGCAGCACTCCCTAGCCGGAACCCTAATCGCCTCGCCGTCCTTCTCCCTCCACCATCTCTAGCGCCTCGATCACCGCCGCCCTCTTCCTCCAGATCTCCTCCGCCTGAGCGGCCCAGTCCCATCTCCATCGTCCCTCCGCTCTAGTCCTAACCCGAACCATCACCATCGACCTCCGCTCCCGACCTCATCTTCCCCGACCTAACTCCCCCGCTCCAGCCGCCCAGTCCCACTTCCTCCGCCTAGCCCAGTTCCATCCTCCGCATCCTCGAACCCCCATCGGGCCCCTCGCCACAACTCCCTCCTCCTTCCTCCGCCTAGCCGTCTCCTCCTCTCAAGAAGCTCCGCAGTCCTCTGCCCCGCTTCTCTTCGTCGACCTACAGCTCCGCCCAGCCGCCTCGACAGCCACCCGCTGCCCGACCTCGACGACCTCGCCCCGGTGAGCAGCCACCTTCCTCCGGCGAGTATCTCCTAGCAGAACCCTAAACCTAGACGGACACGGCCGCATAGCACGGACACGGCCCTGACACGGCACAGCCCCGTGTCGGTGTGTCAGGACGACTCACGGACACAAAGAATCCAGTTTTACGGAGCCCTGTTCAGGTAGCGTTTTCTCTCTCCTCGTTGCCCCATTTTTTGTTCCATCTATTGTGACGCATAGACTGTGTGACCCTCTCGATGCCCATGCAACCCGCTCGGCGCGTCGCGCCCTGTGGTGATCGCGAACCGCGATCCAAAAACAGGAAGACCAACGCCCTGTTTTACCCCGGAACAGAGTGCGCCCAGCCAAACAGGATGACTTGGTCACGCACGGTCTTCACCGAAACGTGTGCGCCGTTGATACGGACGTGCAGGATTTTGCAGAAGTTGATTTGGATGTGCGTGCACACCGGAATCAACGCGTATCCGCCGACAACGCCCCGTATCTGCCTGTTCTAGAATATGTCATAAATTTGTATACACACGTCGGATCGAAACAAAACTTGGGCCGTCGGACTCATAGCAATACGCTGGTCCTGTGACCCAAGTTTGGTTCGATTATGAGAAAGTTGACAAAATCGCGTATTGTGGGCCCCGCGGCTCCACTTGACGGGCGATTTTGTGATCGGCTCATCGGAATCCAATTCTGAAAGTTCCGTTGGGTTCGTATCATCGTTCCTGACTTGTTGACACTAAGTTTGACGAATTTAGAGACCTTTGACCCGGACACATTTTTCGGTGCAAAGCGGCCCTCATGTGGACCCCGCTTTGACCCGAAAATGTTATTTTTGCTCCTGTGTCCAAATTGGATTTAAGGACAGGCGTTTCTAGCTATTTGATATTATCTGAGACTGTTGGTGATGTTTATTACAGCTTTTGGAGGAGTACCTGCAGGATCCACTGACACAGGGATAATTGTTGGTATTCGAACCCCAGGCAAGTATACCTTGCCAAATCCTGCAGTTTTGCTACTTATTTTCTTGACTTATTTATACATTGTCGTGCAAGATATCTTGCCAACTCTTGCACCTTATTTGCATGCTTCTCTTTTCAGTTGTTATTTTCTTGTCGTATATAGTTTCTTGATGCGCTTTTTCATATTGATTTATTCCTGCTGCTCTAGTCTTATTTTTTCGTTTTACGTTCATGTACATTATTTGCTCTTTTTTATGGATCACTATTTGTTCCATAGATATATTGTGATGGTATATGTTTACTCTACGTTCCTTGAGTTGACTCGATAGATTTATTTAGTTCCTAGATGATCGTTATTAGGCATTGACTATACTTGAGCATTCTCGATTGTGAGTACCCATTGTGCTGCGATAGAGACTTGTTCATTTGACTACCTCATTCGTGAGCTCCCATTGGGCTGCGAAAGAGCCATACTTGTCATGACCCGCACCCGGTATATGGGCACGAGAGCATGGGTACGTCCAGCCTACGCCGTATCATCGGTGGTAGAACGTTGTCTAGGTCAGGTTACTATCTAATCAATCTCTCACGAATATCTAACTCCATAATGAGACACAGATATCACAATATAATGTAGAATATACTCAATCACATAAGCTAAAGCACGATGAGATATCGAAGCAAACAAATGAAGTACAAGACAAGTCTAAACAACAATAAATAATCTAACCGGCAATCAATAACATCCAAGTCTCCAAGTACGCTGGAAACAAGTCCTCTATGTCACAGTCTGGAAAAAATATCCAGTCAGGATTGGAACAAAATACACCTCTAATAGCAGTTCCATGCATATTGACAAAATCTATAGCACAGTGTAAAGAAATACAAGACAGATATGAAAACTGGCAATAAAATACTGACGAGCATGGATATACTGGAATAAATGGAATACTGGAGCATGTCATCATCAATGTACATCTAGCAATGAAATAGAAATATAAGTACACGCAAGAACAATGAACTGGTATATAAGTGTGTACAAGAACAATAACTAGAACATGTGGAGATGCTAGATCAATATACTAGAGATGCATGTCAAGAATTATCTAACTAAGTGTGTGAAACATCAGCATATCATGTGATCGACTTGGGACTATATGACTCATTACATTGATTAGCGACCATCCCCAACAAGTTCGGCTAACCATATGTAACAATGATGAGGCATGTAAGGGTCAGGCTGCACCGACGTGAGGTATGGGTGAGCTATGATGCATGTAAAGTTTGGGTATGATCACATAAGCTACTAATATTTCCCCATTTTTCCCAGCTAGCATGATGGATTCCAATCACGACTCCTCGTGACGGGTCTCAATGATGCCAACTCGTGTAAAGAACAGTGTCAGAGTCATGTACACTATATAAAAAGAATTATAGAGATAATCAACATAGTGGAAACTGTGAGAGAATGTACTCGCCTGGGGTCCTTAGCTGGTATGAATCAGAATCCAAGTCACAGTCCAAATAGCCTATGTATTATAAATTTACCATGTCAAAAGATAATTTATTTTAATTTATTTAATTCGGGAATAATTACTCTAAAATCCTATTTTAATCTTATTATTATGATTTTTAGGTTAATGCCTAAATTTTGTCCAAATGAACTGAATTTTATCGACTCGAGACTTATGGCACGCAAATCGAGGCGATCTGTTGACCAAAAAGTCAACAGACACAAACTCAACTTTCATGCATGATTTTCTGTAGATTTTAGCATCAAAAATATGCTAGAATTTATGGCTCGTCCGAATTCAAATTCGTTTGGGAATTATGGCACATACAAGTTTCGTATTGTGCACCGATGGTTAAATTCTAACCTAAAAGTTCTACAGAATTAACAGTATCTAAATATTTCGAATTAAATTCTGGGAAAAACATATGTCAATGATCTCAACATTAGATTTTCGAAACTTTAAACGGTTCATGATTCTGATTCCTGGTTCTCCCGAAATCGCAAAAATATTGAAATACGCCTATTTTCGGACATGCTGTGCTCTACGAATTTTCCAGAATTTAGTACTCATAATTTCGTAAAACAATTTATATAATCATAAATCTAATCTCAATATAGTTCTAACACAAAAAACTAGGCCTCGATTGGAGTCCGGAGCTATGCGCAATGGCTTCTGGAAGATGAAGGAACCCTAGATGGCAATTCTCCAAAAATTGGCTCAAAGAAAACCCTAGAAATTAATAACTAAACTAATATATATAGAGAGGAGAGAGAGAGAGCAGCCGCGGCTCAGATCTTGACACGTGGTAGACATCCGCGCAGCCCCGCTCAAATCGAACGGTCGTAGATCCACGCGGCTCGGCTCAGCTGAGTCCTAGTCGAACTCTGACTCGGCTCGGCTCGAGGTCGGCTCGACTTCACCCGCGGTCGCTGACAGGCGGGCCCCGCACTGTTGGCTGCGGGAGGCTGACATGTGGGCCCCTGTTGGCTGACTGGGCAAAAATAATTACTTTTTGGGTTTTTTTCAGAAATTAGTTTTTAATTCAATTTTTCATAATTAACTCAAAATAAATGCTAAAAATAATCAAAAAATTTCCAAAAAATTCTAGAAAATATATTTTATTATTTAGAACCTAAAATAAAAGTTTAGAATATTTTTAATTTTATTTGACCCTAAAATAAATTCTTGAAACTCCTAGAAAATTAGGATTACTAGTTTTTAATTAACTAAAAATTATGGAAAAATCTCAATAGCCCCAAATTAACCTAATAACAACATTTAAGTACGAATTTCAAAATACGGAGGTTACAAGTCTACCCACCTTAAAAAAATTTTGCCCTTAAAATTTAAAATTCTCAATTGTTTCATTTATTACCGTCAAAATTAAATTCATCAAACCATATAATCATGAAGCAAATCCATATTGTTATTTCACAAAATTTCTTTCCAAATTCTATAAGTATCATATTCCCGCAAACCATTAAAATTAAAAAACAAATTCCATTCTTATCAAAATCTCCTCAAAATTTTTATGCTAATAACTAAATACAAAACTTAATATTCAATCCTCTAATTTTAAATCCACTAAATGTATATTTATAAAATTTAAAAATCTCGTCCAAAAAGTTTGTATTCAAATACTAACCCATTAATCATCTTACTTCTCAAATTTTGAGTAAATCACTAAATACAAAATTTACTATCTAATCCTTTAATTAAAATTCCGTCGATGCATATTTATAAAATTTTAAAAAATCTTATCCCAAAATTCTAATTCAACACTAATCCATTAATGATCTTACTCCTCGATTCTTTTTCCACATCATACTCAAATAATATAATACTTACAAGATCTTCAAATACAACATTCAAAATAAATCTATATCTTGTAGTTAAATAAATATAATGATAATCTTCTTAACTTCCTCAAATGTTAGTGACATTAAATCATACCACAATCTTCATAAAAATTTATGATTTAACAAATCGTTAATTCTGCCATATTAAATTCTCAACTCTCTTCATTTAAATAATCATTTATCCTCAAAATTTAAGGCACATTGTCTTTCTCTGTCCAGTCATAAATTCTTCATTAATCTTCACTATGGTCAAACCCCCAACAATCAAAGTCTAAGAAAATTTTACCTATAGTCATACAACACACAATCTAGGAAAAACATGCTTGGTCATGGTCTCGTTTGTCATGGTATTGCAGTCTTTGTCGAGGGGTACTACTAACTATATTCTAGCAAGAGAATCATTGATGCAAGCTATGGTACTAAAAAATTAATTAATCAATCAAATAGACAAAAAGAACAGAATGAGAGAACAAAACATAGCCTTCTAACACAACCATAGGTCAAATGATGCATCCAAAGTTTGATACCTCTATCTCTTTAGGTACCACTGTTTCTACTACAAGCATACTCACTGCTAGCTCTCTTACCTACTATAACTGTTTATACTAGTTGTTCTTATCACTCAAGTGCACACCAAGTGCAACACACTATACTAAGTACTGCTCCTTCTAATGCAACTCTAAATGGACACCTAAGTCTGTTTGCAGTGCCATCTCAAGCATGCTCAAGTCAACATATCCTTACACATGTATATCATCTACTCATACACTATTATATACTTCTTACCCACAATAAAATTTTATCCTTAAAATAAAATCATCAAAATTTACTTCTCGAACGATTTAAAATAACATGCATATACTTTCCTCAAAAGTCAAATGCTCAAATATCGAAATAAAATTTTAATCACTTACAAATTTTTTTTTATAGCTTTGACTATGTTTATTGAATTGAATTTGAATCCTCAAAATTTAATAACATAAAATCTTAACTAAAAAATTCTTTAAAAATTGAAATTCATTTCCACTCTTCAAATTATAAATTTAAATCCACAAGCATCTAAGTACACATATATACTCACAGTCTCTAATACTCAAGGTGCACACAATTACACCCATTGTCTACAACTCTCAACTGTGTACTGAAACTTGTACTGCCCGAATTACTTGCACTATTACTTCCAAGTGATCAAAGTTATCATCACACATATTTTCTCCAATAATTTTCTATCTATATTAATTGATACACCAATCTAATTATCATCACACGAAGTACTTACTGTCATTAGCACCTTGCTCAACAAATCTTTGATATAGAATCACTAGCACTATTGGTATGGTAATACTAGCTTCATCATTAGATTATCTCATCAAACTTATTACAACTCACGATCACTTGCACTTTCTATAATACTCATGCTTTACTTCACTCTCAATGGCAGGCATATGGTTCCATATCTCGATTGATGTATAAGCATATCTCTTAATCCTTTTACAGCCTGTTGAACTAATATGTGATACATTTCACAACTTCTATTACCAATCTTGATATTTCTCTACTCATGGCATCTCATTAAAACCCTTTATGCATATACATTTTTTTACTCTTGATACACCCAGTATCAATCATCAAATTGAACATCATGCTCCATTAATCTTTAACACAATTCCTTGATACTTAATTATTTACATAGATCATCCAATTACATAATTTAATGACTATCCAGGACTGGCATGCTGATTCTGATACTTACTCTTGGAACTTCACTGATACTCTTACTCTTCTTTCTATAATTCCAATACTAATTATAATAATACCTATCATAGAACTATTGCTACAAGGTACTATGATATGGTTATCTCTATATTAATGCCTACTGCTCCCATGTCAAACTAAGAAATACTTACAAACTCACAAGTCACACTCAGTCAAACTAATACAAGACACAACCAAAATTATAAGTCACTAATTATCATACTAACAAGGAATCCTTAAAGAAAATAAGCTCAAAAAAACTGGGTTAAGGACTGAAGGTATCTTTACTGCAAGTAAAGAAAAGAAGCGATGGAACAAAGTCCTGGAATAACAGAAATAGATAAGTCTTGAGATGATACTTTAAGAACCAATTTAAGATACAACCTGATAATCATACACGTCTGTCAGAATTCATGACACTCAGAATCCTCGCCACGCCAGTAAGCATAGATGCGATAAATGACAGGTTCCGTAACTAAGGTATGCAACTCGATAATCATGTCATCTAGAATCTTTGCCACGCCAACCGGTATGGCTGCGAGAGACTCTAAGTTTCATAACTATAATATGTACATCCAAGTCAGGTTCCTACGTTCTCGTCACGACAGCTAATATGGCTGCGATAAACTCTAGGTTCCATAACCAAAGTAGATATTTTACCTTTCTCACTGTCCTCATCAATATATGTCATCAGATGATACCATAAATTTTAGCCCGTAAAATTTTATCTCGATAAGAAATCAACTCAACAATGATACCAAGAATTTAAATTTAATAACTGGTCAACAAGAATCAAACTCAACAATGATACCAAGATTTTTAATTTAATAACTGATCAACAAGGATCAAGTTCAATAAGTGAGAACGGACGAAACAAGGGAAAAGATTTAAATTGAAAATTATAATAAGATTCTCAAGGGGTCGTCCCAGGAATCTCTCAAGATTTTGTGATTGAGTATCCTCTCTCATCCTAGTATCATATGTCCTATATTCTATAGCAGGCACGCAGTAGTACAACTAAGACGTCGTACTACCATGACATCGTACAACTTACGAAGTCTGACCTGTATGGGCCACCACTAAAAATGTGTCATGACCCGCACCCTGTATATGGGCACGAGAGCGTGGGTACGTCCAGCCTACGCCGCAGCATCGACGGTAGAACGCTGTCTAGGTCAGGTTACTATCTAATCAATCTCTCACGAATATTTAACTCCATAAGAAGACACAGATATCACAATATAATGTAGAATATACTCAATCACATAAGCTAAAGCACGATGAGATATCGAAGCAAACAAATGAAGTACAAGACAAGTCTAAACAATAATAAATAATCTAACCTACAATCATATCCAAGTCTCCAAGTATGCTGGAAACAAGTCCTCTATGTCACAGTCTGGAAAAAATATCCAGTCAGGATTGGAACGAAATACACCTCTAACAGCAGTTCCATGCATATTGACAAAATCTATAGCACAGTGTAAAGAAATACAAGACATATATAAAAACTGGCAATAAAAAATACTGACGAGCATGGATATACTGGAAATAGAAATATTGGAATAAATGGAATACTAGAGCATGTCATCATCAATGTACATCTAGCAATAAAATAGAAATACAAGTACACGCAAGAACAATGAACTGGTATATAAGTGTGTACAAAAACAATAACTAGAACATGTGGAGATGCTAGATCAATATACTAGAGATGCATGTCCAGAATCATCTAACTAAGTGTGTAAAATATCAGCATATCATGTGATCGGCTTGGGACTATATGACTCATTACATTGATTAGCGATCATCCCCAATAAGTCCGGCTAACCATATGTAACAGTGTTGAGGCATATAAGGGTCAGACTGCACCGATGTGAGGTATGGGTGAGCTATGATGCATGTAAAGTTTGGGTATGATCACATAAGCTACTAATATTTCCCCATTTCCCCCAGCTAGCATGATGGATTCCAATCACGACTCCTCGTGACGGGTCTCAATGATGCCAACTCGTGTAAAGAACAGTGTCAGAGTCATGTACACTATACAACAAGAATTATAGAGATAATCAACATAATGGATACTGTCAGAGAATTTACTCGCCTGTGGTCCTTAGCTGGTATGAATCAGAATTCAAGTCACAGTCCAAATAGCCTATGTATTACAAATTTACCATGTCAAAAGATAATTTATTTTAATTTATTTAATTCTAGAATAATTACTCTAAAATTCTATTTTAACCTTATTATTCTGATTTTTAGGTTAATGCCTAAATTTTGTCCAAAGGAACTGAATTTTATCGACTCGAGACTCATGGCATGCAAATCGAGGCGATCTATTGACCGAAAAGTCAACTGACAAAAACTCAACTTTCATGCATGATTTCCTGTAGATTTTAGCATCAAAAACATGCTGGAATTTACGGTTCATCCGAATTCAAATTCGTTTGAGAATTATGGCACATACAAGTTTCGTATTGTGCACCGATGGTTAAATTCTAACCTAGAAGTTCTACAGAATAAACAGTATGTAAATATTTCGAATTAAATTCTGGGAAAAATATATGTCAATGATCTCGACATTAGATTTCCGAAACTTTAAATGGTTCATGATTCTGATTCCTGGTTCTCCCGGAATCGCGAAAATATTAAAACACATCTATTTTGGACATGCTGTACTCTACAAATTTTCTAGAATTTAATACTTATAATTTCATAAAACAATTTATATAATCAGAAATCTAACCTCAATATCATTCTAACACAAAAAACTAGGCCTCGTTTGGAGTACAGAGCTATGCGCAATGGCTTCTGGAAGATGAAGGAACCCTAGATGGCAATTCTCCAAAAATTGGCTCAAAGAAAACCCTATAAATTAATAACTAAACTAATATATATATAGAGGAGAGAGACAGCAGTCGCGGATCATATCTTGACACGTGGCAGCCATCCCCGCAGCCCCGCTCAAATCGAACGATCGTAGATCCACGCGGCTCGGCTCAGCTGAGTCCGAGTCGAACTCTGACTCGGCTTCACCCGCGGTCGTTGACAGGCGGGCCCCGCACTGTTGGCTGCGGGAGGCTGACAGGTGGTCCCCTGTTGGCTGACTGGGCAGAAATAATTACTTTTTGGGTTTTCTTTTTCAGAAATTAGTTTTTAATTCAGTTTTTCATAATTAACTCAAAATAAATGCTAAAAATAATCAGAAAATTCCCAAAAAATTCTAGAAATATATTTTATTATTTAGAACTGTCACGACCCACACCCGGTTTAGGGGCACGAGTGCGTGGGTACGTCCAGCCTACGTCGCAGCATCGGCGGTAGAACGCTGTCTAGGTCATGTAACTATCTAATCAAACTCACGTGAATACCCAACTCCATAAGGAGACGTGGATATCATAAAATAATGCTAGATATACTCAATCACATAAACTAAAGCACGATGAGATATCAAGGCAAGCAAGAAATACAAGACAAGTCTAACGACAAAATAATCATACCTGCAATCATTAACTTCCAATCCTCAAGTGTGTCAGAAACCAGTCTACTAAGGTCACAGTCTAGAAAAATATTTTCCTGTCAGGAAGGAGCAAAGTACATCTCTAAATAGCAGTTCTATATTAATGATATAAACTATGTAGCAGTTCTAGATGGAAATATATCAGAAGCATGTATAGGTACGAGAAATAAAAGAAATACTGAAAATACTGTAAGTAAATGCAGGAGAAGAAACAATATGTCCATGAGCAAGAACCTATGACTAAGTGTATGAGTACTAGCTTTAACATGTGATCGGCTTGGGAACTTGATCAGGCTGGTTATATGTGATTAGCTATGATTCTTGTAAGGTCAGGCTAACCGTTGGTTAGCTATGATGCATGTAGAGGTCAGGCTAATCACACGTAACAGCTATGAAGCATGGAGATGGTCAGGCCGCACCCGACGTGAGATGTGGGGTGAGCTATGATGCATGAAAAGTTGGGTATGATCACATATCTACACTAAAATACTCCCCACCCCCGACTGGTATAGTAGATCCAATCATGGTACGCAATGGCACGGGATTCCCTAGGAAGGTAGCAAATCTCCCCGGAAATCAGTGTCTTTATATGCACAAGATAACAAGGAAAACAAGTCTTGTACAAGCTACACCATGAATAAGGAATAACATCTCATGACGAGATCCGTGTATACCAATCCATGTAACCAGCGTGTCAAGAGCATGGATATTTACACTAGATACAGTGAACATAGGAGATATCATAAATTAGAAACTAATTAGAGAATGTACTCGCCTTGGGTCCTTAGCTGGTAAAACCAATGTCCTGTCCCAGAGTATCGTCTGGAGGATCCAACAGTCCTGGGTCCGAAAGCTGAGTAAGGTAGTCTGGTACAATATCTGAGTCCTATGAACCCAAAGAACCTAGAGGATAATTGTATAACTAATTAATTATTTAGCTTCTAAAAAAGAAAATTATAAATTTATAATATAATTTATGCCATAACTTAAGCATAATTGTACAAGACTAACACTAGTTTCTACTCTCATATGTTATATATAAGAGTGTCCAATTAATTATTTAAAATTAACCATGCTAGCTGAAAGATTATTAAATTGGATAGGATATAATGTCTGGATTATAAACAATAAACGCACTAATATCTGAGCTTATGGTAGTTGTAAAGAGAACCTATACTATTGCTAAGTGTGCACTAAATCAAAGTTCTCCTTCCTTAACCTGTCCTTCTCTACACCCAAAATTCTCATTTCCTCTCCTTCCTATAGAGAATTTTCACACGTAGACCTACAATTATATTTCAGACCACAATAGCTTTATTTCAATTATCCAAGGACAAAACACATCTCATAAGAAGATTTCACCAAAAATTTTAGATAGTCACATTTCCTGCTACAGTTTATATAAAAACCAAAACAATTTGTATTCCCCTCTCTACTTAATTATAGAAGCTTCACCCTCCTTTCATTCACACAAATACACAAATATATATTAGTTCTATATTGCTTCTTTCCATTCTTCAAACAATGCATCCAAGTGAACCACCAACCATACAACAGAACACTTCATTCCAACTTCTAAATAATCCCATATATCATTGCTTATTCTACACAGGAATCCAGATGGTACACAAAACTAATATATATAAACATAATAACACACTATCTCTTCTATGCATTAATACCAACCCACAACTAAAATGCTAACTTGCATATTTCCTAGGTGCTTCTACATAAACAATTACTCATTCTTTCCATGTCTTCTGTCAATGAAGAAGCACCATAACAATACACATGACCATTTGTTACCACTTTCCTACAGACACAATAACATATTTCCTTACTATCACCATTTACTTTCTACATTATTCACACTGTGCATGCGTACAACTCCTGTGCGCATACGCTCACAACTGACCTAGTCGGAATATATAATCATCTACACCACATACAACTAAACCATAGCATAAAGATATTTCAATTTTCTTTTCTAGATCTATTTCACAGTTCAAGCAACTATTTGAGGGAAGGAAATACCAGTCGGAAGGAGAAGATGGCGCCGGCGTGGAGGGGCTGTCGGGGTGGCTTGTCGCGGGCCGGTGGAGGAGTACAGCAGCTTGAGGGGAGTTGGCAGTGGGAGGAAGGAAGTCGGGGAGCCTCGGTGCGTGGCTGGACTGACGGGAAGTGGTCGGAGTGTAGAGGGAGGAATAGGGAAGGAGTAGTGGTGGTGATGATGTTGGCAGCGAGAGGGATGGGGAGCAGCGGAGCGCCGGCGTGCGGTGAGCAGGCCGCCAGAACAGAGAGGGCCGCCGGGGCACAGGCTGATGGTCGGGTACAGAGATGAAGGGGTGGGTGAGCAGTGTTCCCCCCTTCCCTTATTTGAATTCAAATTTCAAATGAAAAAAAATAAGAAAGAAGAAGGAGAAAGGAAGAAGGAGAAGAAAAGAGAAGGAGAAGGGAAGAAAAAAAAGAAATTTGCTTTCCTACGTTGGAGAGAGGAGAGGTGGGGGCTTGGTTGGGGAAACCTAGGTTTTCTAGGGATTAGGGTTGATGTAGATAGGACATTAAATAGGATGAGGGTGTGGGTAAATCAAAAGTGAGGATACACCTAATTAAATGGGTGGTCCAGATTTGTCAAGAGGAAATAATTCATGGAGGAATGAGGGTGAGAGGCTAATTAAATAATTATTAGGGATTCCTCATGGTTTAAACAAATGGGTGTTGACAAAATGCAAATTTGCAAATTAACCCCCTTAAATTTGGGTATTTGCACAGACGCATGAAATGACGAAAATTTGGCGGGCGATTCAGTGTCCGGTGTTTTTGTAAGGTCAGGGGCGCTGTAAGTTTGGTATGGGCTCAAATAGCAGGGCACTGAAATTAAATTGGAATTTCAGAATTGGTTTAAAATAGTATCCTCAATTTAATTAGAATAAAATACAAGTTGTGTTCTAAAATTAATTAGGAGTACATGGGACCAAAATCAGGTCAGGTCATCAATACCAATAATGAAGAAGACTCAGAACAGGATATTACCCTAATTTGGGCCGCACAAAAAATAGGTCAAGATTGTCCCCAACTTCGATTGGAACGCACAACGATACAAAAATAGGAAATTTATTAAATAACGTCCGCGACAAATTTTTGTGCGGCCAGAAATAATGCACAGGGAGCATAATTATGAGTTACAAAAATAGCAGAATGGAAGGCGGGCATGTCTAGGGCAAGATGGTGAAATTTGTTGGAAGACAAAAGCTAGGATAGTGCTCCAAATATCAACGCAAAGGCAATGCGCAATAATTAATTAAAATACGGTAATTAATTACAATCTCCAATAAATAAATTTTAATTAAATAATTAGATACAAAAATTCCAAAATCCCGACAGGTGTTCATCTACGGGCTTCTAGGTCAAGTCTGCTAGCTAAAAATATATGAACACTGCATCTAATACTATATTTAAATTACACACCACACATAATTATTTAAATTAAATATACTATCATGCAATTTTTTAATTGTAACTACAATAATATTAAATATTGTAAAAAGTCGAAAATACCCCTGTTTTTGGAATGTGGTAGTGACAAGTCTACCCACCTTAAAAGAATTTCGTCCTCGAAATTTAAAATCCTTATAGTAGTGTTTATTCATACACATTATAATTTCCCTCAAAGTTTAAATTCATCATCCATGAAATTAGTTAATAATCCACAATGTCCTCTCACAATTTCAAAAATTCTGAATTATTTGCATTCCTGAAAAAATCCTCGGAGTAGAATCAAAGTCCATTTTTATCAAAAAAAAAAAAAAATCCTGAAAGTTTTTTTTTACTAATTCAATACTCAGAATTTAATATCCACTCCTCAAATTTGATTTTTATCAACGCACAATTATAAAATGTACTCTCGTCCCACAAGTTTGAATTTAACCATTTATCCATCAAAATTTTATTCCTCGATTTCCTCTTTCCTTAAAATACTTAACAATGCAATACTTAGGGATTCTCCAAATGCGACATCCAACTATAAAATTCTAAAATTCATAACTTGCAATTAAATAAATATATTGATAAATCTCCCAAAATTTTCAAATTTTAATAACCAATTTAAACATGTCATCATCTTCCTGGAATTAATAAACCATTAATTATGCAATGTTAATTTCTTAAACCTGTATTTGAATCAATGGTTATCCTCGAATCTTAATCATCTTGCCTCTCTTGTCAAGTCATAACCCCTTCAGAATTCTTCGTCATGGTCAACCCCAATAATCCTGGTCAAAAAATCTTCCTACAATCCTACAACATGCAACCTAAAGGGATATGTACGGTCATAGTGTCTTTTGTCATGGTATTGCAGTCTCTGTATCAGGGGTACTACTAACTACATTATAACAAGAAATCATACATGCAAGCTACGGTACTAAGGTATCAGTCAATCAATCAAATAGATAGGAACAGAATGAAGGAAAGAACAGAACCTGCTAACACATTACCTGTAGTATCTCCTATCTCTAACATACACTTAACTCTAGCATATTCACTAACTAATTCCTATTCCTGTACACTGGTACCCATATCAACTAGTCATTTATCCACAAGATCCATGAATATATCCATATTGCACACACATGTCTATTAACACCTAAATCTGATGCCAAGAATCTCTAATATAACCATGATTCAATAATGCATCCAAGTTGATACCTCTATCTCCTTAGTACCATACCCTCTGTCAGTTCCCGTTCTTACTGCAATTGTCCATACTATTTTCTCATCACTCCAGTGCACACCAAGTGTAACACCATACTAAGTGCTAAACCCTTTCTAATGCAACTCTAGATGGACACCCAAGTCAGTCTGCGGTGCCACCTCAATCATGCTCAAGTCATCAGATCCTTACACATGTATATCATCTACTCATATATTAATATTCATCTCTTATCCACCATAAAATTAATCCTCAAAATAATCGTCAAGGTTTAACTTCTCGATCAACTTAAAAATAAATTGCATATACCTCCTCAAAATCAGATACTCAAATATCGAAATAAATTAATCACTTTTAAAATCCTTATAGCTTTGATTATGTTTATTGAATTGAATTCGAATACTCAAAATTTTAATAACATAAAATCTTAACTCCTCTAAATTCTTAAAAATTAAAATTCATTCCCACTCTTTAATTTATAACTTTAAATCCTCAAGTATACAGATAGATACTCCCAGTCTCTAATACTCAAGGTCCACACAATTACACCAATCTAATTATCATCGCACGAAGGACTTACTGTTATTAGCACCTTGCTCAACAAATATTTGATATAGGATCACTAGCACTATTGGTATGGTAACACTAGCTGCATCATTAGATTATCTCATCAAACTTATTACAAATCATGATCACTTGCACTTTCCATAATACCCATGCTTTACTTCAATCTCAAGGGCAGGCATATGGTTCCATATCTCGAATGAGGTATAAACATATCTCTTAAACCTTTTACAGCCTGTTAAACTATTCTGTGATATATTTCACAACTTTCATTACCAATATTGATATTTCTTTACTCATGGCATCTCATTAAAACTCCTCATGCATATAAATTTCTTTACCTTTAACACGCCCGATATCAATCATCAAATTGAACGTTATGCCCCATTAATCCTTAATACTATTCCTTGATACCTAATTGTTTACATAGATCACTCAAGTGCATAATCATGATTATCCAGGGCGGGTATGTTAGCTCTGATACTAACTCTTGAACTATCACTGATACTCTATTCTCTCCTTCTACTCACAGTCTCTAATGACACTTATCCTAGAACCATTGTTACAAGGTACAATGCTAAGGGCTAACTCTAGTTTAAAGCCTACTGCTCACATGTCCAACTAAGAAACACTTACAACTCACAAGCAACACTCAGTTAAACTAATACAAGACCCAACCAAAATTGCAAGTCACTAATTATCACACTAACAAGGATCCTTAAGAAATAAGGCTCAAAAGAACTGGGTTAAGGACTGAAGGTATCTTTACTACTAGTAAAGAAAAGAACGATGGAACAAAGTCCTGGAATAACATAAATAGATAAGTCTTGAGATGATACTTTAAGAACCAATTTAAGATACAACCTGATAATCATACACGTCTGTCAGAATTCATGACACTCAGAATCCTCGCCACGCCAGTAAGCATAGATACGATAACGACAGGTTCCGTAACTAAGGTATGCAACTCTATAATCATGTCATCTAGAATCTTCGCCACGCCAACAGGTATGGCTGCGAGAGACTCTAAGTTTCATAACTACAGTATATACATCCAAGTCAGGTTCCTACGTTCTCGTCACGACAGCTAATATGGCTGCGATAAACTCTAGGTTCCATAACCAAAGTAGACATTTTACCTTTCTCACTGTTCTCATCAAGATATGTCATCAGATGATACCGTAAATTTTAGCCCATAAAATTTATCTCGATAGGAAATTAACACAACAACGATACCAAGAATTAAATTTAACAACTGGTCAACAAGAATCAAACTCAATAATGATACTAAGATTTAAATTTAACAATTGCTCAACATGAATCAATTTCAGTAACAACAAGCGGGAGCGGACGGAAACAAGAAAAAAGATTTAAATTGGAAACTGTAATAAGATTCTCAAGGGGTCGTCCCAGGAATCTCTCAAAAATTTTGTGATTGAGTATCCTCTCTCATCCTAGTATCCTATGTCCTATATTCTATAGCAGGCACGCGGTAGTACAACTAATTCGTCGCACTACTACGACATCGCACAACTTGCGAAGTCCGACCTGCATGGGCCACCAATAAAAACGTGTCACGACCCGCACCCGGTTTAGGGGCATGAGTGCGTGGGTACGTCCAGCCTACACCGCAGCATCGGCGGTAGAACGCTGTCTAGGTCATGTAACTATCTAATCAAACTCACGTGAATACCCAACTCCATAAGGGGACGTGGATATCATAAAATAATGCTAGAAATACTCAATCACATAAACTAAAGCACGATGAGATATCAAGGCAAGCAAGAAATACAAGACAAGTCTAACGACAAAATAATCATACCTGCAATCATTAACTTCCAATCTTCAAGTATGTCAGAAACCAGTCTACTAAGGTCACAGTCTGGAAAAATATTTTTCAGTCAGGAAGGAGCAAAGTACATCTCTAAATAGCAGTTCTATATTAATGATATAAACTATGTAGCAGTTCTAGATGGAAATATACCAGAAGCATATATAGGTACGAGAAATAAAAGAAATACTGGAAATACTGTAAGTAAATACAGGAGAAGAAACAATATGTCCATGAGCAAGAACCTATGACTAAGTGTATGAGTACTAGCTTTAACATGTGATCAGCTTGGGAACTTGATCAGGCTGGTTACATGTGATTAGCTATGATTCTTGTAAGGTCAGGCTAACCGTTGGTTAGCTATGATGCATGTAGAGGTCAGGCTAATCACACGTAACAGCTATGAAGCATGGAGATGGTCAGGCCGCACCCGACGTGAGATGTGGGGTGAGCTATGATGCATGAAAAGTTGGGTATGATCACATATCTACACTAAAATACTCCCCACCCCCGACTGGTATAGTAGATCCAATCATGGTACGCTATGGCACAGGATTCATTAGGAAGGTAGCAAATCTCCCCGGAAATCAGTGTCTGTATATGCACAAGATAACAAGGAAAATAAGTCTTGTACAAGCTACACCATGAATAAGGAATAACATCTCATGACGAGATCCGTGTATACCAATCCGTGTAACCAGCGTGTCAAGAGCATGGATATTTATACTAGATACAGTGAACATAGGAGATATCATAAATTTGAAACTAATTAGAGAATGTACTCGTCTTGGGTCCTTAGCTGGTAAAACCAATGTCCTGTCCCAGAGTATCGTCTGGAGGATCCAATAGTCCTGGGTCCGAAAGCTGAGTAAGGTAGTCTGGTACAGAATCTGAGTCCTATGAACCCAAAGAACCTAGAGGATAATTGTATAACTAATTAATTATTTAGCTTCTAAAAAAGAAAAATATAAATTTATAATATAATTTATGCCATAACTTAAGCATAATTGTACAAGACTAACACTAGTTTCTACTCTCATATGTTATATATAAGAGTGTCCAATTAATTATTTAAAATTAACCATGCTAGCTGAAAGATTATTAAATTGGATAGGATATAATGTATGGATTATAAACAATAAACACACTAATATCTGAGCTTATGGTAGTTGTAAAGAGAACCTATACTATTGCTAAGTGTGCACTAAATCAAAGTTCTCCTTCCTTAACCTGTCCTTCTCTACACCCAAAAATTCTCATTTCCTCTCCTTCCTATAGAGAATTTTCACACGTAGACCTACAATTATATTTCAGACCACAATAGCTTTATTTTAATTATCCAAGGACAAAACACATCTCATAAGAAGATTTCACCAAAAATTTTAGATTGTCACATTTCCTGCTATAGTTTATATAAAAACCAAAATAATTTGTATTCCCCTCTCTACTTAATTATAGAAGCTTCACCCTCCTTTCATTCACACAAATACAAAAATATATATTAGTTCTATATTGCTTCTTTCCATTCTTCAAACAATGCATCCAAGTGAACCACCAACCATACAACAGAGCACTTCATTCCAACTTCTAAATAATCCCATATATCATTGCTTATTCTACACAGGAATCCAGATGGTACACAAAAACTAATATATATAAACATAATAACACACTATCTCTTCTATGCGTTAATACCAACCCACAACTAAAATGCTAACTTGCATATTTCCTAGGTGCTTCTACATAAACAATTACTCATTCTTTCCATGTCTTCTGTCAATGAAGAAGCACCATAACAATACACATGACCATTTGTTACCACTTTCCTACAGACATAATAACATATTTCCTTACTATCACCATTTACTTTCTATATTATTCACACTATGCATGCGTACAACTCCTGTGCGCACACGCTCACAACTGACCTAGTCGGAATATATAATCATCTACACCGCATACAACTAAACCATAGCATAAAGATATTTCAATTTTCTTTTCTAGATCTATTTCACAGTTCAAGCAACTATTTGAGGGAAGGAAATACCAGTCGGAAGGAGAAGATGGCGCCGGCGTGGAGGGGCTGTCGGGGTGGCTTGTCGCGGGCCGGTGGAGGAGTACAGCAGCTTGAGGGGAGTTGGCAGTGGGAGGAAGGAAGTCGGGGAGCCTCGGTGCGTGGCTGGACTGACGGGAAGCGGCCGGAGTGTAGAGGGAGGAATAGGGAAGGAGTAGTGGTGGTGATGATGTTGGCAGCGAGAGGGGATGGGGAGCAGCGGAGCGCCGGCGTGCGGTGAGCAGGCCGCCGGAACAGAGAGGGCCGCCGGGGCACAGGCTGATGGTCAGGTACAGAGGTGAAGGGGTGGGTGAACAGTGTTCCCCCCTTCCCTTATTTGAATTCAAATTTCAAATGAAAAAAAATAAGAAAGAAGAAGGAGAAAGGAAGAAGGAGAAGAAAAGAGAAGGAGAAGGGAAGAAAGAAAAGAAATTTGCTTTCCTACGTTGGAGAGAGGAGAGGTGGGGGCTTGGTTGGGGAAACCTAGGTTTTCTAGGGATTAGGGTTGATGTAGATAGGACATTAAATAGGATGAGGGTGTGGGTAAATCAAAGGTGAGGATACACCCAATTAAATGGGTGGTCCAGATTTGTCAAGAGGAAATAATTCATGGAGGAATGAGGGTGAGAGGCTAATTAAATAATTATTAGGGATTCCTCATTGGTTTAAACAAATGGGTGTTGACAAAATGCAAATTTGCAAATTAACCCCCTTAAATTTGGGTATTTGCACAGACGCATGAAATGACGAAAATTTGACGGGCGATTCAGTATCCGGTGTTTTTGTAGGATCAGGGGCGCTGTAAGTTTGGTATGGGCTCAAATAGCAGGGCACTGGAATTAAATTGGAATTTCAGAATTGGTTTAAAATAGTATCCTCAATTTAATTAGAATAAAATGCAAGTTGTGTTCTAAAATTAATTAGGAGTACATGGGACCAAAATCAGGTCAGGTCATCAATACCAATAATGAAGAAGACTCAGAACAGGATATTACCCTAATTTGGGCCGCACGAAAAATAGGTCAAGATTGTCCCCAACTTCGATTGGAACGCACAACGATACAAAAATAGGAAATTTATTAAATAACGTCCGCGACAAATTTTTGTGCGGCCAGAAATAATGCACAGGGAGCATAATTATGAGTTGCAAAAATAGCAGAATAGAAGGCGGGCATGTCTAGGGCAAGATGGTGAAATTTTTTGGAAGATAAAAGCTAGGGTAGTGCTCCAAATATCAACGCAAAGGCAATGCGCAATAATTAATTAAAATACGGTAATTAATTACAATCTCCAATAAATAAATTTTAATTAAATAATTAGATACAAAAATTCCAAAATCCCGACAGGTGTTCATCTACTGGCTTCTAGGTCAAGTCTGCTAGCTAAAAATATATGAACACTGCATCTAATACTATATTTAAATTACACACCACACATAATTATTTAAATTAAATATACTATCATGCAATTTTTTAATTGTAACTACAATAATATTAAATATTGTAAAAAGTCAAAAATACCCCTGTTTTCGGAATGTGGTAGTGACAAGAACCTAAAATAAAAGTTTAGGATATTTTTAATTATATTTGACCCTGAAATAAATTCTTGAAAGTCCTAGAAAATTAGGATTACTAGTTTTTAATTAACTAAAAATTATGGATAAATCTTAATAGCCCCAAATTAACCTAATAACAACATTTAAGCACGAATTTCAGGATACGGAGGTTACAATACTATAGATTAGGAGTCCCCATTGGCCTACTTTCTAAAGGACCGTGATCTTCCATTGAGTTGCGGTTATCCCGATTGCTTGTAGTCATGTTTGAGAGCATCATTGGCATGTCACCGTCTTAGATGTAGTAATTTCTTGTGTCTTATTTGCTTCTCTTGTGTTTAATTTCTTGTCTATCTTGCATGTTCATTTACTGTACTTTTGGCTCATATTCTTTTGTATCTTGTTACGTCCCGCTGAGGACCTGGTTTTGTTCTCCAGATTTAGCAGACGAGGAGTACCCGCAACTGTACGGACCGATACCAGACGAGGGTACGATACCAGTTGATAGACCTGCTTATACTTAGTTACTTTCTAGCATGTTTTTAGTTATATTTTCTTCTCTTTATTTTTTTTTATCGGTAGTGGATTTGTCTCCACCCGACCTAGTATTATTTCTGCTGGATATTCGACAGTATTTTTACTTTCAGCATTTATTCCAGTTTGCTATTTAGTTCATATACTATTCTTATGGATGAAATCTAGATACTTGACATTTATATGTATATTCATAGATTCTTGGACTAGAGTTTACATTAGACAGCTTATACGTATTCGAGTCGGACATGAGTCTGCTTGAATGCGTAGCTGGCCATTGCCACGTGTCTAGTCCCTCGGTATTTTGGGACTGAGGCGTGACATGGTTTTTGTGGTGGCCCATGCAGGTCAACGACTAAATTGTTCAATTTTAACTTAGGGACCGAGCAAGCCTGCAATAAGAATAGGATAAGTTTTTAGGATCTCATCCACTTGCTTGAAACGTTCTTGATATCTATATCGGATTCAAATTTAATTCTTAACTTGCATCTTGCCTTGATTCCTGTGCGTCTCTTATAGTTTATTTTGATGCAGAGCAATAGATTCACAAGCACGCGACGAGACTCCCACAGGAACACCACAAGTTGCAGATGTCACCTATGACGATGAAGTGATACCAGTTGGTGGAGGCCAACCAGAACAACAAAATAGTCAAGACACCTCAAGAGATCGGCAAGACGACATTCCACCTCCGCCGCAGTTCACACCACCAATAGCCGTATTCCCACAAGGGCAAGCTATGGATGGGCAACAGATGTTTCAAATAATCTACGCAATGATGCAAGATCAACAGCAGGTTCAACAAGAGACTTTGAGTCGCAGCCTAGCACTTATACTGGAGCAGGCGAATCTACCAACTCGACGGTAACCGACGGGCTCTATTATCGATTTCCGTCAGCTGAAGCCCCGTACCTTCTCGGGCAAGGAGGAGCCCACAGAAGTTAATGAGTGGATCACCAACACACAACACCAGTTGGAAGCAGCTGAGCTTCCCAGAGAACGTTGGATGACTGCCGTTAGAATGCAGTTGACGGATAATGCGCATCACTAGTGGCTATCTGAGGAGACACGGCTCGGACCAGACCGAGTCACTTGGGAAGAGTTTTCTAGACTCTTTCAGGAGATGTACATTCCGGCTATCGCTCGATCAGAACTTCGGGACAAGTTTAATCACCTCACTCAAGACAATCTGACAGTGGAAGAATACAACACAGAATTCATTCGTCTAAGTCGTTTCACCCCAACCTTGATTCCGACAGAAGAAGAGAAGGCTGAGAAGTTCTTCGACGGACTAAACATTGAGCTATAGAAACTAATTGGATCCGTTGCACCTACATCCTACCCGGACGTCCTTGCTGCAGCCCGACGCATGGAGCGCATCACCAGAAGAGAGACCAGTCTGAAGCGATCGTCCACATCAGCACCAGCCGGAGTACCACAGGAAGAAGTTGCAAAGAGACCTCACATGCACCAGCCACCAGAAGCATCTCCACAGGCACTACCTATCTGTCAATATTGTCGCAAGCGAGGCCATATTGAGGACGAGTGCAGACGCATAAGGAGATTATGTTTAGCTTGCGGATCCAGTCAGCATTTATTGAGGGAATGCCCTGAGCGTCGAGAAAGAGCACCAACGGTTAACCAACAAGCTCTACCAGCACCAGGAGGGTATCAACCAAGGCCACCCTTGGCACCTCGAGCAGCACTCTTCCAGCAGGCCCAGCAACAGCAGAGGATACCACCTCTAGAACGCGGACAAGCTTTTGCGATGACTTTGGAGGATGCGCAGATTCATGGAGTAGCTAATGCGCGTAAGTTTTTATAGTTTTCTGTTTGTAGTGTTGCTTTAGTTCGTGCCTGTTGGTTTGTGACATTAGCCTTGACCTAGTAATTTTGAACTTGCTAATAACCTAGAATGTTTTATAATTGATAACCTAATATGTTTTATAAGTAATGAACTGTAGTCTTCTAAATCTTCTTTATACGGGAGATTGCATAACTTTTAATGCTTAGGGAAATAATTTTTCCTTTGTATTATTCTTACACCCTCAACCTTGAATCTTCTTGATCATGATGTGCTTCGAACAATATTTGTAATCGTGTCATCTATGTTGACCATTTATTCTTTGATTGCGAGGACACAATCTTCTTAAGGGGGGTAGATTGTAAACCCCCTGATTTTTTAAGAATTTTTAATTTGGAATTTTTATAATTTTCTATCATTTTCTGGGATTTTTCTGTAATTAAACCTAGGTATTTGGTAATTAAATAATTTTTAATTGCTGTTAAATAATATTAAAATATTATGAAAATAATATTTTATGGTGTAAAATAGAAAACTGGACATAGAATAATTTTTCGGGAATTTATTGGACTCCGGAAGAATTTTTAAAGTCCTAAAAAGTAAGTTCAAATAAACCGAATTAAACCCTAGAAATAAACCGGGTTTATTTCCAAATAAACCAAACCAACCCAGACCCAGTTCAACTGAACCGAACCCAACCTTATCGGGTCGGGTCGGATCTAAACCCGACCCGAAACCCGCAGACCCAAATCCGCACTTAAACACTAGCGGGTCGGGCCGGATTCATGTTGAACCCGACCCGTGGACCCGGACCCAAACCCGTTAACCGCTGAAACCCTAATCCTAAACCCATCGGGATTACTGTTCAGGCTATTTAATAGCCTCAACTTCTTGGCCCCGCCGCCGCCGCAAAATCCTCCGGACACTTCTCCGCCGTAGCACTCCCTAGCCGGAACCCTAATCGCCTCGCCGTCCTTCTCCCTCCACCATCTCCAGTGCCTCGATCACCGTCGCCCTCTTCCTCCAGATCCCCTCCGCCTGAGCCGCCCAGTCCCATCTCCACCGTCCCTCTGCCCTAGCCCTAACCCGAACCATCACCATCGACCTCCTCCCCCGTCCTCATCTTCCCCGACCTAACTCCCCCGCTCCAGCCGCCCAGCCCCACTTCCTCCGCCTAGCTCAGTTCCATCCTCCGCCTCCTCGAACACCTGTCGAGCCCCTCGCCACAACTCCCTCCTCCTTCCTCCGCCTAGCCATCTCCTCCTCCCCAGAAGCTCCGCAGTCCTCCGCCCCGCTTCTCTTCGTCGACCTGCAGCTCCGCCCAGCCGCCTCGACAGCCACCCGTTGCCCGACCTCGACGACCTCGCCCCAGCGAGCAGCCGCCTTCCTCCAGCGAGTATCCCCTAGCAGAACCCTAAACCTAGAAGGACACGGTCCAGACACGGCACAGCCCGTGTCGGTGTGTCAGGACGACTCGCGGACACAAAAAACCAAGTTTCACGGAGCCCTGTTCAGGTAGTGTTTCTTCTCTCCTAGTTGCCCCTTTTTTTGTCCCGTCTATTGTGACGCGTAGACTGTGTGACCCTCTCGATGCCCGTGCAACCCGCTCGGCGCATCGCGCCCTGTGGCGATCGCGAACCGCGATCCAAAAACAGGAAAACTAACGCCATATTTTACCTCGGAACTGAGTGCTCCCCTCCAAACAGGACGACTTGGTCGCACGTGGTCTTCACCAAAACATGCGCACTGTTGATACGGACGTGTGGAATTTCACAGAAGTTGATTTGGATATGCGTGCACACCGGAATCAACGCGTATCCGCCGCCAATGCCCCGTATCTGCCTGTTCTAGAATACGTCGTAACTTTGTGTACACACGTCGGATCGAAACAAAACTTGCGCCATCGGACTCGTAGCAATATGCTGGTCCTGTGACCCAAGTTTGGTTTGATTCTGAGAACATTGACAAAATCGCGTATCGTGGGCCCCGCGGCTCCACATGACGGGTAATTTTGTGATCGGCTCATTGGAATCTAATTCTGGAAGTTCCGTTGGGTTGGTATCATCGTTCCTGACTTATTGATACTAAGTTTGATAAATTTGGAGACCTTTGATCCTGACAGGTTTTTCGGTGAAAAGCGGCCCACATGTGGACCCCGCTTTGACCCAGAAATATCATTTTTGCTCCTGTGTCCAAATTGGACTTAAGGACATGCGTTTCTAGCTATTTGATATTTTCTGAGACTGTTGGTGATATTTATTACAGCTTTTGGAGGAGTACCTGCAGGATCCACTGACACAGGGATAATTGTTGGTATTCGAACCCCAGGCAAGTATACCTTGTCAAATCCTGCAGTTTTGCTACTTATTTTTTTGACTTATTTATACATTGTCGTGCAAGATACCTTGCCAATTCTTGTACCTTATTTGCATGCTTTCCTTTTCAGTTGTTATTTTTTTGTCGTATATAGTTTCTTGATGCACTTTTTTATATTGATTTATTCCTGCTGCTCTAGTCTTATTTTCTCGTTTTACGTGCATGTACATTATTTGTTCTTTTCCATGGATCACTATTTGTTCCATAGACATATTGTGATGGTATATGTTTACTCTACGTTCCTTGAGTTGACTCGATTGATTTCGTTAGTTCCTAGATGATCGTTATTAGGCATTGACTATACTTGAGCATTCTCGATTGTGAGTACCCATTGTGCTGCGATAGAGACTTGTTCATTTGACTACCTCATTCGTGAGCTCCCATTGGGCTGCGAAAGAGCCATACTATAGATTGGGAGTCCCCATTGGCCTACTTTCTATAGGACCGTGATCTCCCATTGAGTTGCGGTTATTCCGATTGCTTGTAGTCATGTTTGAGAGCATCATTGGCATGCTACCGTCTTAGATGTAGTAATTTCTTGTGTCTTATTTGCTTCTCTTGTGTTTAATTTCTTGTCTATCTTGCATGTTCATTTACTGTACTTTTGGCTCGTATTCTTTTGTATCTTGTTACGTCCCGCTGAGGACGTGGTTTTGTTCTCCAGATTTAGCAGATGAGGAGTACCCGCAACTTTACGGACCGACACCAGACGAGGGTACGATACCAGTTGATGGCCCTGCTTATACTTAGTTACTTTCTAGCATATTTTTAGTTATATTTTCTTGTCTTTATTTTTCCGTTTATCGGTAGTGGATTTGTCTCCACCCGACCTAGTATTATTTCTTGCTGGATATTCGACAGTATCTTTATTTTCAGCATTTATTCCAGTTTGCTATTTAGTTCATATATTGTTCTTATGGATGAAATCTAGATACTTGACATTTATATGTATATTCGTAGATTCTTGGACTAGAGTTCACATTAGACAGCTTATACGTATTTGAGTCGGACATGAGTCTGCTTGAATGCGTAGCTGGCCATTGCCACGTGTCTAGTCCCTCGGTATTTTGGGACTGGGGCGTGACAGGCGCTAAAGAAAAGTTGAGCACACGATTTGTTGTTCCTTTTGAAGTTCTCAAATGAGTCGCATCAGTTGCCTACCATATCGCTTTACCACCAACATTGGCTGATGTGCATGATATTTTTATTTTTTCATCTTCAAAAGTACGCGTACGATCCAAGTAATATGGTAGATTTTGGCTAGTTAAACCTGCAAGCAGACTTGTCATATGCGGAAGAACCTGTTCAAATCTTGGCCAAAAAGAAAAAGTTATTGGAGAATCGTGTTGTCTCTTTGGTCGCATGATTTTGAGGAATCATTCCTTCAAGGACCGACATGGGAGATTGAATTTGAGATAAAGGATAAGTTTTTATTATTATTCTCTAGTGGTATATTTCGTTCTTAAGTTTTGGGGACAAAACTTTTCTTAGTTGGTTATTGTGTAGTGTCACGCTCCTCATTTAGGGGCACAATATTGGCAAAACTATTGGCATCGATTGATCCAAACAGATGTTGTTATACCCCAATTCCGCCGAACTAAGTCGCCACACAAATATGATGTTGTACATGTCTAAATTATACATGTACAAGGCAAAAGCATGCATATTGAAAATTCTTTTGAAAATAGCTTTTTATTAATAACATACAAAAGAATACATTGATTTAAATATATTTGATATGTCGTCTCGACTATACTAATAAAATAACAAAAAGACTAACAAGATATCATAAAATAATACTTGTTGTCCCATACATTATGCCCTTGTATACATTGAAACCAAAATACCTCCAAAATGAATTAACTTTAAAATACTTCAAAATAGGAAGAGCTTTAAGTCGTCTCTCTGAAACTTCTTTAGCAAGATTTGTGCACCCTCGAGGTACACATATGGAGTTGGGGTCAGCATACATGGGAATGCACTGGTGAACGGGAATAACCCACTCGCATAAACCAACATTGATTATTAAGGAAATCATACATTTAAATTTATTTTGCTATTTAAAACTATGATAATTTATAGTTCATATTGATAGCATACGAGAAAGCAGTAAATATATAACTATATTACTTATCAATAATAATTTACCATAAACCGATGTGCCTATCCGTGCATAAAATAGAGATAATACTTACCTCCCTGTAAAAGACAATATGTTAGCATGCAACATTTCTATATGCGATCATTGGTGAAATCGACTCCATGAAGGACTATTACCTGGTATTTCGATGCGCCCTTCTAGTCTGTATTGCAAGTCATACTGGAGAACCACTTACACCTTGTGCCAATACACGTTCAACATAATTCTCCCTAAGTCGATACGGTTCCAGTGACTAAGATACTGTTTCAAAGAAAGCCAAACCTTGTGCACAAATTATTTGTGACCATACAAAACCGTGAATATTTAACTATAGAATATATTCAGAGCATGGAAACTAAAATAAGTAATGTAAATCTATACTCGTGCAATAATTCATTCTTTAAAATTTGTATATTTCGATTGGCGACCCATAGGCCCCAAATATTTTGAGGAACCAAGCTACAACCAACAGTTCTGGGTACCGTAACCCTTCCAACAGTTTATGGTACTGAATCACATACGAAGCTCTTATTAAAAGTCTTATGTATAGATGAACTATATAGTTAAGATATTCAATGTTCTACTCTTAGTGCTACAACATACATTTTGGCTATTATTTAATAGTTACATTCTACGGGCATCATCGAGCTAAGGACATTACGAGGCAACAAAAAATTGTTGACATGAATAAGTAGAAAAGAAGGGTCAGAGCCACTCTCCGAGTAGAGCATTTCCAAACGAAGGAGACCTGCTTTACAATGATCAAATATCAGTTACACATTCTACTATAGTGGCACCAACATCGTATCAGTATTCTTCTTCTATCATTTCTCTCATAATTATCAAGAAATCGATACGAAAATATAATCATCAAAACTAAGCAATGAATACGTCCAAAGAAAACTATAATAAAAATTTATTAGAAATGGACTCTTATATAGAGTTCATTCTCCAAGACATAATCCACTACATTTAGGACTTATTCCAACAAAAGTCAATCTATAAGTTGGAGAGGTTCTCAATGCATTCATCTAGATAAATTAGATAATGAAAGGTTTCTCTAATACTTAATTTTATTTGAGTCAAACTAGCCACAAGCCCATTACATAGTGCATCATCTAGAGCGAGGTACTACATAATAAACCACTAAGAAAAAATTGTATCCTGAAACTTAAAACAAAAATTCTATCTCAAACTAAACAAACAATAAAGGGTATTTCTCCCTTATCTCTGCCTCAATCTCCTATGTCGACTACTCAACAAATTTTTTCCATAATACACGAATCAAAGACAACGATCAGTTCCATAAAACTTTCACCTTCTTGTCCAATATCTGAACATGTTTCCCTGAATATGATCAGTCTACACGCAGCTCTAGCTAATTGAAACTAACCACGAACTTGGATCATGCATATATTTTTGAAGTTGAGAAACATAGAAAATATTAGCATTTCAGTTATGCTAGTAGTAATGCAATCCAATAAGCTACATGTTCCCACTCTCTCAAGAATCTCAAAGGACCAACAAATCTTGGACTCAGTTTAACTTTAACACCAAATTGAATACCCATATGGGTGTCACCTTAAAAAACACAGTCCCCAACCATAGATTATAATGGTCATTAATGAGTATCGACATAACTTTTCTACCGACTTTACATAGTATGAAGTCTCTCTCGAATCATGCGAACCTTCTCGACGGGCTGCTCTATGTCCGAGTACCTGCCACTTATCAACTTTATCCCAACAATAATCAATTTTACCTAGTCATTCCTTTTGACTAACCAACTGTCACTTTTTTAATATTTTCTATATCCGTGATCGACACTTCCTTCCATAGAGTGCCTTATACGGTTACATTTGGATGCTCGACTGATAACTATTATTATGCACAAACTCTACCAATAGCAAGTGCGTATCACAACTTATCTTTAAATCAATCTCACAAAGCCGTAGCATAGCTTCAAGTATCTGATTTACTCTCTCTGTTTGACCATTAGTTTGAGGATGGTATGAATTACTAATTACATTTGTACTTAAAACAAACTGTAGACTAGTCCAAAAATATGACAATAATCATTTATCTCTATATGAAACTATTGAGGTTGTAACTCCATGCAGTCGAACAATCTCATCAATGTAAATTTGAACTAATCTATCAACGGTCTATATAACTTTGTTCAAGATAAAATGAGCAGACTTGGTCAAATGATCAACAATGATCCAAATTACATCATTTTCTTGTTTCATCTTCAGAAAGCCCATAATAAATCTATTGAGATTTTGTCCCACTTCTACTCTAGAATAGCGAGGTTTGACAGCTCCTTGCTCGACCTCTGATGCTCTGCTTTTACTCTTTGACATGTCATACATTATGACACAAAGAAGGCCACATCCTCTTTTATATTGTGCCACCAAATGGTTGTGTGCAAGTCATAATAAAACTTTGTGCTTCCCAAATGTAAAGAAAGCTTCACATAATATGCTTTCGCAAATATTTTTTTTTTGAGCTCTTGATCATTAAAAAATCACAATCTCCCCTTCACATGTAATGTTCCACCCTCGTCTTCCACAAAATAGTTTACATTTCCTATTGAAATTAGCTCACACATCTTCTTTAGGAATATGTCATCTTTCTGCGCAGACTTTATCTTTTCTCGCAAGATCGACTTAAGTTTAAGTTGAGCCAGTTGTGCCCCTTGGGTCCAAACTCAAAATTCGATTCCTATTTCTTGTAAATCTTAAAATACTCTGCTTACTAAGATAGTGCCCCTACAAATTTTTTTTCCAAATCATCTGCTACAATATTTTTTTTGCCTAGCATATTTGTGATCATTAAATCATAATCTTTAATAATTTTCAACTAATGCCTCTATCATAATTTTAATTTTTTTTTGGTGAATATATATTTTAGGCTCTTTTGATCCGTGAAGATTTTACAAACCACACCATAGAGGTGGTGTCGCCATAATTTTAGCGAACATAATTGCCACTAATTGTAAGTCATGCATAGGGTAGTTCTTCTCATACTGCTTCAACTATCTTGAGACATAAGATATCACTATTTCCTTCTATATTAGCACACATCCCAAGACATTTACTGATGCATATATAGATCTGAAATCCCTTTATCCCTTCTGAATGTATAATGATTTGAGTTGAAATGAGCCAATGCTTTAGCTTATGAAAGCTAGTTTTACAATCATCACTCCATATGAATGCAAATCTCTTCTAGTTGAGGCAAGTCATAGGCGATGTTAACTTAGAAAAATCTTTCACAAAATTTTGGTAGTAGCCCTTCAAACCAAGAAAGCTTCGAATCTCACTAAATAACGTAAATTGTTTCCAATCTACCACTACTTCAATTTTTGTTATTTCAACAACAACACTCTCTGCTAAGATAACATATCCAAGGAACAACATGCTACTCATCCAGAACTCATACTTTCTTAACTTTGCAAATAATCGGTACTCACGTAAGGTCTGTAGCACAATCTGTAAGGATCGTAAGACTCAGTTCATCATATCCATGAATGCAGCCAGAGCTTTAATCAAATTGAACGACATAACCAAGAATTCATAGTGTCCGTATCTAGTATGGAATACTTACTTTGACACATCCTTTAGCTTAATTTTCAACTATTGATAGCCCGATTGAAAATCTATCTTCAAAAATACTGATGTTCCCTGAACCTGATCAAATAGGTCATATATCCTTGGCAACAGATACTTATTTTATCTATAAATTTGTTCAATTCTATATAGTCAATGCACAACCATATTGATCTATCATTTTTCTTCATAGACATCAATGGAGAACCCTATGGAGAAATATTAGGGATAATTTATCCTCGATCCAGCAACTCTTGCAACTAGACCTTTCATTTCTTTGACTCTGTTGGTGCTATCTTATCTAGCATCTTCAATATCTATCGAGTATCAAGAAAGGTATTGATGGTGAATTTGATCTCTCGATCTGTGGCATTCCAGACATCTCGTCTAGAAATACATCAGAAAATTCTTGAATGACTTTTGTTTGAACTATGTCTACACCTTTCTTTCGAGTATTTCTAATAGGAGCTAAGTACCCTTCACAGCCAGAATACAACATGTGCCTTATTGTTACCGTCGATAATACAGTTGTTGTCTTCGATGTCGTGCCACATGAATAAGTGAGCTTTGTTTCACCAGGTAGACGAAATATAACTCTCTTCTCCATGCAATCAATTGTCGCATAAGATGCACTTGTCGACATCACAAAAAAATATTTTTGATAAAGGGTGTAAAGTTTTTATTTATTACAAATTGACAAAGAGTACAAGAGAATCCCTATTACAAGAGGATCTAAGTATAAAAGGAATCTGGGCAAGTATGATGGTGGAGATCGGGCACTGCAGCAGCTTCTTTACTCCGTTGACGATAAGGGACTAAGGGGGGTTGACGAGGATTCAGTGCTCCTTTTTCTTCTTCTTCCTGCGTGTAGATGTGGTTTCTTGTACGTATATGGATGGCCTCTTTTTATATGTGGGAAATGCCTACACTTTATAGATTTAGAAGAGACATGTATGAGCGCATCTCATTCTACCATAGCGACGAATGCTGTAATAAGTTGACACGTGGTCGCCCAAGATTTTGGGTTGCTGATGCCTGTAATACTCGTTAAATTATGTATTGTAGACTTTGATTATACCTTGGGAGTACGTTTGTTCGATGCATGATAATAACAGAACAATAGTGGTGCTTGGCACTGCTTGGCACTTAGGAACACTAGTGGCACATGGCACTGATGGCATATGAGAACACCAAGATACAAGTGGCGCCTGGCACTACGGGCATATGAGAACACCAAGATACAAGTGGCACATGACACTGCGGGTACATAAGATACTTCTTAGACTGTTGGCGCATAGGGCTAACTTACTAAGGCGCATAGGGGCCGAATCACTGAGGTGCATGGTGCCGAATCACTGAGGTGCATGGAGCCGGATCACATAGGTGCATGGAGATAATTTTTCCTACTTCTACAAGACCCCCTTCAAATTTTCTAAACTTAAAACTTTGTAAGTTTTTAAGTTTGTAATACTTTGAACAGAAGCATGGAGGATGTAAGTGCAAGGATCGCTTTGGTACACGAGGGAAGCATCCTTATGTTTGGCACATCGGGAGAGTAATTCCACTTGGCGCTGCAAATTGTCTGTCACATTAGCTGTTGGGCGCATCAGGATGTCATTTAGCTTGGCATGGCTAGCTTTTGCTGCAGTAGGCCTATACGGAGATTCATCCATTGACTATCAAGTTTATCCCGCGATTTCAATTCCTAGCAATTCGTAAGCAATTAATGGCTTCCTTGCTATAAATAGAGGGTTAGGAGACAGAGAATGGTACTTTTCCTTGTCACACAATGTCTCTTTTGAAGTCGGGCACGGGGAATTCAGTCGAGCGGTTCGTCGACCCTCTTCCTCTGATGGTCGACCAACCATCCGTTGGTGGCAAAGGTGAGCAGTAAGACTTGCACTCTTTCTATTCTCTTCCTGGAATTACTTATTCGTACCCCTTTTGGTCATGTCCGAACTACTTGGCCTGACGCTCATGGTCGTTGTAGAAGGGCTTCATTTTGAGGATGCACTAACAACGAGGATTCTATCTTGGTAGCATGGGTTAGGCTGTCTTTGGACACTCGCCTGAAGCATGTCCTGAGAACTGATGCGCAACCATGCTGTCGGGGCATACTCGCCTCTGCATGGTGATGGTTGTCTTTGTACTATGGTGGCAGTGCACGTGTATACAGGACTTGGTGCCTAAGTGTGGCCTTCCCGAATGCATAGACATCTAGTTGGCGCATGGCGCATATTTTTGAGGATGTGCGCCTAGGGCTGAAAATGAGCCAAGCCGTTCGCAAGCTGCTTGAAGCTCGGCTCGATAAAAGCTCGTTTGAGCTCGGTTCGTTTAGTAAACAAGTCAAGCTCAAGCTTCATTTTCGAGCTCGTTTAATAAATGAGCCAAGCTCAAGCTTAGAAGTACTCGGCTCGTTTGAGCTCGCGAGCTGGTTCATTTAGAAGCTTGCGAGCTGACTCGTAAGCTGGCTCATTTAGAAGCTCGTTTAGGAGCTTGTTGCTGGCAGTCTATAAATTTATTTTGTTATTTAAATTTTAGTTTGTTCTTTGTTGAATTCTAATTTTATATATGTTTGTATGACAATATGGTTGTGTACATTATATATAATTATATGTCCTTAATAATTGATATTAAGGAAATTTTTTAATTAAATTTTTATAAATAAATTGTTAATATTATAGGTACTTGAATTCAAGCCTAACTAGCTTGAAATCAAGTTCATTAAGCTTGAAATCAAGCTTAATGAACTTGAAATAAAGCCGAACAAGCTCGAAATCAAGCTTAACAAGCTTGAGTTTGAGCTTATCAAGCCAAGCTCGAGCTCAAACCAAGACAAGCTCAAGCTTAATATAAACGAGCTCGAGCCAAGCTCAAGCTCTAAAATAAAAAATTTATCAAGCTCGAGCTCCAGCTCAAGCTTGGTTAATTCTAATCAAGCCAAGCTCAAGCTTATGAAAGCTTGGCTCGGCTTGGCTCGTTTGCACCCCTATGTGCGCCTTTGTATTTTCTCGTAATCATTCTGACTTTTGTATGCTCCTTTATGCTGGGACTATCTCTGATTGCTTTGGTTCCGATGGAGCATGGAAGGATATCATAGTCACCGTTGTTCGTGGTGAACAAGCACATTACCTAGAGGATTATCCCTGATCTTCCAGCCCAGCTCACTTTAGCTTCCCTCTGTATGCGGCCAAGATGTGATGGCTGGATCTCGGGTCGAGTCCTGGAGGCCCATCTGAGTGGCAACCCGGGGCTAGTTATCCCAACAAGGATTTCTAGTTGCGTCCTTCCATATGACAGAGTTAGGTTTGCAGAGGCTTGGATCGGCTCTGCTTCCCAAGATTCCTTGTAATCCATCAATATAGATTCTTTTCTCGCCTTATGGCTTGCACTGAGGAGTCTTCCTGATGTGATGACCATAATGCGTTGAGCTGTCAGCATTACACGTGTTGGTACCAGAAATAACACATAGGGGTCTCCTTCTTTTTAATGTACCCATGATCTTTAATATTAATAAAAATCCTTGAATATAATAAACTTCCATATGTACTCATGACCTTGAATATTAATGAAATTTTTGCCTTATTTCCTGTTTGAAACTTTTTCTTGTTGCTGTGGATACCGAGGCTATGAGTATTATACCAGAGATAATATGGACCTAGCATAATATCATAATGGCGATAACACCAACCCCTATCAGAGGTAATATGGACGGGATAGGCTAGAGTAGTTCTATTAAGGAGGTTTGGTGGAGATATCTTATGTGATGGTAGGGATACTGTGATGTAGAACCGGTAGTCAAGCAAGTTTGCTGGGTATGACCATGACGAAATATTTTGTGGAGAGAGGAAAACGAGTGAGTGGTAATATGGACGTGACTGCTTTCATGGACAGTTTGTAGTTCAGAGGTGATATGGACGTGAACCACTTGCTTTGTATGGATTTTTGTGGGGATAAAAATAAAAAGGACAAGTCAGCGGTAATATGGACGTTACTGTCTTCTTTTGGTGGGAAGAATAACTCATAGTTCGGAGGTGATATAGACGTGAACTATTTGCCTTCAGAATTTTTTTTTGAGGATCCATTACCTATTGCGTACTCGGAACTCCCAAGTATGGATAACAAATTTGTCCGTATGCTATGAATAGAGATAATATGCTGAGGAGGATGCTAACTGTAGACATTATCCTCTCTCGTCCCTCTGCTAGGGGTAGAAGAGATACCCCGAGATACCCCCCTTTTTTATAGCTTCCTTGATTAGGCATAGTACTTCTTTAGGACATTGTCATTGATGGGCATCATGAGCAAGTCACTGTTGAGCTTAGCGAACCTATATGCACCGTTGGTGTAGACTGTTTCTACCAAAAAGGGGCCCTCCCATTTAGGTTAGAATTTTCTCATCATTTTTTGGATCATGACCATTGGTCTTCTCACTACAAGGATTAGGTTGCCTACTTAAAATTTCCTTTCTTTAACTTTTTTGTTGAAGGCGCCGAACAATTGCGCTTGGTATATCTCAATGTGTTGTTGAGCCAATATGCGCTTTTCATCGAGTGCTTCTAATGCTTGCAAGTGTCGACGATGATTATTTTTGTTGGTCAGATGATTAGAGAGTTCCACCTAGAGAGATGGAATATGTGTCTCCAAGGGAAGCATAACTTTGCTTCCGTAGACAAAGAAGAATGACTTGCTGCCAGTCGGAGTTCGAACTGTCGTATGGTAAGCCCATAGACATTCTCTAACCTTCTCATTTCAGTCACGTTTATGAGTTGAAAAGAACTTTTTGAGGAGCTTGATGATAGTCTTGTTGAATGCTTCGGCTAACTCATTTGTTGCTGGGTTATAGGCGGTTGAAACTGTATTTTGGATTCGGTTTTTATCATAAAACTGGAAGAAAGCGTGACTTAAAAATTATGGATCATTACCATGGATGATTCGGTGAGGTAAGCCAAAGCGGTAGATGACATGATTCTTTATGAAATTAACCACGTTAAAAGTTTTTACCTCTGCCAGTAGAACAACATCTGCCCATTTAGAGAAGTAATCTGTGATGTCCAAGATAAATCGGTTCCCCTTAGACGAAGGTGGACTAATCGCCCTCTGATGTCCATACCCCAGGCTACAAACAGCCAAGACACGATGGTCGGGTGTAGGAACTCCGTTGGTTGATGAATAAAGTCGGCATGAATTTGACACATCGTGCACTTCTTCACATAATTAACGGCACCCGCCACCATTGTGGGCCAATAATAGCCCATGCGTCAGAGGCAATATTGAAGCTTAGGAACGGACTGGTGAGCACCACAAACACCGTCGTGAGCTTTATGGAGAGCTTTCTTTGCTTTTGCATTTGATAGATATTATAGTAGGAGCCCGTCATAGGGACGATGGTACAATATCTTGGTGGCTGTATTATAGTAAAATCAGAGGGAGCATCTTCTAACGAAAGTGGCTTCCTTTGCATCATCTGGAAGGATTCTATAGACAACATAGTCTATAAATGGGAGCCTCTAATCTTTGACAGGGGCATCTGCATCCATAAAGTGGGTTAGATTCAAGCATAGGTTGCTCCTCGGACATACCAGTTCTTGTCCCACTACTGTAATCGATTAGTGGGTTTTGATTGGAGTTGTTAGGAAAGCAGCCAGACCGACGAGTGCGTTAGCCTTGATATTTTATAATTGTGGCATATGTTCTATCAAGAACCCAATAAAAGTAGAAATTATTTCAATGGCAACCTGGTGGTAAGGGAGTAGATCCTCGTGGTGAACCTCGTACTTGCCACGGACTTGACTGACTATTAATTAGAGTCGCCATAGGCTTCTAGAAGTCAACCTCTAATTGTTTAGCCAACTGGAGCCCAACGATGAGAGCATTGTACTCTTCTACATTATTGGAACACGGTTCCGTAAGCGAGTATGGACGATGAATGAGTAGATTGATATTGCCTTTGTCCCTGTTCTGGAAGCACCGTCGAAGAACATTCGCCAAACTGATCCTCCTGTTGTAGTAGTGTTAGACTCTAACACTTCACCAGGGATTTTATCGTAGAGCTTTGAGGTTTTCAACACCTATGATGTCCATACTCCAGGCTTCAAATGACTAAGACGCAATGGTCGGGTGTAGGACCTCCGATGGTTAATAAATAAAGTCGGCATGGATTTGACATATCCTGTACTTCTTCACATAATTAACGACATATGCCACCATTGTGGGCCACTAATAGCCCATGCGTCAGAGGCAATCTTGACGCTTAGGACCGGGCTGGTGAGCACCACAAATACCATCATGAGCTTCACGGAGATCTTATTTTGCTTCTGTATTTGATAGACATCATAGTAGGAGCCCGTCATAGAGATGACGGTATAAAATCTTGGTGGGTGTATTATAGTAAAATTGGAAGAAGTGCCTTCTAACAGAAATTGCTTTATTTTCTTCATCTGGAAGGATTCCATAGACAGTATAGTCTATAAATTGGAGCCTCCAATCTTTGACAGGGGCATCTATATCCCCAAAGTGACTTAGATTCAAGCATAGGTTGCTCATCAAAAAGACCAGTTCTTATTTCACTACTGTGATTGATATATGGCTTTTGATTGGAGTTTCTAGGAAAGCAGTCCGACTGGCGAGCACGTCAGCCTCGATATTTTGTAGTCATGGCACAAGTTTTATGAAGAACCCAGTAAAAATAGAAATCATGTCGACGGCTACCTGGTGGTAAGGGAGTAGATCCTCGTGGCGAACCTCGTACTCGTCACAGACTAGATTGACTATTAATTTGGAGTTGCCATAGGCTTCTAGAAAGTCAATCTCCAATTGTTTAGCCAACTGGAGACCAATGATCAGAGTATTATACTCTGCCGCATTGTTGGAACATGGTTCTGTAAGCGAGTGCGCATGATGAATGACTAGGTCGATATTGCCTTTGTCCCTGTTCTGGAAGCACCATCGAAGAACATTTGCCAAACTGATCCTCTTGTTGTAGTAGTGTTAGACTCTAGAAACTTTATCGAGGATTTCATCGTAGAACTTTGAGGCTTTCGGCACCGAATGAGCTGCCATAAATTCGACCAACACTTTGCCCTTAACAACCTTTTGTGGGACGAACACTATATCATATGGTGACAGTAGGACCGCCCATGTGGCTAGGAGAGAGTTGAGCACCCTAGTCTTGGTCATGAGGACCTTGAGGGGGTTTACTCAGGAGATCATATGGATAGTTTGCCCTATCAGGTAATGGCTTATCTTTTGGACGGCGAATACTAGAGCAATACATCTTTTTTGACCAAATTGAATCTATGTTTTGCGTTGATTATTGTTCTACAGAGATGATAAATAGCTTCCTCATAGCCTTCATTGTTGTTTTAGGCAATAAGCAGGCCAAGGGAATAGTCTATTGCACGGACATAGAGTAGGAATAATTTTCCCATGATTGGAGCCACCCACACAGGGGGGTTCATGAGGTATTTTTGATGTCGTAAACGCTTACTGGAACTCTTTCGTCCAACCGAAAGAGACTCCCTTCTTCGTGAGCTAAGTGAAGGTTCGACATCGTCTTGAGAGATTGGCTGTGAACCGACTGATGTAGGCTAATCTTTCCTACAAAGCGCAAAGTTCTCGCAGGTTCTTCAGAGGTTGCATATCCAGAATGGACATAGTCTTTTCATGGTCAATATGGATGCCCTTTGAAGTTATTATGAAGCCAAAAAACTTGTCTCTGGAGACTCCCAAGAATGACTTGGTAGGGTTCATCTTTAGTTGGTGGGCTCGCATTAACTCAAATACCGTCTTGAAGTCATGGAGATGATCGTCTTAAAAATGGCTTTTAACATTGATGTCATCAACATAACACTCTACTATATTGTGTAGGTGGTCGTGAAAGATGGTGCTCATAGCCCGCTGGTATGTCGCACCCGCATTCTTTAGATCGAAGGATATCACTGTGTAACAATACACTCCTATCGACGTCAGGAAGGATGTATGTTTTTCATTGTCTGGGAAAATCTTGATCTTGTTGTCACCGGAGAACTCGTCCATGAAGGACATATGCTCAAAGCCGCAAGTGTTGTCGACCATTACATATGTGATTGGAAGACGAAACTCGTACTTTGGGCATGTCGTATTTAAATTACGTAATTTTATGCAGACTAGGGTTTTGCTATTTTTCTTAATGACGGGGACGATATTAGCTACCCAATTTGGATGTTATTATTTGTGGATAAAGCCACTTGCTATTATCTTATTTACCTCTGCTTAAATAGCATCCATAATGTCCAGACAGAATCGCCTTTGTTGTTTCTTTACAGGCTTGGCATTAGGCAGGATGTTGAGTTTGTGCATCGTAATTTGTTGATCCCAACCTGGCATATCTTTATAGTTCCATGCAAATACATCGATGTACTCCCTTACTAGTTGTACAAGGGATATACTATCTTTAGGAGCCACGTCATCACCCAAATCAACTTGTACAACCTCATCCTCACTCGGAGGTTCCCATTGTTCGAACCGTAGTTCCCATATTGACTCCAATTTTTGAACCCATGGTTTTATTTCAAAAAGTTCGATTCGATACTCGTCTTCCCCTTCTGGATCGGCTGACGGAGCGACCGTGTGACATGACTTAGTCTTCTTTTTTTTGGATTTAGAAATAGAAGGTACTGCTTGCTGCATCATTTTGGGGACAAGGACTGGGTGAACCCACATGACTTTGCCTTTTGGAGTAGTAACGGGGACTTATCCCTTTGGTTGGGTTGGAGGAGGTTAACGACCTCCATGGTTGTCCTAGGTATGGGGACGACACCATCTTGGGCCTCAGTTGTCAAAAAAGTGCCGAACTAGAGAGACACCATGTTCGCAGTGACTGCCTTATCATCATAGTCCAAAGTAAAGGCTTTGGAGTCGATCAGTCATTGTATGTGCCTTTTTAATATGTAACCATTATGCATAGCATGAAGGACATATAGATAGTAGTGGCAGTACTTAGGATTATCCACCTTGCTTGCTTCATTAGGGCATCTGCTGTCAGGTAGCTTGAGCTTGTTACCCTTCATCAACACTTTGAAAAGCTCAATGACCTCGTCGTTATTAAAGTAATAAGTCTCATGTACTCTTGGCGGCTCTGTCGGCTTAGTAACTAGCAAGGTTGGACCCATGGACAGGTTAACTGTCATGACTTGCTTTCCTTTAACGTCATAATCGTTGGCGGCTGTGAAATAACGCTTTCCTTTGTCTACAACATTGGGAACTTGGAATCCCATTAGCGGGCATCTTTTGTGCTCTTCTCTGTAGCAATCATACTTATGATAAATGTCGTCCAGTCACTAAATGGGCTAGATGTCATCTAAAGCCTTATCGATGGTAAAAGGTTCTTTCGACACGTGTCAATCAGTGTAGATTCGGGAATATTGGGAGGTAGTTTCAATATTACCTGTCGAAAATGCTTAATATAATTTTGAGCAAGTTCCCTGTCTCCTTGGGTGATGTCCATCAAGAGGATATCATCATATTCATTCCTCCTTTATAAAATCGAGCGAGGAAAATAGACTACGGGTCCTCGAAGGAGAAAATATATTTGACTGGGTGGCTACATAATCACTCAAAGGTGACATCGGATAGGGGCCAAACGAACATGTTGGTGAGTAAGATGTCATCCTGAGGTAAATGGCCTATTGTAGACTGAAAGTGTCTCATGTACTGACGGGATAAAGTTTTCCCGCCAAATGAAGCCAAAGACAATATCTTGTATTTGGGAGGGTATACCACATTATCCCATTCAGGAGGATAGGGTTGCTGAATCTCGATATTTTGGATCCTGTCTTGGTTGTCCCAACCATCGACCCGGGCACGTAGGTCCTTAAAAGTCTCCTGGATATCGTCTGGTAGAAGACGAGGAGTGGATCAAGGTGCTGTCTAACTACTCGCAACCTGAGGAGCCGGATCAGGCATACCAGATTCCTCATTGGTCCTCTGGTCTGGGTTTATTCATCCCAGGGCTTGCGACTGTAGTGGGATGATACTTTCTCTGAGCTCTAGTACTATGTTAGTGAGAGTCTGCATTGAAGTTCTCAGAGCCTGCATCATGGCTTCAAGTATCTCAAAGCATTGTTGGTTACTAGATTCTGTGCCATGCTCGTCCCCCGCCATGTACAATGGCATTAAATGGAAGGAGACAAACGGGATGGTAGATGCCTCACTTTCAGCCTTCGATGTTTGAGTATCACTGCCCTCGGGGAGAGCGGGCAGTATGGTATCACTTTCATCGTTGGAGGGATTGCTATCCCCAGCTTCAGTTACGAGCTCACCCTGGAGTGTATGGCTACCCCCAGCTAAGCTGTCATCCGTGTAGAGGCTCACTGTCCTCTTGGGAGGATGGATTATCATAGAACACTAGGGGACTGCTAATCCAGCTCCGACTGAAGCTTCATTCGGGGAGGTATGGCTATCCCCAACCCTTACTTTTGAATGTGTGCCTTGGAATACTCCCACCGCAGGAACTTATTTGTTGGTCCTCGAATGGCTTCGTGGTGTGCTAACCGATACCCTTGGGTTAGGCAAGCTTTTCTTTGAGATCTTCTTCATGGGAGATGACCGTTATATTGAAGAACATGAGGCGACGGACAGTTCCTTCTTGTCATATAGAGGTCTCCAGGGATATTGTCGGGTTAGTGCTGCGGGTTGTAGCCTCTGGAATACTGATTTTCTGGTGATAAGAACTGATGCTTTGGAGCAAAAAAAGTTGATGATGATGTTGGCACAAGTGTGTCTATGAAAGGACACATCATTTGATGGGGTTACCTCTCTCTTCTTACACTTGCGACTAATCATGTCACGTAAATCAGATGATGGAAGATTCACTTTCATCCCCTTTTAATGCGCTCGGGCGAGCCTTGCACACAGAGGTGAGAGTAGGATTTTTTCTCCCTGACCCAGTTCTTCTGCAAAAATTACAAATGGATCTTTGATAAAAGACTTAAGGTGAGATGGACCCACTACATGCGCTCAGGTAGATTGGGCGCATGGCTCTGTCATCTTAATGTTTGATCCCCGACTTGGTTTTAGTGCACCTACGGCATCTACGAGGGGTTGGAGAGGCTCCAAGGGTCGAACCACATCCGGCGCATGAGCACCTGGGTCTGCCCTATAGATTCTTCCATTACTAGCATGTATGACGAGAAGAAATGCATGCTTATGGAGAGCTGATGATGCAGCCCCTCGAGCTCACATGACTCAGGGTATTTTGGGCTTCCTCGAACCAACGTCCTTAGGCACATAGTATAGGGAGTCCAAGTTAGGACTATACGAGCCCTTGTTGACAACATCCTTGCTTATAGGAGATTCCATGCGCCTGATATCAGCGCATGCCATCCGGCCTAGATGATGTTGCATGCGCGCATCATGAGACTTGGCGCAGTTTCTCTCGAGCGAAGCTTCGAGGATATAGACAGGATGCATGCCCACCTTGTGTGAATCTATGGCGATGGTTAGCGGCATTTATGGAGCGGAGTTAGGGTCTAGCGCAGCAGCTTTAGCAACCCACATCCTCCGAAATTTTTGAGGTCGTACAGGTCTAGGAAAAGGACTCGGCTTGTTGGTGGAATACAGGTCAACCGCTTGTGCAACAACTGCATGGGTTGACTATGGATCGGATACCGTCTTCGGGCTTGGCACAATAGTATTAACGTCCTTAGTTTTACGAGTCTTGTGAAGTATTACGAGCCTCGTTGGTGAGCTCGGCTTGTCCAGTATGTCTTTGAATGACTGTTGGTCGAAGCGAATGACCAACATCCTCTGATTTGAACCTAACTTGGTCACGTCGGATTGGGTCACCAGCTTCTTGTTAGAGGAGAAGCCCTTCCCCAGTAGAGTCGCCTTTTTTGTCGATATCACAAAAATAAGGATTTTTGATGAAGGGTGTAAAGTTTTTTATTAAGAATTGACAAAGAGTACAAAATAATCATTATTACAAGAGGATCTAAGTACAAAAATAATCTGGACATGTATGACGGTGGATATCGAGCACTACAGCGGCTCCTTTACTCCGTTGATGATCTGGGACCAAGGGGGTTGCCGAGGATTCAATGCTCATTCTTTTCCTTCTGACGTGTAGATGTGGCTGTCTCTACGTATATGGTTGGCCAATTTTTATATGTAGAAAACATTCACTATTTATAGTTTTTGAAGATACATGTATGCGCGTATCTCATGCTACCATACGGCGGCGCATGTTGCGACTAGCGGTGTATGATGTCCTAAGTTGACACGTGGTCACCCGAGATTTGGGGTTGTTGATGCCCATAACACTCGTGACATGTGTTGTTATAGAATTTGATTATACCTTAAGAGTACGTCCGCTCGACGTATGGCAACAACAGAATAATAGTGGCTCATGGCGCTGCTTGGCACATGAGAACACTAGTGGCGCATGGCACGCGGGCACATGAGAACACCAAGATACTAGTGGTGCATGGCACTGCGGGCACATGAGACATTTTTTAGGCTGTTGGAGCATAGGGCTAACTTACTAAGGCGCATAGGGGCTGGATCACTGAGGCACAAAGAGCCGGATCGCTGAGGCGCGTGGAGCCGGATCACCGAGGCGCATGGGGATGATTTTCTATGCTTCTACAGCACCAAGCCAATCCATTTCTAGAATAATATCATACTCCTTGATCTATAGAACTATGACATACTTTTTTCCTCCGATGCAAATGTATCCATCCCTACATATTAAGCTAGCAGGCATATTCACTCCTGATGGAGTACTAACACAAAGGTTCATATCTAACAGTAGCATAGACAATTTTTCTCCTCACTAAATTCAGCGGATATAAAATAATACATAATACCCAAATCAAATAATACTCTAGTAAGTATTCCTTCGTACAATAAACAACAATGTTAGAAGCGAAAGCCTCCTCTTGAGTCAAAGCATAGACCTTTTCTTGTGTTCCATATGCTGATTCTGTTAGTTCATCGATGCCTCATTCGAAGCTAGTTGTGCAGGTCCCCTATTTGTGTTGGATTATTTATCAGAAGATTTTGGTTCACCCTTATGTCTTGACATTCACTAACCCTATGGCCTATGCGACCATACTTAAATCCTCCTCCTTGGCACTCAACTCACTTATTCTCATACTTGCCACATTTGTAACATTGTACTTCTATATTGGGACCTCGATGCTCAGCCGTATTCTGATGCTTGGGTACTACGGATCCTCCTACGTTATGAGTATGCTTGTTAAAGGTGTTACAAATTATCTGCCTAACCTTCCGTGAGTTGCGGCCAAATAGTCACTCACTATCTAGAGTGGCATCATAATATTCTTTGTAGGTCTAACATCTTTGGTTAATCACATCCCTTAATAGATCATCATTCATGCCTTACTGAAAATATTGACACCAAGACTTCTTGTCGGGTAGAAAAGCTCCAGCAAACTTGGCATGCTTTGCAAAAGCTGAGTCTTAGTCGTCCACTTACATATTCCCTTATTTAAGAATGAAAAACTTGTCCTCCTTTTGTTGACGCACTGCTCTGGGATTATACTGAGCCAGATTGGCTTCTTTAAACATCTCCCAAGAAATTCAAAAGTTATTGTTGGCATTATAGATTTCATCTTTCATAGATACCCACTAATCATGAGCCCTCAGACATAGCTGTACAAACGTGCATGCTACCTTTTTGGACCCCTTGATACCGATGATGTCGAACAAGCCCTCGATGGCAGCTATCCATCCCATAATCTCATCTGGTTGGTCCTACCGTTAAATTCTAGTAGGTTCATCTTCTTGAACTCACTTACCTTGAAAGAAGACTTCTTAGCCGTTAGCTGGACTTCTTCTTCTTCTTCTACCATAATCTCTTAGGTCACGACGACTTGGATGTACTTCTTGCTTGACATGGTGGTAACAATTCTAGCCAGATTGTTAATTGCTTTTACTGTGCTTCGATCTTCCCCTGCACTATCCTTTGTTGGGACTTACTTACCTTTCCTTTGTTACACTTCTAGCATATACATCATTCTTTCCATTAGCTCGTTTGGAACTGCCTCTTTGGAACTGCTTAAGCCGTACAGAGTGCTAGAAGTATTCTTCTTTGTCATCACTTTAATAGAGAATAAACCCTATTAGTATTCGTAAAATATTATGGGCTTACTGTATGGGACTATTATTTCATGCAACATATATAAAAAATCATTCAACCAAGAAAATTACATCAAAACTTCAAGAAACTATTTTTAAAATTTGAGAAAATGAGTCGTGTTTTGATACCATTTTCCATGCCCCAATTTTGATGAATCGCTAAGTCGCCATCAAGCGTAATATTGTACAAGTCTAAATTGTACTTATATAAGGCAAGAACATGAATTTTGGTAATTCTTTTGAACAAATGTTCAAATCATATCATAAGAAAAGTTGAACATATAATATAGGAAAAAAATAGATTTTTATTAATAACTTGGAGCAGAATACATTGTTTTGAATGCATTTAATATGTAGTCTCTACTACATTCATGAAATAGTAAAAAGACTAACAAGCTGCCATAAATTAATACTTGTCCTCTCAAACTTTAAGCCTTCGTATGCATTGAAATCAAAATGCCTCCAAAATGAATCAATTTTAAAATACTTCAAAATAGTAAGAGCTTTAAGTCGCATACCCAAAAATTCAGCTAGATTTGTGTACCCTCTAGGTTCTATACGCCTGTGGAATTAGGTGTCAACACACTAGAAAATATACTGGTGAGCGAGACAAACCCATTTACCTAAACCAACACTGCTTACTAAGGGAAGCATATATTCAAAGTTATCTTTCTATTTAGAACTATGCTGATTGATAGTTCATATTGATAGCATATCTGAAGCGGTAAATGTATAACCATATCACTTATCAGTGATAATTTAACAATAGATGTTCCGATCCTTCATAAAAATAGAGATAATAGTTATTCCCCTGTAAAAGACAATATGTTAGTATGTAGTCTTTCTATATGCGATAATTGGTGAAATTGACACATAAAAGTTTAGTATGTGGTATTGTGATGTGCCATTCCAGTCTGGGTTATAAGCCCCACTGGAGGTCCCATAATACCTCGTGCCAAAGCACATTCCACATAATTTTCTTTAGATCGATTCGGTTCCAACATTCCAGATACCATTTCCAGGAAAGCCAAACCATGTGCCCAAGTCTTATATGACCATACAAATGCGTAAACAGTTAAACTATAAAACATATGCATAGCACATAACTAAAATAAGCAATGTAAATCTATACTCATGCAAACAATTCATTCTCTCAAATCTGTATATTCCGATTGGTGATACATAGGTCCCTAATATTCTAAGGCAACAAGTTATAACCAATAGCTCTGGGTACCGCATCCCTTCTAACAGTTCTGTGTATCAAACCATAATTGTCCGCTAAACATACAAAACTATTATTACAAGTCTAGTGCATAAATGCACTCAACAGTTTAGACATCCAATGTTCTACTCCTAGTCATACAATATGTATTATGGCTATAATTTATCAGTGATATTCTACTAGCATCATCGACCAAGAGATGTTGCAAGGTAACAAGAATTTGTTGATGTATTTCTCTTTTTGGTTTGAGTTCATTAGAAATTGGTCCCATATGCAGTGGATCGTGTCTCGAGGAAGAGCTTTATATAAGAGTCACTTTCTATAAACCTTTTTATTATTCGTTTTTACTACTATTTTTATTGTTTCTTTCGTTGTTGGTTTTATGAATTCATTTTATGGATGTTTTGATGGTTTTCATTATTTACCTTCATTGATTTACACATTCATAAAAAATTCTAAGAAAAAGAGTGAAGAAGAGTACTGATCCTCTGTGGTTCATATGCGGTGACCGTGCAGGCGAAGCATAGACGAAGCCTTAAGAGATTTCTTTCTTTTGACAATTCTCCAATGGTGAGTGACTTTGATCATTCTTTCCTTGTCTTTAAACCTTAAAGAAATGACTCTCTTATTATCCATAGATCAATAATACCATTAATAAAAAAATTAAGATAAAAGAAAGTAACCTTATTGTTGAATGCTTGTCATATAAAAACTAAGATAAAAGAAAGTTACTCCTGATGACACCAGGTGCCAGCCCAAGAGAAGAATAAGAGGGCGACTCCTTCTGGCAGAAGAAAGCCCCCTTGTTCTAGGCGATTCCGGGCCGGATCTTGCCAGCGAGAGCCCCCCATTGTTGTGGCATCAAGTTCTATCCCATCTTCCTCCGTCCCATTACTATACGAAAGTCCAATGATGGCATATGATGTTCAAAGGTGGGCATGTATATCTCTGTCCCACGGTGGGTGAAGTTTTAGTTCTCTTGGACTTCCCCAAGTCAGGAAATGATGTGGTCAGTGTGTCCCCAAAATAAAAGTTTGGCTGCTTGAAAGAATAATCTTTCCCAGTAGTAGCCTTCCCTGAATTCATTTGACTTAGGAAATAAAATCCGCTCTGGTAAGCGATCAGCTTTTGCCTTTCGGACAGGAAATCCCTATCCAGTTGGAATTGCATGGAGATAGTACGATCTTCGAAGTTCATACTCAATGGAACCCGCTCCAGGTTGAGCACCAATTCACCAGAAGGAGTAGTGGGCAAAATCACTTCAAAATACAGAAGAGGTGCGGTTAAACTAACCTAAGAATCAAACCATGCATAAGGTGCAGTAAAGTCTATACGCATCATCAACAAGAAGATTATGCATCAAGTAGGGCCCACGCATGATAGCTTTTAACCTATGTGACAAGGCATGGTTCGCGCATGACATACCCGCAAATAATGGGAACATACCCATACAACAGGACCGCGTGAAAAGGTTGCGCATGTCTCTACATCCATGCGACAAAGCAGACAAGTAGTGTCTTTGTGTTCCAAATTCATCATCTTTCCCAGAAAGAATCCTACTTAAAATAGGTTTCTGAATGTCGGAGGGGATCTTGGGGGTTCAGCCTCAGCGGCGAAACCCCCCTTTCTCTTCCCCCATCTTCTTAGTCAAGGAATATTTAACAGCTGGCCCCTTACCTTTGGCATCCACAGACGAGGAAGGACCTCATGAGGCCATGGCTTTCGCTTGAAAGAAAGTAAGAGCAATGAGGAGAGGAGGAAGGAGCTCTGAAAAAAGAAGGAAAGCAAAGGGCCTTTCTCTCTACAAACCCTCCCTATTTTATAGGCAAAGTATGCCTCAATTCCCGCAGTCCACATGGCGGCCAGAGATAAGGACGACTCTTGGGCTTTTGATCCATCGTCATCCTTAGTGAACCGTCACCTTGATAAAAGCGTAGAAAGGTGATTCAGAATCCCTAGAGGTCTTCTCCAAAATCAAGTTAAATCTCGTATTTAATGCAGATTTGACAACCTAACAGAGTTATCCATGCGCCGGCAACTGCATGTGACAAGGAAACTCGTGCGACAAACAAATTATGTGTCCAGAAAGTCTCTTTCTGTGCTTCTTATTCAAAGTATTCCACACTTATCCACAGTTTGAAAACTTTGAAGGGGGTCTTGTAGAAGCATGCAAATTTTTGGAGAAATATGAGCTCATACATCAAGTCGCATAAAGGAACTCATCCACAGCTATGCGCCAAAATTTTTATGCGCTGGAAGTTAAGAGGCACATTATGACCTAGGCGCATGGTGTCACTTATGTCAGTCATAGCATTTATGACTTTGATAAGCAATAATGGCTCTGAATGCCTCGGTCCTGATGCTAACAGGTGATGACATTGCTTACATTACCTGCCACAATTGCCTTTGACCCTATACGGCTATGCAGTACCACGTATACACACAACGAGGCTCCTCATGCGACAAGCTCTCCATACCTCAAGCTTTCCATGAAACAAGATCTCCATGAGCCAAACTCCATATGTGTCGTGACCCTTGTGCGTCTAAACAACCCTAAGGCCCGATCTCTGTGAAGCTCAACCCCTATACGGTTAAGTCCTTATGTAACCCGGTATGACCAAGTCTTTCTGTTTTAACTGAGGAGATTCTCTACAACCAAGTGTAGGCCACGTATCAGGCAGACCCAGTCACGCACGCAAAAAGAGAGTAAACCAGATCTTCAGCAGCAAGCAGATCCCAACAAGCCGCCACGTGGCAGATCGATCGTGACATGCATTCATTTTTACAACCGTTCTGTTAAGAATGGACACGTGGCAGTAGCAAAATCTATGCTCGCATAACATATGCGCCCGCATGAGCCCATCAGCATAATGGCTACAAATAGCAGGGTAGCATACCTACACAAACAGGAGAGAGAAACGTGAAGAAAGTGTTCACATTCCCTCGTCAGACTGTCAACGGAGTAAAAGAGTCGCAACAGTACTTATATTTTTTGTTTAGAATTTCTCTGTACTTCTTTCGTTTATTTCACAACAAAGTTCGTTCAACTTTGAGTCAATGGCAAACAATATAGATCTCTTAAGGGGGCGTTTGGTATGCGAAATACTATATAGGCAGGAATTCTATATTCTTGGAAATCAAATTCCAAGTAATTAAATTCCTTGAAAAATTATATTCTCCTGTTTGCTGACTATATAAATATTTATGAAAATGGATAAAATAAAATGAAAATGAGAATAAAAAAGGATAAAAACAAAAAAAAATGAACAAAAAAAAAATTGAAAAAAAAACAAAAGGAAAAGAAAAAAAAACGAACACAGACAATAAAACTTAAAAAACTGAAACAAAAGAAAGCTGAAAAATAAAAATAAAAGTTCTTATAAAATAAAAATGATACAAAAATGAAAAGAACCACAATTTTTGTTTCTCCCGTCAAAAAAAATAAACCCACATATTCTTAAGGGATATGATTCACGTGTTCTATTTGTAAATTATTTATCTGGGTGTTCGTAATTTCTGAAAATTTTATTTTTTTAACCTACACCAGCAAACATAAAAATATATTTTGCACGATAAATTTGTCCGAAAATAAAAAAAATTCATGTACCAAACATCCCCTAAAATAATTCCTCCGCATGAACCGTCCTTCCTTCCCGATCATATAGATCTCTTAAATAATTTTTTCGCATGAACACTCCAACTAGATCCAACAAGCCAGCACAATGTACCGCATGAAACAAAAAATTACACCCAGCCTACTTCAAAATCATTCAGCAAGTCAGAGACCACTCCCTCTAACTCGCTTGACCATCTCTCGTCTAAGTCATATTTATAGCAATTAAGGCCATGTCGTGTCCAAGCAATCCCGTCTCCACATTTTCCTCAATAGCATTTCTAACTAGGATTATTGCTTGCAAAATCAACGAGATTGAGAGTGCTTTGCCAAACTAACATCCAATAGTGCACTGAACATGGATGGATTCAACTTATAGCTGGAGTGGACTGCAGTCCACCCAAATTTTTTTCTTTTTTCTTTTTTTTTAAGTTAGCCTATCAATAGCCAATTTTAGTCTTTGTCCGGTCCAACCCAGTTTAAATTCCTGGAACCGTCCTGACCCTGAACATTTGCAAAAAGATACCTGACACTAGCCAGACTGGTTGCTAGTGAAGAACTCTCACATGTTCATCTTCATCAAAGCAATGCTACTTTATCTATCACATTGCATTCCGACGAGAGGCACATGTGAGAGTTCTTCACTAGCAAGTCAGGGGTGGCAATCTATGACTGAGCGATTGATTTTGAACGTCACAGCCGATGACTTGATTTTGAATGAGTTGCCAGGAAAAAAAATCAAGAAAATAAAATAAAATTAGTTTCAGTATTTTGATAATTAAACTAGTGAAGTTTAATTCAACAAAATTAATTACATGATCTTTTTGGTTACAAACTAAAAGTAAAAGACTAATTTTAAAGTAAAAATATTATTGAAATCTTTTATGGACGTTAACCCAAAGTGAAGCCCTCGTATATTCTTTTTGGAAAAACTAATTAGTTTTCACTCTTCTCACGTGGCCACATGGCCACAATTTGGCTATAACACAGCAAATAAAATGTATACTATTTAAAAAGTTTAAAACTTATTATATTAATGTTTGTAGTTTTTTATTATTGACCTCCAAAATAATTGGAATAAGCTTCTGGGTGTTGTATTACCAAAGATTTTTGTTTTATTATTTACCATTGTTTGGAGCTACATCATCAATGTCATACATCAAAAAAAAGACGGCTCCCTCCAAGCGGATGAAAGGTAGAAAAATTATTCCAATTCCCAAACATCTTAATTATTGATTTTGCTTCAACGATATTAATAAAATATTTTACTTTTATTTTAGTCCGACATCGATATACCGACGACGGTATACTGGCATATACTAGTGGTATATTACAATTTGTCCACGTCAGAACAGTTTTGAAAAGAACTGTTGTATCACCAGTATACCGACGGTACATCGATAACAATATATGGTTGGCATCGATACGTTTCAAATATCTGACACGCACTAAAACGTGTTATCTTCGTTACTTTCGGCTCAACGAACTTATCCGAACACACAGATAACAGACACCCGTTCCACGTCCCAGACTCCCATCCAATACCAACACCATCACCATCACCGAGACTAGTTCATGTTACTTCTCTTTTGTTCGTTACATTGTTCATGTTACTTAACATGCCTTGAGCCATCATGTCACATAAATGTCCTTGAAGGCATTTACATGCAACATCGTTGGTATCATATATATTTTTAGATGGGAAGCTTTTGAAATAGCTTAGTTTTGGGCCAAATTATTTTTAAAAATATATACATCTTATTTGCCGAGCATTGCAAAAAGGAGATAGCCAAGCTATGCTTTGCTAGTGAAACAAATTAACAATATTAATTTTATTAATGAATAATATAAAAAGTCATACAACTATAAATATATATAGAAAGAGAAATGATATCCATATCCGAATAGGAGTAGGAGAGGAGTTATCCGGATAGGAGTAGGAGAGAAGATATAGAAAAAATAATCTAATCATAAATCTAATTATTTTTAGCAGTCCCCTTCAAACTCATGTTGGATCAAACAACATGAGTTTGTCCAATAGAAACTAAAATTGCGGTGTGTGGTGTGACTTTGTAAAAAAATATACCACCTGATCAACTGAAGTCACATATGGTAGAGAAATACTGCCTTTCAAATAATGCTCACGGAAGAAATGACAATCAGTCTCAATGTGCTTTGTCCGTTCATAAAAAACCGGATTCTTTGCAATCTGTATAGCACTATTGTTATCACAGTGAAGTGGCGTAGGTCCTGTAGGCTTAATGCACATATCAGAGAGCAGTTTGCGTACATGGACGATCTCCCTGGTGGTGGCAGCCATAGCACTATACTCTGCCTCAGTAGAAGAACATGCAATAACGTCTTGTTTCTTGCTTCGCGATGAGATCAACGAATAACCAAGAAACAAACAAAATTCTGTAGTAGATTGTCTGATGGTCGGATCTCCTGCCCCAATCTGCATCAGAAAATGCTCGAAGCTCTAGAGTATATGTAGAAGACATAAATAATGAGCGTGTAATGGAACCCTGAAGATATCGGAGAATCCAGAGTAAGAGAATATAGTGAGTTGATCGAGGCACGAAAATAAACTGACTAACAATACTAACAACATGACAAATATCTGGCTTAGTCAAACAAAGATACACGAGTTGACCCACTAGCCGTTTATAGCGAGTAGGATCTGTGAGAGGCTCACCATCTGTGGGACAAAGATTCACATGAAGCTCTAAAGAAGTATCAACTGTGCAACTATCTGATAGACTAGCTGACAAAATAATCTCTTCTGCTGAGAAACCTGTATCCCTCTTATGCCTTGTGCAATCTCGAGTCCAAGAAAATATCGAAGATTGCCAAGGTCTTTTATCTGAAACTGCTAATGAAGTACCTCTGAGTAGCTACAATCCCTGCTGAATCATCGACAATCAAAATTATGTCATCCACATAAAGTAAAAGAAGAACACTCCCCTCTGGTAAATATCACACAAATAAAGAATGATCCTGAGAACATTGATGAAAACCTGCCTCACATATAATACTCCAAAAATACTCAAACCAAGCTCGGGGAGCATGCTTGAGACCATAAATAGCACGACGAAGGCGACAAACATATCCCAGCGGAGTAGAAAGTCCTGGAAGGGCTCAATATAGACAATCTCGGATAAAGAACTGTGAAGAAATGCATTCTTCACATACATCTGATAGAGTGGTCACTAACGAGCGGTAACAACAGTTAGTAATGTATGAACTATGGTCATCTGAGCAACATGTGCAAATATCTCATCATACTCAATCCCATGCTCCTGTGTAAAGACTCGGGCAACAATGCGAACCTTTTGTCGCTCAATGGATCCATCAGGTCGATACTTGACCTTGAAGACCCGCTTACAACTAACATGATGGACCCCGTATGGTAGTGGAACAACATCCAAGTATTTGTCTGCTAAAATGCTTGAAACCTCTCTGCCATGGTCCCCTGCCACTCAGGGTATTGAACAACCTCTAGATAAGAAGTGGGCTCTCGTATAGTATGAATAACAGTAAGAAAAGAATAAAACTGTGGAGAGTATGAGGCTAATGTAGCAAAACAAAACTTGTCCGGTAGACTAGAATAATCAGAAGTAAAATGAGCAGGAGGTCGATGAGTACGTTGTGACTGACGGAGAGGTGGTGGTAGGGGCGTAGATAGTGAAGATGTTGATATAGTAGATGCTGGTGGAATATGTGGAAGATCCTCGTGAGGCAGTGGTGGAGGCATAGTAGAAGGAGTTATACCAGGAGAGGGAAGCAAAGGAGTAGGATCAATGGAAACACTTGACGATGGAGCTAAAAGGTACAAAATATGGACATCTAGTAGTGGGATAGTAAAATAAGGATAGTCCTCTAGAAAGGTGACATGGCGAGATATACGAAGACGATGGGACAAGTGATCATAACAACGATATCCCTTGTGCTCGAAACTAAAATCGAGTAAGACATACTTGGTTGATCGTGCTGTCAAACTCGTGTGTTCTATCTCAGGAAGAAGAAAAAACAAGTACACCCAAAAGTGCGAAGCAAAATGTAATAAGGAGGACATAAAAAAAGACTGTCATAAGGTGTTCGACTAGAAAAAATAGAAGAAGGTATGATATTGATAAGATTGACAGAAGTAAGAATGGCCTCTGCCCAGAACGTTTATGGAACAAAATAAGGTAACTAGAGAGCACGAACTATCTCAAGAATATAACGATGTTTGCCTCGGCTACCCCATTCTATTAATGAGTGTAAGAACATGACTGCTAAAAAATGGTGCCTTGAGATTGCAAGATATATCTCATGGTAGTGGAGAGATACTCACGAGCACAATTAGAATAAAAAATTTTAATCCTAGTAATAAATTGCGTATAAATCATAGTAGTAAACGTCTTATAAATATTAGAAAGATTGTAACAGTGACGCATGAGATAGACCTAAATATAACGAGTATAATTATCAATAAAGCTAACATAGTAGAGAAAACCTGTAATAGATGGGATAGGAGCAGGTCCCCATATGTTAGAGTGGACTAATTCAAAAGCGCTAATAGATTTTGATAAACTCTTAGAAAAAGGTAGGGCTATATTTTTTTTTCAACTTACAGCCTGTACATGTGGATAGAGAAGAGAAAGAATAACGTCTAAGAGCTCTATCATGGAATAAAGACTTTAGACGAGGTTCTAAAATATAACCTAAGCGTCTATGCCATAAGTAGGCAGAGACATAACTATATCAGCATGACTAGAACTCAAAGTTTTAGTTGATGGAAAATGAAGAAACTCTAAGTGGTATAACCTCCTTTCCTACGAGCATGACCAATCGTTTGGCCCGTACGCGGATTCTTCACAAAGCATGTGAGGGAATCAAAAGAAATAAAAAAATCCACTCTGTAAGTCCTCTCATTTTGGAATAGGGGTATTTGATAATTTATAATATATTTTATTTTATTTTATAATTAAAAATTAATTTATAAAATTCTTATATATATATATATATATATATATATATATATATATATATATCCATGGCTTGGATATTTCGAGTAATGCACGATCTTTTCCCTTCCAACCAAATTCATATTATTGACCTTGACTGTACCTAGTACACTCGTAACATGGGTGTTGTATTAGTTTGATCTCCCCCATGCTCCAAAAATATTGACAAATATCCTGAACCATTGACATCACGAATTTTTTTTCAATTGCCTATTTCAACCCAACGAGCCCAAACACCCTACTTGGACTCTCAAACCAATTTCCATGAGACATATATATGACCCTACACTCAACCCTTACTCATTAATATATATTATTCACACATAAACCCTCGCACATGTACAACAACCCAATAACACAATAATTGTCCTATTTAAGACACCAAAAGTGAACCTTCTTATGCACTTGCACTCAAACTCAACCAAGACCCAAATAACTAGACTCACGTGTACCCAAAGCCTTATTAAAGGCTAAAAAAACCTTAGGTCTGGACCAAATCTTAAGGCCCATTGCAAACCCAACCAAAAGGCCCAACAACCAAACTACTATATATATAGCAACTTTCTTTCACAAACCCTAACCCTAACTTCTTCCCTCTTGGTCGACCCCTTTGGCCTCCCCTCCCTATACCTAACAACCACCACACCCTTCCTCTCCCTCTCTACTTCACTATTCAATCATCCCAAAGCCTCCACACAAGCCCTAAGGGCCGACCAACCCACAAAGAATAATCGGCCACCCCCTTGAGGCCAAAAACTATTGCTGGTTGCAACAGTAGTTCGGGAACCCCCATAGTAGAAAAAAACTCTTAATATCCTAGATTTATATCATACTTGAAGTTCCAAGGAACCCCTCAAGTTTTGTGAAGTTTGGAGTCCATTTGACGCTCCAAAAGGGATCGTATCGCAAGAAAAGCCTCTGCCGTAATCGCGAACACATAAGTTTTATAACTTCTATTTAATAATTATTTTTCCATGTAAAAATATTTGTATCAACCCATAAACATGTTAGATAAAAAATAATGAAACCCCCATGCATGAGAAACTCTAATTTAACATGCAAACTACTCATAAATGACATAAAAACCAATACATGGCAATGTGTTAATCATAATAACCTAGTTTTGATAGATATTATAATTTTATTATTAAAATATAAATTTACAAAAATTAAATAATAATTTCCTGAATATTAATTAATATATTTGATATATTAAATGATTGGCAACCTTGCATGCACAAACTAGTTGTCAAGTAGCCAGAAAAGTGACGAAACTTTGTGTATGCATCGCCGAATGTTTTGGTATTTTTCACTAAATAAATATAAATTAAAAAATTGTATTCATTTTTAATTTAGTATTATTTGGTGACGACATGCGTGTTTGATTGGCAATGTACATGTTCGAAGTATATCTTAGCATTGTTGCGAGTTTTGGGATATCGTAGTATATCTACGTACGCATAGGAATACATATATCTAAACTCATATAATTGCCTAAACGTACGTATGATGACACAATTTAAGAGACTCTCACAACGTAAGACACAATAGCATGGTACGTATTTATTGGCATGCTATCCTATGCCATATGACTGCTTGATTGTTGGCACGAACGTCGTAATACTAGTCGGCGTTGTGCAACGATCTTATTCGTCTATATTAATTAGATTAGATTGTGAGTATTGATTAGAAAATGTTATAATAGGACAACTTGGATCCGTTGTACCTTCGGTTGAGGACACCAGTCAGATAGTACCGTAGCAGCAGGCAGCAGGCAAGTGTACATTGCCTTTGTTCCAGTATTTATGCTCTATGCTATTACTAGATGTTGCTTATTTTTAGTTCTTTGCATGTATTTATTGTGACCCTAGGACCGTTATGATACTTAGCGTCTGAGTTGTATTCGGGTGCCAACTTTCGTACACGGAATCGGTTGTCGTTAGATTGCATTGTTATCTTATTACCATATATATGCAACTCTTGCACGACATACCCTATGACACTGTACAAGACTTTCTTGTTCAGAAGTCTTACTTGAGATATTCAAGGATTTTGGCTTATTTGTTCAGGACAGGAATCGTGATATGAGCTAGTTGACTTGACTGTATCTTCCTCGTTATCTCGAGACATAGTTAGTACTTATCTTTCCTGTTATGGACATGAGACTGAGATACATGGGGACTGGGGAGAACCTATCGTACCGTTGAGATACCACACAATATTTGCAACCGATGCTTGCGCTTCGGTCCCTATAGTACTGCAGGTACCATGACGGGGCATGTACGTACTTACTACCACTACTACTACTACTACTTGCTATTTTCATGTCTATGAAGACCTACAGGCCCAGGTGGTTTAATGGACGAGCACTACCAGAATAAATCAAATTAAGAACGTAAAAAAATATCGCTAAATGATCAAAAAATATCGCTAAATAATTTTAGCGATGTTTTACTGAAGTCGCCTTTAAACTAGTCGCTGACAGAAAAAATGTCGCAAAAAGTCGCTATGCCGACGTTTTCTAGCGACGTAAATGCGTCGCTAGATTAGCGACGTTTAGCGGCGCAACGTTGCTAAATTAGCGACATGTATATTTGTCGCAAATTAGCGACGTAGGTAGCAACATTTATAGCGACGTTACTATGACCTGGCAATACTGCCATGTCAGCAATTTATGACAGACAGTGACTTTGTTTAGCGACGTGTATAGCGATGTAATTACCGACATTTTTAGCGACGTATTTAGCGACGTGACTGAACGTCGCTAAACGTCGCAAAAAATATCGCTAAAGATACAGTGAAAAAAAAATACTGAATTGTTTTCAAACTATTCTTCCTGTAGTTTATGAATTCACAATTTATACAAATAGACCCGGAGAAACCCTCCGTTGAATTTGCTGGGTTCATCGACCCCCTTCGGTTGAACACTCAACACCGGTAAATTAACATATATTTAATATGAATAATATAATAAAATTTAAAGAAATCAAAATATTGAGATTATAAACCGAATCAAGAAAAATATCATCGTAAAGAATACAACAAATATCCACACAACTGAGTCTCGTCCTAAAGAATACAAAGAATACAGCAAATTAAAAGCCTCGTCCTAAAGAATATAAGAAATAATGTCTGAAATACAAACAATCAATAACAAAACGATCTTAACTAGGACTACTACGGATCTGCGGGAGGATGACCACCAACGCGCATGAAGGATAAGAACAGATCATACTGCTCCCGTGAAATCGACACCGATGTCGATGGAGAAGGCAGTGACGTCGGTAAAGTCTGCGTCAATGTAGGCACACCAGGAGGACGTATCTGCTCCAACTCTGCGAGTCGCTGGTTGTATGAATCCATGGTAGATAACAACCTCATACTGCTATGAACTATTGAATCTTGTATCATTGTCAGCCTCTCTCCCATGGATATGTGATGCCTGCAACTCCGTCACGCTGCGCTCTATCGAGGCTCTAAGATCAGCTGTCAAATCTCGGAGCTCCATGATGCTGCGCTCGAGCATATCAAATCGTGCGATAAGCGTCACATCGTCCGCCTGCGGCTGGGACTGGGGCTGATCCTCCATCCTTTGCAGCAACTCATCACGGAGAGACGCATTCTGACGGTCAACGGCCTCCTGGACTCGGGCCGATGACTGCGAGGGCTGTGGGGAATGCACACTAGTCGGGGAGGCCCTAGATGACTGTGTTGCAACAAGGGCGCCATAGGATCCCGTACCGTAGTACGTACCCCTCTGGAGACCACCAACAACGGTCACCCACAGCTCGTCCGCCGACTAAGCTGGAGAGGGCTGCAAGGGAGTACCAGCCTCTCTAGCTGTAGGTGCACTAGCAGTCGCCCGATCACGCAGCCTAAGATACTCGGCCTAGAAAAGTTTATATACTCGATAATTGCCTAAGTTATATTAAAATTAACACAAAGTAAAGTAATACTTACATAGGTCTGCGAGGCCCTCTCATCAATGAGATTTTCGTCTTTTCGATGGGTGGCTAGGGAGACGGTCACCATGTTTGCATTCTCACCCCTCTGTACCTGTTAAAAATATATTATTTAGTATTAAATTAAATATTTTTTCCTACTACCATTTTATCGTACTTACATTAAAATAATATATCTAAAATAAAAAAAATACCAAACAACGAAAATATTCCGTCATCGGAATCGAGCCACCACACCACTTTGCAGCATTCCGCCTAGCCGCCTTGGCCTTCTCAGACCTTTCCTTGTACCTCGGATCATCGAATCTAGCCCTCATCACAGTCCACTGCTCATGCGTGATCCAACCTTGGATCGGTTTTCCAATGCGATTACGAGCCTTCTGGTCATCCAGAGCATCACGGATAAGCTTGGCGGCAATGGCAGAAAACATCCGCTCGATCAACTCGGCCCAGTACGGAGGATAGAAATACGTTTGCTATAATAAATAATTTTGTAAGTTATATAATATGCATAAATTAGAGGATTTATATAATATAATATTACCTTGAAGTGCGTAAACCAGAATGCCTTCCTCTCCTCCGGAGCTTCAGAGTAGTTGATCCAAGGGCCACTATAGTTGTTCCTCAGAAAGAGGCCCAGGCGTCTCTGAACATACGATGGACAATATCTATACAGAGATAATTATTTTGATCAAAAAAGTTAATATATGATGAATAAAGAAATATATGATATATATGATGTTAAACCATCTAATTGACTTACTTTGTAATGTCGGCCCAAATCTCTGTCCTCGTCTCCTCCGGAGGTGCGTATGGAGGATCTAGCTGATGCTAGGACAACGTCGGCACGACCTCCTCTATATGCTCATCTGTCTCCATAGTTCCGTCAGCAGGAGGAACGATGGATGAGGGAGTACTATTAGGCCTGGAACTTACTCGTGCCAGGAGTGATGCCACGTAACGTCGTCATCGTCGAAGATGTGACTGATCGATCTACTGGAGTACTAGGCGATGAGGATCCAGAACCAATAGTAGACAGTACCGAAGGAGCACTCTGTCTACCTCGGGACCTGCCGAACCCTCCGCGTCATCCTGTCATACCTGATAACAACATATGATGAATAAAGAAATACACAAATATATAGTACATTCTATAGTCAAAATATTATGCATATCTCAAAGCATTCATAGAATTGTACAATAAATAACTAGTGGTGTCACAAGTCTAAATAGATAGTATATTATACAGTCAAAATATAATACATATCTTCGTCAAAATAGTATATTCTACAGTCAAAATATAGTACATTCTACAGGCAAAATATTTTATTTTTAATCATCTTCAGAAAATTTATCTTGTTCGCCTTCCTCGTCCTCCTCGTCTTCACTTTCATCTACTTCATCTTTGTCTTCGTCTTTCTCTTCGGATAATTCTACATCTTTTATATTATTACTAGTGTAATGAGTAACTTTCGTTGAGTCCACATTTACAATATTTGTTACAAGAGGTAGCTCGTCCTCCTGATAAGCTATTTCGTCAATGTCAAAGGTATTTCTAGCTTTAGTCTTGCAAACTGCCCACCAATCCGACCTTGATGTCCCCTATCTAGGATAAGTTGTGAAGTACACGAGCTGAGCCTGACTTGATAGGATAAATGGTTCGTAGCCTTGATATCTACGCATGTAGTTTATATCCACAAGGCCATGCTTGTCAATTTTCCAACCTTGATCTTAAATCAGATCGAACCATTCATACTTGAATAGCACGATATTAGTAGGTTATGTGTCATAATTATATGTCAACTCCACAATCTCTCGTAAGATGCCAAAGAAATTATTGTCTAGATCGACGTCTTTGTAGTTCAAAGATTTGATATACAAACAACTGTTTTTCATAGAATCAAGATCCAGAAAGCTGTCTCTGATAGGAGCATTTATTGACTTGAACCTAAACCCATTCACAAAAAAACTTGGCCATATTTTAACGGCAGTAATTGGTCCCTTGGTTAGAGTTCTAATAGATTCAGTCTTGGGTATTATTAGACGATCGACCTAAATACTAAAGTAGCGATAGTAAGTTATTTATTGTGTAAGTGCAGAAAGAAAAAGTAATTACCAAGCTCCTTACATATGCGTTCAACCAACATAGAAAATGGCATCTTATTTCTTGTTCTACTTCTTCGTCTGTTATATAGGGTCTAACCGACCTCAACTCATCATTATATGTGCTAAAAAATAACGAAGCAACTGCTGATTAGTAGCATAATAGTAGGTTATATTATTACATTGAGATGATGTAAATGTGTACATATTAATTACTTACCCCTCTAGCTTCTCCACTTCATCCTCGTCGCAATTGAGTAATATATACAACTGAGCAGCCCTTAGCTCGTCGTCATTCAAATATATCTTCTTCATTTTCTCGGAAGGCTTTCCGGAAGCATTGAATACTTTGAGTATTGCATCATTAGATTTCTGATATCCATCGTCATTTTGCGGATCTCTTATTCTATTAGTAGAAATATGAGGTTTGAAATACGTCGAGCAAAAGTTTGTAATCTCATCGAGAATATAAGCTTCACAAATAGAGCACTCAACCCGTGCCTTATTTTTCACCTTTCTCTTTAGGTGATTCAGATGTCGCTCGAAAGGGTACATCCACCGATAATCGACAGGACCACCAACACGTGCCTCATAGGAAAGATGAATTGGCAAATGCTCCATAGAGTCGAAGAATCTAGGAGGAAACACCTTCTCGAGCTTACATAGTGTTACCGTAATGTCCTTCTCTTACTTTTCTAAACGATCGGTGAGCAACTTAATAGAACAAAGATCTCTGAAGAATTTGCTGAGCTCTGTCAATGGATCCCAAATGACCTGCGGTAAGAATTTCTAAAATATAATCGAAATTACCCTCTCCATGAATACGTGACAATCGTGGCTCTTCATACCCGCCAATTTATTCTCCTTGAGGTCAACGCATATTCTCAAGTTCGACACGTACCCGTCTGGAAACTTTATACCCTGAATCCACCTATAAAGTCTCCATTTATCCTCTTTCTCTAGTGAGAAAACTGACTTAGGCTACTTTAATTTTCTATTCCCCTCTTCTATTAAATGCAACGCAGGACATCTACATATTTATTCTAAGTCCAACCTGGCCTTCGGATTGTCTTCGTCTTCCCCTTTACCTCCATTACAGTATTAATTATATTATTAAATACATTCTTTTCGATATGCATGACATCAAGGTTATGTCTGATCAGATTGGTGCTCCAATATGGCAGATCCCATAATATACTCCTCTTCATTCAGTTATGGGTGCAACCAAATGTGTCACACTTGTACCCCTTAGCAGGCTCATCGATAGCACTTGATAAATCTTTTACCTCTTTCCATATCGTGTATTCGGGCCACCTTGGCGGTGGATTGGCCTTCTCCACAACGCCCGCATGAAAAGCATTCATGTTCCTCCGGTACGGATGATCCTTCGGCAAAAATTATCGATGACAATCGAAGAAGTACGATTTGCCTCCGTATTTTAAATAGAAAGCCTTAATACAGTCCATACAATACGAATATGAGAGACGACCATGAGTGCTCCATCCCGATAATATTCTATAGGCCGAAAAGTCATTGATGGTCCATATAAGTGCCGTCCTCATCTGAAAATTATGCTTTCTAGAAACATCATACGTGTTGGTACCTACTTTCCACAACTGATTTAACTCATCTATCAAAGGTTATAAATACACATCGATATTTCTCTTCGGATTGTTCAGACCCGGGATAATAACGATTAGGAATATATACGGAGTCTTCATGCACATCCAAGGCGGTAGATTGTACGGAGTAACGATCACAGGACAACATGAATACTGGAAGTCCGAAAGTCTGAATGGGGTAAAACCGTCAGAGGAGAGCCCCAATCTGACATTACGCGAATTTGAAGCAAAATTTGGATACTCTCGATCAAAGTGCTTGCATGCTTCTCTATCGGATGGATGATCCAATACTCATTCGATCTATTTCTCCCTGTGCCAACTCATATTTTCTGCAGTCTCCTTAACCATAAACAACCTCTGCAACCGCGGCATCAAAGACAAGTAGTGCATCGAATCAGTAGGCTTCCTTGCACTGATAGACTTTTTTCTACCAGTGGCCTTATAGCGACCAGTACCATAGAATCTGTACGTATCTTCATCCTTGTCATCTTTGTAGTACAACATGCATCCGTTACGACATGCATCGATTTTCTCGTATCCCATCCAGAGCAATCTCACCATCCTCTTAGATCAGTAGAAGTCTTTAGGCAACTTTGCACCCTCGGACAAGATCTCTATAATCAAATCCATCAGTCGGTTATAGCATTCTTGTAATTTATTAAAATTGGACTTGATGCTCAATAATCTTGTAACCACCTCCAATGGTGAATGATCCTTACAACCAGGATATAATGGAGTCCTTGCATTCTCCAACAACTCCATAAACTTTGCAGCATCGACATTCGGTGCCTCCTCAGCTGCATCATGATTGTCCGAATTAAAACTAGGCCCCACCGCATCAAAAACCATATTCACCCACCCGTTGTCGTAAGCAGCGTGGTCATGGACATCCATATACGGCTCCACATAAGGCTCCGACTCCGATGCTAGAGACACAAGTTCTCCGTACACGGTCCACTGATAGTAATTCGGCGTGAAGCCCTTCGAGTACAAATGGTATGTGACTTCCACTTCTGGATGATATTTCAAGTTGCGACATCTCACACATGGACACTTAATTTTGGTACCATCCATGTACTGAGGGAACGCCTTGGCAAACTACAGGAACTGCTGTACACCCTCAATGAATTCATCCCATACACCGCACATGTCATCAGGATAATGGTTGTACATCCACGAACGATGACGTAGATAGTAATTCATATCTATTTCTAGATAATTCTACAAAAATGACCATTTGTGTCCTATAAATTATTAAATATAGTGTGATTCTCTGGAGGAAGGTAAGAACTGCTCTAACTTGATACACAATGTCCTATGTATGTGTGTGTGTATGCATATGGTTGTTTGAGTGATTGAGTGAGCTCGGGTCACTAGGGAGAGCAGTTCACAGTTTTTAGTGTGCATCATTTGGCAGTGATCAACTAAAGGGAGAGCAGTGTGCCAGCTCTGTGCTAGCACATCAAGGTAGAGCATAACTGAGCAGTGTGCAGCTCTGTGCTACCACAGTACAAGGAGAAGCATACAACAGTTTATAACAGTAGCAGCTAGCTGTACTGCACAGTGCAGCAGTGAGGAATCAGTGTGAAGCAACACTGTGCAGTGTACAGCAGGAAGGATGCACAATAACAAGTAAACTCAGCAAGTAGCAGTAGAGCCAGTGCACTGCAGAGCCTTCAACAACAGGTTTAGCATTCTGCAGTAGCCAATGCAATAGCTCGTGAAGCAAGAAGCATCAGCCCAAGTTGGATACGAGTTCTAGAAGAAGCCAATACCGTATCGTGTCTCGGCTTTGAAGAGTTATTCCCGTGTCTGTGTATACGACTCTTCTTGAGTCGAGATCTGCATTGTATTATATACAATGCAGATATGCAAGGTTGTGTCTAAACTCAGACAGCTAACTAGAAGAGAGATAGGGTTAGGGTTTGTGTCATATTTTGTGTCATGTCAGTGTATGTGTCTGTGTCGTATCCCATGTCATGTCTATGTCATATCTTGTCTATGTTTGTATGTGTCCATGTGTCCGTGTCAGTATTAGTGTTAGGGTCTGCATGTGTTAGTGTGTTTGCATGCGTGTGTATGTGTGTTCGAGTTAGGGTTAGGGTTAGTATGTGTCATATCATGTCGTGTCGTGTTGTGTCGTGTTAGAGAGAGAGAGAGAGAGACGGAGAAAGGAGACAGAGAGAGGAGGTCACCGAGTGAGGAGGAGGAGGAGAGCTGGAGAGAGAAGAACGCCGGAGGGAGAAAGAGCCGTCGGAGGGAGGAGGACACCGGAGGGAGGAGGGGAGCCGGAGGGAGGAGGAAACGCCGAGGTGGGGCGCCGGGAGGGAGGAGGGGATGCCGGAGAGAGGAGGGGATGCCGGAGGAAGGAGGGGAGCCGAACACGACGGAGGGGGGGAATTTGGGAGAGATCGAAGGAAATGGGGAAAAGAGGAATTCGCCAACCCTAAATGAAATAAATTCGCGACGTTTAGCGATGCTAACTTATGACGTCGCTAATAGAAATATTTTACGACGTTATAAACATCGCTAAATACGTCGCTAAATATTTAAAAGATTAACGTCGCTAAACGTCGCTAATCATATAACTCAGCGACGTTTAGCGACCTTAAATAAACTTATAGCAACTATTCTTTTAAAAAACTGAATTGCAGTCGCTAAACGTCGTTATATGTCGCCAAACAACGACTTATAGAGACGTTATTCTCTGGAGTCGCTGATATCTTTAATATTAGCGTTGTTTTACTTTGACATTGCTAAAAATGTCGCTAATCCCATAATTTTTAGTAGTGTACGTTCTCAATTGCATTCACATAGTTGGTTATGATAGTTACCCTTGAGCACACTGATTATTATTTATTTTTACTTTGGCTTGAGTATTTATTGAACTTTGATATATTCCTTGAGGACCAAGATCTAGATTATGTCCCCAGGTATAAACGAGAAGATTTCCCCGATATTTACGGGACATGAACTGATATTGGAGTAGTACTTGTACCAGAGGACGAGTTTATGCTGGTGGATTTCTCTTGAACACGTAGTTTCTCTTTATTTATTTATTCTTAGTAATTCTTAGACATTGGACTTGGCTCTGAACATATGTATTTGGTTATTTATCTTTTCATTATTTGATGACGGGTTGTTCTCGGTGATATTACTTATACTGCATTGTGATGGACAGTTTCATTTTATCATTATTATGACTGGACTATTCCTTTGTGATTTTGCTTTATTTTAGCCAGATAGGTCATACGCGGGAAACTTGTTCTTAAACTGCATATCACATAGACTAGTTAGACGACCATGTTGGATGTTTACTTTCAGTACATTATTGACATACTTTTATATATCTTGTTACGTCCCTCTGAGGACCTAGTCCCTTTCCAGGTATAAACGATAAGGATTATACGTAGGAATAAGGACCCAGGCCTGACACATTATTTTCTGTCATGGAGGTCTTACCCTCTGAGTATCCAGGACTACTTCATCGCTAATGGATCTTTTAGCTGCTATGATATTTTATTTTTATATTGGAGTTTCGTCCTCTTCTATCATCTTAGTTGATATAGTCGACTGGTAGTGGATTTATCTCCACCCGACTATTATTTCTTTTATTGTTTCATACTTGAGACTTTTAGTATTTATTTTGGTACTTCTCTATTTGTGTCTGTGAATGAGATATAGCATCTTGTGACTTGTGTTGACAATATATATGTACCACTTATGAATTATTTATTCATATACAACATACGTATGTGTTATGGTTTCCATATATTGGGGTTGACATATACATACGGCTAGAATGCTACGTATTTCTAGTCCTACATATCTTGGGACTGGGCGTGACAATCGTGCCCCTCGTCAAAAAGAACGAAAATATCCGAATCGGCATTGACTTCCATGATCTAAACAACGACTCCCAAGACTGGAGACTCACATTCATCGACTACGCATTATATGGAATTCTCCTCGAGAATCCAAAGAAAGCCACTTCCATCAGAAGACTTTCTCTCTGGTTCCATTACGATATGATCGTTCCTACAATGGTCTTCTGCTACGTTGTCTATCGAATACAGAAAGGAAGAAGGCTCTCTGCGAGGCTCACGACGGGGTTTGGAAGCCCAGCAGCTCAGACCCAAGCTACAGGATCATCTCTGGAGAATGAATTACTATTAGCCGACAATGGTAGCAGAGGCTGTTGACTATGAGAGAAAGTTCTAAGCGTGCCAAATCCACGTAGACTTTATCTACCAGCCCTCAGAATTTTTATACCCAATGGTAGTATCTTGGCCGTTTGAAGCATGGGAAATGGACATTATCGGGCCAATTAGTCCATATTCTTCCAAGGGACATCGGTTCATCTTGGCTATCATCGACGACTTCTCCAAATTGGCGAAAGTTGTTGCACTCGATGAAGTCAAGACCTCAAACGTTATCAGTTTTTTCAAACATCACGTCATATACCACTTCGGCTTGCTACAGAGGATCATCCACGACAATTGTCCACATTTTGTAAGTCATATTTTTTATCAGTTTTGTAAAAAAAATTAAATCCAGAATGTAGCCTCGACCGCCTACAACCCAACAGCAAATAGTCTGGCAGAAACATTCAACAAGACCATCATAAAGCTACTCAAGAAGTCTGTGTCATCCAATAAGCGCGAATGGAATAAGAACCTGGGTGAATGTCTCTAGGCCTATCGTACAACGGTCCGGACACCTACTGGCAACACGTCATTCTCCTTGGTTTACGGAAGCGAAGAGGTTCTCCCACTCGAGATCCAAAATTTTTCACTCCGAGTGGCTCTGTCCAACCGATTAACCATTGACGATAATCACTGCCGACGGCTACAAGAGTTGGAAATACTCGACCAGAAGCGTCTCTTAGCTCAACATCGCATTGAGCTGTACCAAGCACGCCTCTCGGGAGCCTTCAATAAATGGGTCAAGAAGAGGACTTATTGAGTGGGTGATCTCGTCTTGACGGTAAGAAGACCGATGGTTATGACCCATAAAACTGCTGGTAAATTCTAACCTAAATGGGAGGGTTCGTTCATTGTGGAGTCTGTGCTCTCTAATAGCGCCTACCGGCTAACAAAACCCAATGACGACTTGCGAATGATGCCTATCAACGATAGTTCCCCAAAAAGTACTATGTCAAAGATAGACTTGTACTCCTTTTACTATCAGCTGGACAACCAAAATATACAGTGTACGTTTCCCATTGTTCATCCCCAACAAGGGTGTAAGCCCAATATGCACTTCCCTTGCCACAAAAGCTTGATGAAAGCCATTATCTGTATTCAGGAATCCTGAATACGCAACAGACAATAGATCCTCAAAAAGCTCTCCAGCGGAACCACCTTCAGGTCTATCCACACTTTCGGTTAGAACACTCATAATCAGTTCCCTTGGGCATTAGTTCACGTCCACATCACCTCTGAACTACTGTGATAATCGATTATTCCCAGTATGATTTTATATGTCCATATTATCTCTGAACAAACCTCTATATATGACTATCGATTGTCACGTCCATAAAACCTCTGACATCGGTCATCATCTAAACTTATCACCCGTACTTAAGTACGCCAGCGGTGTTAAGTCCACAAAAATTATCATGTCCATATCACCTCTGGCAGGGCTTATCTCGATCTTATTACTTGTACTAAAGTGTGCAAGAAGAAATGAGGCCACAAAACCTGCCACGTCCATATCACCTCTGGCAAGCCTTGTCTCGAACTTATTACTTGTACTCAAGTGTACAAGAAGTAATGAGGCCATAAAACCTGCCAAGTCCATATCACCTCTGGCAGGGCTTATCTCGAACTTATTACTTGAACTACATTAAGCAATAAGTAATAGGTCCACAGAAGATCTTTCAGTAGGATATCCTCAATAAAAGAAAATAGTTCACGTCCATACTACCTCTGAACTATGAGCTGCCCATTTTCCCATCCAAAGAAAATAGTCGTTTCCATATTACCTCTGGCTCGTTTCTTTTTTCTTCCACAAAAATACCGTAATCGTACCTAACCTCTCTGTATGACTATCGATTAGTTCACATCCACGTTACCTCTGAGCACGCCCAATAAGCACCTTCCCTGACGGAGCCAGGGGTAAAGTCACTGCAAAAGTCAAGAATTAGAAGATTGAGCCATATTTCGGTATTTAATGATCTGTCAGCCTAGTGAAGGGCCTATGTGGCAACGTGCCTATGCGGTATGTCACTTAGATGCGACCCAAGGTCCTCTCCTCCATGCTTCTTATTCAAAGAATTCCAAAACTTATCAGTTTGAAGGGGGTCTTGTAGAAGCATAAAAAATCTAGATCCATGCGTCTAACAAACATGTGCCCCAAGATCGACTAAAAGAAATCTGGCCGCAGAATGACCATGCGGCCCAGAAAAGCAGCTACTATGCGCCACCAGTAATCAGAGGCCATGCACTGCAGTGAGCAAGCCTTCGGTGCCATAATGATCCAGTGTCATGCGCCAACCGCTTCATAACTAGTGTTCTTGTGTGCCATCAGTGCCATTCGCCACTAAGTAACTAGTATTCCCATGCGCCAGCAATACCATACGCCACTAAGAAAACTAGTGTCTGCATGCGCTAGCAGTGTCATGCGCCACTACTCCCTCAAGCATCCATGTGCCCCAGTACTGGCCACATAAAGGCCTGACACAAAAATTATGTTTGACACAGAATTTTGACAAAAAGGACTCTCTGAACGCCTTGATCCCGCCATGAATAGTTGGCATCAGTTCTCAGGTCACCGTCATTATTACTTTTGTCACTATGCAGTCGTACAAGGCCACGTGTATGTAAGATAAAGTTTTATATGCCTTACATTCATCTCTGTCCCCATGCTTTCCAGACTCCATGTGTTCCATACGTTTCTGGCCCCATGCTTTTCAGACTCCATTCGTTTCATGCGTCTCTGGCCCTATGCGTTCTAGACTCTATGTATCCCAGACTCCATGTATCCAACGTGGCAGTTCTTCGAGACAAAATCTTTCTGTTGCAACTGAAGTGATTCTCTCCAACAAAATATAGGACATGTGTCAAGATAACCAAGTCACGCAAACAAAATACGAGAACCGCCGAGATCTTCAACAACATCAAATTCCAACAAACGTCCACGTGGCAGCTCGGCCTGGACTCAACTATATTCTGTTAAGGATGTACACATGGCAACCTGCCCATAACATGCGCCTACAATTATAATCGTATTCTGTTAAAGAAGCCCCCCTACGGCCACCAAACAAAAGCATATGCGGCACCTATAGTCCACCAACATGATGACTATAAATAGGAGCAACTTGGATGTTCCAATGACGAGTTTTTCTGCTTCAGAGACTATACCCCTCCAGGCGAGCTACTTATGTACACACAAGCTTAGGAGAGAGAAGAGAGCATCATCATTCCTTCGTCAGACCATTAACGGAGTAAAAGAGTCATTGCAGTACTGGATCTCCATCATTACATTACCTAGATCAAAAATATTGTACTTAGATTTTTTGACTAGGATTTCTTTGTACTCTTTTTGTTTGTTATTAAACGAAGGTTTTCCAAACTCACTTTCAATAGCAAAAACACAATTATGTAAATCCACAAAATTAATATACTGAATATGCCAACATATCATTGTTACAATATTTATAATAGTTTTGATAATAATTATTATGTTAATCCTTTAATAAAAGAACATCCACTGACACAAATGTCACTCATGAAAATTAAAGTATTAATACATTTTTCAAGTAGAATAAGGTCTATTAATTGGGATTATTTTACTAAAATATAGTCACAAAGGATAAGGGAGAGGAAATCTTATATCCCAATATACATAAACCAATACCTAGAGTTGTGCAATGAAATAAATGCAAAAAAAGATCTTTAAATGGAAAAACAAATGAAGGCACTTGAACTCTAAAGAGACATTATGAAAGTTGTTATGTTAATGACACAATTGTTGCTAGACAAACACAGTTCTCAAGGATCTTTATTAGGATCATTTTTTATTCGTTTGCTTGTTACAAAGCCAACTTAACAAAATATATTTTTTGTGATGAACAACCTTTTACATTTTGTGAGAATGGATATTATTATGACTATGCTAGTCGTACATGAAATCCTTATTTTATAAAGTTTATAAATCAACTACTAGAATATAAGCTTTTAGATTATCTAAAAAAGAAAAAGAAGCTTTGAAACATTTTTTTACAAATATTAGTAAAAAAAGTTTAACTTCAGATATATGAACTAATAAAAAAAATACTTTTATTTGTATCACAACACATTATTTAGTTGCAAAATAGCTTTTTAGAAAAAAAATTAATTATATGTTTAAGATGGTTGAATTGTTCCCATAATGGAAATGCAATATGTGGAGCGATCTTACAAGTTTTACATGAATATGATACTCATAATAAAAACTTTTCAATTTCTTTTGATAATACTAGTCATAATACTTATTCTATTAATATTTTGGAATCCCAATTCCTGCTTATATTAGAAGGACAATTTTTTATATATAAGAAGTGCTTGTCATATTATTAATTTAATTGTACAAAAATACCTTATATATTTTTAAATAAATTTAGAAAATTTTAGAATATATCTAATTAATTTGAACACTTCACCAAGTATGTAATAAGAGTTTAAAATATTATGTGTACGACATGATTTTAAATTTAGGAGATCTATTAAGGATATACTACCAAAACAGAATTATACCTATTTGATGTTGAAATTATGTATTAAAAATATGTTATTAAATACTATAGTAATATAAATTCAACTAGTGATTATCAATTAATTAAGAATGACTGGTTAATTGCTACTTCAATTTTTGAATATTTAGAATTATTTTAAAACATTACATGCATTTTATCTGGAGTTTATTTTCTAACTTGTCCTTTAATTTTAAGAAATATCATTAATATATATTATTTATTTTCAAAATATAGATGTGTTTCTAATTTTAATTATATCCTTACTAAAATGGAAACAACATTTATAAATTATTGGTATGATATGCCTCTTTTATATTGTTTGACTATGATTTATATACTAAAATAAAATTAGATGGTGTAAGTATTGTTAGATAATTTTCAAATTATATGGTGTAACTATTGTTAGATAATTTTCATGAAAATATGAACATTGGGTTAGCTAGTAAAAAAATAGAAATTAAAGAATGTTTAGATGTTCTAATTAGTTTATATGAGAAAAATTATGGCAACACAGCATGGTTTAACCGTTCAAGTTAGTAGCAGCTCTAGCTTAAGTTCTATATTATCTCATGCTAAGAGTATACTACAAAAGAAGAACAAAAACATTCTTCCTCACTAGCTCAAGAATTTTTGTTGTATTTCAACTCTGATGATGAAGATGATGAAGGTTTTGGAATATACTTTTCATTTTATAGTAAAAAAATTACTTTAAAAAAAAACTTATTATATATATATATTTTTGGCATATGATTTTCTAATGACCCTAGTGTCCACTGTAACATCAGAATCTTGTTTTAGTACAGGCTCATGAATGCTAACCAATAAGAGAAGTAGGATGCTACCAAAAATGTTTAAAATATGCATTTTTATTCAAGATTGGGTTCGTTTGAAAAACAAGCTCAACACTATAAAATAAAAGTGCCGACATTAATCAACTTGACTTTCAAGATCTTACTATAGATGACACTAAATAAACTAAAGTGGCAAAATCTTGTAGGGTTAAGATCCATTTATCTGAAAATCGATGATTTGAATATATCGAAAACCGTAATCAAAGATTCAAAAAAATGGACATGAAGACAGAAGACTGAAGATCAAATTGAAGAGGTAATTTGTACTTTCACACTTTCAATTTTTCTAAAAATATAATAAAAATTATCAAATAAATAAAAAATATTAAAGCTTTTATTTATTTCTTTTCTACTATTACTACTACTACTATTTTTTCTACTATTACTACTACTACTATTTTTTAATAGTCCAGTCAAAGGTCCAAACCAACTTTTTTAGTAAAAATTTGAGTCGCACCCCACATTATTTATCAAATTTAAGGTGCACCACAGTGCTTTACCATAATATATGAACTCCCCTCCCTCCCCCAACTTTTAACGAAAACAATCACTGACCGACGGTCAATGCGTTTGACCAAATTTTTTGGACAAAAAAACCCTCTCTTCTTCTTTTTTCCACCCCCACCCCACGGCAGCCCGCGCAGGCCGCGCTCACCTGGGGCCACCCCCGTGCTCTCCCGTGCCAGCCCCTGCGCCAGCACCTGCAACTCTCCCTGGCCCCGCAGCTCCCCAGCATCGCCTCCCCCACAGCGCCCTCGCGCTCCCCCTAGCGCCCCCGTGCCGCCCCCGACTGCCGCTCACGACTGCCGCCCCCCGCGCTCCTCCGCCCTCCCCCACGTCGGCCGCGCTCCCCCATGCGTGTTCCGTTGTTGCCGCTGGTCGACTGGAAAAGGAGGGAGTGGAGAGGGAGAAGGGGACCAAGAGTATTTTGGTCAAAATTTTTTGGTCAAATGCGTTGACCGTCGGTTAGTGACAATTTCAGTTAAATGTAGGGGGTTCGTACATTATGAAAAAGCACTGGGGTGCAGCTTGAATATGGATAAATAATGTGGGATGCGACTCAAATTTTCTCTTTTTTTTTAAGACCGGTCGGCTCTGATTCAAAACAGACCAACTCAGACCGAATTCTGGGCCGGACTAGGTTTAAGATTTTGGTCTTCGGTCCGACACTACCCAAACCGGTGCACAAAATCGGACTGGCCAGCCTAAACCAGACCAGGTCAAAATCGGTCAAATTTAGGCCGTGCCCGGCCCATTTCACATCTAGAGGCACATGTGAGGCTGCTGCTGTTGGTGGGTTTTCACAGGGTGATGGAACTCGAGAGATCCGGATTTGTTAATTACTTATAAGACGGGTATGTTTTTCCTTCACGGTTTGTCTTTTGGAAGAAAGTGATGGATGTTGGGCTGCTTTCAATCCAATATCCAGCTTCTCCCCTTTTCCTGTCCTCTTTTTCTAATTTAACACACATAGGTTTCTCTTATTGTCATCTATTGCCAATTACTTTTTGCAAGACAGAACAATAAAAGCTATTCTGTGTTCATGTGACAGGCTGCCCGGTGTCCAACACTCAAGGATCCAATTTTTGGCGGACCCCTTTCCTTAATTGAGTATATGGCACGCGGCAGCGTTGTGTTCGGGAGCACAGACTAATAATTTCTTGAAACAATTGTGGCTGTGGGTGGGTGGGTGGATGGATGGATGGATTAGATTTGGGAACACCTGTAAGAATTGCTCCACTCATGTTCTGGGGTCTGGTTCTGAAATGACAATTCTTAGGTTGTTTACTCCTTGAATCCCCTTTGGATATTGAGAACAGTTCTTCAGTTGTACTAGTTTACTAACTAGTTTACTATAAATAGTTACTTTTTTTTGTGGGGAGATCTGTGGGGGATACCATATATGGTCATGAGGCATCTTCTTTGGATCTCCCAAGCGGACAGAAAGATTGATAGAAATGAGGAGAAGATTTGATTTCATCTAATAGAAGAAGGATATATATCTATATATATATATATATATAGAGAGAGAGAGAGAGAGAGAGAGAGAGAGAGAGAGAGAGTGAGTGGTGTGGAAGGAAAGATAGGAGGAGGCATCAGCCTACCATAGCATCCATCTTGGTATCTTCATGTTTCCTGTAAAGATGGGAATTTGTTGTGTTCACAGATTTCTGTACAATGTTGGGCTTACGTACAGGAGTGGGATTTGTTTTCATGTCCACCACCATTTTCTTATATGTTGATTGTCTTCCTATTGCTGTATGCACATCCTAGGCTTCTCCATCCTTTGCTTTCCTTAACAGCCTGTCAAAATTAAGCTGGCATTATTATTATTATTATTATTTTTTGTGGGTTGCCTTTGTTGTTTCTCAAAGAAAATTGTCGAGAGTTGGGTTCTGCTGTGTTGTGTTTGGGAAGAAGAAGTTGCCCATGCCCAACTAGTCTCCCAACCTATCAGCCCTCTTCGCGCCCCCTCGGATTCTTCGGTGGACTTGCTTATATTTGGTGCTTTGTTATTTGATAGTGGGCTCTTGTGGGGAATGAGTGATGGATGAGAAGAGGAGGAGATGCTCCTTAAGCAGAGGTGTCGTGGCTGGCAGGTATTATTATAACATGATCTTGTTCTTCATTATTCTTTTCTTGGCTACTTGTTTGTTATGTGCATTCTCTAGTTTGCTATTGGCGTTTGCTTCAGTTTATCAAGTCTAAATCTTTTGGGTCCTCAATTTTCTGGTGTGCTATGTAAATGAATGATATGAAATCATATGATACTGTACCCTTTAGGAGTTAGAATTGGTGAAGGAAAATAACAGTTCAATTGTTACAGTATTGTAGACATGTTTACTATTTTTATTTTTACCTCATCATATAATGGGGGGAATTTTCTAAATTTTTTTTTTTTTTTTTTCAAAATTTACACTGAATCTAGTCGTATGAGTGGGTTCTGGCATTGAATAATGTCTCTTAATTGGGGATCGAGATCTTTTATTCTAAACTTCAATTGATGGAAATGGGGAAAGAACAAATATAGAAGATAATTTATACCACTCCTGCCTTCACTCAACTATATATATATATATATATATATATATATATATATATATATATATATATATATATATATATATATATATATATATAGTTTAGTTTTGCTCGGTGGAGGCATGATTTTGTCCCTTCTGTTTCATGACAAATAGAGAACTTGCCGCTGTGTTTATGTAGCAGTTATAAAGTTTAACTTATTGATCCATATAGTTGATTTCTCTACTTGGTTTGTGAACATATAGTTCTTTGTAGGAATTGAGTGTTCTCTGGTTGCAGTTCCAAACATTTGTTTAGCCAAGAATTATTCTATGGCTAGTTTATGGCAGGCCTTATTTTAGCAGGCGATTGGCCAGGTTTTTGAAGAACTAAGAAATGATCATGGATATTTTACCATCTTTGATTTGATTTTTTTGCTTCAGCATACACGGCAAAGCAAATTGACCTATAAATGCAATGAGGGAATTATTTTGTTAGTACCCCTCATGAGTGTTAGAATATGGAGTGGTGGCTCGGAAATACACCAAGTGAGAGAATGATTCATTAGGCTCCTAAAGCCAACTATACACAGTATGTGTTACAGGAGAGGTTCTCCCTATCCAATGTGTGGCCAAAACAGGAGCATAAGAAGAGAAAACACTGTACAAGTAGCTAATAGGAGGTTATTCTTTAACATTGAAGACATCATACTTGCTAATACCATTTTACGGTGCTAACAAAACGTATTTATGTAGAATGCAAATACAATATTTGTTGCGGTTGGTCCATTAATGACCCGGTCCCATTATACCATTTTGGGACAAACTTCATTGTGTGTATTTCAATATTTTATTCTTCATCTATTGGCTTGTACACATATATTGTGTTAGCCCAAATGGTAAGTATGGTGGGGGTTTTACTAGTGGAAAATGATCAAACGTCACAGTCAACAATTGTTTTTATCATCATTTCTTGAAAAAAATTCTATAGCTTCCTAGCTCGGACTCGGACTCGGGCAAAGGTGAAGGATACAGAGTAGCGCTTTGATAGCGCACTTTGCACTGTGCATGTTTGGCGCGGTCGTACGCGTCGGATAGCTTCGCCGGGTAGTTCTGCCTGGTTGTGTTGTCGGGTAGCTCCTCGTGGTAGCTTCGTCGGTTACTTCTTGTGGTAGCTTCATCGATTAGCTTCGTTGTAGCCAAGTACTGGCTGTTCAGTTTATAACTGACCTGTATCAGGAGTTACTCCTGATTTATTGCTTCACATTGTTGGTCAGCTATTTAGTTTTCTAAGTGACGAAGTTTACCAATCCTATATAAGGAGTGCTTTAGCACTTGTGCTCAAATATACTCTGAAAGAGAAAAAGAGAGATTCCTCTCTAGCAGTCAGTACTTTTTGCTTTAGTGCAACAACGCTTGTATAATTATTCTAGCGAACTTATAGTAGATTTTACTGCTCCAATTTTCGTAGTATATCATTCTACCTATTCTTTCTTGTTAGAGTTATTTTATTTTGTTATTTATCATATGAGGGTATAATAGTAATTGTGGGTGTATTGCATATCAATATAAATAGACATGAGATGCAACCTAGGGTTTAAGGTCCTTGCAATCTCCTTTCTCATATTCTCTCTTCTCCTACTTTCCCTTCTCCTCTCCATCTCCAAACTTCACTTAGTATCAGAGCATATATTTGTAAGTACTGTACTATAAGAAAAGTGAAGTTTGGAGATGGAGAGGAGAAGGGAAAGTAGGAGAAGAGAGAATATGAGAAAGGAGATAGCAAGGGCCTTAAACCCTAGGTTGCATCTCATGTCTATTTATATTGATATGCAATACACCCACAATTACTATTATACCCTCATATGATAAATAACAAAATAAAATAACTCTAACAATAATAATAATAATAATAATAATAATAATAATAATAATAATAATAATATATATATATATATATATATATATATATATATTAACCGTCATTAGTGGTCTTGGATGAAGATTGCTAGGTTGGAGCTGTTGTTGGAGGAATGAGTGGCAGAAGTTGGAGCCTTGGGGAAGGAAGCTAATTGGAGGTCGGAGGGGAAATAAATGGTCCTGTAGTGTTGTTGTCTATGGAGTGATGACCAAAGTGAATTGTAGGTGGTGAAGACGAAGTTGAACTGTGGAGGCAGCTGAGGGTGCAAGGAGGAAACGAGTTGATAAGTATGCTTTGAGACAAGAAGAAAAATAGCCTTTGGAGTTTGGATGTTTTAGATCTCAAAACGAAACAAATTTGTCGATAATCATTTTCTCTTTCGAGGGCCTGTACTAATTTTTTTTTTCTTTTTCTAACCAAAAGGAGTCTTGAATATTCATGTAACCGTTTTCCTCTTTAAGGGCCGATACTATATAATCAATTTTGTTTACATCCAGAGGGCGCTTAAGCCCCCTCACCCGCTCATGATCTTTACCCTTGGCCTGAAATTTTTGCAACAGAAATTCCATGATGAGGTGGATATTTTGAAGAGTAGGATTCTAGATAATTTTTCAAAAGAGGACTTTCCTGCTAGTTCTTCACTACCTTGGTTAATCATAACATGCTAATCCACATATCAGGGTATAGATCAGGTGTAGATATTTATGTAACTGTAACATAATTCTCTCTTTTTTCCTACTTATTATGTAATTGTTTCCATGTTATGTGGCCTAGTACTTCTGTAGCAACTATTAACTAGGAGGAATGCTAGACGGAATTATTAATTTGGAGGCATGCTATACTAGGAAGAATTATACATATGAAGAAAGGCAAGCAAGCAAGGATTCAAATCCTACAGAACGCTCTGATACTATGAAGATAGGGAAGCAAGAAAGGATTCAAATCTCTAAAAGGTGATCTGATACCATATAGACATTAAAAAAATAGAGGTGAAAGAAGGTGAAGTAGAGGAAGAAGAAAGCGGAAGCTAGGGTTTTCATTGAATTCAGTTGATTAACGAAAATGTAGCAAGATCACACACACACATACACACACACACACACACACACTATCTTCCAGATATACACCTACTCTGAATCTTGGCCATCAGACCAGCCGATATGACCGGTTGACCAGTATTCAACTATTTTGTTCCAGCCCCTAACCGGATCATTCCGGTCAATGTGACTGGTTAAACAGTCAGGTTCTCTACAGTGGGATCTGTCTCTGTTGTATTTGAGCTTTTTACATCATTCTGCCAGACCTATGTCCCTGTTGTATCTCTCTCTTGTTGAAGGGGATTGATTTGCCTTACCTTTCTTTCCCCTGAAAAAAGGAGAAAAAGGGGAAAAAAAAATTGGTTGCTTCCACAATATTAAATGTCTCTGTTTATTATTGTTAGTTTCACATTTATAATGAATTATATTGCACATGTTCAGCTAGAATAATGTGATAAATTGAGGATGCAACATGACCTATAAAAGTGGAATGTTCTTTGTAGTAAGTTTGGATCCCAGTTTCATAGAGTGTTAAGTTTTATCAAGGTTCGTAGTATCAGTATAGTATCAGAATCAGTATCCGACCGCTCCTATGAGCATTAGGATCAGTGGGGTATCGGTAGAATCAGTGGTATCATATCAGCATATTGGACTTTTTGGTATTGAAAAGCAAATAATTAGTAATAAATTATTAAAATTTTAGAAAAACTATTTTATACATTTAGCCATAATTTTAAGTATTTTCTGTGTTGTTTTTTCGTAGATGATAGTCACCCTTGCTGATTAGTTTACCTGCGATAACTAAGTTTTTCTTCATTACATGCTTTTACAACCTTACTATGCTATTACATTCTTGTTGATTGGTCTTTTTTGTTCAATTTTCTCAACCGAATTGATTAGGAAAGAGACACCTAACGTTAGTATCAGTAATAATCGGTATCGGATCGGAACATGCCAAACTATATCGGTATCGGGCCTATCGGACTTATCGTATCGGTATCGGCCAATACTACAAACTATGGTATTTATATGCTTCATCTATCACACGCATACAAAGATTCTTTCCTTCTATAATAACCTACCTTTAGTTCAATTTGAGAATCTATTTGAATTGGTTGCCACATTATTTACATTACAAACTTTGTCAGGATCATCTTCTTCATTTAAAAAATTTCATATCTTGATGTCGTTTACTATGTAGCACAAATCTAATTGAGCAGGATCCACATGAGATCTCACAATAGGCTGTTAATCTGATGTCAGTCCAGTAAGTTGGTGTCAGATTCATTGTTTACACAATTGTGGAGGAGAGAAGGATCTTGCCACAACTTAAAGGGGCATATGACAGGGTGAAAACCTATCATATTTTTTTTATCCAGTTTAGTACATGAAACTATAATGGAATGCGTTTGATATTTGGTCTTGCCTCTCTATAGAAGGGATGTTTCCCAGTTTCTGTGGTTTTTGCACTTTTAAAAAGGCACTACATTTAATAAACCCTGGGCGAAAACAATATAGTCATGAGAAATTACAAATTGGATTATGTGCATGTTGTTATAACAATTTATCCTCAATTCCTCCTCTTTCTTTGATAGATTGAAGTTACCAGTATATTTCCTAAAATATTACATATTTAAAGAAGAATAAATGTGATGGTTTGTTAATGTTTCAGGCATGGGTAGACAATTGCAGTATTCTCGATATCTTTTCATCAAGTTGCTGAACCATAATTGTGATGCAGCAACAGTAGTTCTTAAATCTCGAGACACTTGTATCAATTTCAAGAAAAGCTTTCTAAAAGTACTCACTTGGATTGGTTCTGAGCATCTTTCAGCGGTCAATGGACAAATTATTTGAGCAAAACAATAGAGAACGTTTACGGAATACCATGCTGAGGCAAGAGGAGATCTTCAAACAGCAGGTGAAACTATCTTTAGTTTACTTTCATGACCTAACCTTGATTCTATAAGTCTCTCTTTTCTTATGCCTTCTCAAATTGGGATTGAATTCTCAAATTGGGGTCAAATTCTCATTTTGGTATGTGATACTGCAGGTCCAAGAGCTCCATCGACTGCACAGAGTCCAGAAAATGCTAATGGCCGAGCTGAGAACAAAGGAAGCAAACTTCCATTCTGTAGCTAGCGCAAACTTCCCAAAAGCAGTCAAGGATACAAAAAGTAGACACTGGAGCAGTACATCAACTTCTGAAACCACCCATTCTTCGTATATCAATAACCGATCCCTCTCCTTTCGCCATATAAATTCCGAATACAATTCTATACATCAGTACAGTGTTCAAGAATATCCAAGAAAGCAGAGAGGCTTCGACCTTGAACAACCCGTCAAAGAAGATCCTAGCATCTCCTTGGATTGCTCGAAGGAAGAGTTGGATGATGAAGAGTGCAACGTCGAGCTGACATTGAGTATACGGTGCAGTTCAAGCAAGAAGAAATCAGATCGTTGGCTTCAACCTGAACGAAGTTCAAGTGGTACAATGCAGAAGCTTGTTTCTACTATCCCAGTCAGACCGGAGAGAGGGGAGGAATGCAGTGAAAGAGAGAGCTTACAGAGGCCGCCTTGGCTTTTTCAAGCCATGAGTTTGAACTGACTGGAATTCTGTACTAGTCTCTCCGGCTATAAGAATCTAACATTAGTTGTTTGGCTACAGATCGAGAGAGAAACCGGTTCAAGTAGTAAAGCTTTTCTCTACTATGTCTTGTAAGTTGTTATAAGGGGATCATGATCAATAGCAATTCTGTTAACTCACATAAAACTTCAAGTGCAAAAGAACAGTGAAATTTACCTTGTAGTTATAATACGTTTTTGTTTTCTTTGTTTGATTTTTTTTTTTCCTGTACATTGTACAATTGGTGTATCTAATTGCGCGTTTCCTGTGGATGCTGTGGCAGTGGCACATGATTTTTCTTATTTCCCTGCATGTTTTCAAAATAGGGAATCTGAGTATAGGTTAAAGTCAAAATCATTTCGGCCAAATATTTTACAGCCGACTTGGATTTGCATACTTTTAGCCCTTCTGAGTCACAAGTTGCCAAACCCATGGCTAAACTAATCGAAGAATATTCCTTGATTGATTGCTATAGAACTTTGTTTCAACAATTGATCATTAAAACACTTCATTTAGGGGTTGTTTGATAGGCCACCGAAGTGGCTGAAGTGGGTATTCAGAACTATTGTGCTGAAGTTTTGGCAATGTTTCGGGGGAGGGGGGATTGAAAGTTGGAACTGTTGGACTACACAGTCCGCAGTTTCTGTCCTCCGCCATTTTTTCTTTGGCTAATTATAAGGGCACTACACATTTTACTCGGGGCTAGTCCATTGAAAATTTAGAAAAAATTACAAGTTTGCCATCATGAAAGTTACTCGGGACTACCCCACTGTTATAATCAGGACTGTCAAAATTTTGACAGTCCTACCACTTGGAAGGACTGTCAAAATTTTGACAGTCCTACAAATTGTTAGGACTGTCAAAATTTTGACAGTCCCATTTTCCAAAATTACAAGTTTTCCAAAGTTACTTGGGGCTAGCCCAAATTGTTATAATCATGACTGTCAAAATTTTGACAGTCCTACCACTTGGAAGGACTGTCAAAATTTTGACAGTCCTACAAATTGTTAGGACTGTCATAATTTTGACAGTCCCACAAGCTATGTGGACTGTCAAAATTTTGACAGTCCTAATTTTAACCCACTGAAAATTTTATATAAAACTAGGACTGTCAGGATTTTGAAAGTCCCACAAACAATGAGGACTGTCAAAATTTTGACAGTTCTCATTTTAATTGTCAGGATTTTTTTTTTAAGTTTATTTCTATTTAGTTAGTTTTGGATTTTGATTTTTTTTATTTAGTTTAACATCCAAAATAAAATATGTTATCATTGAACCAAAAAAAAAAAAAAAAAATCTACCGTACGAATATTACGTCTGCCGTCGATCAGACTTCAAACGGTCATAACTATTTGTTTTCAAATCGTTTTTCGTCACACAATATGTCTATTTATATGTTTTCGACGAGAGTAACACAATTCGTGTAGAGAGAATTTTCATCCGAAATAAGACGTACATATTACAGGTAAAAATATAAAATATAAAACTTTAAAGTATCATAACTTTTGACTGGAAGATCGAAACAAGCTCCAGTTTGAGCCAAAATGACCGTATGGAAAAGTATTTCGGGATAAACCGTTTCACCGTTTGACGGACTTCTCAAATTTTTAGAATCGCAAAAAAACGATGTTTCGACCTCCAAATTTTACTTTTGGTAATTTTTTTTTTACAAAATATTTAATGTACCAATAATAAATTTACTATTTTAAATAACAGAATACTTTAACAAATTTTAAGGATAGAAAATTTAAGGATATTTTGAAATTGGCCCCCCCAACAATTAACAAAAATAAATTAACAGAAAAAAAAAATTTAGGACTGTCAAAATTTAGACAGTCCTACCAATGGGAAGGACTGTCAAAATTTTGACAGTCATACAAATTTGTAGGACTGTCAAAATTTTGACAGTCCTAAAAATTCAAAATACATTTTTAGGACTGTCAAAATTTTGACAGTCCTTCCAATTGGTAGGACTGTCAAAAGTTTGACAGTCCTAAAAATATATGTTGAATTTTTAGGACTGTCAAAATTTTGACATTACTTCCAATTGGTAGGATTGTCAAAATTTTGACAGTCCTAAAAATCAACATATATGTCAAATTTTGACAGTTCTTCTATTTTTTCATTTTCTTTTTTGGTTTCCTGTGGAGGACGGGGGAGGAGGCGGCGACGACGACGGGAGACGGCAACGGGAGGCTGTGGTGGAGGACGGGGGAGGAGGCGGAGGAGGACGGCGGGAGGGGTGAGGGCTCCGGTGGGGTGGGGAGGGTTTGGAAGTAGTGGGCTAGTATGAGTAAAATGTTGGGTTAGTATAAGTAAAAGTTCCTCTTTAGTGGGCTAGCCCCAATCCTGGGCTAGCCCCAAGTAATAATAGTAGTGCCCTTATAATTTGCCTTTTCTTTTTATACTTGCCATTTTTGGGGCTGAAGTGGTTCGGAGATGTTCTCGGAACACCTCAAAAATTAAAATATATTCGAGTTGGAAATGAAAGATTTTGTTACACCATAAAAAAAAAAATTTCTTTGTATCCCAAATAATTTTTACGAGACATCAGAAAATTTATTTATGCCATTTCATAAGGCTTTTGATAAGGGCACTGCACATTTTACTCGGGGCTAGCCCATTAGAAATTTACAAAAAATTACAAGTTTGCCATCCTAAAAGTTACTTGGGGCTAGCCCAAATTGTTATAATCAGGACTGTCAAAATTTTGACAGTACTACCACTTGGAAGGACTGTCAAAATTTTGACAGTCCTACAAACAATGAGGACTGTCAAAAGGACAGTCAAAATTTTGACAGTCCTCATTTGGGGCTAGTCCAAATTGTTATAATCAGGACTGTCAAAATTTGGACAGTCCTACCACTCGGAAGGACTGTCAAAATTTTGACAGTCCTCATTTGGAGCTAGCCAAAATTGTTATAATCAGGACTGTCAAAATTTTGACAGTCCTACCACTTGGAAGGACTGTCAAAATTTTGACAGTCCTACAAATTGTTAGGACTGTCATAATTTTGACAGTCCCACAAGCTATGTGGACTGTCAAAATTTTGACAGTCCTATAACCCACTGAAAATTTTATATAAAACTAGGACTGTCAGGATTTTGACAGTCCCACAAACAATGAGGACTGTCAAAATTTTGACAGTCCTCATTTTAATTGTCAGGATTTTTTTTAAGTTTATTTCTATTTAGTTAGTTTTGGATTTTGATTTTTTTTTATTTAGTTTAACATCCAAAATAGAATATGTTATCATTGAACAAAAAAAAAAAAAAAAAATCTACCGTACGAATATTACGTCTGCCGTCGATCAGACTTCAAACGGCCATAACTATTTGTTTTCAAATCGTTTTTCGTCACACAATAGGTCTATTTGTATGTTTTCGACGAGAGTAACACAATTCGTGTAGAGAGAATTTTCATCCGAAGTAAGACGTACATATTACAGACAAAAATATAAAATATAAAACTTTAAAGTATCATAACTTTTGACTGGGAGTCGAAACAAGCTCCAGTTTGAGCCAAAATGACCATATGGAAAAGTACTTCGGGATAAACCGTTTCACCGTTTGACGGACTTCCCAAATTTTTAGAATCGTAAAAAAATGATGTTTCGACCTCCAAATTCTACTTTTGGTAAAAAAAAAAAATTTTATAAAATATTTAATGTACCAATAATAAATTTACTATTTTAAATAACTGAATACTTTAACAAATTTTAAGAATAGAAATTTTAAGGATATTTTGAAATTGGCCCCCCCCAACAATTAACAGAAAAAAAAATTTAGGACTGTCAAAATTTTGACAGTCCTACCAATGGGAAGGACTGTCAAAATTTTGACAGTCCTACCAATTTGTAGGACTGTCAAATTTTTGACAGTCCTAAAAATTCAACATACATTTTTAGGACTGTCAAAATTTTGACAGTCATTCCAATTGGTAGGACTGTTAAAATTTTGACAGTCCTAAAAATCAACATTTTGACAGTTCTTCTATTTTTTGGTTTTGACGGCAACGACGACGGGAGGTTGCGGTGGAGGACGGGGGAGGAGGCGGAGGAGGACGGCGGGAAGGGGGAGGGCTCCGGTCGAATATGGAGGGTTTGGAAGTAGTGGGCTAGTATGAGTAAAATATTGGATTAGTATAAGTAAAAGTTCCTCTTTAGTGGACTAGCCCCAATCCTGGACTATCTCCGAGTAAAATGTGCAGTCCCTTATCAAAAGCCTTTCATAATTATTGCAAGTCATCTTAAGTGACTGGAAGATTTCTCGACTCCCTCGTCCGCTCCCAGCTGGCCTCCTCCTCCGCCCCTACCACACCAAGATCTCCGTCCTCCTCCTCCGTCGCCTCTGCGCCCTCTCCAACCCCACCCCCTTCGCCTCCTCCTCCCTCTTCCGCCCTATGCCTCACTGCCGCCATCGACTCCTCCGTCCGCACCGCCCATGGCCGCTGTCGAGTTCTACTCCACCCCAAGATCCCTCGTCGCCAGCGCCTTTGACTTTCGCCCTAACCGAGCTCGTCACCCACCCGGCCTCCCTCTTCCACCCTCTGCCTAACCGCACCTCACCGAGCTTGTCATTGTCCGCTCGCAGCGTGCATCTCTCAGCCCCGCCTAAGGCCTCGGCACTATCGTCGAGTCATCTCGACAAAATTTTGAACTGGAGTCGAGTCGATCCAGCTCTCGGCTACCGCTGTAGGCTTGTGACCGACCTCACTCTACTGACTGCCTTCACCAAGGAACTCTTTCGACTGCCTTCACCGAGCTCGCAAAACTGTCGCTGAGTCCCCAGTGGTCCGCCGACCGTTCCCTAGTACTCCATTGGCCACCCCGAGAGAAATCAAGAACTAATAGGTTGGGGGTAATCTCACCCAGTCAAAAGGGAATAATCGTATCACTTCTCAACTTTCACTTCATTGCAAACCAAAATAGGAAATAAAAAATAGGAAAAACGTTTGGGGGAACCCAGTCGCGTGCAAATTAATTTTTGCAGGTCACAGAGGGTTGCTGGCCCCCGAAAGGTCACAAATATAGTGTTGGTATTACAAGCTATCATAGACCTAGAGTTCTATGTGTATAATTAATTGCTATTGATTAATACTATCTTTATTTACTAGTATATAGAGAATGTGATTCATGAAAAATCTAGATAAAGACAACTTTTGCCTGATTGATAGTGCTACCACACACCATCCTTGAGACTTTGATCTTTTTCTCCAACAATAATACTAGATTGAACGTAGTATCCGCGATAGTTGGTCTTGCTCAAATTAATTGAAGGCTCCGGCAGAGAACAATTTACCCAACAGATGCATACTCTCATAATTCCAGAAGAATTTTTACTGAGTTTTGATATAAAGAAAAATGTGTATCGTATTAAAACTTTGAGCTAGTAAAATAAGGAATACTTTTGTGTAATCACTAGTCAAGAGAACCAGAAGATCGTCTAAATAGACTCTCCAGCTGTTCACTAGGGATACACGTCACTCACATTGGGGATGTCGAGTCACATACTACGTTGAGTCAGAAGCTCTATCCTAAGGGTCCATTATGAGCCAAAAGCCTAATAATCCCATAACTTTTAAACTGTAGCATGATCGACCGAGACACCCCAAGATAATAATGATGAGGATGATCAAAACTACTTCGTGTGATCATCTTTCAGTAAATGACAGCAAAACTAATGGTCAACTAGGTCTCCTTACCTCAAGAAAATTATTTCAAATCGATCAATCCTGAAGATTCTATCTGAATAATAAGTAGCCTAGTTTCATTTAGAATTAAATTAATTTTAGATTTTATGGATCATGTTGGTATTTTGTTTTTGAAACTGTAATCTCGGCATCTATTTTTGTGAACTATAGTATTGGGACTTTATTTGAATTTCTCCTTAGATTTTTAAATCTTTTAGATATGAGATATCTTAAACATAAAATTTTTGATCTGTCATTTTGACAAATGCATAATTTCTGTCGTTAAGGAGAGATAGGGGAAAGATAAATGCCTTGTTCCAGAAGAATGTCGTGAATTATTGTTTTAGAAGAACTTTATAAATTATCGTTCTAGAAGAACGTCGTAAAGCATTGTTCTAAAAGAACGTAGTATGGCATACTTCCACTTAATATTTTATTACAAATGAATTATTAGATGTTTACTTGATGATTTAATAATGTTGCATAAATAGTTATACCAAATATAAACATACCTTCTAGAATAGAAGTAAATATCAAAAGAACCAAATAAAGACAACAAATGAATAAGTTCTACATTAAGAATGCGTAAGACATAAATGTTCCAAAGATTCAGCTCTCCAGAAGAAGAGAACGAATGATATAACTCACCCTAATGCTCTTGAAAAAGCAGTTCCTGAAGTAGCATCTTCTGAAGAGAAAAGTTCATGACGATCCGAAAGATGTCATGAACCAAAGATCTAATTTCTCAAAGTATATCTCTCCGATCGTGGATATACCTCAGATCCCAAAAGAGAGTGAGAAAGAGGTATCTGTACCCAAAAAATCTATATTTTATATATATTCAAGAAAAAAATGGAATCAAGAAGAATTTGTCATAATTGACATTCTTAAATGAGAATAAAAATGGTGATAAAAATAAATGATAATATTAGACCACAAATAATTATTTAATATTAAAGATAATGAAAAGTTGTGATACCTCTCGCACAAGTAGAGTATTTGGTATTATAGTACAAAACCCAAAAGGAAGAAACCCCATAGGTTTAAATGGGTAATTATAAAAAATAATATTAAATAAATCCAAATGAATAGAGCAATGTTAGCTCAAGGATCCTCGAAATGACCATGAGTAGAATATGAAAAAAAAAATATTTTTCGGTCATGATAACCTAGACGATAAAATATACATGAAATCCACGAAGAATGTAAATCTCCAGGTATATCCTTGAAGGAATTAAAATTACCACGCTATCCCCGAAAGATTTGTAAAATGAGCCATATATAGATTAAAACCATCCGGAAGAATGTGATTGGCTTATTGAGTACCAGTCTAGGAAAGGATATAATGATCCTAAAAAATCCAGTCATATTTATGAAAATATTCCTGAACGGATTCATTAAAGCAGTCGTCTATGACAATACCTCTGAAGAAAAGATCTCCCGACGAGATAATCTCCTAAAAATATAGAAAATGTGACTGTATCTCCTGAATAAGAATGAAAATACCACCTGAAGAGAACCTCCTGAAGAGATAAAAAAAATATGACAAGTATCTCCCGAAGAGATTTGAAATATCTCCTGAAGAGATTAGAAATATCTCCCGAAGAGATAAATCACCAGAAGAGAGATAAATCTCTAGAAGATATCTCATATAATCTTTTGAAGAGATAATCTTAATCTCTTGAAGAGATAAATCTCCATAAGAGAAAATTTCATATAATCTCCTGAAGAGATAATCTTAATCTCCTGAAGAGATAAATCTCCAGAAGAGATATCATATAATCTCCTGAAGAGATAATCTCTGGATTAGATAAATCTCTAGAAGAGATATACTATAATCTTTCAAACAGATAATATTAATCTCTTAAAGAGATAATCTCCCGTAGAGATATAAATCTCATGAAGAGATCTCCCAAAGAGAAGATCTCTTGAAGAGATTTAATATGAGTAACAGTATACCTATAGTAGCTATGTCAATGGGATCCATTATGACCGAAATAATAAAAGAACATGTTTTGGGTCTTGAAGTATCAGATTTAAAGAATATTAATTCTTTATTCACTTAGCATAATATATTTATGTGAACATGCTAATATGCATTTACACAGAGACACTGGAATGACATAAAACACATAAATATTATTGCTTTAATTCATATGAATGTTTTGATCTTATAAGATATGTAGATGCATGATATCTATCTGATCCCCATTAAGGGGATATCACAACCAATGTATGTTTTATAAATAGTGTTGCAGGTATTTTCGGAGATAAATAAAGCAAATCACTGCCGCAACCTCATCAAATCATCATTTATCCTAATGAAGCAAACAGAGAATGTGCATAGCTATAGTTTCAAGAGTTCAATAATCAGGAAGAATTGCAAGTTTTCAAAAATAACAAATAAAGCCTACACATCTTTATGAGGATATGAGAATTATAAATATGAATGTATAGACAAATTGGGGTGAAATGTAATATTCAAATGTATTGGATATTGGGGGGTTGACTTTTAATTTACAGTGATGTAAGAACTATATATTTTTTTTTATAATTTTGAGGGAGAGCATCCTGAAGATACTAATGGAGGCATCTCGAAGTATGTCTTTGCGCATTGTACTCTTTTCCTCCGATGAGGTTTTTTTTCACTGGTTTTTTCCTTCGAAAGATTTTTGATGAGGCAATGTAAGTCGCACCCACTTGGATTCCTGAAGAATCATATTCCTACAAAATATTATTCCTAAAGAATATTATTATACTCTTTTCTTTTCTATGTATTTTGTTTTTCCAAAGATGAATTTTGTTCTAGATTTTTTTTTAATGAGGCAATAATTAAAGTCGACATCCAAAGGGAAGTATTATGATTTGGGATAAAACCAAATGTGGATGTCCTTATCCCTATTTATCTCTATCTAGAACGACACACACACACACACACACACACACACACACACACACACACACACACACATATATATATATATATATATATATATATATATATATATATAAATTATTTTTCTAAAGTGATTCATGCGTGAATATTTAATCCGTTGCCAAGCACTTAACTGTTTTGAATTCTCAGACCAAGGCCCAAGGGTTTTCATGGTATCTTTTCTTTTCTATGATGCAACTTGACCCATGCGTTGGAGGTATTCCTTGTTGCATATATTTGGGTTAATTAGTTTTAGAGTCTCCCATATATTAGAAATTTGTGATTAGGTCTTCATATTGTCCAAAAGAGGATTTTAGTTCTTGTCCTAACAGTTAATTTGGATGACCGTCCTAAATGGAGATATAAACTTAAATTTTGAATATTATACGAGACATTAATACTAAATAAAAATATGTGAGACTTATTTAGTTTTGCATGGTGGAGATTATTTGTCTCGGGTTATTTAGTTTGTCATGTCCAATCTAGAATGATACTTGTGATACTATTGTTTGCTTCTATCATGATCTCAGTAGACTAGTCACATAACTCTCAGAGACTCTTGTGTTGCAAACATTCAGTAATTCGACAGGGAAATGACGATACGTGATATCCATGAAGTTGTCTCCATCGAAACTACCGTCAAGAGAGTTGCATGGCTGTTGGAATAAGGCTAAAAGCAAACAACTGTGTCACAAGTCTCATTCTCGATTGTCGTAACAAAATTAAATAACACAAGTCACCAAACTTTCACCACAAAACTAAATAACCCTCACATATTTTAGTTTTAGTTTTAGGGTCTCATATAATATTCAAAATTTGAGTTTATGTGTCTCCATTTGGACGGTTTGCCAAATCCACCATTATAACGAGACCCAAATTCTATTCTAACAACATGGAGATCTAAACTTAAATTTTTAATATTATACGAGATCCGATACTATAGAACCCTACATATTTATACCTGTTACAAAATGAGGTGTGACAACTTCTCCACATGCAGTACAAAGACATACATTACTACACTAACCTCTGACCTCCTTTATTCAAAGTCCTTAGGAAGGCAATAATGAGTCTAGATTCTCTAATTAAAGCAAACAATAATATATAGCTGCCCCGCAGTCTTATTTAATTTAAACAAGCAATAGAGATGTGAAGACAAATTATCATCTGTACATGTCTAAAGAGTCGTAACAAAGAGTCCTAATGGTCTACAACTATGGACACTATCCCAATATAGGCTTATCAACACATTTTTGATAGTTATGTCGATATCTAGGACTGCCAATTTTTTTTGTAATTTTTACTATTTTAAGACTACTAAATTTTTTTAAGAGTCTTTATCTTATATGGACTGCAAATTTTTTTTTTTGGCATTCTTGAATATGCACCAAATTGTTGAAGTAATGCTCATTTCTATTTTTCTAAAATTGTCAAATGTCGTGAATATTGACATGACTGTCAGAATTTTGACAGACTTAAAACTGCCAAAAATAATATTAGCTCCTAGTAATTTTTGTAGTATCAACAACAATGTCTATTATATGATATGAGTACTATAAAAAAATTTAACAAGAAATTTTATATGAAGGAAAGAAATTATGCCAATTTGTATAGAATAATTATTTTTAAAAAATTTGCAGAAGAAGGGATGGGACGCTAGCGTGACCGGTGCCAAACATTCAAAGAGGTGGGGTGCTAGTCCAGCTGGCGCTAAACTTTAAATTTTGAAGTACGGTACAAGTGTGAATGTCGTCAAACTTATTTGTTTTATTTATTTTATTTTAAGGGACATACATTCATTTGAAGTTTTCAGACATTGGTGGAGAGAACAGCCTATATGCAATCGAGATTATAGATTTGAGGAGTTGCGATTCCTTAATAGAGCTGTAGGTTATTGTAGCATGCATGAAGTAATAAACATACTTTTCAATTTTGTAAGTTTTTACTTATAGATTTTAGTATATTTTATTTCAGTAGATTTATTGAAAAACCTTCTAAATTTCAGGGTGTAGAAATGCAATAAGTAATCAATAGTAGGAAGAATTTTAGTATATTGCTAGTTAGTTTTTATTGCTAGATCTTTTCATTGCTATTTTGTTAAAGAATAAGACCTTTAAATAAATGTTTGTCGCTTAAAATTAAAAACAAAACAAAGAAGGCACCCTACTTCTTTGAATATTTGGCTCCAGTCACACATGCGTTCCATCTTTTTCTTTTTTGTAAAAAAAAAAAATTATTCTTGTATAAATTGGCATAATTTATTTCCTCACTATAAAATTTGTTGATTTTATATAGATCAACCATGCCTTGCCTTTCCTGTAAGGCAATTTCTCCACACACTTAGATCCTTTATGTCATTCCCAATCTTCCATAGATTTCTTCCTCTTGATTATGCTTCTCACTAATCATGGCATCTTCTTACTCCTTATCCTACTTATAGATCCTAGAATAACTTGGTTCTCTACTATTCTTTTTCAACCTCTGAAGAATCCAATCCCACTAACTCCCTATTTACTAATCCTCAGGCTGATTGGAGAAAACTCTATTTCTTCAAACATCTAAGCCATAAACTATTTCCTACAAATATTATCCTCAGTACTATCCCTAAGATCTGGAAAACAAAAGGACATATCAAAGTAGGAGAATAAGGTTCTTTCTCTGTTAGATTCGACAATGTAGATGATATTGAGTTGGTCATGGGTAATGGACCTTGGAAGATCAACAAATATCACCATTACCTTGAGAGACGTTTCCCAAGTAAACTTTCTTGTGAATATACATTCACCAAAGCTGAATTTGGATCCAATTTCATGGCCTCCCTGTAAATCTGCAGACGATGGACTTCATCACTATAAATTACGGCAATGCTAGGTGAAGTGCGACCTCCGAATCTATCTGAGGCATCCAAATGGAGTTTTTTTGCAAGGGTGTGTTGGCCCACTCGTTCTAAGTCAACTTGATTTTCATAGTTAAATAAACCATGTTTTGATATGTCGTAATATGATACAAATGTATACAACAGAAGACTTCAACAATGCTGTGACGATTGCTGGTTGTACTACGTCAAGTTGTTTAATTTCATTAATGTAATCTTATTTTTTATTGAGTCGAGGACTGATGTACATCGATTCGCACTGGCATACACAAGTCCACTCAAATAGCCTGAAACCTATCCACAAATACAAACCCAAATCAAACCAAAACTAGCCCACACACAACTTAGACTATTCTGGAATAAGGACTACAGAACTCGGGCCGAACTTGGTCTCCTACCTAAACTCTGACTGAACTCGGTCTGCCAAATTCAGAAATATGGCTAGCTGTGAAATCCCTGATTTTATGGTTCCAACGTTCCAATTTTTAAATGCTTGGGGACTAAATTCTGACTGAACTTTCTCCGAATATAACCTATAAATAGATGTGGATTTTCACATTCCTACTCACTCATCTCTTCTCAATCTTTCTATCGTTTAGTGAGCAAACCCTCAGAGCCTAAACCTTCTCATCTCTAAGATCAACTCTCCAGCCTTCTAGTGTCAAGTGCGATCTCGGTTAGAAGTCTGTCAGCATTGTAAAATCTTGGCTCAACAAATTTTCTCTCTAGCTTTGAAGTCAGCAAGCCTTCGTATCAAAACTTGTGGTTGTAAGAATTTATCAAGCCTTCAAATCAAAGCTTGTTATTCACTATTGGTGATTATAGTGGATACAACTCCGAGCAAGAGTTTTCGGGCCTAGACTAGTTCTCTCAAAGAAAAACTAGGATAAAATCTCAGTGTTTGCGTTTGCTTTCTTTTACCCTTATTGCTTTATATATCTGTCTTGCATGTATACATTATTACTGTTAGTTGTTGGCTGCCTTTACTTCGAATAATTTTTAATTGGATAGATTATGTTGCTGCACTCTATTCATCCTACCTCTAGAGTTGCCTTATGGTACTATAATTGGTATCAGAGCAAGTTCTCTTATTACCGGATAAACTTCCTTAGAGATTTATGGCAACTGTTAGATCTATCCACATCAACAATGGTGAAGGCCAGTCCACAAATAGGCCACATCTATTTGATGGAACAAACTAGACATATTGGAAGACATGAATGAGCTTTTATCTGAAATCTTTTGATTTTGATCTATGGTCTGTTGTAGTATTTGGATACAAGAAGTCACATAGAATAGTCTTAGATGGCAACCTTATAGATAAGCTCTATGATAAATACACATACACAGAAAAAAAATAAGCTAGTCTGGATGCTAAAGCTATTAACGCTCTATTTTGTGTTGTAGACAGAACTGAGTTTAACAAAGTCTCCACTTATGGTACTTCACATGAAGTCTGGAGACTTTTTGAGGTAAATTATGAAGGAACCTCACAAGTAAAGGAATAAAAAATAAGTCGACTGACACAAGAATACGAAGCTTTCAAGATGAAGCAAAAATAAGAAGATCACTCAGATGGTCACATGATTCCTCGACATCGTCAAATCTCTATCTTTTCTTAGCAAGGAGTACAAAAATTATGAGAAGATTCGTAAATTACAATAAGGACTCACCAAGAATTGGAATCCCAAGGCTACTGAAATTATTAAAGGGAATGATCTTACCACGATAACCCTCTCAAGGAATTTAATGATCCCACGCCAAAGAAAAAGATGATTGCATTCTAGGCTCATCATAAGAAGGTCTCCAACTGTGACTCCGACGATGATGAATCTCAAGATGAAGAAGTTGCCCTCACCAGAAACTTTAAAAAATTTCTAAAGTTCATGAGATTAAAGAAGAAGAAGTACAACGACAATAGTAATAAAGAACCTGTGTGCTACAATTGTAAGAAGATATTTCACATAAAGAGGGACTGCCAATAATAAAGAAAGGGAATCACCATGATCGCTCATCCAGAAGGACTTCATCAAAGAAGTATGCAAATACAAGTTTATGGCATGAGAGCGAAGCAAGTGAATCTGAAGAAGAGAAAAAACCTTGAGACCCGACAAACCTATTCTTCATGGCACTAGCTGATCAAGTAACAGATAACTCTCTATGAATTTCACATTTGATGAATTATTTGATGCCTTTAGTGACGTACTTGAAGATTATATAAAGCTTAGAGATAAGTACAAGTGTCACGACCCGCACCCGAAGATTTGGGTACAAGTACGTGGGCACACCCAGCCTATGCCGCAGAGTCGCGGTAGAACGTTGTCTAACTAAACATCCACATTTCACATAATTGTATGAAAAACAGATGAACATAATATGTATACCCAATCACAATACTAAGGTAGATGATGGAAATAACAGATAAAGTTTCAGAATGTCAAAGAGTCAAATCAGACAATCTCAAATCCAATCCAAATATATATATACATGCCAATAGTAGAGAATCATAGACAAATCCGATAATAACAAATCTAACTAGCTATACTAAGCAGTCACATCTGGGACCTCAGTTGCAATCTCTATCTGGCCCTCCTGATGGGCAGGACTGTTCTTAGTTAAACCCTTATATGCCCCATAATAAGTAGGACACCAGTCCTCAAGGTCGTTGCCAAATATATCATCCAGTCAGGATTGGAGCAAAGTACAATCAATGAAAGCAGTTCCAGGTAAATGACAGAGACTATAAAACATGAATATAGTAAATATAATACATGATGAAAGAAGAAAACTAAGAATCACAGATGACAGGTATAATAAAATAAATACAACTAGAATCATTGCAGTAAATAGAGAAAACAGAAAATCAAGATAAGCATGGTATATGACTTCTATCTCTAGGTATTTTGAAATATAGTTCGATATGTGATCGGCTTGGGCTTAACACGAAGCATAATAAAATGGAGCTAGCTCAACCATACATGAAGTGTATGATTAGATAGTAACAATAGTCTACACTACCACACGGTCTACAGGGTATGATCACATATCCAACTAATACTTCCCCCGCCCCGACCAATACCAATGGATCCGAATCATGATACGTCGCAATACGTAAATCATAATGCACTGACTAAACACGATGATCACTATACAAAAATAGCATGAATGGCAACATCTCGTGACTAGGAATCCATGTAGTACCAGTCCTTATAACATACGTGTCAGAAATCAAGTACACATTACTAAAATATGTAATATAGAAACTAACATATACTGAAAACAATCAGAGAATTGTACTTGCCTTTGCTCCTAGACTAAAAGTAATAATCAGAGTCTGTATCGATGTCCAAAATCTATATATGTAATAATATTGTATCAGAAACTATCCTAGAGTCTGATTCACCTACATAATAGCATTTCTATAAACACGTAAGGTAGATTATGATCATAAGTAAAAATTGACTAGTTTGGTCTATAGGTCACCTAGCAACTTGTCATATAATCATAGTAATATTAATCCTAATAATTCTAACAAATGAATATGATATAAAAAATAGATAGGTTTGGCTAGGTTCATTCCTACAATTTTTCAAGTTGATTACATATGTTCTACTGAAAATCAACGTCTACAACGTGTCATTTTGAAAGTATCAACCCTATGTGGTTATTTCTATAGGTTACTAACTAGTTTTTCATTTCTAAAATATGTTAAAAAATGTTATGAGAAGGGGTCTAAATCAGAATATAAACTATTACATGTCATGACGTACGCTTAAAAGTAAAATTGGTATTTTCTAGTATCATCGTGTATGCTAAAATGTACTGTCAAGAACACCTATTTTGGGACATAAAAATTATGATATAAAATATTCTCTAGCATGGTTTCTGAGTGTTAAATATGTTCTTAAATTTTCGTACCATTCCTAGAAATTTTTTATATAAAATTATACCATTTGTCACGTTCTAGCACCGAATTCCAATTTTATAATTTAGTATTTTTCGTGACAAAAATAGGGTTCCATCCTAATTAAGCATGCGATTAATACAAATATGTTACTAGAATGGGTCCAAATCAGAATATAAACTATTACATGTCATGACATATGCTTAAAAGTGAAATTGGCATTTCCTACTATCAACGTGTATGCTGGAGTGAACTGTCAAGAACACCTATTTAGGGACATAAAAATCATGATATAAAATATTTTCTAGCATGGGTTCTGAGTGTTAAATATGTTCCTAACGTTTTGTACCATTCCGAGAATTTTTTTACATAAATTATATCGTTTGTCACGTTCTAGCACTGAATTCTAGTTCTGAAATTTAGTATTTTTCGTGACAAAAATAGGGTTCGACCCTAATTAAGCATGAAATTAATACAAAATAAGAGATTGGCATGTTAGGGGGTGAATTTAAGGTTCTGTTTGTGAAGGTTTCTGACAAAAATGATAAACATTTACACATAAAATGCCGCGTACCAAATCGTGTCGCAGTTCTGGAATTGAATTAAAATACGACGAAACGTAATATTTTTTACTTATATATACACATTTCTATCATGAAATAATTATATAATATGTTGGGGTTACAATCATAGGTAAATTTCAGTGAAGGTTTCGTGCACAAAAAGTGAGTATAACATGTGTGAACAGGTGCACGAAAAGAAGTGGATAGAATTGAATATTTATACAAATAACCGTGTACAACATCTTTTACGTTGGTTTTCCATATTTTATTTAGGGTTTCTTCCTAGGGATTAATTTATCTATGTTGTACTCTAAGTTAGAAATATTAAAATCAAGAAAATCATAGGGCACTTACCTATTTACGGTGCATAAACATTAGTGCTACACAACAGACACCCCAAAACACCGTATGCGCACTTCTCAGAGAACGTATGTACGGAAGAGTAAACGGCAACAAAATATAGCAAACCATATATGAAATCGAAGGGAATTAAGATTATCACAAGATGAAAATGGTTTTGGAACATTTTACTAAATGGTTTGGCTTGCACAACAAATTCTTTGCACATCACTCATGGACAACACCCTATTCTGTATATTTTTTGTGTGACGGAGGTTTGAGGGGGTTAAACACCTAGAAAAAAATATAAGAATGAAGAATAAGAGACAAAGAAAGAATTTTTGTGAATAACTTATGGCTATTACTTGCTGGTTTGGTGGTGCAAAACGCTGTTGAAGTATGTGCAACCCTTCTGAATTCTGGATGTATATGGCTGAATATATTCTACATTTGGAGGGTTGTTTGGAGTTGAAAAGTGATAGGAATGAATAAAATGAAGGTTTTGGCTATGGAAGAGTGTGAGAGGAGTTTAAGGAGGTATGGAGGATTGAAGAGGTGGTTTCCTCAGCTTACAAGTGAGTGGACTGACTATAGGGGTGGCTAGGTATGGCTGCAATTATTGGCTGTGCACACATGTTTGTGGGAACCAAATGAGTCTAATTTGGACATGGTTTGGGTCCCTAACATTTATAGTACATGTGGGTCAAGTTTAGACTCAAACAGAGTTGGTTGGAATAGGTTTAAGTAGCCTACACTAGTCACTAGCACCAGTAAAACTATGTTGAAATTAACCAACCAAAGTGCACAAACACTAGCCCAAAACATGTGTCACACTTAATATTACTTAAAATTAATGAACCTAAAATATAATACTACTTATATTTATATATTAATCATGCAAAAGTATACATATATAGCTTCACTACAACTAGCTAGAAAATTTAAATCATTAGGTTTCGTAGGTTACATCAAGCATGCTAGGAAAGATGGTCAATCTTATCAGACTGAAATAGAAAGGCTTACCTCTTTATTAAATGAAGTAAATGATACTTCTACTTGTGATGATTCAGATGAGATATCCGAACTCAAGCTTAGTCTACATGAGGCACTTGGTTGCATTGACAAGAGCAATCAAGAGAATACTCAAATTAAAGAGGAACTCGAATCAGAAAATAAGAAAATATTCCATTGCTACTCATAGAATAGATGCTTCACACACTCATATCTATAATTTGCACCAAGCATCAATAATACTTCTATATGTCATTATTGTGGTAAAAATGGCATATATCTAGATTTTGTAGAACCAGAAAACTAGTAGATATGAATGTATATGCATGCACTACCAAAAAAAGTTAAATTAGCGACGTAAAAAAACGTCGCTAAATAATCAATAAATGTCGCTAAATAAATTTAGCGACGTAATTAGCAATGTTTTATAGAAGTTGCCTTTCAGCTAGTCACTAACGGAAAAAATGTCACCAAACGTTGCTATACCGACGTTTTCTAGCGACGTAAATACGTCGCTAGATTAGCGACGTTTAGCGACTCAACGTCGCTAATTAGCGACGTATGTAGCGAATTTTATAGCGACGTTACTATGACCTGGCAATACTGCTATGTCAGTAAGTTGCGACGTACAACGATGTTTTTCGTGACGTCATTAGCGACGTGTAGTAACGTCGCAACTTAGCGACGTATTTAGTGACGTATATGAACGTCGCTAAATGTCGCTAAAAAAGTCACTAAAGTTACAGTAAAAAAAAAAAAAAAAATACTGAATTGTTTTCAAACTATTATTCTTGTAGTTTATTAATTCACAATCTGTACAAATAGACCCGGAGCAACCCTCTATTGAATTTACTGGGTTTGCCGATCCCTTGGGTTGAACACTCAACACCGGTAAATTAGCATATATTTAATATAATAAAATTTGAAGAAAATAAAATATTGAAATTAAAAATCTAATCATGAGAAAATATCGTCGTAAAAAATATAGTAAATATCCATACAACTGAGTCTCATCCTAAATAATATAAATATCCAGCAAATATCCATGCAAATATCCATACTACTGCGGATCTGCAAGAGGATGACCACCGACGCGCATGAAGGATAAGAACTGATCATACTACTCCAGTGAAATCGACACCGATGTCGATAGAGAAGGCAGTAACATCGGTGGAGTCTGTATCAATGTAGGCGCACCAAGAGGACGTATCCGCTCCAACTCTGCGAGTCTAGTGGTTGTAGGAATTCATGGTAGATAACAGCCTCGTATTGCTATGAACCATTGAATCCTGCATCATTGTCAGCTTCTCGCCCATGGATAGCTGTGATGCCTGCAGCTCCATCACGCTGTGCTCTGTCGAGTCTCTAAGATCATTTGTCAAATACCTAAATGAAAGTTATTTGGGAGAGGGAAAGATCGAAGGAAATTGAGGGAATCAGCCCTAAATGAAAGTTATTTAACGACGTTTTAGCGACGCAAATAATGACGTTGCTAACTTAGCAACGTCTATGACGTTGCTAATGACGTCGCTAAATGTCTAAAAGAGATACGTCGCTAAGTACGTCGCTAAATGTCGCTAAATGAAATATATTAGCGACATTTAGCGACCTTAATTGAACTTATAGCGACTAATCTTTTAAAAACTGAATTACAGTCGCTAAATGTCGATATATGTTGCCAATTAGCGACGTCTAGCGACGTTTTTACTTGGAGTCGCTCATATATTTAATATTAGCGACGTTTTACGTTGACGTCGCTAAAAAATGTCGCTAATCCCGCTTATTCTGGTAGTGATGGGTACCAACCGGTTACATCTATAACTCATTTTATAGGTGGACCAACCTTCTCATGCTAGAAGCAAGTTGATTCTCGATAGTGGTTTCTTACGACATATGACTGGTGATGCTAACATATTTGCAACTCTATCAATGAAGAAAGAATGATACGTCTCCTTCGATAACAATATCAAAGGATAAATCTTTGATAATGGTAATGTAGGTATTCCTCTCTATCATGTTATTAAAGATGTTTGTGTCACGCTCCAGTCCCAAAATATGTAGGACTAGGACACGTAAGCATGCCAGCCGTATGGTTATGGCACTCCAATATATGGAAACCATAACACATACGTACGCTGTATTATGAATATCAAATTCATAAGTGGTATAAATCTATCACAAGTCACAGGGTATAATCTAAATCTCATCCACAGAAATCGAATATAAATAAATAACCAATATCTATGAAACTAGATCTCAATACAAAGTATCTAAGGATGATAGTTGGGTAGAAACAAATCCACTACCAACTCGAATATAAAAGCAAACACCATATAAGTACAATAACTACCATCACTGCAACTCGAAGAGAAGACCTCCTCAAATATAAGCAACCAGTCCGGATCTGCGCTCCTGCGAATACTCATGAACTTCTACACCTGGCAAGGGACCAGGTCCTCAGAGGTACATAACAAGATACATAGAAGTATGCCAATAAAGTACTGAAATAAATATCCAATGGGTCGCCTAACCGTCTAAGTGAATGCAGTTTGAGAACAACTTTCCAACACGTGGGCTATCTGGCCATAAATGGGATTGGCATGATTCTCTCGGAGAATCAGGGGCCTAAAAAGCATACCGTCTTTTGAACGGTAGAGGCCGCCTGTAATATAGGGGTTATCACCACCCGTTTCTCCGGCGGAGAATCCGGACGAACAAAAGGAAAGTACAAAGGAGCCCAAACGCCTTACTTGTTGTTCTCCCCTCCCCATGCTCTAAGCATGTCACATCCATGACACAATTTGGTTCATAGCCTATCTTTAGTACAATAGCCCAACCTTGCAACCAAACAAGGACAAGAATTGGACCACCGTACTATAATAGGCTATGTCCATAGACCACTAATAACTGTTAAGTCTTCTAGCATGCAAAGTTTCTAACAGCAGTTATCCCTAATGCACGGTCATACGTACATGAGGCCAACCCAATACGCAGTCCATGATCTATATGAGACTCATAACTCGTGTAACAACTGTGTCACAACCAATGAAACCTAATGATGCTACATGATAATGGGGCAGTCTCATAAACAAGGTCAATGCATATACATAATAAAAATATATCACGACGACACCGTCGTTGCACCCAAGTTCCCTTGGACACGAATTTTATATAGCAGTTAAAATATATGAACTAAAGACAGAAAATAAAGATGCATGCAACATATGGAATATGAATAACAGTACAATGACAAGGTATACTTGCCTAGCAAGAGAGCTGCAAAATATAACGTCCAGATGTTAAACACCAAGAGTCAGAAGCTCCGGCCTCAGAATGAACGTCTCCGGATGCTTAAATAGACATCACCAACATTCCCAAAATAAGCAAAATAGCTAGAAAATACTACCCTTTCGTCCAATTTGGACACAGGGGCAAAACGGTAATTTTGGGTCAAAGCGGGCTCCGCATGTAGGCCACTTTGTACCGAAAAGCGTGCCAGGAGTAAAGATCTCTAAATGGAATAAATTATAGGTCAAACGAACTTTAAAAGTCAGTACGAACTCAACGGCATCTCCGAATATGGATTCCGGTGAGCCGAACACAATTTCGTCCAAAAAATCAACAATGGGGCCCACCAATAGGCGACTTGGTCAACTGTCTCAGAACTGTGTAAAAATTGGGTCACAGGACCAGCGCGATACCACGAGTCCAGTGGTGCAAGTTTTGTCGTATTCTGACGAGCGTGCACTAAATGGCGCAGGATTTTGCAAAAGTTGCGACACGGAGGATTTTCTGTGGATACGGGCTGATTCCGACGCGTACACGCGTCCAAATCAGTTTTTGCGAAAGTTCACATGTCTGGATATACTGTGCGCACCTTTTGGTATACGACGGGGCGGTCCCGTTTGGCGGGGCGCGCTCCGTATCGCAATTTTTGAAGGTTGAAAAAAGTATATTTTTAGGATTTTTAACTTAACTTAAATTTACATACATCATCAAATAAAATATTGTATTTTACAAAAATTAAACTAGGTTAGGTGGTCTTCGCATACCAAAAAGAAAAACTAGATTCGGATCTCTGTGGTAGGAGATACGAGTCCGTGAACATAGGTAGTTACCGCAGTTTTCTACGAACCAAAAGTTATCGTTTTTTACCAACTTGGTTATTGTTTTTGCCTAGGTTTATGCGTTGTTCGAGGTAAACTAACATACAGATATGGAAGGGGGTTAGGTCATGAACATATCGGTGAAGACGGGATCAAGTTTGGTCAAGCGATGAAGCAGAAAACAGAGCGTGAACACAGGTACGCTGCAGTGTATTCCTGTCGCGGTGCGGGGTCGCGGACGGCCGTGCGGGGGGGGGGGGGGGGGGGGGAACTCCGGCGGATTTGGGCTGGAGGCGGCGGTCCGACGGTGGGGCTGACGACGCGGTCGACGGGGTTGAAGAGATTTTTAGGGTTAGGGTTTAGAAATAGAGGTATATATATATATATATATATATATATATATATATATATATATATATATATATATATATATATATATATATATATATATATATATATATATATATATATATATATAGGGTAGAGAAAAGCCGAAGGGGACCCGCGCGAGTTTGGGATGCTGCTGTGCGGATGTGGAATTTTTAGTGGGTTAGGATTCATTATAGTAATGGGTTTAGGGTTTGGGTAGGATATAGTATCCATTAAGGTTTTAGTAGTTTATTTTATTTTTATTTTTATTTTTCCTTTTTCTTTTATTCTTTCTAATTCATTTCTTATTTTTTTCTCTTTTCTATTAAACTTATATATATATATATATATATATATATATATATATATATATATATATATATATAACTCTAGAAATTATATTAGTGCATACAATAAATCTATCAACTGTTCAAAGGGTCTCCTACATGGAATAAATTAAGGAAAATTTATAATTGCTCCATAAATCCCTTAAATGCACAAACACCTAAAATAAAAATTAAATAAATTATATTTCTCCTAATTAGCTAATAATTACTACAAATCAAATAAATAAATAATTAAACAATTAATACGATTTTTAAAATTAAGGGTTTTACAGTTTGTCTAGCAACGGAATTAAAACATAGCCTACTCAGCATCGGTCATCTAGCTGACCATGGTTATAATATTAACTTCGTGAAAGTCAAATGCTCTATTTATAAAAGATCTATACTAACAATGTAGGCAGATGTCTATACGCCAACAAAGATGAAAGCTGGCTATGGTATATGCATCTAGGACATGCAAATATGGATACTATTGTAAGACTATCCACAAAGAAGCTGGTAAGAGGCTTACCGGAGATTACTTCCAAGAAGGATATTGCATATATTGATTGTGAAAAGAATAAAGCTACTAAATCTTCTTTTAAGTCAATAAACATTGTAAGTACCTCTAGACCACTACAACTATTGTATATAAATTTGCCAGTCTAGGCGGTAATCTTTATGCATATGTAATTGTTGATAATTTTTAAGATATACGTGAGTTTACTTTGTTTCAAACAAAAATGAGACATTTTTTGAATTTGTTACTTTTTGCAAAAATGTTCAAAACGAAAAAGGTTTCATGATTACTCGCATCCGAAGTGAGCATGGAGGCGAATTCAAAAATGATGATTTCAATTTTTTTTGTAATACAAATATGGTTTTTCTCATAATTTTTTTTGTCCTAGAACTCCTCAGCAAAATGGTGTTGTGGAGCGAAAGAATAGAACTCTTGGCGATATGGCTAGAGTCATGTTAAATCAGTATAATATTCTGAAATACTTTTGTGTTGAAGCTGTAAATACAACATGCCATATTTTAAATAGGGTTCTTATTCGACCTATATCGAATAAAACTCCCTATGAACTTTGGTTTGATAGAATTTCTACTATTAGTTATTTTAAAATTTTTGGCTGCAAATATTTTATTTTCAATACTAATGATAACCTAGGAAAGTTTGACTCCAAGGTCGATGAAGATATATTTCTAAGTTATACCCCAAAAGCAAAGGATATTGAATATTCAACAAGAAATCACTGACTATTGAAGAATCAATCAATATTATATTTGATGAAATCAACAATCAAGCACCAAATGATAGTGATGCCGAAGATATCAGACCTATATCCAACGAGGATCCTGAAGATACAACCAGAATAAGTTATCTGAAAAGTCTGCCAAAGAGATTGAGATTCTCTATAAACCATCTAGAGGACTTAGTAATAGGTGATGTATCAAAAGGTGTAAGTACACACTCTTCAATTAGAGATATCATTGCAAATGTTGCTTTCATTTCTCAAATAGAACTAAAGAATATAGGAGAAGCTTTTTCTGATGAATTTTGAATTTTTTCTATGCAAGAGGAACTCAACCAATTTGAATGTAATAAAGTTTGGGAACTTGTTTCCAGACCTAATGATTATCCTATCATTGGTACTAAATAGATTTTTCAAAATAAATTAAATAAAAATGGTTCAGCCACACGCATCAAAGCACATCTTGTAGCTCAAGGTTACAACTAAGATGAAGGCATTGACTACGATGGGACTTGTGCTTCTGTTGCTAGATTAGAATCCATTCAAATGCTATGTGCTTTTGCAAGTTTTCATAATTTTAAACTTTTTCAAATGGATGTCAAAAGTTCTTTGTTAAATAGTTTTATAAAAGAATTTTTTTTGTGAAGCAACCCCCTGATTTTGAAGATTTCAAATATCCTAACCACGTATTCAAGTTACGAAAGGCTCTATATGGACTCAAACAAGCCCCACGAACTTGGTATGAGCGCCTTAGCTTATTGCTAGTTGAAAATGGTTTTTCAAAAGGAAAAGTTGATACAACCCTATTTATAAAATCGATTGATGATTCTCTGTTATTAGTACAAATTTACGTAGATGATATCATATTTGGATCTACTAATGAGACGCTATGTAACGAGTTTGCTAAGTGTATGCAGAGTGAATTTGAGATGAGCATGATGGAGGAACTCACATTCTTCCTAGGATTGCAAATCAAGCAAGATTCACAAGGAACGTTCATTAATCAAGCTAAGTACACGAAGGATTTGCTCAAGAAGTTCAAAATGGATAATGCAAAACCTATTGGAACTCAAATAGCAACATCAACAAAGCTTGACCTTGATGAAAGTAGTAAACCTACAAACGTATGTAAGTATCGAGCTATGATTGGTGTTTGTTATACCTAACTGCTAGTCGCCCAGATATTATATTTTTTGTATGTCTTTTTGTTAGATATCAGGCTAACCTTAAGAAATCATATATGTGTGTAGTTAAGCGTATCTTCTGATACCTTAAAGGAACTTTAATGGTAGGAACGGTAGGCTTATGATATCCCAAAACCACATCCTTTAACCTTATTGGTTATTCAGGTACTAATTTGGTTGGATGCAAAGTCGATCAGAAAGGTACCAACGACACTTGTCATTTCTAGGAAAGTCTCCAGTCTCCTCGTTTAGCAAGAAGCAAAATTATATCATATTATAACCAACTGATGCTGAGTATATCGTGTAATCCCCCTGATTTTCAAAGAATTTTAAATTTGGAATTTTTTTACCATTTCTGGAATTACTGTGATTTTTCTGAATTTAAAACCAGGATCTTTAATTATTAATGAATTTTTTAAATGTTATTAATTAATATTAAAATATTATGAAAATAATATTTTATGGTGTAAAATAGAAAACTAGACCCAGGGTAATTTTTCGGGAATTTATTGGACCCCGGATTGATTTTAAAAGCCTAAAAACAAATTAATTATTTAAACCAATTCAAACCCAAATTGAACCGGGCTGAACCGGGTTCAAACCGGCCTGAACCGGCCTGAACCCGGTCCAGATGAACCGGACCGGCCGAACCGCCTAGCGGGTCGGGCCGGGTCAGCTAACCCGCCAACCCGCAGACCCGCAAACCCGATCCCTCTTCTCCCCAACCGCTGCTCGACGGTTCCCCTCCCCGCGCCGGAAACGCCCGCCGCCGGCGACCTTTCTCCTCCCGTACCCGCCGCCTGGTCGTCTCCCTCACCGGACGACCGTCCCTCCCGCTTCCTCTCCCTCCACCGGCTCTCCTCCGGCTATAAAACCCGCATCCCTTGCCGCTGTCGAAACCCTAGCCGCCCCTCACTTCCTCCGCCTGCAACTCCGACTCCAGAACCACCCCGGTCCCCTCCTACCTCCTCCAGCCTTTCCGCAGCAGCCCGCCTCCGGCCTCCTCTCTCCGCCGACTCGCCCTCAGCTCCCTACCGCCGCCCCTCGAGACTCGGCCGCCCAGACCGTAGCCGACGCCTCCCCGAACGCCGCCCGGCGACAGCAAGCTGCTCCGCCACCCCCAGCCGAGGCCAGCACCTCTCCGGCGAGTCGTCCCAGCACTCCGGCGAGCTTCAGAGTTGGACACAGGCTGGACACCGACACAGAAGACCAGGAGCACAGTAAACCCTAAACCCTAATTTTGAACTTGTGTCGGACACGACTCGAGGATACGAGGACTTGGTTTTTAGCCCACTTCAGGTATCTGTAACTTTTGACTCGTAGCTCGGAATTCGATTCCGTAAATTGTATCGTGTAGCCTGTATGACCCTCTCGGTGCCCGGACAAACCGCTCGGGGCATCGCGTCCTGTGGTGATCGCACACCGCGATCCAAAAACAGGAAAACCAGACCCTGTTTCACCCCGGAATCGAGTACGCCCCGCCAAACGGGACGACTTGGTCACGTGCGGTCTTCACCGACACGTGAGCATCGTAGATACGGACGTGCGGGCTTTCGCAGAAGCTGATTCGGATGTGCGTGCACACCGGAATCAGTGCGTATCCGCGGACACCGCCCCGTATCCGTACTTTCTGTTTCTCACTGTAACTTAGTGTACACACGTCAGATCGAGACGAAACTTGCGCCATCGGACTCGTAGAAATACGCTGGTCCTGTGGGTCAAGTTTGGTTCGATTCTGAGTACGTTGGAAAAATCGCGTGTCGTGGGCCCCACAGGCTCCACCTGACGGGCGATTTTGAGAACGGCTCATCGGAATCCAATTCTGGAAGTTCCGTTGGGTTCGTATCATCGTTCCTGACCTGTTGACACTAAGTTGGACTGTTTTTGAGACCTTTGACCCTGACTCGGTTTTTCGGTGCAAGACGGCCCACATCTGGACCCCGCCTTGACCCGAAAATGACGTTTTTGCCCTTGTCTCCAAATTGGACTCAAGGACAGGCGTTCCTAGCTGATTGATGTGTTCTGGACCTGATGGTGATGTTTGTTTCAGCAAACGGAGCAGTCTTTGCAAATCCAGCAATTGCCAGAGCTACAACTGAAACAGGAAATCCAGGCAAGTGTACCTTGCCATTAAATGCAGTATTTAATTTATTTTGAATCTCTTGCTCTAATTTCTGTGACTGTGGTACTTGCCCTATCAAGTAAATTATCCCCAGGACACCTGACACAAGCATGATACAGAATCTTCCTGATTATTCAAGGGGGGTTTGTATAAGATATAGATTTTATGATTTAAGCTTTAGAACTTAATAAATGACTGACTGCATTAGTTTCAATCTTGCGTAACATGAACATTGAGATCTGTGACGTGAGATTCATTGGGTGGGGAGAGTATTATCATATCAAGGCTGATTATATTATATATATATATCTGGTTATCTGGAAGTGTCCTAGTCTCTGACACAGAGCTTTGGCACCTGTACTGGCCCTTCGAGAAAACACTGCTATGGTTTCTTGTCACTGATCCTGTAGTAGTCTCAGCCTGAGTATGAATAATAACTCTCACTTGCATGATCACTTAGCTGGTTTTAATTATTTAACTGGATTTGTTTGATAGTAACATCGGCATACCACTGTCTTAAACTTATTAATATCTTGTACTTCTCTTGTGTTTAACATTTTGGTTGACTTGCATGCTCATTCACTGTATTATGGCTCGTATTCTTCTGTACCTTGTTACGTCCCGCTGAGGACCTGGTTTTGTTCTCCAGTTATAGCAGACGAGATCTACCCTGAGGTGTACGGAACAGGGGCATTACTCGGAGCAGTACCTGAACCTGAGGACGAGGTGATCGCTGAGGACTTCTCCTGAACAATTGCTTCGCCATGCTCAGTCATTTAGTCTTTATTTTCCTGTTTCATTAAAACTCTCTATTTCCTGTGTATTTGAACTCTTTATTTCCTGTCTTTGAGAACTTATGTAACAGACTTAATATCGGATTGTTCTCCGATTTATTTACTTTGCCTGGATATTGTGTAGATCTTTCATTATGCTGATATTGCTATCTTTAATTTGTGGATGAGATTAGTAAACCCTGACTTGTATAATACAGCTTAAGTACACTCCGATGGATCCATTAAATTGGGTTTGTCTATCGGTGTGTGCTGCTGGCCATAATCACGCATCCAGTCCCTCGGTATTTTGGGACTGGGGCGTGACATGGTTTTTGTGGTGGCCCATACAGGTCAACGACTAAAATTGTTCGGTTTCAACTTAGGAACTGAACAGGCCTGCAATAAGATAGGATAAGTTTTAGGATCTCATCCACTTGCTTGCAAACGTTCTTGATATCTGTATCGTATTCAAACTAATTTTTGACTTGCATCTTGCCTTGACTCCTGTACGCTTCTTATAGTTTATTTTTGATGCAGAGAAATGGACTCACAAACAAATGACGGAACTCCAGCAAGAACACCAATAGGTGCTGAAGCCACTTATGGAGAAGATGAAGTGACGCTATTGAGTAGAGATCCCTCTACTCACCGAAGCAGACAAGCAGATCCGCAATCTTCCCGATTTCAGCGTGATGATATTCCACCTCCGCCCCAGTTTCCTCCACAGATGCCTGTCTTTCCACCAGGCCAAGCAATGGACGGACAGCAGATGTTCCAGATGTTCTACGCAATGATGCAAGCTCAGCAACAAGTCCAAACGGAGGCCCATCGTCGCGAAGCTGAGTACTTGAGGACCAGTCTAGTAACCGCCTTGGAGCAATTGAACCCACAAGCTAGGCGACCAGCAACGGGGTCTATCACTGACTTTCGTCAACTCAAGCCCCGTACCTTTTCGGGCAAAGAAGGACCAACTGAAGTGCATGAGTGGCTCACCAACATACAACACCAGTTGGAAGCAGCTGAACTTCCAAGAGAACGTTGGATGACCGCCGTCAGAATGCAGTTGACGGACAATGCCCATCACTGGTGGCTATCCGAAGAGACCAGGCTCGGACCAGACCGAGTTACTTGGGAAGAGTTCTCCAGACTCTTCCAGGAGATGTACATACCTGCTATCGCTCGATCCGAACTGAGGGACAAGTTCAACCGCCTCACTCAGGATGCTATGACGGTAGAAGAGTACAACGCCGAGTTCATTCGTCTGAGTCGCTTTGCTCCTACCTTGATCCCTACAGAAGTAGAGAAGGCCGAGAAGTTTTTCGACGGACTCAACATCGAACTACAGAAACTGATTGGATCTGTCGCACCAACTTCGTACACGGACGTCCTTGTTGCAGCTCGACGCATGGAGCGCGTCACCAGGAGAGAAACCAGTCTGAAGAGGCCTTCCACGTCAGTACCAGCCAGAGCGAACAATGGAGAGGCTGCCAAGAAACCTCATCTGCATCAAACACCACAGGGATCTGCATCCAAAGCCCTGACTCTTCCTACTTGTTATTACTGCGGCAGGATAGGCCATGTTGAGAAGGAGTGTAGACGTAAACACGGACTGTGCTTAGGTTGCGGATCCAGACAGCATGCAGTGAAGGACTGCCCTGATCGTAGGGAAGCACCAAGGGCGAACCAACAAGCTCTACCAGCACCAGCGGGACCTCAACCAAGGCCACCCTTGGCACTTCAAGCAGCACCCTACCAGCAAGCCCAGCAACATCAGAGAGCACCACCTCAAGGACGCGGCCAAGTTTTCGCGATGACTGTGGGAGACGCGCAGAACCATGGCGTTGCTAATGCGAGTAAGTCTTTGTAGTTGTTTCGTTTCTAGCATTGTTATAGTTCGTGCCTGCTGGTTCGTGACCCCAGACCTGACCTGATAACCTTAAAACCTGATAATTTTAACTTGCTAACAATTGATAACCTAGTTTTGAACTTGATAATAACTTAGAATTGTTAACCTGATAAGTTTTGAAAAGATAACCTGGTTTTATAAAAAACAGTAATTTTCTAGATTTTCCACAATTGGGAAATTGCATAATTTTTACTTAGGGAAATGATTTTCCTATGTGTTCAAGCCCTGAACCTTGATTTTCTTTATTGTATTGTGATTCAAATAAAATTGGTAACCGTGTCATCTCTGTTGACCGGTTATTCTTTGATTGCGAGGACGCAATCCTCTTAAGGGGGGTATATTGTAATCCCCCTGATTTTCAAAGAATTTTAAATTTGGAATTTTTTTACCATTTCTGGAATTACTGTGATTTTTCTGAATTTAAAACCAGGATCTTTAATTATTAATGAATTTTTTAAATGTTATTAATTAATATTAAAATATTATGAAAATAATATTTTATGGTGTAAAATAGAAAACTAGACCCAGGGTAATTTTTCGAGAATTTATTGGACCCCGGATTGATTTTAAAAGCCTAAAAACAAATTAATTATTTAAACCAATTCAAACCCAAATTGAACCGGGCTGAACCGGGTTCAAACCGGCCTGAACCGGCCTGAACCCGGTCCAGATGAACCGGACCGGCCGAACCGCCTAGCGGGTCGGGCCGGGTCAGCTAACCCGCCAACCCGCAGACCCGCAAACCCGATCCCTCTTCTCCCCAACCGCTGCTCGACGGTTCCCCTCCCCGCGCCGGAAACGCCCGCCGCCGGCGACCTTTCTCCTCCCGTACCCGCCGCCTGGTCGTCTCCCTCACCGGACGACCGTCCCTCCCGCTTCCTCTCCCTCCACCGGCTCTCCTCCGGCTATAAAACCCGCATCCCTTGCCGCTGTCGAAACCCTAGCCGCCCCTCACTTCCTCCGCCTGCAACTCCGACTCCAGAACCACCCCGGTCCCCTCCTACCTCCTCCAGCCTTTCCGCAGCAGCCCGCCTCCGGCCTCCTCTCTCCGCCGACTCGCCCTCAGCTCCCTACCGCCGCCCCTCGAGACTCGGCCGCCCAGACCGTAGCCGACGCCTCCCCGAACGCCGCCCGGCGACAGCAAGCTGCTCCGCCACCCCCAGCCGAGGCCAGCACCTCTCCGGCGAGTCGTCCCAGCACTCCGGCGAGCTTCAGAGTTGGACACAGGCTGGACACCGACACAGAAGACCAGGAGCACAGTAAACCCTAAACCCTAATTTTGAACTTGTGTCGGACACGACTCGAGGATACGAGGACTTGGTTTTCAGCCCACTTCAGGTATCTGTAACTTTTGACTCGTAGCTCGGAATTCGATTCCGTAAATTGTATCGTGTAGCCTGTATGACCCTCTCGGTGCCCGGACAAACCGCTCGGGGCATCGCGTCCTGTGGTGATCGCACACCGCGATCCAAAAACAGGAAAACCAGACCCTGTTTCACCCCGGAATCGAGTACGCCCCGCCAAACGGGACGACTTGGTCACGTGCGGTCTTCACCGACACGTGAGCATCGTAGATACGGACGTGCGGGCTTTCGCAAAAGCTGATTCGGATGTGCGTGCACACCGGAATCAGTGCGTATCCGCGGACACCGCCCCGTATCCGTACTTTCTGTTTCTCGCTGTAACTTAGTGTACACACGTCAGATCGAGACGAAACTTGCGCCATCGGACTCGTAGAAATACGCTGGTCCTGTGGGTCAAGTTTGGTTCGATTCTGAGAACGTTGGAAAAATCGCGTGTCGTGGGCCCCACAGGCTCCACCTGACGGGCGATTTTGAGAACGGCTCATCGGAATCTAATTCTGGAAGTTCCGTTGGGTTCGTATCATCGTTCCTGACCTATTGACACTAAGTTGGACTGTTTTTGAGACCTTTGACCCTGACTCGGTTTTTCGGTGCAAGACGGCCCACATCTGGACCCCGCCTTAACCCGAAAATGACGTTTTTGCCCTTGTCTCCAAATTGGACTCAAGGACAGGCGTTCCTAGCTGATTGATGTGTTCTGGACCTGATGGTGATGTTTGTTTCAGCAAACGGAGCAGTCTTTGCAAATCCAGCAATTGCCAGAGCTACAACTGAAACAGGAAATCCAGGCAAGTGTACCTTGCCATTAAATGCAGTATTTAATTCATTTTGAATCTCTTGCTCTAATTTCTGTGACTGTGGTACTTGCCCTATCAAGTAAATTATCCCCAGGACACCTGACACAAGCATGATACAGAATCTTCCTGATTATTCAAGGGGGGTTTGTATAAGATATAGATTTTATGATTTAAGCTTTAGAACTTAATAAATGACTGACTGCATTAGTTTCAATCTTGCGTAACATGAACATTGAGATCTGTGACGTGAGATTCATTGGGTGGGGAGAGTATTATCATATCAAGGCTGATTATATTATATATATATATCTGGTTATCTGGAAGTGTCCTAGTCTCTGACACAGAGCTTTGGCACCTGTACTGGCCCTTCGAGAAAACACTGCTATGGTTTCTTGTCACTGATCCTGTAGTAGTCTCAGCCTGAGTATGAATAATAACTCTCACTTGCATGATCACTTAGCTGGTTTTAATTATTTAACTGGATTTGTTTGATAGTAACATCGGCATACCACTGTCTTAAACTTATTAATATCTTGTACTTCTCTTGTGTTTAACATTTTGGTTGACTTGCATGCTCATTCACTGTATTATGGCTCGTATTCTTCTGTACCTTGTTACGTCCCGCTGAGGACCTGGTTTTGTTCTCCAGTTATAGCAGACGAGATCTACCCTGAGGTGTACGGAACAGGGGCATTACTCGGAGCAGTACCTGAACCTGAGGACGAGGTGATCGCTGAGGACTTCTCCTGAACAATTGCTTCGCCATGCTCAGTCATTTAGTCTTTATTTTCCTGTTTCATTAAAACTCTCTATTTCCTGTGTATTTGAACTCTTTATTTCCTGTCTTTGAGAACTTATGTAACAGACTTAATATCGGATTGTTCTCCGATTTATTTACTTTGCCTGGATATTGTGTAGATCTTTCATTATGCTGATATTGCTATCTTTAATTTGTGGATGAGATTAGTAAACCCTGACTTGTATAATACAGCTTAAGTACACTCCGATGGATCCATTAAATTGGATTTGTCTATCGGTGTGTGCTGTTGGCCATAATCACGCATCCAGTCCCTCGGTATTTTGGGACTGGGGCGTGACATATCGCCACATGACATTGTACCCAAATTTTTTGGATGAAGCAAACCCTAGAAGACTTTGATCTACACTATAATAAGATTCCTTTTTACTGTGATAATACTATCACTATTAATCTCATTGAAAATTCAATATGCCATTCACACACTAAACATATAGAGATCATACATTACTTTCTAAGGGATCATTATCAACACGGTGATATATGTTTAGAGTTTCTTGACACAGAACAGTAGTTAGCAGACATATTTGCGAAACCTTTAGCTGAAGATCGCTTCAACTTTTTCCGTCGAGAATTAGGACTTCTAAATTCTGATAAAATATAGGAATATAAGTTGATTTAAATTTTTATTCAGTCTAAATTATTCAAAGTTTTGATAATTTTGGATTCAAGCCGAAAGGGCCCTTCTGTCAACAAGATATAAAAAAACTTAAGTGATACATTACTTAAGTGTCTTCGGACCACCGCTATCTGGGATCCGGCCCTACAACTACTCCGAGATAATACTGACTTTACGAGAATTTATAATTTGATAAAGCCCATTTAGCACTTATCTCTCATATATTATTTTAAGTCAAGAAATCACACTCATTGATTAAAGTTGACACTGGAATTCTGGTTCAAATAAGAATCGAATTCGGACCGAACTCGGTTTATGACCAAACTCGGTCCTCTATTTTCCAAAATATTGAGATCTGGTTGGCCCCACTTTAATATTAGTATTTTTGGCTGCTATTTATTTATTTCTTTCGTGATTCTCTTACAGACCCATAAAAAATTACCTCCTCTTAATTAGCACCCTAATTTCCTCCCTACTTTCAAGGATCCTATACGTCTTTAATTATATTTTTTGTAAGGTATAATCTCTTCCATGACTGCTAAATCTGTGAAATAAAAATTAGGAGAAACCTCTCTTTTCCATGGTCCTTTATTTTGTCCCATTATGTCAAATATTGGAGAATTTGATGGTTTTTTTCAGAAACCTAGAAAACTCCAATACATGGTTTAATAATTTTTCTAAACGTGATATCTGTTCAGGCAACCCTATTGATTTTCATCATTATAATGACTATATTTTTGTTTTTAAAAGTTTTAATTTGAAGAACTTATTGCTACACGTTATCATGTTTATCTGAATGTTGTTCGCATATTTTATTGTAACTTAACATATGAAAATGACATCATTTTTTTAAGAGTATGTGGTATCAAAATTGAATTTTATGCTAATGACTTGGGCAAAATCTTACGCATACCTGCTGAAGGTGGACCCTTAGTAAGTATAACTCAAGTTCAATTTGAAAATAACGTAACTCTGGACATTTCAAAAACTCACTTTATGCCCTATATATTTGTGTCACGCCCCAGTCCCAAAATACGTGGACCAGGAACACGTGACACGCCAGCTACGCATTCGACCAGACTCTGGTCTGACTCGAATACGTATAAGCTGTAATATAAAAGGCAGAATCTAGATATCCTATAAATGAAAACCTCTATGTCTCAATCCATAATGTACAGAAGTATACAAGAAAGAGCTATATGTGCTAAAGTCGGCCGCCCAATAACACACTAACTCGAATAGACTCAAGAAGAAGTATGAGTCTATAAAAACTAGGCTACAACAGCAGATGAATAATCAATGTACAATAAACATAATGCCGGTAGATAAGGTATGAGTACCTGGTACAGTGCCCGCAAGACATGCCACTCCATCGGTATCTCCAAGTGCTCCGTAATCGTCAATGCTGCAAAACTGGCAGGGAACCAGGTCCTCAGAGGGACGTAACAAGGTACAGAAATACAACATGCCAAGTAAACAGAAAGTACAAGTGCACGACAGGGTACTCTATCATAACCAACTAGTGTGACACAGTTTAAAGACAATGTTCGACGCGTGGGCTGTCCAAAATAAAATCGTAGCTCCAAACACAGAGACACACGGGACGTACCGTAGCTCCGAGCACAGAGACACACGAGTGATACACTACTCTAGAATACAGGATCACTACATATACATATATAAGCGCATACAGAGTAGCCCAAACGTCTAGTAACTGTCTTCCCCTTCCCCAAGCGGTCAACGATTGTGCGTTGAACCTAACCCTCTAACTACAGTCTTGACTCACAGATATAACTCAACGGACGCGACCCTAAGGTAATCCCAGTCTCTGGTCATGATGTCGGTATCAGGATACAAGAATCTGGCATGATCACAGTGTATGAGTGTGTCCTGGGGTGTCGATAAACTCAGGTACACATATCGAGAAACTACGAATCATCCAATAATCTTTCTAAGACGTTACAACGTACGTCTTCACCCGGTTATGAATCGGACGCGAAGTATTGAACGTCAACATAAGTACGTGCACAAAGTACATAATGAAACAATGAATATCTGTAGACTGAAAATACAGGGTGACAAGGTACACTTGCCTACGTACGGCTGCTGATGACGGGGATCCGGTACCACGTCCAAGTCCGCAGGTCCCGTAGTACCAAAATTCTTAAAGATTAGCTTCTCATACAATTCTGGATGCATCATATTGAGTGCTGAAACCTGAGCATTAAGCCACGATAGAATATATGACGGACGAGATGCAAGAGGATATACTGTTGCCAGTAATGCTCCTAATGGAATAACAGGGACATTAAGGGCCTGTGCAGGATCAGCAAGAGGTAATAGTAACTTCAGTGTAGATTTTGATGACGTATAGTCAACGGAGGATGCCAATGTAACAACTGCTGCCAGTCCAGACTTCCTTTCTTCAAAACCGTATCTCGACAACATGGCATATAACAAGATTCCCCCCATTGAATAGCCGATTGCAAGTAGTTTTCCATCTTGTGTCTTACTGTGGTTTTTAATGTATTCCATTGCTTCAGGTACATCCTCCTCCAAGTGATTATCGAAGTCCCAATCATATAGAACTATCAGATCAAGTTGTTTCTGGAAATCCTCAATGGTTGTTGCAAGGCGCCCTTGCAAGTCAAACATCTGTGGTGAAACAGATCGCTGACCTTCCCCAATTATGCTTACAAGCCGCTGGCTTAGATCTCTTATTTGCACAGCAACAGCTGAATTTTGCCTCACTTCTAGCAAACCATTATTCATAACTGACTGTTGCTTAGGTACTACACCATCAGGGTTATTCTCATCGCCGAAAGATATATCAGGAATTGCAGACTTATTAGTAGACTGATTGACTGGCTCAGAATCAAGTCCACGAATGCTCAAACCAGCTCCTCTAACTTCAATAATCCATGCATCAAATCCATGGCTGGCCATGTGGCGAGCAAATGAAGCTCCGGGGGAGAGATCGAATCCGACGGCATTGATGCTGACTCCGGGCAGGATCATCAGCGGATGGTTTTTCTTCGGCGCCTGGCTCTGGAGAAGGGCGGTAGCGCCAGAGAGCGAGATTCCAACGGGTTTCGGGCACGGGGACGTAGTGGAGCTCGTCTGCGGTGCAGATCTCCGGCTTCGTAGCAGCGTTCTTCGCGGACTCGGATGCGGAGGCGAGTGAATCATGAAGAGGAGATGGTGATGGTGGCTGTTGGTTTTCTTTAGGAGGAGGGATGAGAGAAATATAATGGAGGTAGGAGGAAGAAGAAGTTTGCATGGAAAGAAATTAATGAAGGAGTGAGGAGAGAGAGTGGAGTTTTCCCTTGGGATTAGGTCCAGTTGGTTTTTATGTTGAGGGTGGGGTGAGGAGTTACTTTATAGGGGTTGGTGAAAGGGGATGGATGGTTGTGATCAACCTATTCAAAATGGATGGTTGTGATTGATCATGAAGAGGAGAGGGTTTTCTTCATGAGGGGTGAATGCATGGGTGAGAATGGGACCCCATTTTGGGACCTCTCATTTGTTCATGGCCAATAGGGTGGTAACACATAATTTAATAATTGCAACTTAGCCCCATAAATTCGGAAAATTGCATGGACACATAAAATAACACAAAAAATTACGGAGAAAATATATTTAGCAATTTTCATGGTGAGAGGGTGTTGTGCGTTAGGCACGGGTTTAATTAGGAAGACATTGGGATTAATTAAGGATTAAAATAGGATTAAAATAGGATTAGGAAAAATGGGTACCCCGATTTAAATAGAATTAAAGTGTCCCGCTCTTTTAAATTAAATGGGGGCACTTGGGGTCAAAATCTGGAAATGACGCAAAGGTCAAAAATGGTGGGGGCTTGGAGTCAGTCTTGGACCCTTTAGTTCGTCCGGCTCAACGGGTTAAGTTGGTATCTCAAAATTAAGGGTAACGACACAGGTGTCCGACACGAAATTAAATATGGATTTTAGGGTACGGAAAGTTGTGCAATTAATTTAGGGCACAATGAATTTGATTTTGAGAGACGAAAAAGTCCCGTGCCTAAATTGGCGAGTCAAGTCAGAAGTACAATAGCCTGATGGAATTTATGGGCTGATATTGGGATCCGATTAATTTAGAAATGATAGGGCGCGCCAAGGGTCTTAATTAAATAAATTAAATACCAAATAAATTATCTCCACTCTAAACTTTGACATCTGCTACCAAAAGTAAAATTTTCCAAATCCACTCTAACTATCTACAGAATAAATCGAGGGGGTTTACATTCTTCCCAACTTAAAAAAATTTTGTCCCCGAAATTAAAAGTAAAGCACGATAATATGTAACAGAATCTTAAAACAATCTAGTAATCAAATATCGTATGTAAATTCGTACATTGCTCCTCAAATAAGTACGAGAATCGCTGCCGAATAGAATCCTTGCGCTCCCAAGTAGACTCGCCTGGTGAATTGTAGCGCCCCGTTCTCCCGATGCGGAGAGCGCGGCTAAGAAACACAAGACGGTATCGTTCGATCGGGATAAATTGAATTAAGAACTTGTCCTCGTTATGGATTTGTTTCTTCGTAATCGATTCCCATATTCAGTGGACTGTGCCCCCGGGATCGGCTTAGCGGCAGAGTCAGGAGGGACCTCTCCGCTGCTATCTTTTATTGCCTCGGTTTTCGATGTCGCTTGTTGCTTTCGTGCTTTGAGTTGGTTTTGGGATTTGCTTATTTTCCTTGAACGGTTTCGATGGTTTTCATTGTTTTCGTTCATTGACTTGCACTTCTATTCCGAGATTGGAAAGAGAGGAAGAAGTATTAATCGAGCTGTTCGTGTGCAGGTGAACGAGCAGTAGGCGGCTTGCGAGCGGAGTCGTGAAGCGCCTCTTTCCTTCTTCTTTCCAAAATCTAAGTGAGTGGCTACCAACCCGATTAGCTAGCCCTGCTTCCAGCTTCACTCCTTCGCCCCGATCAGACGATACCAAGTAATAATAAAAGAAACCAAGATAAAAGAGAATAACTTGGTTATTATGCTTGTCAAACAAACTCATGAACGGTTATCATCCTGTATGCTAGTTCGTCTATAACTGTTCTATGAATCGTGCTAATTATGGAAATATATGCTTGTTATAAAATAAACTGTCAGGATGACTATGCAAAACTGTTATGCTATGGAACAAATTCTATGAGTATTCTCGATCACGGACGACTTGTGCACAAGGTATGTTATGAGTTCCGCGGACGGTCACCGGGGCACCGGGATCGATCCGATCCGGACGGAACGTATGTATAGTCGTATGTTACCCGGCAAGTGTTATGCAGCGGGGCTCGCCACCCGCGTTGCACGTCACTTTGTCTTGAGACTATAACCCGTCCCTTCGTGGCATCGAAGCCAGTGATCCTATGTATATTTAAACATGTTGCATACTAACTTGTGTCTTCGTTTCAGGGAAGGCATGGTAAGTATTGTACAGGTAATTCAGACGGCCAGGTAAAATCCACCTAACGGTGGCACGTTCATTTCAGTAATTTCAATATGCTGCTTACTTGTAAATGAACTAAGGCAAGATAGAAACCCACAAATATGCATGCTTCACTAAACAACGTGTTGATTGGTATAGTCAGGCTAGCACGCCTTCACCAGCATGTTTCGATATGCTGACCCTCGTTGAAACAGGTTCTCCGCACTAAGGCGAACCGAGCGAGGAGCCGAAGTCGTCTTCCCGATCCAGTCCAGCCGTTAGCGCATCTTCACCGCGCCTCAAAGCCTTTTGAAGTCCGAAGCTGCAACTCTTCATACACAAATGCAGCTTCGAGGCAAAGCAATCCTCCAGCCTGGAGGTCTTTATCGTTTTGAGTTTATAAAAGGATGTAATGTACAGGACTGCTATCTCATTTTGAGTCAACCCTTTTGTAAGCCGTTTGGCATAATAGCTGACTCGTTCAGGAGTTTGTAATAGATGTTCATTATCAATAAAGAGAACTTTTTTATGTTTCAAATCTGTGTTTCAATTTATCTGCGTACTCTGAATACGTGCTTGCTATACAAATCATTAAAGCCTTGTGCGGGCGCAACTCCAGGCCCGCACGGCGGTCACGACTCGGGGGACGCCTCGGGGCGTGACATAGTGGTATCAGAGCACAGATTCAAAGTTCCTTAGACTTCGTGCTGGAAAAGTTCCTTTAACGATCGAAATTCCTGTGCGAACTCTTGAACTCGCTAGGCCAAAATGAGATACATTCATGCAATAAGTCCATAATACATTATGATCCTAATGTAATTTACCTTCTTTTGAAGGAATGGATCCAGCGCAATCTGCAGCGCAGCCACCGATCGAAACACAAGAGAGCAGTTCGGGCAATTCGGGAAGCTCTCGAAGCCAAAGAGGCATGTCTCAAGTCGACCCGCTTGAGCGGGTAATGCAAATGTTAGAATCGCAACGACAACGAGACGATGCCCGCCAAGCTAAGCTCGAGAGTAATCTAGAGACCCGATTCTCAGTCCAACAGAAGCAGGTAGATGCCCTGCAACAGATCGTTCAGACTTTGGCTGCCAACCATTCCGCCGCAACAGCAACGACTCCGGTGGAACAGCCCGTGCTTGAATTGGAGACGCCTCAAATCCCAAGGCCGAGGGACGTGACTGCCTTCAACTTGGGCCATTTCAAGAAAGTCTGCAACACCCTATTCAACGGGACTGAGGACCCAGTGGTAGCTCTAGATTGGCTAGCCGAGATTGAAGACCACTTCACTCTGCTAGAGGTCCCCGAAGATAAGCGCGTCGCCTGTGCGCAACTGCAGCTCCGTCTCAACGCACACGATTGGTGGGACGTGCATCGACGATCTCTCCAATTTGATCACGGAGAGGAGGCGATCTCGTGGACAACCTTTCGTGCCGCGTTCGAAGAGGAGTTTATACCGCCTCCAGTACAACGTAAAATGGAAAATGACTTCGTGCAGCTGAGGCAAGGCAAGATGACAGTTAAAGAGTATTCCGCCGAATTCAACCGACTCTCCAAATTCGCTAGGGCCTATTTACCTGATGCAGTGAGTCGAGGTAGAAGGTTTGAAGGTGGTCTCCGTCCTGCCATCCATTCGCACGTGGTCAATAATCAGTACGGGACAATGCGTGAAGTCATGAATCATGCCCTATCTCTCGAACCACAATATCCTCACATTTCTATCGGCGCTGTGCATACATCCAGTCACAAACGCCAAAGCGACGATGGAGGAAACAATGCTGCAAAATGACATAACGACGGTGGTCGCCACAAAGGGAACCAGAGACCATACTGTGATTTTTGTAGAAGACGTGGGCACACTACTGATAGATGTTACAACAGAAAAGGCCTATGCTTCAACTGTGGCGGGCAAGGCCACGTAGCTCGGGATTGTCCACTCCCCTCTAAGCTCCTGCCTCAACCCAATAACCCCTAACGGTTGGTTCTGTTCTTAAGTTTCGGGACGAAACTTCCAATTGGTTGGGTAGGATGTAGCGCCCCGTTCTCCCGATGCGGAGAGCGCGGCTAAGAAACACAAGACGGTATCGTTCGATCGGGATAAATTGAATTAAGAACTCGTCCTCGTTATGGATTTGTTTCTTCGGAATCGATTCCCATATTCAGTGGACTGCGCCCCCGGGATCGGCTTAGCGGCAGAGTCAGGAGGGACCTCTCTGCTGCTATCTTTTATTGCCTCGGTTTTCGATGTCGCTTGTTGCTTTCGTGCTTTGAGTTGGTTTTGGGATTTGCTTGTTTTCCTTGAACGGTTTCGATAGTTTTCATTGTTTTCGTTCATTGACTTGCACTTCTATTCCGAGATTGGGAAGAGAGGAAGAAGTATTAATCGAGCTGTTCGTGTGCAGGTGAACGAGCAGTAGGCGGCTTGCGAGAAGAGTCGTGAAGCGCCTCTTTCCTTCTTCTTTTCAAAATCTAAGTGAGTGGCTACCAACCCGATTAGCTAGCCCTGCTTCCAGCTTCACTCCTTCGCCCCGATCAGACGATACCAAGTAATAATAAAAGAAACCAAGATAAAAGAGAATAACTTGGTTATTATGCTTGTCAAACAAACTCATGAACGGTTATCATCCTGTATGCTAGTTCGTCTATAACTGTTCTATGAATTGTGCTAAGTATGAAAATGTATGCTTGTTATGAAATAAACTGTCAGGATGACTATGCAAAACTGTTATGCTATGGAACAAATTCTATGAGTATTCTCGATCACGGACGACTTGTGCACAAGGTATGTTATGAGTTCCGCGGACGGTCACCGGGGCACCGGGATCGATCCGATCTGGACGGAACGTATGTATAGTCGTATGTTACCCGGCAAGTGTTATGCAGCGGGGCTCGCCACCCGTGTTGCACGTCACTTTGCCTTGAGACTATAACCCGTCCCTTCGTGGCATCGAAGCCAGTGATCCTATGTATATTTAAACCTGTTGCATACTAACTTGTGTCTTCGTTTTAGGGAAGGCATGGTAAGTATTGTACAGGTAATTCAGACGGCCAGGTAAAATCCACCTAACGGTGGCACGTTCATTTCAGTAATTTCAATATGCTGCTTACTTGTAAATGAACTAAGGCAAGATAGAAACCCATAAATATGCATGCTTCACTAAACAACGTATTGATTGGTATAGTCAGGCTAGCTCGCCTTCACCAGCATGTTTCGATATGCTGACCCTCGTTGAAACAGGTTCTCCGCACTAAGGCGAACCGAGCGAGGAGCCGAAGTCGTCTTCCCGATCCAGTCCAGCCGTTAGCGCATCTTCACCGCACCTCAAAGCCTTTTGAAGTCCGAAGCTGCAACTCTTCATACACAAATGCAGCTTCGAGGCAAAGCAATCCTCCAGCCTAGAGGTCTTTATCGTTTTGAGTTTATAAAAGGATGTAATGTACAGGACTGCTATCTCATTTTGAGTCAACCCTTTTGTAAGCCGTTTGGCATATTAGCTGACTCATTCAGGAGTTTGTAATAGATGTTCATTATCAATAAAGAGAACTTTTCTATGTTTCAAATCTGTGTTTTAATTTATCTGCGTACTCTGAATACGTACTTGCTATGCAAATCATTAAAGCCTTGTGCGGGCGCAACTCCAGGCCCGCACGGCGGTCACGACTCGGGGGACGCCTCGGGACGTGACATGAATGGTGCTTCCATGCCACTTTGACCAGTCGAATCGTCTGCCCTCTCAAAGTCTTCTCGCTGCGATCGAGGATCTCAACTGGCTGCTCTACGTAAGACAGACTAGACCCGACTGTAATCTCTGAATGATCAAGTACGTGGCTAGGGTCTACGATATATCTCTTCAGCTGCGATACGTGAAATACGTCATGTACTCCCTCTAATGATGGAGGTATGCAAGACGGTAAGCCACTTCGCCAACTCGTTCCAAAATGTCAAAAGGTCCAATGTACCTCGGACTCAGCTTGCCTCTGCCTTCGAATCTGATGGTACCGCGGGTAGGCGATATCCTAAAAAATACATGGTCACCCTCCTTGAACTCCAATGGTCTGCGGTGCGCATCTGTCCAGTATTTCTGTCTGTCCTGTGCTGTACGCAGGTGGCTCTGAATCTGCTTGACCTTCTCTACTGTCTGTGTCACCAACTCTGGACCAAGTATCTGACGCTCTCCCACGTCACTCCAACAAACTGGCGACCTATATTTCTGGCCGTACAGTGCCTCATAAGGTGCTATCTGTATGCTGGCCTGGTAACTGTTATTGTAGAAGAATTCCACCAAGTGTAGGTGGTCCTCCCAAGATCCTCCAAAATTAATCATGCACGCTCTCTACATATCCTCTAATATCTGTATAGCGCTCTGACTGTCCATCAGTCTATGGATGATATGCAGTGCTGAACTTGAGGCGAGTTCCTAGGCTCTCCTGCATACTCCGCCAAAAATATGACGTGAATTTGGAATCACGATCCGATACGATGCTGACAGGCACTCCATGTAATCGTACTATCTGCCTCATATACATGTCAGCTAGTATCTCTGTGGATTGCCCACTCGGAAGGGTAAGAAATGTGCAGACTTGGTGAGTCTGTCTACGACAACCCAAACTGCATCCTTCCCGCTAGGGCTCCGCGGAAATCCTGTGACGAAGTCCATGGTAATGTGTTCCCACTTTCACTCGGGAATGGAAAGTGGCTGCAATAATCCTGCAGTCCTCTGATGTTCAGCCTTGACTTGCTGACAAACTAAACACTTCGACACAAATCTTGCAATTTCTCTCTTCATCCCATGCCACCAGAAATGCTGCCTCAAGTCTCGGTACATCTTCGTACCCCCGGGATGAATAGAATAAATCGAGCTATGAGCCTCGGTCATCAACTCTTGGCGTAGCTCGCCACTCGAAACATATAGGCGATCTCCGCACCTCAATGTTCCGTCTTCATGAATTCTGAGTCCTGTTTGCATGTCGGCCTCTGTCCTTTCTCGCAATCGTCTAAATCTCGTATCTGTAGGCAAGGCTGCCTTGATCCTCTCAATCAATATAGACTGAACCTCGAGACTGACCATCTGTCCATCCATGCCTGGCAATACAATCTTAATCCTGAGTTTCTGAAAATCCTCTAACAACTGGCGATGAATCATAAAAATATGCCATAGGCTTCCTGCTCAAGGCATCTACTACTACATTCGCCTTGCCAGGGTAGTACTGTAACTCGATATCATAATCTGTCATCAATTCTAGCCAGTGTCTCTGTCCCATGTTGAGCTTCTTCTTTGTGTAGGCATACTTCAGGCCTTTGTGTTCGGTATAAATCTCAACACGCTCCCTATAAGGGTAGTGTTGCCATAGCTTTAGTGCAATATCACTGCAGCTAGCTCTAGACTATGCATCGGATAGTCCTTCTCATGAACTCTCAGCTGTCCTGATGCGTAGACTATCTATTCCATCTGAACATATCTCATATTTGCGGAGCTTGGCATACTGCCTTTCTGTCTCAACGTCTCCAATACGATCCTGAGATGTCTCTCATGCTCCTCCTGACTCTTGGAACATATCAATATGCCATCGATAATTATCACCACAAACTTATCTAAGTACTGGTGGAAAATACTGTTCATTAGCCTCATACTTACTGCTGGCACGTTGGTTAAACCAAACGACACGACTAAAAACTCATAGTGGTCATACTTCGTCCGAAAGGCCTTCTTCGGGATGTCCTCTCTCCGTACCTTGATCTGATGATAACTGGATCTGAGATCGATCTTCAAAATACATATGCGCCACTTAGCTGATTCAAATTAATCTTCGATGCGCGTCAAGGGTACTTGCTTTTTATCGCTATGACATTTAATGCCCTGTAATCGTTATGCAACGTACCGTCCCGTCATTCTTTGGTACAACAAGATGGTTGCTTCTCATGGAAAAATACTAACCCGACCGAAACCCTTGTCTAAGAGATCCTCTACTATGGATTCAACTCGATCAACTATATCGGTGCTAGTCTGAAGACGAGAGAATAACTGGCTCGGCTCTGGGAGTCATCTCTTTAACAAACTCCATCTCTCTGTCAGGTGGCAGGCCTAGAAGATCCTCTAGAAAAACATCCTCAACTCTGATATAACATGGTGGTACACTGGTTCCCCTTCTGTAATGTGTGCCTCAAAGATAGGTGGGCACCATGCTTCCAGGCTCTCTAAAAACTCAAACTCAGGGTAATCCGGTGGTCTAAAGGTGACACAACCACGACGGCAATCAATCGTTGCGTGGTATTGGCTCAACCAATCCATGTCTAGGATAATGTCATAGTCTGGACTGATTCTCAAAATAATTTCTTCCGTTCTGTTTCTAACATCAATCCTCAAAAGAAAAAAATTTTCCTTGCCTAAAGTATAATTATCTTCTCCTCAAAGTTTTCCCCTAAAATTCTATTCCTCGAATTTCTTCTTTTCGTTATTCATCTCTCCAAGTCACACAATGCAATTATAATAATGACGTCACCCAAGCACATAACTAAAATTTCTAGTATTAGATCATCATCTTCCAAGTGAGATCCTAAAATTTTCATCTTCTCTAGCTCATAATCATCGTTCCTAGCATTGCTATCATATACAACCACTAGTTTCCATCATCAGGCTATGCATTTCCGTAAATTATTCTAGGTCATGATCAACAATCCTTCCAGCTCTTCATACTCAAAGATTACTGCTACCTTAAGCACGGGTAGGGTACTACTAGGTCCATCTCTCTTGCCAACCTTCCATACTAGTTCTAGAATCCAAAGGACCCATCAATCTATCCTATAAGGTAACAATCTTCCCAAAGAAAGGCTTACGAATTCTGTCTTCTGTCGTCCGGTCTTCGATCTTCTTCTGGAGGAAAATCATCAATCACAAGCATTCATCTTCCCGAACAATAGGGGACGAGAAACAATGATAGCGATATCGACGAAGATTGAACGAATGCAAAGTGGAAGTCCAAGGGCGATAATCACATACAAAGAGTTTTTAAAATCGATTATGGATTGAGATCCTATTCAATAATCATAACATCTATTCCTAATTTGCAAGCTCGCTTGGCACAGTCAGGTGACCAAGATGATTTAAATCGGACCTGCATGGGCCACCACAAAAATATGTCACGCCCCAGTCCCAAAATACGTGGACCAGGAACACATGACACGCCAGCTACGCATTCGACCAGACTCTGGTCTGACTCGAATACGTATAAGCTATAATATAAAAGGCAGAATCTAGATATCCCATAAATAAAAACCTCTATGTCTCAATCCACAATGTACAGAAGTATACAAGAAAGAGCTATATGTGCTAAAGTCGGCCGCCCAATAATACACTAACTCGAATAGACTCGAGGAGAAGTATGAGTCTATAAAAACTAGGCTACAACAGCAGATGAATAATCAATGTACAATAAACATAATGCCGGTAGATAAGGTGTGAGTACCTGGTATAGTGCCCGCAAGATATGCCACTCCATCGGTATCTCCAAGTGCTCCATAATCGTCAATGCTGCAAAACTGGCAGGGAACCAGGTCCTCAGAGGGACGTAACAAGGTACAAAAATACAACATGCCAAGTAAACAGAAAGTACAAGTGCACGACAGGGTACTCTATCATAACCAACTAGTGTGACACAATTTAAAGACAATGTTCGACGCGTGGGCTGTCCAAAATAAAACCGTAGCTCCGAACACAGAGACACACAGGGCATACCGTAGCTCCGAGCACAGAGACACACGGGTGATACACTACTCTAGAATACAGGATCACTATATATACATATATAAGCGCGTACAGAGTAGCCCAAACGTCTAGTAACTGTCTTCGCCTTCCCCAAGCAGTCAACGATTGTGCGTTGAACCTGACCCTCTAACTACAGTCTCGACTCATAGATATAATACAACAGACGCGACCCTAAGGTCATCCCAGTCTCTGGTCATGATGTCGGTATCAGGATACAGGAATCTGGCACGATCACAGTGTATGAGTGTGTCCTGGGGTGTCGATAAACTCAGGTACGCATATCGAGAAACTATGAATCATCCAATAATCTTCCTAAGATGTTACGACGTACGTCTTCACCCGGTTATGAATCGGACGCGAAGTATCGAACGTCAACATAAGTACGTGCATAAAGTACATAATGAAACAATGAATATCTGTAGACTGAAAATACAGGGTGGCAAGGTACACTTGCCTGCGTGCGGCTGCTGATGACGGGGATCCGGTACCATGTCCAAGTCCGCAGGTCCCGTAGTACCAAAATTCTTAAAGATTAGCTTCTCATACAATTCTGGATGCATCATATTGAGTGCTAAAACCTGAGCATTAAGCCACGATAGAACATATGACGGACGAGATGCAAGAGGATATACTGTTGCCAGTAATGCTCCTAATGGAATAACAGGGACATTAAAGGCCTGTGCAGGATCAGCAAGAGGTAATATTAACTTCAGTGTAGATTTTGATGACGTATAGTCAACGGAGGATGCCAATGTAACAACTGCTGCCAGTCCAGACTTCCTTTCTTCAAAATCGCATCTCGACAACATGGCATACAACAAGTTCCCCCCATTGAATGGCCGATTGCAAGTAGTTTTCCATCTTGTGTCTTACTGTGGTTTTTAATGTATTCCATCGCTGCAGGTACATCCTCCTCCAAGTGATTATCGAAGTCCCAATCATATAGAACTATCAGATCAAGTTGTTTCTGGAAATCCTCAATGGTTGCTGCAAGGCGCCCTTGCAAGTCAAACATCCGTGGTAAAACAGATCGCGGACCTTCCCCAATTATGCTTACAAGCCGCTAGCTTAGATCTCTTATTTGCGCAGCAACAGCTGAATTTTGCCTCGCTTCTAGCAAACCATTGTTCATAATTGACTGTCGCCTAGGTACTACACCATCAGGGTTATTCTCATCGCCGAAAGATATGTCAGGAATTGCAGACTTATTAGTAGACTGATTGACTGGCTCAGAATCAATTCCGTGAATGCTCAAACCGGCTCCTCTAACTTCAATAATCCACGCATCAAATCCATGGCTGGACATGTGGCGAGCAAATGAAGCTCCGGGGGAGAGATCGAACCCGACGGCATTGATGCCGACTTCGGGCAGGATTATCAGCGGATGGTTCCTTTTCGGCGCCTGGCTCTGGAGAAGGGCGGTAGCGCCAGAGAGCGAGCTTCTAGCGGGTGCCGGGCACGGGGACGTAGTAGAGCTCGTCTGCGGTGCAGATCTCCGGCTTCGTAGCAGCGTTCTTCGCAGACTCGGATGCGGAGGCGAGTGAATCATGAAGAGGAGATGGTGATGATGGCTGTTGGTTTTCTTTGGGAGGAGGGAGGAGAGAAATATAATGGAGGGAGGAGGAAGAAGAAGTTTGCATGGGAAGAAATTAATGAAGGAGTGAGGAGAGAGAGTGGAGTTTTCCCTTGGGATTAGGGCCGGTTGGTTTTTGTGTTGAGGGTGGGGTGAGGAGTTACTTTATAGGGGTTGGTGAAAGGGGATGGATGGTTGTGATCAACCTATTCAAAATGGATGGTTGTGATTGATCATAAAGAGGAGAGGGTTTTCTTCATGAGGGGTGAATGCATGGGTGAGAATGGGACCCCATTTTGGGACCTCTCATTTGTTCATGGCCAATAGGGTGGTGACACATAATTTAATAATTGCAACTTAGCCCCGTAAATTTAAAAAATTGCTTGGACACATAAAATGACACAAAAAATTGCGGAAAAAATATATTTAGCAATTTTCATGGTGAGAGGGTGTTGTGCGTTAGGCACGGGTTTAATTAGGAAGACATTGGGATTAATTAAGGATTAAAATAGGATTAAAATAGGATTAGAAAAAATGGGTACCCCAATTTAAATAGAATTAAAGTGTCCCGCGCTTTTAAATTAAATGGGGGCACTTGGGGTCAAAATTCGGAAATGACGCAAAAGTCAAAAATGGTGGGGGCTTGGAGTCAGTCTTGGACCCTTTAGTTGGTCCGGCTCAACGGGTTAAGTTGGTATCTCAAAATTGAGGGTGACGACACAGGTGTCCGACACAAAATTAAATATGGATTTTAGGGTACGGGAAGTTGTGCAATTAATTTAGGGCACAACGAATTTGATTTTGAGAGACGAAAAAGTCCCGTGCCTAAATTGGCGAGTCAAGTCAGAAGTACAATAGCCCGATAAAATTTATGGGCTGATATTGGGATCCGATTAATTTAGAAATGATAGGGCGCGCCAAGGGTCTTAATTAAATAAATTAAATACCAGATAAATTATCTCCACTCTAAACCTTGACATCTGCTACCAAAACCAAAATTTTCCAAATCCACTCTAACTATCTACAGAATAAATCGAGGGGGTTTACAATTTGTCCACCCGGAAGATTCCATACTAGATATCTGAACAACTATTTCTTTGAGATTTATTGCATTATTTTCTCAACGTTTCTACATAAGAAGACTTACACTGATAAAGTTTCTTACTTAGAAATGTCTGCATTATATTATCTGTATTTCTCTATTTCGTTCAATCTTTCACGGACTATCATATCTTAAATGGTTCAATGCCGTAAGAAAGGGCGTCCATACTTAACGTCATGTACTTGCCAACTATTTTCACATACTTTGACATTTCTCTTGACACATATCAATATCTTGATGAGCCACTTTGTCTTAATCGAGTTCATAGGATTGAACCTCAATTTCTTCTACCTGATAACTCTTCCTCCAACTCAAACACTCATATTGATCAATCACCTTCAACTGATACTGAACCACCTGCTACCTTAGAGTCCATTCATGTTCTGTTGCATGATCTCTTCAAAATGGAAAATGATCGATATCTGCTTTTGATCACTGCCAGACATTTCAGACTCAGACTCTTGTTAACACCCTTCTAGACATTCAGTATGGACTATCTCAGCAACTAGCTGGACCATTTTCGATGATCAGATATCCTACTCGGCCAGGCTATCGCATCGACCATCCTTATGTGCAGAGATACTTGGATTCAGCAGACGCTCTCTATGACCCCAATAGATCAACTGACCCAGAAGATAATGAAGATGACTATGTTACAGTGAATTTTGAAGCTTAAAGCTCTAATTTAGATTGCTCTACTATGATGTTCATAGTTTATATCACTTTATTTTCTATATTTTTAGACTCATTGTATGCTTTTTGGGTTGAATTCAATAAATGCAATATTATCGACAATTGACATAAACTATTGGTTATTTTATATATGTGTTGTTTTACTCTCTTATTTCTTTGTCAAACATATCATTCCACCAATTTTGGGGGAGCGTACCATTTTGATCAAATGACAACGGGAGAGAAACATGATACTTGACATCTTTGTATCAAAATTGCTCCATAAGTTGCAGGGGACCTGTGCACATCCTAGTCTTGCAGTATCATTCATAGTTTGTCAATTATCAAAATGGAGGAGATTGTTGGCCCATTCGGTCTAAGTCAACTTAATTTTGATAGTTAACTAAACCATATTTTGATATGTCGTAATATGATACAACTGTATACAATAGATTTCAACGATGCTGTGACGATTGCTGGTTGTACTGTGTCAAGTTATTTAATTTCATCAATATAATATTATATTTTATTAAGTCTAGGACTTTTGTACATTGAATCGTACTAGAATACTCAAGTCCACTCAAATAGCCTGAATGCTATCCACACATAAAAATCCAAAAAACCAAAACTAGCCCATAGACAACTTAGACCATTATGGAATGAGGCATACTGAGCTCGGGCCGAACTAGATCTCCTGACCGAACTCGGACTGAACTCGGACTGAACTCGGTGCGCTAAATTTAGAAATATGGCTAGCTATGAAATCCCTGATTTTGTGGTTCCAATGTTCAAATATTTCAATACTTGGGTACCAAATTATAACCGAACTCTGTCCCAGTATATCCTATAAATAGATATGGATTTTTAAATTCCTACTCACTCATCTTTTCTCAATCTTTCTATCCTTTAGTGAGCAAAATCTCAGACCCTAAACTTTTTCATCTACAATATCAACTCTCCAGCCTTCTAGTGCCAAGTGTGATCTGGATTAGAAGGCTGTCAGAGTTGTTAAAGTTTGGCTCAATAAATTTCTCTCTAGCTTTGAAGTTTGCAAGCCTTCGTATCAAATCTTGTGTGGTTGTAAGAAGTCAGCAAGGCTTTGGATCAAAGCTTGTGATTCACTATTGGTGATTATAGTGGATACAACTTCGAGCAAGAGTTCTCGATCGGACCTGGACTAGTCCTCTCAGAGAAAAACTAGGATAAAATCTCGGTGTTTACGTTTACTTTCTCTTACCCTTACTGCTTTATATATTTGTCTTGCATATACACATTATTACTGTTACTTGTTGGTTGCCTTTACTTCGGATAATTTTTAATTGGATAGATTATTTTGCTGCACTCTATTCACCCCCTCCCCCCTCTAGAGTTGCCTTACTGTCCTACAGGGTGAAGATCCTAATAGACATTTCTGATCCTCTCATCAAAAAATTACAAGTTCCCATAGAGAATAATTTCTACTGTAATATCAATCTTAAATATGAGAGAATTACTAATTCTATCAATTCTATGGTCGTATTGGTCACGGGGTTCTTAAGTGCAAGACTCTTAAATATTATGAAGGCTCGATTGATGAGAATTGGTCAGAAGATCAGAAATCACATATCCTTGCCTTGTTGAATAAAAGACTTGATTTATCGACATGTGTCAATCGCGTAGAAAAATTCAAGAAGCCAATGAAGTCCAGTGCCACTAAAGGAGATATTCCAAACCTAGTTGAAATTCTAAAGTTCACAAATCAATGGTAGTAGAATAATATTTCAAGAGGGAAGATTCCTCGGTTCTTTGATTTGGAGACATGGTTATTGAATCGAAACCCATGACTAAAGTCGGTCCCTCACATCATCATAGTCGTCTTGATTCACCAGATTTCTCAATCAACATCTCCTCTCATATAGTCAAGTCTTCGACGATAGTTATCGAGCACATTATAAAATTGTAACCCAATTTCTCAACAACCGTTTCACCCATGCATCCTAGGATTGTGGTAACAACCTCCCAACAATCTTGGATATCTGAAACTGTTACAACCAATACCCCTGTTCTTTGTCCAATTTTTACTTGCAGTCAGTTGGCAAGTCTAAAATTACTCAACTAGAATCATTATCCACTAGCACACTGTCCAACACAGAGTAAACCTCATCTTACTCACCAAATCCTCGAACTTCTATACATACAAACCACCTCATTGTATCTTCTTCTCAAATACTTCCTTCCCAAAATACCTTACCACTTATCTCTACCTCATCATCACATATCCCTCAACAGCTACCAATATCTTTTATCTAGAAATCCCCATCTTTCTTAACACTTACTACCACTCCCATCCCTGATACACATCTATCAACTGATCATTCAATCATAAGGCCTATTGTGCAAATCAGGATACCTTCAAACCCAAACACCTTCATATCTCTGCTAACTGCCATTTCAAATCCTAATTCCACTTCGATCCTCCTATTTGTTAATACTACACATACCAAAACCTGGACAAAATTACCTAGAGACTCTAATGTTCCTTCTACCTCATCCCCGACTACCAATCCTATCCTTAAACGACATGCTCTTCTTTTTAATGATGATCACTCTGATGATGTTCCCCAACGACCCAAAAAGAAGTCTATTTTTTATCAAGACAAAGACAAGGCAGCGGCTGGCCTTAAAAAGCAGCTCACCCAATAATTCTTTCATAGAATTATTGGGGTTTGAGAAATGTCCTAACAATTCGATCCTTACGTTCATTTCTTCAGGCAACTAGACCAAGTATCACCTTTCTTGCTTAAACTAGGTGCTCGTCATCCCTTCCAAATTCCCATATATCTACTCTTAGTTTTGACAACAGTACAATAGCTTCTTCATGTGGAAGATCTGGGGGCCTTCTGGTGTTGGAGTGGGTGGGGTTCCCAACCTATGTGGAAAATACCCTGGAGTAAGATTGAGTATTTATACATATAATAGGAATACCTCAATTTATTTGGATTGTATATTCCTAAATATAATAGAAATATCTCAATGGATTTGGATTGGATATTCCTACATATAATAGGAATATGTTAATAGATTTGGATTGTATATTCTTATCTATAATAGAAATGCTAGTTGTGGGTTTGAGGCTATATATATGTGTCTTCTGGCCCTAAAATATATATCTCTCTCTAAAAAAAAAGAAAAAAATATAGCAACAAGGAGAGAAAAGGAGGCAAGAGTGCCATTGCAACATTGGAGAGGACAAAGAAAGATTAGAGGCCGTTTCGAAGAAGGAGATCAGTTTCGGGTATTTTTCGTTGTCTTTCTTCTTCGTGGTTATAATCTATTTCTGTTCCAAAAGAGTTGTGGTGATCCGTTTGGATCGGTAAGAAGTTTGTAAGGAGCCAGTATATTTCTTATTCCATTAGTGGAGGCTTTTCAGAGTTGGACTTCGATCGACCCGTAGTTTTTCCTGCAAGGGTTTTCTATGTCAAAAATCTTTGTGTTTACGATTTATGTTTGGCATTTTTGGTTTGTGCGTTTTGTTCGGTTCTCTCGTAGGTACTCTCTTGTTTGGGGAATGGTTTCTGCACTTTCGTTCCCAACAAAGTGGTATTAGAGCCAGGTTCTAAAATTTCAGAAGAGTGCCAGGAGTTGACAGAAAAACCAGGGAGGAGAGATGGATGCAAAGCCGGTACGCATGGTAAACCTGAACGGTACCAACTATCATTACTGGAGGAGCAAGATAAAGGATCTTCTATTTGTCAAGAAGCTGCATCTGTCGGTATTTGCTTCCAAGAGGCCCAGTGACAAATTTAAAAAGAACTGGAATTTTGAGCATATACAGGTGTGTAGGTACATCAGATAGTTCATTGACGAGAACGTGTACAACTACATTGCCAGGATTAATTATGCTAGGATACTGTGGATAATTTATTATCTTTGTATGGGAAGAAGACCGGAGTAAATAAATTATTCCTGATCCGGATGATGATGGGTCTGCGGTACAAAGATGTGACGTCTATTACGGATTACTTGATTGAGTTCCAGGGCGTGGTTGACCAGCTATCCTCGATGGGAGTCAAGTTTGACGACGAGGTTTATTGACTATGGCTGCTGTATATATTGTCAGACTCTTGGGAGACCGTACGAGTGTCTATGATCGCTTCTGCTCTGGAAGGCATGGTCAGTCTGGAGTTTGCCAAGAGCGGGGTACTGAATGAAAAGATACGGAGACGATCTCAGGGTACTTCATCTACATCCCACTCAAAGGCGCTTGTTTCAGTGAGCCACGAAAGGGGTAAAAATAGGGGTCCAGGCTTTGGCAGAGACAAAAGCAGGGGAAGGTCCAAGGGTCGGTACGAGGACTCAGAGTGTTACCATTATGGCAAGAAAGTCCTCATCAAGCAGAACTATTTTACTTGAAAGAGAGAGAAAAAGGGCGACAAGGGGAACCAAAGTGAGAATACTACAGCGGCAGCCTCGACACATGGAGACGACATGATGATTGTAGGTGATGAGGTAGTTATGAACCTCGCCCGCGATGACAACTCTTGCTTGGTGGACTCAGGTGCTTCAGCACACGTATCTCACAATAGGACACTATTTGCTACATACACAATATGCGACTATGGAGTGTTGAAGATGGGCAATAGAGATGTGTTGAAGGCGGTTGCCATTGGAGATATGCATTTGAGTACAAAGACAGATGCAATTCTTGTTTTTAAAGATGTCCGTCATGTCCCTGATATCCGTTTTAACCTGGTGTCGGTTGGAAGGTTGGATGACGAGATTTTATTGTCTCTTCGAGAACAATCAGTGAAAGCTTTCCAGAGATTCGATGGTGATTGCCAAAGAAAGCAAGAGATCCAGAATCTACTATATGGAAGGAAGCGCACAGGGGGCACATGAGGTTAACGCAGCTACTGATGCGTCTACTGAGTTGTGGCACAGGTGGCTCAGCCATATCAGCGAGAAGGGGATGAGCTACTTGATGAACAGAAAGGTGATTCCAAGGCTAAAGTCTACAAAGTTAGAGAAGTGCACCCACTGTTTAGCGGAGAAGAAAAATAGGGTGTCTTTCCAAAGTCATCCAAGTTCAAGGAAGCCGGCGTTGCTCGAGATGATTCACTCGGATGTCTGCGGTCCTATGAAGGTAAAATCCATTGGTGGTGATTCTTATTTTGTAATATTTATTGATGAATGTTCCATGAAGGTTTGGGTATATACCTTAAAGACCAAGGATCAGGTGTTGCCCACTTTCAAGGAGTTTCAGGCCTCTGTTGAAAGGGAGACGGGCAAGAAGCTGCTTTGTGTTCTGTCGAACAATGGCGGCAGGTATATCGGTCCCTTTGATGCTTATTGCAGAGGACAAGGGATACGACACCAGAAAACTCCACCAAAGATACCGCAGCTCAACGGTGTAGCGGAGCGGATGAACATGACGCTAATGGAGAGGGTGCGGTGTTTACTGTCAGAAGCAAACTTGCTAGATAACTATTGGGGTGAGGCACTTTACACAGCTGCTTATGTTATTAATTTATCTCCTAGTGCTTGTTTGCAGGGTGATGTGCCTGACAAAGTATGGTACTGCAAAGAGCCGTCATACTATTACCTGCGAGTATTTGGATGTAAGGCCTTTATGCATATACCAAAGGACGAGAGATCCAAACTTGAGCCAAAGACGAGGCGGTGCATCTTTGTCGGCTACGGTCGGGATGAGTTTGGCTATAGACTCTATGATCCAGTAGAAAAAAGCTCTACAGAAGCAGGAATGTGGTATTCGTCGAGGATCAGACCATGACCAACACTCAGGATTCTGAGATGCCTTCTGAGGCTGAGGAATTGCCTGAGTTAGAGTTATTTTGCTTCGAGCAGTTTTTAGAGGACATCGCAGAGGATCCAGTTATGGGAGAGCCAGTACATGGAGTGACTCCCAACCTTGATCATCAGCTTGCTGATGGTGGTCAGGGTGACCCTCAGGAGGATGAGCATGCCGATGAGGCAGTTTCTGGAGGGGAGGAGGCTTTAGATATACAGTCAGCACCAGTAGTTTTGTTGAGGAGGAGCGATAGAGAGCGTCGACTATCTATGAGATACATACCGGGTGAGAATGTGCTACTGACTGACGGGGGAGAACCCAAAAGTTTTGCAGAGGCTATAAAAGACGAACACATACAAGAGTGGATGGAGGCCATGAAGAAGGAGATGAGTTCCTTGGGGGCCAACTCTACTTATGATATGGTACGGTTGCCAAAGGGCAAGAAGGCTTTGAAGAATCGATGGGTGTTCAGAGTAAAGCAGAAAGATGATGGTACTCGCCCTCGATACAAAGGGAGGCTTGAAGTTAAAGGCTACGGTCAGCAGAAAGGCGTAGATTATGATGAAATCTTTTCACCAGTCGTCAAGTAGTCGTCTATACAGGTGGTGCTAGCATTGGCAGCCAGTTTCGACTTGGAGGTCAAGTAAATGGACGTGAAAACGAGATTTTTCTACGGTGATCTTGAGGAAGAGTTGTACATGGAGCAGCCAGAGGGATTCTATGAGAAGGAAAAGTCATATTTGGTCTGCCAGTTGAGGAAGAGCTTGTATGGTCTGAAACATGCTTCGAGGCAGTGGTACAGGAAGTTAAAGTCGTTTATGGGGGAGCATGGCTATGCACGGACGACGTCGGATCATTGTGTTTTTGTGAGGTACTTTACCGAGGATGATTTTATCATTTTGTTGCTTTATGTTAATGACATGTTGTTGGTGGGTCGGAATGCCAACTGGATAACAGAGTTGAAGCGCTAACTGGGCGCGCCCTTCTCTATGAAGGATTTGGGCGCAGCGAAGACTATTCTTGGGATGGAGATCAGCCGAGAGAGAGAGAGAGAGAGGGAGAGAGAGAGAGAGAGAGAGAGTCCAAGCTGCTACACTTGTCCCAAAAAAAGTACATTCACCAGGTACTTCAGCGTTTCAGGATGGATGGGTCGAAGAAAGTGAGTAACCCCCTTGCGGCTCACTTTAAGTTTACTGAGGAGCAGTGTCCATCTACCGAGGACGAGAAGGAAGATATGGAGCGAGTTCCATATGCCTCAGCCACAGGGAGTCTTATGTATGCTATGGTATATACGAGGCTAGACATTGCTCACGCAGTCGGCACAGTTAGTAGGTACACTTCCAATTCTAGAAGGGTACATTGGAGTGCGGTCAAGTGGATTTTATGATATCTTCAGGGTACTGCCGATTGGAGACTTTTATTTGGTGGTGACGAGCCGAAGCTGGTTGGATATATCGATGCTGATATGATTGGAGATGTAGAGACGAGGTGATCTACTTTGGGCTATGTGATAATGTTTGCTGGTGGAGCAGTATCGTGGCAGTCGCGTTTACAGAAGTGTGTTGCCTTGTCGACGACAGAGGCAGAATACATTGCGGCGACGGAGGCTTGCAAGGAGTTGCTGTGGATAAAGAAGCTGTTGTAGGAAGTTGGACTAAAGCAGGAGCAGTATCCTTTACTTTGCAATAGTCAGAGTACTATTCACCTTGTGAAGAACCAGACATTTTATAGCCGGTTCAAGCACATTGATACCCGGTATCATTGGATACGGGATGTGGTTGACAAGAAGGAAGCGGCACTTGAGAAGGTTTATACAAATGACAACGGAGCAAATATGTTCACAAAGGTTCTACCAAGGATAATATTTGAATACTGCAGGCGGATCGTCGGGATGACGACCCCCTCCACATAGTTGTGAAGGGGGAGATTTGTTGGAGTGGGTGGGGTTTCCAACCTATGTAAAAAATACCCCGGAGTAGGATTGAGTATTTCTACATATAATAGGAATACCTCAAATTATTTGAATTGGATATTCTTAAATATAGTAGGAATATCTCATTGGATTTGGATTGGATATTCCTACATATAATAGGAATATTTCAATAGATTTGGATTTGGATTTGGATTGGATATCCCTATCTATAATAGGAATGCTAGTTGTGGGTTTGAGGCTATATATAGGTGTCTCCTGGCCCTAAAATATATCTCTCTCTCTAAAAAAAAGAAAAAAAATATAGCAACAAGAAGAGAAAATGAGGCAAGAGTGCCATTGCAACATTGGAGAGGAGAAAAAAAAAGGATTGGAGGCCATTTCGAAAAAGGAGATCAGTTTCGGGTATTTCTCGTTATCTTTCTTCTTCGTGTTTATAATCTATTTTCTGTTCCAAAAGAGCTGTGGTGATCCGTTTCGATCGGTGAGAAGTTTGTAAGGATTCGATATATTTCTTATTCCATTAGTGGAGGCTTTTCAGAGTTGGACTCCGATCGTCCCGTGGTTTTTCCTGTAAGGATTTTCTACGTCAAAAATCTCTGTGTCTGCGATTTGTGTTTAACGTTTTTGGTTTGTGTATTTTGTTTGGTTCTTTCGCAGGTACTCTCTGGTTTGGGGAACAATTTTTGCACTTTCGTTTCCAACATCTAGTTGTTTGGAAGTCTACGTCTCTCTTGATGTAATGTCTACTTCTGCAAATTGTATTCATCTATACGTCCAGAAAGTACATAACTCACCAGCTGGGCACATCTTCTGTCTGTATAGCCCCACTAATACCTCTGATAGGAGAAACTTTTGGCTTGAAATGGAACTAAAAATGGATGCAATATTAAAACCATGGGTGTGTATTGGGGTTTCAATTCCATTCTATCTCCAAAGGAGAAGCGTGGAGGCAAAGACTTCAACTATCATCACCATAAATATTTCATCAATTACTTCAACCATTCTCCAGCTATGGACATTGGATACTCTGGACCTGCCTTTACCTGGACCAACCGCTAGGTATCAGGCTTCAATATTGTGGAGAGACTAGACAGAGCACTCGTTGGTACTTTGTGGCATTCTGTTCATCCCAGAGCTGGAGTTCTGCACTTGCCTTCATTAATAGTGACCATAACCCCATTTTGTTGACACTTTATCTTAGCACGAAAAAGAGACACTATCCTAAGAGATTTGAAGCGGCATGGATCGAAGAACCTGACTTCAAAAGAGTGTTATCAGACTCATGGAAATTGTCCAATAATATGGGAAACCTATAATCTAAACTTTATGAACTTATGCCAATACTTGAAAAGAAGACTTGGAATCTTAATGATGATATAAAATCTTCGAAAAAGAGACTTTTATCTCTACAACAGAAATCGACCGTTGATCCAAGGATTCACCAAGAGAAATTAACTCAACTTACCTCAACAAGATGTTGCTCTAACAAGAACTCAATTGGAAACAAAGATCGTGTGTTTCTTGGCTCAAAGAAGGGACAAAAATACCAAATTTTATGACTTGATGGCAGTCAACAAGAAACAGAGGAACTCCATCTAGTGTGTCTACAGGGAATGAAAACCAAGCAGTCGAACAAGAGGACATATCTAATATCTTGGTGTCATACTTCAGTCAGTTGTTTCAGTCTACTGTTACTACTCCAGTACCTTCATAAGTCCTATTAGAGTTCAATGAAATTGAATCATACGCAAATTATCACATATGTAGTATGCCAACTTTTGATGAGATCAGGAAGACTGTCAACGACATGAGTCCCTACAAGTCTCCAGGTCCAGATGGGTACCGACAATTTTCTATCAAAGATGTTGGGACACAATTGGTCATGATGTAACTGTTCTAATTCAGAATTTCTTTGAAAGTAGCTGCATGTCCCCACCTATGAATCACACTTTTTTAGCTCTTATTCCTAAAGTTCCAAATCCTATCAACCCCACTGATTTTGACCCATTTCTCTTTGCAATATTGCTTATAAGATCATAACCAAAATCATTGCAAATAGAATCCGACATCTACTAGATAAACTCATTATTCCCTTTTAAAACACCTTTATCCCTGGCAGACAAATTGGTGATAATCACTACCAGAAAAAGTCAAATTAGCGACGTCTAAAAATGTCGCTAAATAACCAAAATACGTTGCTAAGTTAGTTTAGCGACGTAATTAGCGACGTTTTAAAGCAGTCGGAAAAAAGCAAGTCGCTAAAACAAAAAACGTCGCTAAACGTCGCTATGTCGACATTTTTTAGCGACTTGAATGTGTCGCTAAATTTAGCGACGTTTAGCGACGCAGCGTCACTAATTAGCGACGTTTATTAAAGTCGCTAAACGTCGCTAATTAGCGACTTATATAGCGACGTTACACCGACATCTTTAATGACCTGGCAATACTGCCATGTCAGCAGTTTGCGACGTACATCGACGATTTTAGCGACTTCGTTAGCGACGTCTTTAGCGACGTATAACAGCATCGCTAATTAGTGACGTAGTTAGCGACGTAAATGGATGTCGCTAAACGTCGCTAAACGTCGCTAAACGTCGCTAATTTTCAGAAAAAAAAATTATGAATTGCATTTCTGGGTTTACCAACCCCCTTGGGTTCATTATCAGGTATATGATGGTAGTAAAAATAATTGAATAAAGGATACAGTAGCAGTACCAAGGGGGAAAATTCTAGTGCACTGGGTAAATACAGGCCAAGTATCAGTCATCAGTTGTAAACCAAAATATATTAGGAACTGTGTGAATATCAGTGAATTAAGACAGTACTATCTGTGTTGTGTGTTGGTCTTAATGTGCTCAGAGATAGGGAGAGTGTGTGTATTATAATTTAGTGTATTTGAGTTTGTACAGGGACTGTGTATAATATTGCAACGTGTATCATTGAACTGGAAAAAATAGAGAAAAACAGGCACTGAATACTCAACACCGGTAAAATAACATATTTTATATGAATAATATAATAAAATTTGAAGAAAAGAAAGCATCCAGCAAATATCATCGTAAAGAATATGGCAAATTTATATCCATACAATCGTATCCTAAATAATAATAAAAATATAAATATCCAGTAACTAGCTATACTACAGCGGATCTGCAGGAGGCTGACCACCGGCGCGCTTGAAGGATAAGAACTGCTCATAATCGTCCCGTGGAATCGACACCGATGTCGATAGAGAAGGCAGTGACGTCGGTGGAGTCTGTGTCGATGTAGGCACACCAGAAAGCCGTGTCCGCTCCAAGTCTGCGAGTCGCTGGTTGTAAGAATCCATGGTAGATAACAGCCTCGTACTGCTATGAACCATTGAATCCTGCATCATCGTCAGCCTCTCGCCCATCGATAGCTGTGACGCCTGCAGCTCCATGATATTGCGGTCTGTCGAGGCTCTAATATCATTTGTCAAATCTCAGAGCTCCGTCATGCTGCGGTCGAGCATATCGAATCGTGCGATGAGCATCGGATCGTCCGCCTGCGGCTGGGACCGGGGATGCTCCTCCATACTTCGTAGTAACTCGTCACGAAGAGACGCAATATGACGGTCAACGGCCTCCTGGACGGCCTCCTGGACTCTGGCCGACGACTGCGAGGGCTGCGACTGCGAGGGCTGTGTGGAATACGCAGCTGTCGGGGAGGCCCTAGATGACTGCGTCACAACCAGGATGCCATAGGAGCCCGTACCGTAGTACGTACCCCTCTGGAGACCACCAGCTGCGGTCACCCATAGGTCGTCCGCCGACGGAGCTGGAGCGGACAATATGTATCATATAAATCATTACATACAGTGGTTTATCACCTAAATTCATAACTTAATCGTACTATAAAAATCATAACTGATAAAATACATACTTTCATTTATCAAAGTCTAAAATAAGCAATATTCAAAATAACTGACCATTTATCATAGTCTAAAATAAGCAATACTTTCATTTCATAACTGATATAATACATACTTTCATTTATCAAAGTCCAAGAGCCCTAGATATGGAATATAAATGTTAATGAGTGTTTTGAAATGATAAACATGGTTAACTAGTTCATGGTGATATTTCTAAGCCACTTCTAGATCCATACTAGTTTATACTAGTCAATACTAGGTTAATACCTTGCTACACTATGTCTTCTAGGTCGTACTAAGGAATTCTAGTTTATACTAGTTAATGCCTAGCTAATACTAGTTATTACTAAGTATACTAGTTAATATTAGCTATACTAAATACTACTAGTATAATTTAACTAATATCCTACCTTACCCCAACTCACATCTTAGCTCATAAATGTATGTCACAATAATACCTTGGTCCCAGTCACTTGTTACTCCCACTTGATACTGGACTACTAGGATATTCTGCTTTAAAATTAAGTACTCTACTATCCACACTGAGAGCCTCTTACCCATGGCCTGGCACCTTGCACTTCATCCTTATACTTGCTCACTGGACTACAACCCATAGCAGTCACTCCTCCCTGATACCACAGTATCAGTTCAATTCATAGCACTGTTGTGCTCTAATTGAACTCCACTGCACTGATCACTCTTGCCAATTAAATTCCTGATACCACAGTATCAGTTAAGGGCTGTATTGGCATGCAACAAGTGACCTGTGAACACCTATCCGATACTTGTTTATACCTTAACCCAAATACATGCCTGCAGACCCTAACTAAGTCTGCAACCTCTGATACTTTGCAATGCTGCTGCAGTGGCTAAATCTTCCCTTAACTTAGTTGTTTCCAACTGCCCTTAGCTACTGAAATGGCTCACAGCAGTGCTTGTTGCTGCCTTGCCATTGCTCAAGCATGCATGTGTTTGATGCTGCTCAAGTGTGCACCAACACTCTCCCACTGCAGAAGATGACAAAAACCAATCCCCTCCTCATAGTGCCAACCCGATACCACTGTAACACATTGCCAGCTTGCCTAATGCACTAGGCCAAACTGAATTGAGTTCAGTTCCTGAAGCTTCATAGTTCAGTAGTGACACCCACACACAACTCGACTCTTCTACCCTCTCCCACATCAAGCACAGCTAGAAGACACTATGAACACCAACACAGATAACAGTAGCTACATACCTATCTATATATATATCGAGATACAATTATATATGCATACACTCTCTCATATGCAAATAGATAATACACTAATTTACATATACATATCATATGATACTCTAAGGCATAAATAGACACACACACACAACCACTAGTCCATTTCACAAATATTTGGTGTGCAACACTAAGATACTCTAGGATACATCCTCCATATACAACACCACCATGATACCAACCCTCAATTCACATGGACACATCCAATAGATCAAATATTTTGTGTGTGTGTGTGTGTGTCATGTCAGTGTCAGTGTCAGTGTCAGTGTCAGTGTCAGTGTCTGTGTGAGTATGTGTATGTGTGTGTGTCTGCGTCTGTGTGTGTGTATCGTGTATGTCTGTCAGTGTCTGTGTGTGTGTATCGTGTCTGTCAAGTGTGTGTTGTGTCAGTGTCACATGTGAAAGAGAGAGAGAGAGAGAGAGAGAGAGAGAGAGAGAGAGAGAGAGTTAGGGTTTACCTAGAGCTCGAGGAGGAGGAGGGGGATGCCGGAGTAGCCGCAACCGTGGAGAGCAGGTCGCCGGAGAGGGGGGGGGGGTAGGGGAAATCGAAAGGTTTTCAAAACTTTTGAAATTTTCGACGGATGGGGGAAAAGAAAACTGAGCCCTAATTAACCAAAATTTAGCGACCTTTAGCGATGTCAAATAAAAACGTCGCTAAATTAAAATGTAGCGACGTCAAAGACTCGCTAAACACGTTACTAAATATTTTTAATATATACGTCGCTAATTACGACACTAAACGTCGCTAAATTAGATATATTAGCGACGTTTAGCAACCTTAATTGAACTTATAGCGACTAATCTTTTAAAATCTTAATAAAAGTTGCTAAACGTCGCTAAATATCGTCATTTAGCGACGTCTAGCGATATTTTTGATGGAGTCGCTAATTTAGCGACGTTTTTATATGGAGTCGCTAAAATGCGTCGCTAATCCCGCTTTTTCTAGTAGTGAATGTTATTATCACACAAGAGCTTATCCGTTCTATTGCTAGATTCAGTTCCACAAAAACTGCTTTTGTTCTTAAACTTGATATGTGAAAGGCCTATGACAGGCTAAGTTGGGTATCATAAGTCAGGTCCTCAACGGGTTTGGTATTCAAGGGAAGTCTCATGGTCTTATTATGCAATGCATAACTATAATGTCTTTTGCCATTTTGGTTAATGGCTCTCCATCTAAAACCTTCACCCCATCTCGTGGGATTAGACAAGGTTGTCCCTTACCCCCTTACTTGTTTATCATGTGTGGCGAGGTTCTGACCAAATACATATCGATTATGGAGAGAAACCAATTGTATGAAAGTATCATAATAAACAACATCTTTAACTACTATTCTTATTTGGCATTTGCTAATGATCTCATGCTGTTTGGATATTGCTATATTCGGAATGTCTTACAAATCAAAAACATTCTCAAATCGTATGAAGTCGGATAAGCAAATTAACTTTGACAAATCCTCCATTTTCTTCTCTAGCAAACTCAATATCTATATGCGCCAAATTTTTCTTGATATTCCTATTACCAAAGTCATGAAATCCAATGACAAGTATCTTGGTCATCTTTTACTTCTCTAAAAAAATGGGTGTCAACATTTTCCAATCTCCTGAATGCTAGTAAATTCTAAGCTCCTTGGATGGAAATGTAGATGCCTCTCCTATGCAGGAAGAACTAAACTCATTAAATCTACCATATCTTCTCTTCCGAATTACTATCTATCGTCTTATTTATTGCCAAAGGAGGTCACCAAAATACTGTCTCAACACCAATAAAAAATTTGATGGGATAACAACAGGAAAATCAATTTCAGTGCATAGTCGACATTCACCAAACCTAAACTCCAATTTGGTTTATCACCAACATGGCTTTAGTCACCAAGTTAACATAGAGATTCCTAACGAACACGAGAGTACTGAATGGGGAAATCATGTAAAGAGTAAATATCTTGCCAATACAAACTTTTGGACAGCTAAACCTCCTCTAATATCTGGTCCATCATCCTCTATTATCGAGATCATTTGCATAATAATGTCAATGCAGTCCTTGTGGAAAACATGGCAGCAGTTTCCAAGCTCCCGGACTACACCGCATCTTCGACGTCGTGACAAGTACCTGCAGGCTGCAGCCTCCCCCGTCGCAAAAACTCGGCTATCGGAATCTGATTCTTTATGGAGGAAGACTCAAGCACAGACATGCAACTACCAATTGGATTAATGCGCGGGCCGAGGCGTAGGTGGTGGCGGATGGAGGAGACACCGTACCAGATATCCTCGATAATATTTGCCAGCACTAGCACTAGCACTAGCAGAGGGATCGACACATGATTCGTAAGAAAAAAACAAGTCGCCCAATCTAATTTGAGCAAAGAGAGAATGGATCCAGCTTACCTATATATTGCAACCGACAGGAAGTGTTGCTCTATTGTTTATGGCTCTCAATAAAGTCACTATAAAAATGACTTGGTGATAGTTCAGTATTGGTGCTAATTCAGTTAGTAAGAATTTTTTACTTAGGCTAGTCCAAATTTTACTAGGGCTGTCCACCCTCTTCACCTCACCTCCCTTCTCCTGCTCCTCCACCCTCATCCCCCTCCGGCCTCTCCTCCTCCCTCTTCTCGTAATTTTTTTCTCTCCGTGTCGTCGACCTCGCCATTGACCGCGTTGTCGCCGCCGAGCTGCACCTCAAGCACCTGGTTGACACCCAGGCCCCACCCCTCCTTACACTGTGCCCCATTTTGGCAAGCCTCCAGTGTCTGGTTTAGGCGAGGCCTCGCGCGGTCCGAAAGAATCCCTTAAGGTGCACACCCTCTCGACTCGAAAAGTATGGTTAACCTGAATAAACATATTTCACTATTTAGTCTAATCGAGCGATTACGAAGGAGAACCCAGAATGGTGTACATCGGATCCCGACTGTCCTCTATAGAGAGACAGTGGCTGGTCCCGTTGGATCCGTCACGAAGACGATGAAGAAGGCGATGAAGAAGAAGAAACAGAATGGGAGGCTGCAGCTACGCCTCGCGCCGGCGACGACAACGGCGACGACAACAGCAGCATAAGCAGCAGCAACAGCCGAGTCAAGCACGTGCACCTACGTCTCGCCGTTGTCCCTGTGCGCACGCCTCCGCTTCCTCCCTCGCCTCCCGCCGCCGCCTCCTCCACCTGCTCCCCCCGCTCCTCTGTCTCGTCCCCCTGTTTCGACTTCCACGCAGCCCCGCCCTCGTGTCACCTCGCGTAGCCCTTTCCTCCGAACTGTCAAAATTTTGACAGTCCTACCAACTGGAAGGACTGTCAAATCCTAAAAAATATTTTTTAGGACTGTCAAATTTTTTTTAAAGTCCTTCCAATTGTTAAGACTTTCAAAAATTTGACACTCTTGCTTGTAACAAAAATTAATTGAAAGTAAATAGTCTGATGAGTAATTTTAAAAAATAATAAACTTATAATTATCAATGCTTAAAATTTAAATTGTCTTGAATGATTTTTATAGTGCCTTTGTCAAGAAAGAAGGCCGGCAATTAAAGAAAAGAGACCAATGGTCTCATCACCTTGGAGTGTTCCTTGGAGGATTGTGCCTAATTACGATTCTTCAATATGGCTCATTATGAGATCACAAAATTTTATTCATAGTATTAAAGTTTGCTGAAATTATAAATATAGGATAAAAATTTTAAACTTTAGGACTATTTACAGTAACCGTCCTTATGTATTATATTTATTATATGGACCTTTTTTATTTTGAAAATAATTGTACTAATATTTTCTATATTTTATATTTATTAAACGAATTAATTTTTTCTATGTTTATATTTTATGTAAATGATTATTACACTAACCACTCTTAGGACATAACACACAAGGGAGGTCCGTATAATTATTTCAAAATAAGGACGGTCAATATAATAAACATAAAACATAAGAGAGTTAGTATAAATAGTCCTAAAATTTACAAGAAAATAATAAAACGCCAAAAGTATGAACTTTTTCACTGAATTAAAAATTAAAAATAATTATTTAGAGAAACGCACATCCAAAGGACATCTTTCTTAAAAATGTCCTTCGGATGAGGTTTTTTTTTTTCTTCTTCACAAAAATGTCCATCCGAAGGACGCATTTGTTTTCGAGAAAAAGATTACAATTTTCTTAAAAGGAAAAACTTGTTATTGCTTGTGAAAAAAAAATCCTATTACAATACTTTATGACTACAAGAAAAATTCTAGACACAAAGAACAAAAGATCTGGATAGTATAGCAGTGAGAAACCTCGATGAACGCTCGATCTTTTTGCACCATTGACTATCCGATACAAAGATAAAAAAAAATTGTAAGTGCTCTGACACTCACATAAGCTATTGGGAGAAGTGCTCTAGCAAAAGTGCTCTAAATGTTCAGGTGTGTTGAATTTGTTAAACAAAAGTCAGAATATTTTAGCCAAATCAGCAAAAATGACTGACTTTTGAATTCTGTGTAAAAATAAACAATTATGTATTGTTTTTCTTATTACTATTGGCGCGTGAACGCAATTTCTACAGTGCTCGAGCTTCTCGTGCGTAATTGACGTGAACATCCCGTGTAAATCACTATCAGCAGGACATGTGTATGACGATTATGCTGAACGAAGTAAATCACAATAATTACTGCAACATAATCATACATGTCTCCTCAAATTCCATAACAAATTTTATTAAAAGCAGCATTACCTCGAGATTTGTAACGACTGACGTTACTCTTGTCTTTATAGGAGAATGCGGAGAAGATTTTCGCGTGGGAGCATCCTAGCGACAAGTAGATTTTCGCATGGGAGCTTTCCACATGCAAACAAGAGTACTCCGTGGAGGCCTCCCAAGCGTGGAGGCCTCCTACGCGAAAATTGTTGTTCAAATATGGAATTATATTGTTTTGCAGGGAGTTTTTTTTTTTTTTTTTTTTTTTTTTTGCACTTTTCTATTTTTCTACCGTACTCTTTTCAAATTTTTTAATAATTTGCATAGACTCGAAATACTGTGAACTAGAAGCACACAAATTACAGCGTTGTTCAGCTTGTGCAGAACTGAATTGATGATGCAAAAACTGGCCGATTTGCATGATCACAGTAACTGTGATGGCACATAAACTTTGGTGCCATGAAAATGTCAGTGGAGCAAAAAATTTCTTTGGTGCAATGATCTCACTTTCTATGCCAGATCTTTATTGATGCCAGCGTAAATCTCGCTATGTCAGCTGTTAACAACATTAATTGCTGATTTAGAATCTCCTCAGCCTACGAACCATCGTCTCTCTCCTATATATAGACGCGAGAGAGAGAGAGAGAGAGAGAGAGAGAGAGAGAGAGAGAGAAAAGGAGATAGAATTTATTTACGTGCATACTGCTTTCATAAACTTTCTTACTTTTTTCGAGTCCTTGCTTTCGTCTTCCGAGTTCTTTTCCCACAACAATGGTGCCCAAGAACAGTTGTTCCTCGAAGTGATCAAGCAAGTCTATGGGGAAGGCTCCTTAGTTCCTCCTGTCGTGATGCAAACATGGCCCCGCTGTTCCAGTAGACACCCCACTCCAATGGCTGGCTGGTTGGGCTTGGATGTAGCAACAAATTTGTGGTTGTGTTGATCTTGTTTTTTTTTTTTTTTTTTCTATTTTTCTTTGGCTTTTGATAAGGGCACTACTATATTTACTTGGGGCTAGTCAAGGATTGGGACTAGCCCACTAAAGAGGAACTTTTACTTATACTAACCCAACATTTTACTCATACTAGCCCACTACTTCAAACCCTCCCAAACCCTCCCCACCCGACCGTAGCCCTCCCCCCTCCCGCCGTCCTTCTCCGCCTCCTCCCCCGTCCTCCACCGCAGCCTCCCGTCGTCGCGCCTCCCGTCGTCGTCGCCGTCAAAACCAAAAAAGAAAATGAAAAAAATAGAAGAACTGTAAAAATTTGATATATATGTTGATTTTTAGAACTGTCAAAATTTTGACAGTCCTACCAATTGGAAGTACTGTCAAAATTTTGACAGTCATAAAAATTCAACATATATTTTTAGGACTGTCAAACTTTTGACAGTCCTACCAATTGGAAGGACTGTCAAAATTTTGACAGTCATAAAAATGTATGTTGAATTTTTAGGACTGTCCAAAATTTTGACAGTCCTACAAATTGGTAGGACTGTCAAAATTTTGACAGTCCTAATTTTTTTTTCTGTTAATTTATTTTTGGTAATTGTGGGGGGGGGGGGGGGGGACAATTTCAAAATATCCTTAAAATTTCTATCCTTAAAATTTGTTAAAGTATTCTGTTATTTAAAATAGTAAATTTATTATTGGTACATTAAATATTTGTAAAAAAAAAAATTTACCAAAAGTAAAATTTGGAGGTCGAAACATTATTTTTTTGCGATTCTAAAAATTTGGAAAGTCCGTCAAACGGTGAAACGGTTTATCCCGAAGTACTTTTCCATACGGTCATTTTGGCTCAAACTGGAGCTTGTTTCGATCTCCCAGTCAAAAGTTATGATACTTTAAAGTTTTATATTTTATATTTTTGCCTGTAATATGTACGTCTTACTTCGGATGAAAATTCTCTCTACACGAATTGTGTTACTCTCGTTGAAAACATACAAATAGACCTACTGTGTGACGAAAAACGATTTGAAAACAAATAGTTATGGCCGTTTGAAGTCTGATCGACGGCAGACGTAATATTCGTACGGTAGATTTTTTTTTTGTTCAATGATAACATATTTTATTTTGGATGTTAAACTAAATAAAAAAAATTAAAATCCAAAACTAACTAAATAGAAATAAACTTAAAAAAAAATCCTGACAATTAAAATGAGGACTGTCAAAATTTTGACAGTCCTCATTGTTTGTGGGACTGTCAAAATCCTGACAGTCCTAGTTTTATATAAAATTTTCAGTGGGTTAAAATTAGGACTGTCAAAATTTTGACAGTCCACATAGCTTGTGAGACTGTCAAAATTATGACAGTCCTAACAATTTGTAGGACTGTCAAAATTTTGATAGTCCTTCCAAGTGGTAGGATTGTCAAAATTTTGACAGTCCTGATTATAACAATTTGGGCTAGCCCCAAGTAACTTTGGAAAACTTGTAATTTTGGGAAATGGAAGGACTGTCAAAATTTTGACAGTCCTGATTATAACAGTGGACTAGCCCCGAGTAACTTTCATGATGGCAAACTTGTAATTTTTTCTAAATTTTCAATGGGCTAGCCCCGAGTAAAATGTGTAGTGCCCTTATCAATTTCCTTCCAAATTTAGGTTTGGGCTTGGTGGAATGAGGGTCTCTTAAGTCTAGGTGGAATGTCCAAAATAGAAAGTTATTTCACTTTTATACTTTGGTGTGGGCTACCTCCAAGTAACTATGAGAGTGACAAACTTGTAATTTTGTTTAATGGACTGTCAAAATTTTGACAGTCCTTACAATTTTTAGGACTGCCAAAATTTTGACAGTCCTTACAAGTGGTAGGACTGTCAAAATTGGTAGGACTGTCAAAATTTTGGCAGTCCTGATTATAACAGTGGGCTAGTCCCAAGTAACTTTCATGATGACAAACTTGTAATTTTTTCTAAATTTTCAATGGACTAGTCCCGAGTAACTTTAATGATGGTAAACTTGTAATTTTTTCTAAATTTTCAATGGACAGCCCCGAGTAAAATGTATAGTGCCCTTATCAATTCCCTGTTCTTTTAAGATTTGATGATGTACTTCTCTAATCTTGTAACATCAACAATGGAGAAGAAAGAACATGACCATGCAAAAATCACAGAACCCTAGATCACAAAACTGTATGTCTCTGCAGAGAAGAAACATAAAATATAGCCGTAAAAATGTTGATTTATGCTGGGATCACGTTTCACGCGAGGACACTTGTCTAAACTTAAACTGCCACAAAAACTCTATTTCACGTGAGGACAAGTTGTCTCTACTCTATAGCCTGAACTACTAAACTGTTGAACACTTGAGCACGCTAAAAAACACTTGAACGTACTAAAATTTGAACGTAGGTTAAAGACTTAACCACCACAATCCAAACTTAACCTGCTACTTCACATAAAACTATTAAAAGTGCAAATCGCTGTCACGTGAGAAAAACTATTCTGTGTGAATCTATATTGCGTGGAAATTTTGGTTCAATGTAATCCTGCCTCCACTACCAAAATATGATGAAATAATGACGTTTTTAGCGACGTCATATTAAAACGTCGCTAATATTAAATATTTGAACGACTAAAAAAAAACGTTCCTATACGTCGCTGTTGGCGACACATAGCGACGTTTAGCGACTATAATTCAGTTATTTAAAAGAATAGTCGCTATAAGTTTCTTTAAGATCGCTAGCGACGTATTTAGCGACGTTAGTTTTTTTGATCGACGTCTATAACGTCGCAAACTTTTGAATTAGCGACGTTTAGCGACGTCAAGTTATGACGTCGCTATTTTTTATTAGCGACGTCATAAGTTGACGTCGCTAAACGTCGCTAAATTTTTTAATATATGTTTCATTATTCCCCCTTCTGTCGAAATCTTTCCCAAATTTTTAACCCCCCACCTCTTCCCCCCCTCTCCGGCGAAGTGCCCCCTCCGGCGTCCTCGGACCCCCCAAGTGCCCCCCCTCCCGCACGGCTCCTTCCTTCCGCCGTGGCTCCTCCCCTCCGACGACCTCGGGCTTCTCCTCCTCCTCCTCCTCCTCCTCATCATCATCCTCTAGGTTAACCCTAACCCGATCTCCCTCTCTCTCTCTCTCTCTCTCTCTCTCTCTCACTCACAGATGCAGACACGATATGACACATACACGACACACACACACACTGACACAGATATGACACAGACACTGTCACAGAGGGTGTAAACCCTAACCCTAACCCTAACCCGATCTCTCTCTCTCTCTCACAGACACTGACACTGACACGACACACACACTGACACAGACACGACACAAACACTGTCATAGAGGGTGTAAACCCTAACCCCCTCTCTCTCTCTCTCTGAGATACTAACACGATATTTGATAGCGGACACGACACATACACAAACATAGACACGACACGGGATACGACACAGACACATACACTGACTGTTGTTACCAATAACTTATCACACTACTTTTTACCAAAACATAACCCACTATTAGACGGTGTTTTTAAAACTAATCATACAACTTATTAGCATGTGAGTGTCCTATACATTGTATAGATAAATAATTTTCACAAACACCCGACATCTCAAGTGATTTTGTGAGAATATGTAGTCATAAATGAGACAGGTGCAGGCACTGGGTGTGTGGTATTGTCTAGTCCACATTAGGAATATAATAATTAAATATAAGTTAGGCTTTACCGAGTAACATTTTAGAAACAAATGTCAAGTGTGGATATACAGGATACAGAGTTGACACTCACTGATACGCTGTAATATGAGTATCTAGGATACAGAGTTGAACGAAGAAGTATCAGTGCTAGGACTAGGTGTATCAATGCATGTACTGTATTTCTGAGTATTCTTATGTGTGTGTAGACGAATAGGTGTATAACATAATTGGATATTCCTGAGTATATATGCTAGGACTAGGAGTATCAGTGCATGTACTATATTTAACGATGAGTATATACTTGAACGATGTATATTCATCTTTGCAGAAGTATCTAAAAATGGATATGAATTACTATATGCGTCATCGTTCTTGGATATACAACCGTCATCCTGATGACATGTGCGGTATGCGGAATAAATTCATTGAGGGTGTACAGCAGTTCCTGCAGTTCACCAAGGCGTTCCCTCAGTACATGGACAGTACCAAAATTAAGTGTCCGTGTGCGAGATGTCGCAACTTGAAATATCATCCAGAAATGGAAGTCATATATCATTTGTACTCGAAGAATTTCACGCAAAATTACTATCAATGGACCGCGTACGGAGAACTTGTGTCTTTAGCATCGGAGTCAGAGCCTTATGTGGAGCCGTATATGGATGTCCACGACCACGTTGCTTACGACGACGGGTGGATGAACATGGTTTTTGATGCGGCGGGGCCTAGTTTCGATCCGGACAATCATGATGCAGCTGAGGAGGCACCAAATGCCGATGCTGCAAAGTTTATGGAGTTGCTAGAGAATGCAAGTACTCCATTATATCCTGGTTGTGAGGATCATTCACGGTTGGAGGTGGTTGCAAGATTGCTGAGCATGAAGTTCGATTTTAACATGTCGCAAGAATGCTATAACCGACTGATGGATTTGATTATAGAGATCTTACCAGAGGGTGCAAAGTTGCCTAAAGACTTCTACCGATCTAAGAGGATGGTGAGATCGCTCTGGATGAGATACGAGAAAATCGATGCATGTCGCAACGGGTGCATGTTGTACTACAAAGATGACAAGGATGAAGATGCGTGCAGATTCTGTGGTGCTGATCGCTACAAGGCCACTGGAAGAGAAAAGTCTGTCGGTGCAAAGAAGCCTATCGATTCGATGCACTACTTGCCTTTGACGCCGCGATTGCAGAGGTTGTTTATGTAACGCCCCACAAACGCACAATGCGTTATGCTGAGTCAGAATGAATGATGCAATAACTGATTACATTTTTGATTTGTTGGATTTGGGAACAAGTATTGATTTGAGTTGGTTTCACGTGCAGATCGCTAGCGGAGTTTGATAAAAATCGGGTGTTCGTTCAGAGCAGTACCGAGATAGCTGGATTGGAGCGATAATGTCATCTTCCTTAGTCCGATCGGTCAGATGATTTGGAGAGCATTACCTGCTCGCACGGTCATACCAATTGAGTAGATCGTGCTTTGCATCGGATCACGGGTTCAAGGAATCGGCCGTATCAGCAGAACATGATGCTTAACAGAATCAAACTTGGTAAGTGGGCTCTGTCCCTTCTCCTCTACTCCATGTCTAATAATATGGAACACACGTAAAGGATTGAACACTTGGACTGGAACTTAGGAATCACTACACTGTGGCGTGCATAGAGTGTACGTCATTTGCTTGGATAGAATTGTGGCTTGAATTAGTTTTTGCGTTAGATAGTTGGAGCTAGACTTGGATTACATTTGGGATAGTTGGAGAAACAATTGGATTTATGCCTGGACAGTTGGAATATCTTGGTTGGAACATCAGAAATTCGGGCGGGCAAGCGAGCATACATCCGTGCACAAGTATCACTTGGACACTTTGTCAAGCAAAGCGTGTAGTTGTGGTTGGAAACCGGACAACTGCATCAGCGAGGGCATTGTGCCACTGTTGGTGCATTGTGCCACGGAATTGTTCTGAGTGAGGGGTATTGTACAAATTTGGAACATTGTGTCGAGAAGCGGCATAGTGCCTATGGGGATAACTTGAGATTTGTGTCTTGGGCTATATGTTGGAGAATGGTTATGGATGATTGGTTGGATAAGTCTAGGATCGTTTGGGGGGGGGGCAAGAATGCTCGATCCTCGTCTTCATACCTACTTGGTGTCTGCATGTCACGGACAACCTGTGTTGCACATGGTTTCGTCTCCTCGAACGGGATAGGCTCCGGAGCACCGGGACCGTTCGGCCATAGAGGAGACAATAATAACGTGCCTTGGGCGTGGTGCCGGTAGTTCGATACGACCAGGCGGGCTAGCTACTCGGTCTGGATCGGGTAGAACTGTAATTGATCTGTCCTATCAGTCCTTTATGGCTTGGCCAGTGACTTCATATAGATAAGAGTTGCTTTGGTTTGGTTTGTATTTTTCGCGTAAGCGACGGTCACCTTGCCTCTGCAAGAGTGTGCATATCGAGATTGGATTATAAGGTTTGGATTGAGGATGGATATTGAGGCTTGGAAATGGTTCGATAGTTTCTCGTGTTGCTTGGGTTTGAGTAGGACGGATTGCATGCTAGTTTCCTTCGAGTTGGTTGTATAATTGCTTGTCGATTGGCTTGAGTTGAATGCTTGCATGCTTATTTGCTTTACAGTTTTCCTTAACATGTCATCTCTATGCCATAAAACGAATCTAGGATTCAACTAGAAAGATCACCATATAATTGTTTGTATTTACTATTTTACTTAGTGTCGGCTTAGACGAGTGGGTTACCCCACTCACCAATACGGCTGTGTACTGACCCACGTTTGTGGGCATTATTTCAAGTACGCAGGTGTAGTAGCACTGCTTAGATATACGAGGCATAATGTATGAACGGTAAGTACCTTTATGGGCTAGAGAAAGAGCAAGAGTATTTTATCGCCTTTGTGGCATCGCCTTTGAGGCAACTTCATTTAGACCCTATCGAGAGCTTCGCTGCGTATACTCTGATGTGTAATTGGCATACAATATTTTAATTTCATTGCAACTTGGTCGTTTCGATAATAAATTTGGTGTTTGACAACATTGCCTTGTACGAGCGCAACTCTAGGCTCGTACGGCATCACGTCCCGATGAGAACGATTATCTTGCGGGAGCGCTGCAACATGGTGATTCACGTTCAACAGGGACTATTGAGCTTGCGGGAGATTGGGGCCTGACATATTGGTATCAGATCGCCTGGTTCATTTCTTCGGACTTGGTCCTTCGCTTCATCACAAACTCTAAATAGTTTCTGCGTGTCATTTAGCTCTTGGCTCTACTCAGTGCCACATTGGATATTTCATGCAATAATTTTATATATTGCTGGTTGTGGCTGCATATTATTCTTGGTTGCGTTGCTTTTGTTGGTTCTCGTTAGATCGCTTGGCATCGTTAGGCGTTGTTGCATTCGTGCAGCAAGTTGGGTGGCGTTGTTGCATTTGTGCAGCAAGTTGAGAGGTGTCATTGTGTTGGCTTGGCTTGTCGTTCGGGGAGTTTCTGATTTCATCAGTAGATCAGTTGGTTGGCAGACAAGATTTAGTTATGTGGCATGTTGTGTCACGACCCAATTCCTTAGAATCACTTGAGGCGTCCCCCGAATCGTGACCGCCGTGCGGACCTGGGGTTGCGCCCGCACAAGGCTTTAATGATTTGCATAGCAAGCACATATTCAGAGTACGCAGGTAAATTGAAACACAAAGTTGAAACATGGAAAAGTTCTCTTTATTCATAATGAACATCTATTACAAACTCTTGAACGAGTAAGCTAATATGCCGAACGGCTTACAAAAGAGATGACTCAAAATGAGATAGCAGTCCTGTACATTACATCCCTTTATAAACTCAAAATGATAAAGACCTCCAGGTTGGAGGATAGCTTTGCCACGGAGCTGTATTTGTGTTTGAAGAGTTGCAGCTTCGGACTTCAAAAGGCTTCAGGGGCGCGGTAAAGATGCGCCGACAGCTGGACTGGATCGGGAAGACGACTTCGGCTCCTCGTTCGGTTCGCCTTGGTGTGGAGAACCTGTTTCAACGAGGGTCAGCATATCGAAATATGCTGGTGAAGGCGAGCTAGCCTGACTATACCAATCAACACGTTGTTTTAATGAAGCATACATATTTGTGGGTTTCTATCTTGCCTTAGTTCATTTACCAGTAAGCAGCATATAGAATTTACTGAAATGAACGTGCCACCGTTCGGTGGATTTTACCTGACCGTCTGAATTACCTGCACAATACTTACCATGCCTTCCCTGCCACGAAGACACAAGTTAGTTTGCAACAGGTTTAAATATACACGATGATCACTGGCATGGTTGCCATAATGGACTAGTCCGAGACAAGGATAGCAGGCAACGATAGTACACGAGGCATTGTAAGCCATCTTATCCCGTACACGATGACTATACACGAGTTCCGCCTAGATCGGATCGGTGCCAGTGCCCCAGCGACCGTCCGCAGAACTATACCTTGTGCATAAGTTGTCCATGATCGAACACGATTAACAAGTTAACAATTCATGCAGTTGAGGCAACACGATTGCAAGAACACGAGTGCAAGAACACGAGTGCACGACAAGCAGTAATGCATGATTCATTTAACATAGCCTTCCTGAACAATTATGCACAATACAAGGTGTGTGTCATACTTAGCATAATTCATAGAATATTTTCACGAACAAGCATACGATAAGGCAACAGTTCACAGGTTTGATTGACAAGCATAATAACCAAGTAAATTGTCTTTTATCTTGGTTTCTTTTATTATTATTTGGTATCGTTTGATCGGGGCGAAGGAGTGAAGCTTGGAAGCAGGGCTAGCTAATCGGGTTGGTAGCCACTCACTTAGATTTTGGAAAGAAGAAGGAAAGAGGCACTTCACGACTCCGCTCGCAAGCCACCTACTGCTCGTTCACCTGCACACGAACAGCTCGATTAATACTTCTTTCTCTCTTTCCAATCTCGGAATAGAAGTGCAAGTCAATGAACGAAAATAATAAAAACCATCAAAATCGTTCAAGGAAAACAAGCAAATACCAAAACCAACTCAAAGCACGAAAGCAACAAGCGACATCGAAAACCGAGGCAATAAAAGATAGCAGCGGAGAGGTCCCTCCTGACTCTGCCGCTAAGCCGATCCTTGGGGCGCAGTCCACTGAATATGGGAATCGATTCCGAAGAAACAAATCCATAACGAGGACGAGTTCTTAATTCAATCTATCCCGATCGAACGATACCGACTTGTGTTTCTTAGCCGCGCTCTCCGCATCGGGAGAACGGGGCGCTACATCCTACCCAACTAATTGGAAGTTTCGTCCAGAAACTTAGGGTAGAACTTACCGTTAGGGATTATTTCGTTGGGGACGACGATCAGGAAGGTTCGGACAGGAATTAATGGCATGGCCTAATTGTCCACACGCTAGGCATAACCCAAGTCTCAAACGACAATTGTTGGCAGTGTGCCCACGCTTTTTACAGAAATTACACGATGGCCCTGGGTTTCCTCTTTGGTGCCCTCCGTTGTTAGGGCATTTTGCAGCAGTATTTCCTCTATCGTTGCTTTGGCATTTGTGAGTGTAGGTATGCACAGCGCCGACAGGAACGTGAGGATAGTGAGGTTCAAGCGATAGGGCGTGATTCATGACTTCACGCATCGTACGATACTGAGGAACGGCTACGTGCGAATGGATGGCAGGGCGTAGTCCACCTTCAAACCTTCTAGCTCGACTCGCTGCATCAGGTAAATAGGCCCTAGCGAATTTGGAGAGTCGGTTGAATTCGGCGGAGTACTCTTTAACTGTCATACCGCCTTGCCTCAGTTGCACGAACTCGTTTTCCATTTGATGTTGTACTGGAGGGGGTACAAACTCCTCTTCGAACACGACACGAAAAGTCGTCCACGAGATTGGCTCCTCTCCGTGATCAAATTGGAGAGATCGTCGATGCACGTCCCACCAATCGTGCACGTTGAGGCGGAGCTGTAGCTGCGCGTAGGCGACGCACTTTTCTTCGGGGACCTCTAGCAGAGCGAAGTGATCTTCAAGTTCGGCCAACCAATCTAGAGCTACGACTGGGTCCTCAGTCCCGTTGAATGGGGTGTTGCAGACTTTCTTGAAGTGGCCAAAGTCGAAGGCAGTCACGTCCCTCGTCCATAGAATTTGCGGCGTCTCTACTTCAAGCATGGGCTGTTCCACCGGAGTCGTTGCTGTTGTGGCGGAATGGTTGGCAGCCAAAGTCTGAACGATCTGCTGCAGGGTATCTACCTGCTTCTGTTGGACTGAGAATCGCGCTTCTATATTGTCTTGAAACTTGAGCTGACTCTCTTCTGCTCGCTTCTCGGCCCGTTCATAGCGAGCCTCGTCCCTTTGTTGGTTTGCCTCCAACATCTGCAATATTCGTTGGACGGGATCGATGCTTGGCACGGCTCGCTGGCTCTCTGAACTTCCCGAAGTACCCGAACGACTTCCTTGGCCTTGCGTTTCGTCCGGGGCTTGCGCTGCAGATTGCGCTGGAGCCATTCCTTCAAAAGAAGGTAAATTACATTAGGATCATAATGTATTATGGACTTATTGCATGAACGTATATCATTTTGGCCTAGCGAGTTCAAGAGATCGCACATGAATTTTGATCGTTAAAGACACTTTTCCAGCACGAAGTCTAAGGAACTTTGAATCTGTGCTCTGATACCACTATGTCACGACCCAATTCCGTAGAATCACTTGAGGCGTCCCCCGAATCGTGACCGCCGTGCGGGCCTGAGGTTGCGCCCGCACAAGGCTTTAATGATTTGCATAGCAAGCACATATTCAGAGTACGCAGGTAAATTGAAACACAGATTTGAAACATGGAAAAGTTCTCTTTATTCATAATGAACATCTATTACAAACTCTTGAACGAGTTAGCTAATATGCCGAACGGCTTACAAAAGAGATGACTCAAAATGAGATAGCAGTCTTGTACATTACATCCCTTTATAAACTCAAAATGATAAAGACCTCCAGGCTGGAGGATAGCTTTGCCACGGAGCTGCATTTGTGTATGAAGAGTTGCAGTTTCGGACTTCAAAAGGCTTCAGGGGCGCGGTGAAGATGCACCGACAGCTGGACTGGATCGGGAAGACGACTTCGGCTCCTCGCTCGGTTCGCCTTGGTGCGGAGAACCTGTTTCAACGAGGGTCAGCATATCAAAACATGCTGGTTAAGGCGAGCTAGCCTGACTATACCAATCAACACGTTGTTTTAATGAAGCATACATATTTGTGGGTTTCTATCTTGCCTTAGTTCATTTACCAGTAAGCAGCATATATAATTTACTGAAATGAACGTGCCACCGTTCGGTGGATTTTACCTGACCGTCTGAATTACCTGCACAATACTTACCATGCCTTCCCTGCCACGAAGACACAAGTTAGTTTGCAACAGGTTTAAATATACACGATGATCACTGCATGGTTGCCATAATGGACTAGTCCGAGACAAGGATAGCAGGCAACGATAGTACACGAGGCGTTACAAGCCATCTTATCCCGTACACGATGACTATACACGAGTTCCGCCCGGATCGGATCGGTGCCAGTGCCCCAGCGACCGTCCGCAGAACTATACCTTGTGCACAAGTTGTCCATGATCGAACTTACCGTTAGGGATTATTTCGTTGGGGACGACGATCAGGAAGGTTCGGACAGGAATTAATGGCATGTCCTAATTGTCCACACGCTAGGCATAACCCAAGTCTCAAACGACAATTGTTGGCAGTGTGCCCACGCTTTTTACAGAAATTACACGATGGCCCTGGGTTTCCTCTTTGGTGCCCTCCGTTGTTAGGGCATTTTGCAGCAGTATTTCCTCTATCGTTGCTTTGGCATTTGTGAGTGTAGGTATGCACAGCACCGACAGGAACGTGAGGATAGTGAGGTTCAAGCGATAGGGCGTGATTCATGACTTCACGCATCGTACGATACTGAGGAACGGCTACGTGCGAATGGATGGCAGGGCGTAGTCCACCTTCAAATCTTCTAGCTCGACTCGCTGCATCAGGTAAATAGGCCCTAGCGAATTTGGAGAGTCGGTTGAATTCGGCGGAGTACTCTTTAACTGTCATACCGCCTTGCCTCAGTTGCACGAACTCATTTTCCATTTGATGTTGTACTGGAGGGGGTACAAACTCCTCTTCGAACATGACACGAAAAGTCGTCCACGAGATTGGCTCCTCTCCGTGATCAAATTGGAGAGATCGTCGATGCACGTCCCACCAATCGTGCACGTTGAGGCGGAGCTGTAGCTGCGCGCAGGCGACGCGCTTTTCTTCGGGGACCTCTAGCAGAGCGAAGTGATCTTCAAGTTCGGCCAACCAATCTAGAGCTACGACTGGGTCCTCAGTCCCGTTGAATGGGGTGTTGCAAACTTTCTTGAAGTGGCCAAAGTCGAAGGCAGTCACGTCCCTCGTCCATGGAATTTGCGGCGTCTCTACTTCAAGCACGGGCTGTTCCACCGGAGTCGTTGCTGTTGCGGCGGAATGGTTGGCAACCAAAGTCTGAACGATCTGCTGCAGGGTATCTACCTGCTTCTGTTGGACTGAGAATCGCGCTTCTATATTGTCTTGAAACTTGAGCTGACTCTCTTCTGCTCGCTTCTTGGCCCGTTCATAGCGAGCCTCGTCCCTTTATTGGTTTGCCTCCAACATCTGCAACATTCGTTGGACGGGATCGATGCTTGGCACGGCTCGCTGGCTCTCTGAACTTCCCGAAGTACCCGAACTACTTCCTTGGCCTTGCGTTTCGTCCGGGGCTTGCGCTGCAGATTGCGCTGGAGCCATTCCTTCAAAAGAAGGTAAATTACATTAGGATCATAATGTATTATGGACTTATTGCATGAACGTATCTCATTTTGGCCTAGCGAGTTCAAGAGTTCGCACATGAATTTTGATCGTTAAAGAAACTTTTCCAGTACGAAGTCTAAGGAACTTTGAATCTGTGCTCTGATACCACTATATCACGACCCAATTTCGTAGAATCACTTGAGGCGTCCCCCGAATCGTGACCGCCGTGCGGGCCTGGGGTTGCGCCCGCACAAGGCTTTAATGATTTGCATAGCAAGCACATATTCAGAGTACGCAGGTAAATTAAAACACAGATTTGAAACATGAAAAAGTTCTCTTTATTCATAATGAACATCTATTACAAACTCTTGAACGAGTTAGCTAATATGCCGAACGGCTTACAAAAGAGATGACTCAAAATAAGATAGCAGTCTTGTACATTACATCCCTTTATAAACTCAAAATGATAAAGACCTCCAGGCTGGAGGATAGCTTTGCCACGGAGCTGCATTTGTGTATGAAGAGTTGCAGCTTCGGACTTCAAAAGGCTTCAGGGGCGCGGTGAAGATGCGCCAACAGCTGGACTGGATCGGGAAGACGACTTCGGCTCCTCGCTCGGTTCGCCTTGGTGCGGAGAACCTGTTTCAACGAGGGTCAGCATATCGAAATATGCTGGTGAAGGCGAGCTAGCCTGACTATACCAATCAACACGTTGTTTTAATGAAGCATACATATTTGTGGGTTTCTATCTTGCCTTAGTTCATTTACCAGTAAGCAGCATATAGAATTTACTGAAATGAACGTGCCACCGTTCGGTGGATTTTACCTGACCGTCTGAATTACCTGCACAATACTTACCATGCCTTCCCTGCCATAAAGACACAAGTTAGTTTGCAACAGGTTTAAATATACACGATAATCACTGGCATGGTTGCCATAATGGACTAGTCCGAGACAAGGATAGCAGGCAACGATAGTACACGAGGCGTTGCAAGCCATCTTATCCCGTACACGATGACTATACACGAGTTCCGCCCGGATCGGATCGGTGCCAGTGCCCCAGCGACCGTCCGCAGAACTATACCTTGTGCACAAGTTGTCCATGATCGAACACGATTAACAAGTTAACAATTCATGCAGTTGAGGAAACACGATTGCAAGAACACGAGTGCACGACAAGTAGTAATGCATGATTCATTTAACATAGCCTTCCTGAACAATTATGCACAATATAAGGTGTGTGTCATACTTAGCATAATTCATAGAATATTTTCACGAACAAGCATACGATAAGGCAACAGTTCACAGGTTTGATTGACAAGCATAATAACCAAGTAAATTGTCTTTTATCTTGGTTTCTTTTATTATTATTTGGTATCGTTTGATCGGGGCGAATGAGTGAAGCTTGGAAGCAGGGCTAGCTAATCGGGTTGGTAGCCACTCACTTAGATTTTGGAAAGAAGAAGGAAAGAGGCGCTTCACGACTCCGCTCGCAAGCCACCTACTGCTCGTTCACCTGCACACGAACAGCTCGATTAATACTTCTTCCTCTCTTTCCAATCTCGGAATAGAAGTGCAAGTCAATGAACGAAAACAATGAAAACCATCGAAACCGTTCAAGGAAAACAAGCAAATCCCAAAACTAACTCAAAGCACGAAAGCAACAAGCGACATCGAAAACCGAGGCAATAAAAGATAGCAGCGGAGAGGTCCCTCCTGACTCTGCCGCTAAGCCGATCCTTGCGGCGCAGTCCACTGAATATGGGAATCGATTCCGAAGAAACAAATCCATAACGAGGACGAGTTCTTAATTCAATCTATCCCGATCGTACGATACCGACTTGTGTTTTTTAGCCGCGCTCTCCGCATCGGGAGAACGGGGCACTACATGTTGTAAGTAGAAGCATTGGATTTGAGAATAGATCGTTGCACGAGTTGCTCGTTTAGCGAATGTGTTGGATAGAGTTTGAATTTTGGCTGGGTATATCACATAGAGCATCGGTTAAGCAGGTTTGAGTTTAGCATGGGGATATCAGGATAGAGTTGCATGAGTTGCTCGTACAATAATGTAAGGAACAGTTGGGTATTGGGTTGTACTACTTGGAAGAGATTATTGTACGGGTTGGTCGTATAGCAAAAATATCAGACGGTTTGTGAATAGATGAAAGTATTCAGAATGGAACATAGCACAAGTTGCATAGCAAGATTGATGAAAAGAGTTGGATGGTTAAAGAATTGGCTGGGTTTCATGTTATACTTGAGTTGGAGATGGCAGGATCACGTATAAGGGATGGTTCAAACGGATCTTGAATCAATGCAAGAAATCGTGATGCGAGTAGCGACTTGATTCAGAGTGGTATATGGGATGCCACATAGTGAGCAAGGCATTAAAATATTTTGGTTAGACAACAATGGAAATTGCCTCAACGGACATGGGTAACAGGAATATAAGTTGGTTGGTGCACATCGACTGAGTTAGAAAGAATAAAAAATGGAGCAAGCGAATATTGAGTTGAGCAATCGAGAACGGACTTGTGCAAATGAAAGTATCGTTGGACTTGGGTGATGGGCGAGATCGGAATAAGCAATGGAAATAGTGTTTGGAAATTTGAAGGATTGAGGCAGACCAAGTACTAGAAATACGTTGGGATCGACCAGATGGAAAGATGAATATCAGAGTATCGCTTGCACGATTTGGAAGTTCCGTAGAGCATTCATAAATGCAAGGAAAGAGTTGAGCATGAGGAACAAACAGTTGGGATACGCTTGAGCGAAGCGATGCGAACTACGAATTATGAAAATATAATTAGAGCTGTTGGTTGAGTAATGAAACACAATCTGGTTTGGAGGGGCAATACGATGGATTGGTCACGGACTTGAAGGATTGTGGATATTGGCACTCGAGAAGTTTGACTCAGGTTTAACGGAAGTAAAATTTGGCAAAAATGGTGCAACGATGGTAGACAGATTCTCTGAAAAATATTAACGGGCCTGAGACAAGTCTAGTTGATGTTAAGTTAGATTGAAAGTTAACACTTACAGTACTGAGGCAGATTGAGGCAGCAAGTAAAGGCAATATGAATTTGAGATTATGTTGGGACTGATGCACGAGGCATTATTGAGTGTGTGGACTAATCGGAACACAGAGAAATCGAACGGGCTAAGGAATGAAACGAAAGCAGGGATTATGGCAGATGGACTGTTGATGATAGCTAAACTAGAGAGAAACATTGGAGCAAATCACTGTGCTGATCGAACAAGTTGAATGTGCATTGTGGAACACGACAAATAGATAAGAATTTGGAGCAAGTCTTTGATTTTAGGAATCATTGCAAGTGGTAGTATAAAAAGTTGAACATGGCAGTTCAAAAGATTTAATGGATTCAGGGCAGAACGACGGATTGATGGAAGATGATTTCAATAAGCGCGGTCCTCGATTTGTGGCTTGGATAGATAGTGAGACTCTAAGTGGTTAAGTGGCGTTTGGTTGACAGATCGGCAGAGGTAGTGCATAAAGTGCTCGGATTCGAAAGTTTGTTTGGATGGAATGGTTGGATTATGGCTTGGATTTGCAGATAAGATATAGCATGGTTTATAGTAACTGTCCATCGTGATGACTTACAATTATCGAGCGTAGTTTTCGGACAGCTGACCCTAGCGACTTGCCCGCCAAATCAGAGATGAATATTGTGGACCCATAGAAAGACCCTTGCGGCAACGTATTTGGGAATGCGTCGAGGGTGGATGTGAGTAGTGTGTGTTGGAGATTGGCCTAAGTGATTGAGGGTTGGACTTAAGAGATCCTTGGGATAGCCTTCAGCTGAGGAAGTAGCCAGAAGATTGGAACGATGGTAGGAATGGCCTAAGTCAACTGATGAGATTCGGAGTCGCAGATTTTTGAAGATGGCATCGCCTCTGACTCGTTGTGCCCCGGAAGGGAATAGCATTCATATGAATTGACGACTGTGAAACTAGCTTGTGAAGTTAAAGTAGCGGCTCGTTCAGATCAAATCCTTGCAATATTGGAAGGGACAGATGTGCCTCAGATTTACAAGATGCATCAAAACTTAGTCTGGGATGCGTGCTCGTACAGAAGGCAAAGGTGATATCCTGTGCTTCGAGACAGTGAAAGTAGCACGAAGAACTATTTCATGTGCAACCTAGGAATTATGGCAAATGTGTCCACGTTGAAATCGTGGCAACACTATCCCTTTGGCATGGCAGCGAGATCTTCGTGGATCACATGAACCTCAATATAGATGTTCACCCAGTGAGGTATTGAGATAGAGGAAAAGGTGTTTGGTTAAGCTAATCTAAAAGCAAGGTTTGATATTTGGGTAAGTCGCCTAGCTGGGGTAGTATCAGTTGTGATGATCATTTGGAGCATGAGATAATATTTGGAGATGGTGCTAGTGTAGATTCAAAGATAGTTTGATTAGTTGAGTTGGAACACGAACTGATTGAGTCAGGTAGAAAGATCGTCGGTAAAAAATTATCATATTTGAGAATAATGCTTGTGCGAATATGTTGGAATGAACGTCAGGATTGGTTCAATTGAGAGTAAAACTAATGAATGCCTCGAACATAAAGATACCCTTATAACTTTTCCAAATTTTCTATCGCTAAGCTCGGATGAAATGCATGTATTTCAGGGATGCCTTAAGTATGTGTATGATCCAAAACTAAGCGATATGAGGAATTCATATTGAGCTGCAAGGAGGATGTGGGAATATGGAATTTGTGCAATGCGTTCAGCACAAGCAGGTTACTGGGTATGGATCAAGAAGATGTGAGTTGCATATAGCAGAGTTATAAAATTGGATTACGGCATGCTAGTAAAGAATGGATACTAGTATGGTTCGGGGACAAAACTGATTCTAAGTGGTATATTATATAACACTCCACAACCGCACGATGCATTACGCTGAGTCAGAATGAATGAGGCAATAGCTGGTTACATTTTTGATTTATTGGATTTAGGAACAAGTATTGATTTGAGTTGGTTTCACGTGCAGATCGCTAGCGGAGTTCGATGGAAATTGGGTGTTCGTTCAGAGCAGTACTGAGATAGCTGGATTGGAGGGATAATGTCGTCTTTCTTAGTCCGATCGGTCGGATGATTTGGAGAACACGACCTGCTCGCACGGTCATACCAGTTGAGTAGATCGTGCTTTGCATCGGACCACGGGTTCAAGGGATCGGTCGTATCGGCAGGACATGATGCTTAACGGAATCCAACTTGGTGAGTGGGCTCTGTCCCTTCTCCTCTACTCGATGCCTAATAATATGAAATACACGTAAAGGCTTGAACACTTGGACTGGAACTTGGGAATCACTACACTGTGGCGTGCATAGAGTGTACATCGTTTGCTTGGATAGAATTATGGCTTGAATTAGTTTTCGCGTTAGATAGTTGAAACTAGACTTGGATTACATTTGGGGCAGTTGGAGAATAATTGGATTTATGCTTGGACAGTTGGAATATCTTGGTTGGAACATCGGAAATTCGGGCGAGCGAGCATGCATCCGTTCACGAGTATCACTTGGGCGCTTTGTCAAGCAAAGCGTGCAATTGTGGTTCGAAACCGAATAACAGCATCGGCGAGGGCATTGTACCACTGTTGGGGTATTGTGCCATGGGATTATTCTGAGCGAGGGGTGTTGCACTAATTTGGAACATTGTGTCGAGAAGCGGCATAGTACCTATGGGGATAACTTGAGATTTGTGCCTTGGGTTATATGTTGGAGAAAGGTTATGGATGATTGGTTGGATGAGTCTAGGATCATTTGGTGGGGCGAGAATGCTCGATCCTCTCGTCATACCTACTTGGTGTCTGCATGTCACGGATAACTTGTGTTGCACAGGGTTTTGTCTCCTCGAACGGGATAGGCTCCGGAGCACCAGGACCGTTCGACCATGGAGGAGACAATCGTAACGTGCCTTGGGAGCGGTGCTAGTAGTTTGATAAGACCAGGCGGGCTAGCTACTCGGTCTGGATCGAGTAGAACTGTAATTGATCAGTCCGATCAGTCCTTTATATAGATAAGAGTTAATTTGCTTTGCCTTAGTTTGGTTTATGCTTTTCGCGTAGGCGGCGGCCACCTTGCCTCGGCAAGAGTGTGCATATCGAGATTGGATTATAAGGTTTGGATTGAGGATGGATATTCAGGCTTAAAAATGGTTCGATAGTTTCACGTGTTGCTTGGGTTTGAGTAGGATGGATTGCATGCTAGTTTCCTTCGAGTTGGTTATATAATTGCTTGTCGATTGGCTTGAGTTGAATGCTTGCATTCTTATCTGCTTTACAATTTTCCTTAACATGTCATCCCTATGCCATGAAATAAATCTAGGATTCAACTAGAAAGATCACCATATAACTGTTTGCATTCACTATTTTACTTAGTGTCGGCTTAGACGAGTGGGTTACCCCATTCACTAGTACGGTTGTGTACTGACCCACGTTTTTGGGCATTATTTCAGGTACGCAGGTGTAGTGGCGCTGCTTGGATATACGGGGCATAATGTATGAACGGTAAGTACCTTTGTGGGCTAGAGAAAGAGCAAGAGTATTTCATCGCCTTTGTGGCATCGTATTTGAGGCAACTCCATTTGGACCCTATCGAGAGCTTCGCTGCGTATACTATGATGTGTGCTTGGCATACAATATTTGACTTTCATTGCAACTTGGTCATTTCGATAATAGCTTTGGTGTTTGACAATATCGCCTTGTACGAGCGTAACTCCAGGCTTGTACGACATCACGTCCCGATGAGAACGATTGTCCTGCGGAGCGATGTAACATGGTGATTCACATTCAGCAGAGACTATTGAGCTTGCGAGAGATTGGGGCGTGACTGTTTATGGTGAAGGAGACTGCAGAAAACATGAGTTGGCACAAGCAAAAACAGATCGAAGGAGTATTGGATCATCCATCCGATGGAGAAGCATGGAAGCACTTTGATCGAGAGTATCCAGATTTTGCTTCGGATCTGCGTAATGTCATATTCGGGCTCTCCTCCGACGGTTTTATCCCATTCGGACTTTCGGGCTCCCAGTATTCTTGTTGGCCTGTGATCGTCACTCCGTACAATCCACAGCCTTGGATGTGCATGAAGACTCTATATATGTTCCTAACCGTTATTATCCCCGGTCCGAATAATCCGAAGAGGAATATCGATGTATATTTACAGCTTTTGATAGATGAGTTGAATTAGCTATGGAAAGTAGGTGCTAACACGTTTGATATTTTTAAAAAGTAAAATTTTTAGATGATGGCAGCACTTATGTGGACCATCAACGACTTTCCAGCCCATAGAATGTTATCGGGATGGAGCACTCATGGTCGTCTCTTATGTCCGTATTGTATGGACCGCACTAAGACTTTTCGTTTGAAACACGAAAGCAAACCGTGCTTCTTCGATTATCATCGATAATTTTTGTCGAAGGATCATCCGAACCGGAGGAACAAGAATGCTTTTCGTACGGAATTTATGGAGAAGGCTAATCCAATGCCAAGGTAGCCCGAATACATGATATGGAAAGAGGTAAAAGATTTACCATGTGCCATCGAAGAGCCTGCTAAGGGGTACAAGTGTGACAGATTTGGTTGGATCACGCCTGAGCAGTGGACTACGATGAGGGCTAGATTCGACGATCTGAGGTACAAGGAAATGTCTGAGAAGGCCAAGGCGGCTAGGCAGAAGACAACAAACTGGTATGGTGGCTCGATTTCGATGACGGAAAATTTTCGTCATTTGGTATATTTTTTATTTCAGATATATTATTTTAATACAAGTACGATAAAATGGTAGTAGGATAAAATATTTAATTTTAGTACTATATAATATAATTTTAACATGTACAGAGGGGTGAGGATGCAAACATGGTGACTGTCTTCCTGGCCACCCATCGAAAGGGCGGGAATCTCATTGATGAGAGGGCCTCGCAGACCTATGTAAGTATTAGTTTACTTTGTGTTAATTTTAATATAACTTAGGCAACTATCGAGTATCCAAACTTTTCTAGGCCGAGTATCTTAGGCTGCGTGAGCGGGCGACTGCTAGTGCACCTATAGCGGGAGAGGCTGGTACTTTCTTGTAGCCCTCTCCAGCTCCGTCGGCAGATGAGCTGTGGGTGACCGCCACTGGTGGCCTCTAGGAGGGATATGCACTACGGTATGGGATCCTATGGCGCCCTTGTTGTGACACAGTCATCTAGGGCCTCCATGGTAAGTGCGCCTTCCCCACAGCCCTCGCAATCATCGGCCCGAGTCCAGGAGACCGTTGACCGTCAGCTTGCGTCTCTCCATGACGAGTTAATACGAAGGATGGAGGAGCAGCCCCTGTCCCAACCGCAGGCGGACGATGCGACGCTCATCGCACGATTTGATATGCTCGAGCACAGCATCATGAAGCTTAGGGATATGACAGCTGATCTTAGAGCGTCGACAGAGCGCAGCTTGACGGAGCTGTAGGCATCACAACTGTCCATGGGCGAGAGGCTGACGATGATGCATGATTTAATGGTTCATAGAAGTACGAGACTGTTATCTACCATGGATTCATACAACCATCAACTAGCAGAGTTGGAGCAGATACGTCCTCATAGTGCGCCTTCATCGACACAGACTCCACCGACGACATTGCCTTCTCCATCGACATCAGTGTCGATTTAACGGGAGCAGTATGATCTATTCTTATCCCTGATGCGCGTCGGTAGTCATACTCCTACAGATCCACAATAGTTCTAGTTAAAATAGTTTATTGATTTTTTGTATTTTGACCTACAATATTTGGTCATTTATGAATATTCTTTATTTTTGAGGCTTTCAAACTTTATTTCTTGCACTCAGTTGTGTGGATATTTATTGTATTATTTACGGCAAGATTTTCTCCTGACTTGGTTTATAATCTCAATGTTTTATTTTCTTCAAATTTTACTATATTATTAATATTAAATGTATGTCAATTTATCGGTGTTGATTGTTCAACCGAAGGGGGTCGGCGAACCCAGCAAATTCAATAGAGGGTTGCTCCGGGTCTATTTGTATAAATTGTGAATTCATAAACTGTAGGAAGATTGGTTTGGAAACAATTCAATATTTATTTATTTATTTTCACAGAATCTTTAGCGACATTTTTAGTGACATTGTACGACGTTGATATACGTCGCTGAGTACGTCGCCGAATGTCGCTAAATATGTCGCTAAAAATGTCGCTGATTACGTCGCTGAACGTCGCTAAACTATTGACATGGCATTATTGCCAGGTCAATATAACGTCGCTAAAGGTGTCGCATAACGTCGCTAAAAAAAATTAGCGACATATAGCGACAAACAATATGTCGCTAATTTAGCAATATTACGTCGCTAAACGTCGCTAATATAGCGATGCATATACGTCGATAGAAAACGTCGGTATAGCGATGTTTTACAACGTTTTCCGATCAGCGACTAGCTTAAAGGCGACTTGATCGAAATATCGCTATAGACGTAGCTAAAATTATGTAGCGACATTTTTTTGCCATTTAACGACGTTTTTAGATGTCGCTAATTTGACTTATTCTGGTAGTGCTCGCCTAGAAATTTGTTATCCCGCGTGGCTCTGCTTGGTGCAAAAATCATCTTAGTGTAGCTTTTTTTGTTAACAAAGCATAATTGTTTTTCATGTTTTAACTTAAAACTCCAATTTTGCAGTACCATTATCTACCGTTTAACTTTCTCATGACAATAGCATCAGCTCCTTAAAAGTAATGAGCAAGACCTATTATCTTTTGATTACTATAAAAAAGGCATACTAGCGACCCCCAAAAATGTGCCTAATTCATAAATTCACGTCGTATATAGCGAGGTTTAAGGGTTGTCGCGTATTACATGGTCTCTGTGACCAAAAATGTTGCTACGAGCCGCTGTAGCGACGTTCTCTACTGACGAATATATGTCACTGATAATTTTGGAATTAGCGACGTATAGCGGCACAACGTCGCTAAGTCAGCGACCTAACAAATTGTTGCTAACGTCGCCAATTAAGCGACTAAATGAGCGACGTTTTATAACAACAATGCTAGCATGGCAAAATTTGCCATATCAACCTTTCAGCAACGTTTAGCGACGAATTAGCGATGTCTAAAATACAGAACAACGACGTCCTGATACATGTTAGCAACATTATACAACGCCACTTATTATCGCATGTAGTACCTGACAGTCGTTAATCTGGAAAAAATATATAGAAAATATCATGCAATTTGTAAAATAGTTTTGAAAAAAACTGCCTGGAGTTTATCAAAACAAAGTTTATATAAATTGATCCGGAGCAACCCGCCATTGAATTCCTTGGGTTCGTCGACCCCTTCGGTGGAACACTCAACACCGATAAATTTTCATGTAGTTAATATGAATAATAAAGTAAAATTTAAGAAAATGACACATATGTACTACAAACTGAGTCTCAAGAAATTGATACATAAAGTTTGAAATAAATATCCAACTAGCATCACAACAATCTCAATAAATATATGAAATAAATTAATTAAAGATCCAAAATCTTGTCCAATACACAAACAAACAAATTATCCTAACTAGGAATACCGTTGATCTAGAGGAGGAGTACCGTCGCGCACTTGGAATATTAACATGTCAAACTGCTCATGTGAAAGCGTCACCGATGCCGATAGAGGTGGAGTCGGGGGGGGGGGGCTAGTGTCATCGATGGAGTCAGTGTCCATGCTGGCGCACCAAGAAGACGTATCTGCTCCAACGCTGTTAGTCGAGCATTGTATGAATCCATGGCAGACACTATCAAAATAATACATATTAGCGACGTCAAAAAATGTCGCTAATAGGTAAAAACAAATCACTCAAATATATTAGTGACGTAATTAGCGACATTTTGGTGTTGTCGCGTAATCCATGGTCGCTGACAAGAAATTCGTCGCTATTCGTCGCTATAGCGACGTATATGTGCGACACGTATACGTCGCCAAATTAGCGACGTTTAGCTACGCGACATCGGTAAATCAGCGATGTTGTATATTGTCGCATAACGTCGCCAAATCAGCGACATTATCATCGACGTTTTGCTACACCAATGCTGACCTGGCAGAAATTACTATGTCAGCTTTTTTAGCAACGTGTAGCAATATTTTGACACAAATTAGCGACGTCCCTGATACCAGTTAGCGACGTTTTAACATAATTTAGCCACACTGTCACGTCAGTATACGTCGTAGAATGTCGCTAAATTTTAAAAAAACCAAAAAAAAAGAATGCAGTTTCTAAAATTATTTTCCAACATAAGTCTGTCTGCCGTTATAAAATCATAGTTTATATAAATAGACCCGGAACAATCTTCCGTTGAATTTTCTAGGTTCGCCGACCCATTCGGTGGAACACTCAACACCGGTACATACACAAACACGTCAAGAATATCGAAACATGGAGGAATATCCCAACAAATAAATACATGGATCTAAAATAATGTCACATCTGTCTCATCCAAATAATGTAGTAAAAAGTATAAAATAAGTACATCAAAGACCAAAGAATGGGCCAATACACACTAACATACTAAAAAAGTCCCAATAAAAATTATTGCGTATCAGGAGGAGGAGGAGGAGGAGGAGGAACACTGCCGCGCATCTGGGATAAGAGGAAGCCATACTGCTCCTGAGAAAGCATCACCGGTCCTGATAGAGGAGGCAGTAGAATCGATGGAGTTGGTGTCGATGTCGGCATAGCAGGAGGACGTATCTACTCCAATGCTAGTAGTCGAGCATTGTATGAATCCATGAAAGATACCATCCTTGAAGTGTTCGTCTCCACCATCCAACTCAACAAATCCTGCGTCGCATATATCCTCGCAAGTGAGTTGCTCATGACCATATACGACCCCTCCAGCTTCGCATATCTGCGCTCCATAGACACGACCAGAGTCACCAAGCTGCACTCTGTCGTCTGGCTCATAGTCCTGAGCTCTGTAAGGCTGTGCTCCGTCGTCTAGTTCAGAGTCCTAATCTCTAATGGGCTATGCTCGAGTGCATCAAAACGTTCGGTGATCGTAGCAACTCATCACGCAGGTCAGCAATCTGACGGTCAGTGCTCTCCTGGGCTCGTGCTGACGCCTGCGAAGGCTACGAGGGATCCACACTGCCATAGGGGGCCTGGATGACTGTGTCACAACAAAGGCATCGTTGAATCCCGTACCGTAGTACGTACCCCTCTGAAGACCACAAACGACGGTCATCCAGAGCTCGTCCACCGACGGAGCTGTAGAGGGCTGCGAGGAAGTACCAGCCCCTCCCTCTGCAGGTGCACTAGCAGTCGTTCGCTCATGTAGTCTAAGATACTCGTTGTAGAAGCATGAAAAATACGCTGCAGAGTTATACGCAGTATTTCAGTACTGGACGGCGTAAAACATGACTTCAGAGTCATCAGCGTACAACAGGGGTTCATCGCTAGTACAACATAAAATATAAGCTCCCGGACAACCCGCGTAATGCAGTATTTCCAGGCTGCTTCAGCATAAAAAGGTTGTTACATCGCCACTTTGGCGTAAAACCTGCTCGCTTTTAATGCAGAGGGAAGTTGTACGGGAAATGCTTCGTATTCCTCGGATGAACCTGTCAGATCATGTAGTGAACCTGACTCCTGACAAAGAGTACTGCACAACTATCCAGACGACGGCAGTAATGATGATTCGGCACAGAGACCCAAACTGTCGTTTAGTGACATTTCCTTGATACAAAGTGCTTTTACGCATACAAGGGAATACGCTGCCTAGTTTTACACAGGCAGATGTGAGCTTTTACGCTCAACAGAAGACAAAACAAACTGCCACGTCAAAAGCTCCTCTTCGTACAGAGCTCGAGGCACGTCTCTACATTTAATGCTCAGAATAGGGGCAGATCTCTGCATTTAATGCACGAGATTTGGTTCCATTTTCAAAGACTGGGCGAGCCATAATTACGGCTAATATGTCCACATCATCTTCTCTGCATATTACGCCATCAGGCTATTTTCAGCTATAGGAGCACGCTGTACGCTATCTCCTTGAAATATGCCGACCTGCCATTTTCAACTATCAAAGTACGCCGCCTGGCTATTTTTCAGCTATAAGGAGTACGCCGTTGCTATCTCCTCGGAATACGCCAACTCAGGTTATTCTGTCCAGAAAATGCTCAAGACCTCAGTCAAGGAAGGAGGATCGGCTATCTTTTACGCTAGCTACCTATCCATACAGCAACAAGGCTTCTACGCCTATTTGGCTTCTACGCCAACTTGACAACTATTTGGCTTCTACGCCATGGTGACAGTTATTGGCTTCTACGCCAACCTTTTCTACGCAAGGGGCAGTTACCTACGTGGCTTGCATGCCGTGATCTTCGCAGCAGTTATACGCATTATTCCATCATGGGACACGCGTCACACGTAGATTCATAAGGTCATCTATACGTGGGTAGCAGTTATTATAACCGTCGCGTAAAAAGTACCATACTCTCCACTATCCGTCTTCTACGTCGATTGGACGGTTATTGTCACTAAAACCCTATAAATAGAGACCCCTATTGACAGAGGTCTAGGGTCAAAAACTCGAAGAATAGAAGTCAAAGAAATCGAAGAACAGAGAGAGAAGATCTCAGACAGAGAGTAGTGATCGACGATTTTGGCATCGAGTATCCACTCCCCTTTGCAATATTTGAAGCATCTCCTTCTTCTACAGAACTTCTTCATCATCGTGTGGTCCAAGGGACAAAGTGATCGACCGCAGATCAGACTCCTATAGTAATATTTATCCAGATTAAATTTTGTACTTAACATCCTCGCATAGAATTAATAGTACTTCTTGTTTGTAAACCTAAGAAAGGGTTTCGTATAAACCTAGCTTTATTTCTTCCGTTTATTATCAAACACAAGATGGCGACTCTGCTGGGGATCGAACCCAGAATCTCTGATTCGTTGACCAGCAAGGTTGTAGCTTCGCAACCTCCGCGCCCCGTGCGTAAAATTTAGTATCCCGTCTATGACGTGGCAGACAAAACTTCTGGTGATGCCTCAGTGCTAGTCCAGAAGTCTACTCCGCACCCTATGCATAAAATTTAGTCTCCCGTCTGTGATATGGCAGACAAAACTTCTTGTGATGCCTCAGTGCTAGTCCCGAAGTCTACTCCGCGCTCTGTGCGTAAAATTCAGTCTCCCGTCTGTGACTTGGCAGACAAGATTTCTGATAATGCCTCAGCGCCAAATCAGAAATTCTAAATGCGCTCTGAGCGTAAAAATGCATCTGCCCTCCGCAGAAAAGCAGATGGTCCCTGCAATCTACGCAAGGGAAAACAAGTGGAGGACTTCTCAACTTTTCGGCCTTTATACCAGCAGGAGAAGAATTTGCCTGCTATCCAGATTACGCGAGAAGCGGATGGCCGATTGAGGACCTCCTCGATTTTACGCCAGCCTAAGTAGATCTCCAAATTACGCCAGGTTAAGCCCCTCATCGTAAAGAAAGCCCGGTTTGTGGAGAGACACACTCCTCGGGGATTATCTGCTACTCAGATGGCTGAACTGCTGTATATAGGTGGCAGGGGAAAAGTTATGGTTCCCAATATCCGCATGCCAACTGATGTAAACAGAAAGAATAAGCCTTCTTCTTCTTCCTCTGTAAATCCTCCTGACTTGCGTGAATATCTGATCCAGAAGTGCAAGGATAGGGGATCTTCCAGCATGTCTATTACACCTCCTAGGGAGCACTATTGTAATAGTCATAGGATTGTAGTTAATTATTGTTGTTCTGAAGCAAAACGGTCAGTTTTCGACCGGTTGAACTACTCTGTGCCTTTACAGGAAGAAAAACCTACATACGCATCACTGAACATGGCTTCACACGTTCCTAGAGGAAGGTCGAGTTCAAGACGTCATCTCTCTAGAACTCCAAGCCAAAGGAGATTCAACAAGCTCCTTGAGAACATTGAAGCTGGGGTGTTTCGAAACACCCGTTCGAGGTTACGACAAGCGGCTTCGTATTCTTCTGATTCCGAAACTGGGGGTCACCAGTTTCCTGAATCAGACACTGAAAGTATAGAGTCATTCTCTACAGAGACCTATACCAGCCCTTCAATAATATCCAGAGAAATGGGGGTCTATGCCATTAAAGATGAACACGAGAAGGCTTCCTTGTCAGGAAGTACTGAGCAACACACAGCTGCTATAGCTTAAGCATCGGTCCCTCTGACTCAAATACGTGTAGGGGTGGACTTACCACCATCCAACGCGAATCAGAAGCCTGCTCTAGATCAGGAGTCAGCAGCCCCTCCACTTCCTAATTCGGAGAATGTATTGCCTCCTGTTGGGGTTACGATACAACCGATCTCTCACCACTCCACGGTTCCTCTACCGGCTGAAGATCCTATACAGGCAGTGTGGGAATTGAAGGCCCAATTTGATGCCTTAAAACATAAGGATTAGCTAAAGAAATTGGGAATCAACCAGCCTTACCCATCTATTTGGGATGAGGTCCCTTTCCCTCCTAAATACAAACCACAGACTATGGCTTTGTTTGAGGGAAAGACATCACCGAGCCAGTACATGAACTACTTCAGTATGATGACGGTGTTATTACAAGGGAATGAAGCCCTTCTCACTCGAGTGTTCAAAGGCTGTCTCTCGGGAGTGGCTTATCAGTGGTACCGTAGTCTTGCGGACAACTGCATTACTTCCTTTAAAAATTTCAAGACTTTGTTCTTCGCGTGATTCTACGAAGGAGGGATGTACATGTCTATGTCCTCTCTCATCGAAGTAAAGCAGAAGGAAAAAGAGAACGTTCGTACTTTCTTCGAACGTTTTTGTCAAGCCACTTTGCAAATGCCTCCCGGAGTTCCAGACTCAGCATTGGTGGACATTTGCAGAAAGAATCTTCTTCCAGTGATCTCGATGTGCACAGGACCATATCAGTTCTATGATTGGCCCTCGTTCATCATCTCAGCGGTAGCCGCTGAAGACAACAGTCGGAAGGCGCGTGATAATGGAATTATGATATCTGCCTCTGATAGAGGCAAGAGGTCATCCTCCAACAGCGACCATCCTCGTGGTTCCAAAGGAAAAGAAGCTCTGGCGATCAATACGTCCAGGCAAAAGACTGCGGCAACCACACAAACGAAAACTGGGACTTCCAGGCCCATTGAAGTGTACTCGTTTGACGACGACGATATTCCGAGCATATTCGAGTGTCTCGTCAAAAGCGGCAAGATTACCCTCCCTGAGGTGAAGCGGCCTAATAAAGTCGGCAGTACCAATAACCCCAAGTACTGTATTTTCCATAGGTATATACATCACCCCACAAAGGTGTGTTATGTATTAAAGGGGAAAATCCAGGAGTTGATCGATGCTAAGGCCATCACTCTGCGCAACAGCGAGAAGACGGTCACAGCCAACATGATCTCTCTTCAATTTGGTAATCTGCCTCCTCAAGAAGTTTCGGATGGTGTTGTACCTATTTTCCGGACAACAATGAACATCGTTAATCTTCCTCCAGCCAGGGGTCAAAATCATGACCTGGTACCCCTGACTACCCAGCGCGGCGAGATTATGTGGGTTCATCCAGATCTGGTGTCAGAGATCGAGGAAGAGACTCAAGCTGCCAAGGCTAAGTCCATAAAGAAATCGAAGCATAAACCATGTTATATGGTTTCTATATCCTCGACATCAGAAGAAGAGGTATTGGCTACTGGAACCTGTTCAGGGAAAGCATACCTCAAGGACTATGGAGGAAGTCAGGAAGATGTATCGGCAGACGCTTCAGCTGCCAAGCCTTCAGAACCTAAATCCATCGTACCAGAGGCAGGTCCTTCGAGACCAACTTTGGCGGACAAGGGCAAGCAAAAAGAAGTGCGTTTTGATAAACCTTTGAAGAACATTCAAAACAAAGGTTTGGAGAAGCCATATAACTTCGACATCCTGGCCCAGTTGGCTAAAATACCAGCCAGATTGTCCATTTTTGAACTACTCAGGCTCTCTAAGGACACTCGTCAAGCCTTGAGTGAAGCATTAATGCAGGCGGATACATACTTGACCCAGCTCAAGTCCCCTGATGAAGAACCTGTGGCATGTCCTCAATGCCATAGTGTGATGGAGGTGGTCCCGAATATCACTTTCACCCAAGATGACATGCTGTTGAAACACAACAAGCATGACAGACTCCTCTATTACACAGGATATGTCGGTTCCATGGAGGTTGATCGGATTCACATAGATCCAGGATCGTCGATCAGCATCATTTCTCATAGTCTGCTCAGACCGCTGAGGATTCCTACCAGCGAATTGGCTTACACCACTACTACAATCGTGGGCTTCAACGCCAGGAAAAGTAAGCCGTTGGGAAAAATTCGTCTGAGGATCCAGATTGGCGACCTCAGATCAGTGGCTACATGCTATGTCATTAATTCAGAGGTGTCCTACAATATTTTGCTGGGCAGACCGTGGATCCATGACCACAACATCGTTCATTCGACTCTACATCAATGCTTCAAATATGTAGATGCCCAAGGAACAGTACAAACGGAGTTTGCTGATCTTAACCTGTTCAAGGGAGTAGAATCCTACTACTCCGATGCCATGTTGTACACCCAAGACTACATGGAGGAGGTGTCAGGAAAAACAGAGGAGGAATCCCACCGGGAGCCAGAAGAATCCTCTGCCGAGCAACCTTTGTCAATCAAGGTGAAAGGGCGAACTACTCGTCCAAAAGTCATGGAACCCATGACTATCCACCTGAACAAAACCAAGTCAGGAAAAGGAGGAGATCCTCTAGTGATCACTTTGAACCAGAAGCCTCCACCTTTGGTCATCAACCTTCGGCGTAATAAGCAGCCGATTGATGTAAATATAACCAGGAATGTGGTTTCTGACGATAATAAAGATCCTCTTTTCCAGTACATTGACGCTCAAATTCTGAATCAGGAATCCTCTTCCCATAACGATATAGAACCTATAGCACAAAGATTCTTGAAAGCTATAGATTCCTATCATCCGTATGTATGGAAAGTGGCATCACCATCTAATGTCATCACGACATATGGGCAACAGGAGGAATCTATCTTTATTGTCCCGCCTACTCGCAGCAGTCAGCGTCCAATAGTCTTCGGTCGCATGCACAATGAACCGACTGTACCAGAAGATTCTCCTAATGACGATGCTGGTAAAATACAGGTTCACATATATAGTCCACAAGCTTTGAAGATTATGCAAAGTATGGCTTATAATTTGAAGCTGGAACCAGGCCTCAACTACGGGAAATGCAGGCGAATGGCGTTACACGGTGATCCCTACTGTTAACGAACTCGTTTTGGGTTAGGGTATACCATCTTCCTTGCAACTTCTGAGTCAAATAAGGATATCTTTTCCTTTTCTCAAGATAGCTCGACATCCTCCGGCTCATCTGAGGATCCCGAACGAGCATTATCATTAAATATGGTATTTACAGATTTTCTTAAAGCAGACGAATAAGAATCTGAACCGTTTGAGAATGACTCTTGGGCTCAGCAAATGGATATACAATGGGAACTCCGGTTCGAGCAGAGAGAACCTCCCACTGAAGATAAAGTTATCCAAATCGATGTTGGGGATGAACTTTCACCAAAGCCGATATTTATCAGTAACAATCTTTCCGAAGAAGAAAGGAAAGAAATAATACAGCTGATAAGAGGATATATCGACGTCTTTGTGTAGAATTATGAAAATATGCCAGGTCTTGATCTAAAAGTGGCTACTCATAAACTCAACATATTACCCAATTCAAAGCCAGTGAAGCAACATCAACGTCGGTTTCGTCCGGATATGATGGACGCCATCGAAGCTGAAATTAAGAAGTTGATAGCCTGTGGCTTCATTCAGAAAGAACAACATCCTGACTGGGTCGCCAATGTTGTCCCGGTCATGAAAAAAAATGGAAAAGTACGTGTTTGCATAGATTACCGAGATTTGAACACAGCCTGCCCCAAGGATGAGTTTCCTCTTCCCATTACAGACGTCATGATCGATAATACATGCGGTTTTGAATGCATGTCTTTCATGGACGGATTTTTAGGATACAATCAAATCAAGATGCATCCTGAAGACGAGAAGCATACTGCCTTCCGGACACCATTGGGGGTATATTGCTATACGGTCATGCCCTTCGGACTGAAAAATGTCGGAGCTACGTACTAACGAGCTATGAGTAACATATTCCACAAGCATTTACGCAAAATAGTGGAATGTTACGTAGACGATATAGCTGTCAAAAGCCGCCGCAAGGATAATCACATCCAAGACCTGAAAACAGCGTTCGAGTTGATACGCCAACATCAACTCAAAATGAATCCTACAAAGTCCTTTCTGGGTGTATCCAGTGGCAAATTCCTGGGATTTGTCATTACTGCAAAAGGCATTCAAGTGGACCCTTATAAAGTCAAGGCCATCTTAGAAATGCGACCACCCCATAATCTGAGAGAACTCAGGGGATTTCAAGGTTGTCTGGCTTATATCCGGAGATTCATATCCAACCTCTCGAGGAGACGTCAGCCTTTTTCTTGCCTCATGAAGAAAGGTGTATCCTTTGTATGGGACGAAGCCTGTCAGCAAGTGTTTAATGATATCAAATGCTACCTCACTAATCCTCCAGTTCTGGTGCCTTCCGTCATAGGAAGACCATTCTTGCTGTATGTTCGAGCAATAGATCATTCTCTGGGAGTTCTCCTCGCACAGAAGAACGATGAGGGTCATGAACAGGCTATCTACTACTTAAGCAGGATGATGGTCGAAGCTGAACACCGGTACAATCCAGTGGAAAAAGAATGTTTGGCCCTAATGTTCGCCATTCAGAAAATGCGATACTATGTCACAGGCCAAACTATTCATATTATCTCCAGGATCAATCCTCTTCGGGTATTGATGAACAAGCCAAGCGTTCTTAATTCCCTACTTGCGACTTGGGCGATGTTATTAACACCGTATGATATGGTGTACGTCCCTCAAAAGTCTATCAAAGGCCAAGCATTGGCTGATTTCCTAGCTGCTTATCCGATTCCGGAAACCTCCAGGTTATACGAGGACATTTTCAACGAAGTTGCAGAATGTAATTCTGTAATGGAAAGTGATACATGGCAACTATTCTTTGATGGTGCCTCCAGGACAGGTCCCAGGGGAAATGTGGTTTCAGAAGTAGGAATTGTCCTGGTCACTCCCGATAAACTCGTCATATATCGAGCATATTCTCTTAGCGAACCTTGCTCTAATAACGTGGCAGAATATAGTGCTCTACTAATCGGGCTCCAAGTCGCTAAAGAATTAGACGTCGAATATCTGGAAGCATTTGACGATTCTCTACTGATTGTCAATCAAGTCAGAGGAATATATGAAGTCCGTAATCTAGACCTCCTTCCTTATCACCAAGCAACGATCGAGATAGCAATGACTTTCAAAGGGTTTTACCTAGAGCATGTGCCACGATCTCAGAATCTGGAAGCTGATGCCCTGGCCAGTCTAGCTGCAGATTTAGCTATCCCTATAAGAAGGCAGAATTTGGTGATCCTTCTTAACAGAGATTTATTCTGTGTGAAAAATAACTTTTACATAGAACGCAGCTACGCTGTGCACACAGATCTTCCAAAGAGAGATTGGAGAAGTCCCTTTATTGATTTCGTAGCATACAGAATCTTACCGGAGGATCCTAAAGAAGCAGTATCCAACAAAAGGCGATTATTACGTTTCTATTTTGATGCGTTTTGACAATGTCTATTTCGCCGAACTTATGACGGACTGCTATTACGATGTCTCTCCGGTAATGAAGTACAGCGGATTATTCGTGAGGCTCATGACGGCGTATGCGGAGCACATCAACCCGGTCCTAAGCTACATGATCGTATCAGGAGGATGGGCTATTACTGGCCTACTATGATTACAGATATAATAAAATATGCAAGACAATGCAAAGCCTGTCAGATTTATGCAGATTTTATACATCAACCTTCCGAACATTTACATCCTACGGTAGCATCCTGGCCTTTTGAAGCATGGGGTATGGATATCATTGGTCCTATTCACCTGTCTTCTTCCAGAGGTCATCGGTTCATATTAGCCATCACGGATTATTTCTCCAAATGGGCAGAGGCAATTCCCCTTGCTGAGGTGAAGACATCTAATATGATCAGCTTTATTAAGCATCATATCATTTATCGCTTTAGGATTCCCCGAAGGATAATTCATGACAACGGGCCTCAATTCATCAGCCAAGCATTCCATCGATTTTACGATAAAAATCGGATATAAAACGTGGCCTCTACAGCATACAATCCTGCTGCTAATGGTTTGGCGGAAGCTTTCAACAAAACCATCATCAAACTCTTGAAGAAGTTTGTCTCTTCGAACAAAAGAGATTGGAATGAGAATCTAGGAGAATGTCTCTGGGCATACCGCACAACGGTACGAGAACCGACGTGTTGTACCCCATTCTCACTGGTTTACGGGAGTGAAGCAGTTCTCCCCATCGAAATTCAAATTTTGTCACTCAGAATAGCAGTGGCTAATGAGTTGACTTAGGAAAAGAATGACCTATTAAGGCTTCAAGAGCTAGAAGGATTAGATGAGAAATGCCTTCAAGCCCAACAGCGCATCACGTTCTACCAGGCACGCATTTCCAGAGCTTTTAATCAAAAAATAAAGGAAATAGTGTTCAAAGTTGGCGAGCTAGTTCTAGTCGTGAAAAGGCCAATGATCATTACTCACAAGAGTAAGGGGAAATTCTAGCCCAAATGGGAAGGCCCTTTTGTGATCGAGACTACGTTCTCAAATGGCGCTTACAGATTAGCCAAGCCTAATGGAGACTTGTTAATGGCTCCTATCAACGGTAAATTCCTGAAGAGGTACTATGCTTAATCTCCTTTGCTCAACGGAGTATAGTGAAGATCTCATTCTAACAATACTACTTCCAAAGAACTAGTTGGATCATATTCTATCATGTCCATATAACCTCTGAATAGATATGTTTAACTAATTTGGAACATCAAAACCTATCACATCCATATTACCTCTGATAGTATTTTGTGTACAAATTTTAGTTGGATTATATTCTATCATGTCCATATAACCTCTGAATAGATATGTCCAGCTGAAGCTTACCGAGAGTATATCACGTCCATATTACCTCTGATATCACTTTCACCCTAGCCTATCATTTATATTCCAAAATAATAGGTCCACCAAAGTCAGATAAAAGCCTCTTTATTATCTCCAGAAAGAGCAAATTACATAGAAAAGCAAAAAAGTACATCATTTGGGAGGAGTAGTTAAGTCGCGAATCTGTTATGCCAGAGTAACCATTATCTCATCCCTGGAGTTCAAAACGTCGGCGCGAGCCCGCTCCAACCTTGCCGCCTCATTGTTCAAAGCAGATAGCTCGGACCGAGCATGTACGAAACCTGTATGGATGACACTCACATGCGTCAGGTTCTGCTGAGCCGTCTCCATTCGATCCTTCAATACGTCGTGAGCTGTTGATAAAGAGAGAGCCTTCTCCTTGGCCTTAGCGAGGTCATCTTCCAATTTGCGGACCCTTGCTGCCTCTTCCTCATATTCGGCCTCGTACTGAGTCAGCTGGGGAATGACATACTCCAATATTGCATGCTCTTGATCCATCTTCTACTGCTATTCCTGGACGGATTTGTTCAGAGATTCTATTTGCCCAGCAAGCTCTGCAGTTAAGGAGTCATACCTAGCTTAAACGAGACCGTCAATGCTGCCTCGAGATAGCTGTAAATAATCGTTAATGGGTTATTCCAAACCATTAACTATTTGCTCTAGTGCATCAGCTCTGTCCTTATCGTTGAAATATCTAATCTGCGCTATAATAAAGTTGGAGGACGTCTTCAGAGCCTCGAAGCTTAGATTCTTCTCCAGCACCATCGATATCAGCATTTTCAAAGTGGCGTAGAAAATGCTTGAAAACTGCTCAACTAACATGGCGAGATTCGAATAAATGCTGGGAGTGGCTACAATATCGGAGAATCCCCCTCCAGGAATGATAGCAGACGATGTTGCCACAGTCGTCGCCTCAACAGATGGTACGGCAAAAGTAGAGGCACCGACAACGGCCGAAGTGGCTGGCGTACTCAAAGGAGGCATAGTCGTAATGACAGGCTCATCGTCCTCTCGAGATATCGGAACTATTTTGGGCGAGCCAGCACCCGAAAATGTTTCCTTTTCGAAATTGGGCACCTCCGTGTCATAAACAGGAGCTGAAACAAAGCCAAAAGTTGCGTCGACATTGTCCTCCCCGTAGATGTCTTCCCCTGAAAAGAAGACAAGAGAAAATTAATATCAACATGATGTTAATTTTTCTAAAAAAGACGTAAGGACGACATTTACCCATGGCCGATGGTATATATGGCACGTCTGCAGCCAGTACAGCTAAACCATTTCTTAATGATGCTAAGCGAGCTGTCATACCTGGAGAAGGGGGTGTGCCAACTGACACTGGCAGGTATTCTTCCAGGTCTTCACCGAGATCCACTCGAGGCTCATTGGGTAGAATCTCGCTGGGTATACTTATAGACGCGGCAGGGGTTTCTCCCGTTGCTGGTCTGGATAAAGATATTCTTATTTGGCTTTGCCCCGAAGGCGTTCTCGTACCACTACCTGAAGCGGTAGCAGCGACAGCAGCCTCGAGAAAAGATTCTCCGGCACTGCCAGCCAGAATTGTGGAGGTTTCCTCTCTAATAGGCAAGGGACCTCTAGTCAAAGAATCATCCCCAACAGGGGAACATCAGGCTCACTCCGAGGAGCCTCATGGCCGGAAGTCCTGACAGGACCACTAACAGTCTTATTTTTCTTGCGAGGGGAAGTCTCCTTCAGAACATGAGCCCTTCGCTTACCAGGGATAACCAGCGGCCCTGCAGTCGGAGGTATTTCACGTCTCGGTACTGTCAGCAAAAACTCATATGGAGCGACAGAGTCTTCTTCTTGGTCAGATAAAATTGATGGGACTTCCTCTTTCCCAGTGGACTTAGAAGAGGGCATCCTAAAACTCCCACGCATATCAAAATCGCGATGGAAGATATTGATGGCCACATAAAACTGGGCGTACGAATGGAGGATGCGCAACTCTATAGAGAGAGAAGTCGCGGGCACAGTAAAGGCCACTCCAGTACAACCCATTATGAAGTACCACCATTCTCTCGCTCCTTCAATAAGTCCACCTCTGGACTTGAAGCAGGTGATGGCATTGCCCACGTGCAATTGATCATACCCAAACTGCCTAGCGAACCAACTAGGCAGGTAGGGCTCCAAGAAGCATTGGTCTTCACTTCTGTACAACAAATGGGAAGGTCTAATACAGACCAACCAATAAAAAGCTTCAGAAGAAAGAACGGTCTTCCTTTCACCTGAATCCTGAAGTGTAGTCCCCTGTTGATTGAGATGTACAGTGGGGACGATACAGAAGAGCTTCCAGCTGTGAGCAAAATTTAATGCCCGCCGACAGTCTAAGATGTTGGTCACGTTCCAGGTGGAATTCTTGTAATTCAACAAGAAATTATTCCCCGAACTACTGGCAGAGCATTGAGACATTATTCTGGGGTTATGAAGAATTAGCCATCCCATCAAATACAAGAACGGTAATTCTACCCTGGGAAAGCTGTCACACCGTGTTTCATCGGCAAGCAGCCCATCAGTAATGTCTCTCAGGCCAGCTTGTATCCGGCATACCATGGCAGGGAGCAAGCCCAGTCTTGCCCCAAACACCAAACGCACTGCAGGCCATAAGGTGTTACGGTGAATGTGATCCGAAGATGCAATGCCTGGTACTACCAGTCGACGTAGCCATACAGAGAGGAAGCCAGCCAGTTGAGCTTCCTTTGACAAAGGCCTGCGGCAATGCCTCATATAACTGTAGGCTTTAGTACCTGTAGAATATTTCCCTATCCCTTCGTCGAGAACTCGATCTGAAGCCCCAGCGTCTTCAATAAGGTCATCGACTACTTGAGCATTAAGCACGCTCAAAAGTCTCAAAGGCCTATCCCTACTATCCACGACTTTGTCGGGCTTAGCATCTCTAGCCTGATGGAAGAAGAGGTAGGATGCCCATTTGTTTATATGAGCCAGATCAGAGGGCTCATTATAGAAGGCGGTGCACGCAAGGTAATGGCTCATCAACTCCTGGTACACTGCCACCACCCGAGGGTTTGTATCCTCCAGCTCCCGGTTTGTGGGAACATACTCTTCATAAGGAGTATCCCCCATTGGTAGTCTTAAAATCTCTGCCATTTCGTGAAAGGCCAATCCCAATTCCCCTAGCGGAATGGCAAAAGTCCCAGTGAGCAAGATATATCGCTCCATCAAAGCCAAGAACAGGTTAGGGTTGAGAGGTAATCCAACACTGGTAGCACTCACAGTCGCGTACAGACCGATGCTCTCCAGCTCCGTCTGAAAGTTCTTCAGGGCCCAGGCAACTAAACGAACCCACCGAAGATTTGTAGGGGTAAGCCACCCATTGGTCCGAGGATTAACCTTGGGGTATACTCCTCCATGCCCCATGAGTCATTGCAGAAAGTCGGTAATTGGACTGGTTGGAGCAGTGAAGTGTCTTCACTCGGGACACTACCCGGATATAATATAATCCCCTGAAAGGTATTATAGGGCCTGAAGGGCGGTTCACAAATGATCCTTGGTCGGACCCTTTCTGATAAAATATCTTCCCTGGTTGGCCGTGAAGATTAGGGGTCAGGGTCCACGACATCCTCCTCGGATGCGTAGCATGGAAGAATACCGAGATAGGGTAATGTCTCAGCATTTTGGGCAGGTACATGACCATGCCCCCAACAGTAAAAACCCAGTCTTCCTTCTTGGGATTCGTCTGGGATTGTTTATCGATCATATCCCCGAAGAGGAAAGCTAATTTTATATATTTTGCCCCGTCTATATACGTCAGGGGTTCTCCGTTGATCATACTCAACAGCATCCACTCTCCTTGAGACGATATCAGGATTCCCCTTCCTTCAGGATACTGGGGTCCAGAAATAGGAAATGTCACATGGGACAAATCCTCCAGGTAATTGGAGTTCAGCATCCCAACAGCAGAACCCATTACCTCAGCCAACAGAGGGATCTGCAAGTCTACTACAAAAATGTAAGAAGAACAAGTCAGTTTCTACAGTCTTGCAGCTTATGCCAAAGATCAACAGTCTGTGCTTTTACGCCGAGACTGTGAAAACTTGAGATTTTATGCTGGAACCTATTTCCTAGGCATAAAATTTAAGGTTGGCAGTATACAGTCTGTGTTCTTTACGCCAGACTGCCAAAGTTTGAGTTATTACGTCAGAATTTTCATCCAGAGCGTAACACCCAAAGATTGTAGTATACGACAAATTTCGACGGTCAAAGCTTATACGCCAGACTGCGAAAATATAGAGTTTTTACGCTGACACATTAGGAATATGGACGTAAAAGATAAAACATCTCTGTGCATCATCTTCCTCGAAGAGGCTCTCAGCACAGAAGATGACCTAGCGCGTTCACGTACAACGTGTGCGAAGGGTTTTCTTTAATTTTGTTGTCCCAAAAGCTTTACCTATAACGCCCGGTGCACAGCTTGACGGTGGAACACTTTGTTCCGAGCGAGGTTCGCTCTGCCCGATGGGAGTCGCTCTTGCTTGGGCAGAAGAGCGAGAAGAGGAGGCAGCTTTCTTGCCCTTTGTGGTGGAAGATTGTTTCGGTGCCATTACTAAAAACTTAGAGTGCTCAGAGAAGAAACGAAGGAGAGTACTCAAAGAGACGAAGGTTCTCTTTTGCAAAAGTCAGATGAAAAGTTTTCTCTGAAGGCCTTGGGGTATTTATAGAGTTCAGATAAACTCCTCGAATCCCTAACCAAATCCGATATTTAATATTCGGTTATGATTGGGGACTACGTCAGCCTATTATTCATGGAAGGCAGACAGTCAACGAATTCAAAAAGTTTCTCGTGCAGAGCAGATTCGTGATTTTTACGCCAAGGAGCTTTTTACGCTCGGGAAGCTACAAATCTACAATTTTACGCTCAGAGGCTATAAGTCTACAGTTTTACGCCCGGATGCTTTTACGCTCGATAGCTTTTACGCTCGAGAGGCTACAAACCTACGATTTCACGCTCAGAGGCTACAAATCTATGATTTCACGCTCAGAAGCTTCTTACGCTCAGAGGCGACAAATCTATGACTTCACGCTCGGAAGTTTTCTTTTCAGAGGCTATAAATCTACAGTTTTACGCCCGGATGCTCTTATGCTCAGCAGCTTTTACGCTCCAGAGGCTACAAACTTACGATTTTATGCTCATCTACACTACAGATCTATGACTTTTCACATATCTTAAAATACGCAGGCCAGAGTATGCGTATATCTGAACAATTCGCAAAACGGCCAATCACAAGGGTTCATGTAGAAGATGTTCCTTCTTGGTCTTAAAATATCCCAAGTACCCAAAGCATACAGAGTTCAGCATTGAAAATAACTCTTCTTCTTGGGTCAATTGAAAGTTCATCCAAAGTCCAGTCTGAATATTTCCTCTATAGTTTAAGATGGCGACTCAGTTTTGACAACCATTTCTTGCCCTATTTTAAGGGATTTTCGGGAAATCATTCTTGAAGATGATGGTCTGAACAAGAATTCTTCTTATCAGAGAAATGACAGTTCAGAATTCTACGCAATTCCTCGTTCAAAATAGCATGACAGTTCGAATATTCGACTTAAGTGCTAAGCAGCTTTCTACGCGTCCTCAGTTACGCGTAAAAGATGGGACGAGACCAGATACTCTTTTTATCAGAGTCGGCGTAAAGTTATTCAGACGTGTCGAAGCTACATATATTCAGACTTCATCACAGCAAAGAATATGGCAAATCATCAGATGCGTAAAAGAAAACGACTTTAATAATCATGATTACATATGAGGGAAATCCAGTCTACAAAGGGTTTTTCATCTTCATGATTACATATGAGGGAAATCCCGTCTACAAAGGGTTTCTTTTCCTCATTTTAAAGATCACGCCCAGAATCTGTTCTGTCAGGTTCTCACATTGGTGGAGATCTTTATCCGTTAGTCGGTTTCCACGGCCGAATAATAAAAAAATGATTAATGGCGAGAGGATACAAAACTGGGCTTGTTTAAATTATTCAAGAGCTCATCCTCCATACGCCTTGACAGATTGAGTTGAGGTTTTAGACCCAACTCAATACTGGAAGACATGGCTAGTTTGTCTGCCCTCGTCCACCAACAACGGAAGAAAATACAGCTTGCATGCTGTGTGGTCGAATGTGACCCTTCCTCTCTCCTGGACGAATCGCCATATGAAGTTGCTGATTATCCTGAGCAAAGGAAGCTATGATATCCTTCCATGATCCATCGTTGCAGAAGACATTTGCTCGAAGATGCCTTCTTTTTCGGCTCCTTATATGCTGGAAGAACATGATCTTCTTCTTCCTCAAGTCGACCCGACGAACGCCGGCAATCATCTCTGTATGGTGAAGGAAATATGGGAAGAACAGGTTAACTCATCAGCCTTTATATAGGCAAAAGAGAACACACCGAATCCCAATAAATTCCCAAAAATCTGCCAAGAAATCAGCCTCGAGGAATGAGTCAGACTTGACCGATTCATGCTTAATTCAAAGTATTTCAAATTACGAGAAATTTAAAAACTTTGAAGGGGGTCTTGTAGAAGCATGAAAAATACGCTGCAGAGTTATACGCAGTATTTCAGTGCTGGACGACGTAAAATATATTTCAGAGTCATCGGCGTATAACAGGGGTTCATCGCTAGTACATCGTAAAATATAAGCTCCAGGACAACCCGCGTAATACTGTATTTCCAGGCTGCTTCAGCATAAAAAGGTTGTTACATCGCCACTTTGGTGTAGAACCTGATCGCTTTTAATGCAGTGGGAAGTTGTAACGGAAATGCTTCGTATTCCTCGAATGAACCTGTCAGATCATGCAGTGAACCTGACTCCTGACAAAGAGTACTGCACAACTATCCAGACGACGGCTGTAATGATGATTCGGCACAGAGACCCAAACCGTCGTTTAGTGACATTTCCTTGATATAAAGTACTTTTACGCATACAAGGGAATACGCTACCTAGTTTTACATAGGCAGATATGAGCTTTTACGCTCAGCAGAAGACAAAATAAACTGCCACGTCAAAAGCTGCTATTCGTTCAGAGCTCGAGGCACGTCTCTGCATTTAATGCTCAGAATGGGGGCAGATCTCTGCATTTAATGCACGAGATTTGGTTCCATTTTCAAAGACTGGGCGAGCCATAATTACGACTAATATGTTCACGTTATCATCTCTGCATATTACGCCGTCAGGCTATTTTCAGCTATAGAAGCACGATGTATGCTATCTCCTTCAAATATGCTGCCTGGCTATTTTTCAGCTATAAGGAGTACGCCGTTGCTATCTCCTCGGAATACGCCAACTCAGGTTATTCTGTCCAGAAAATGCTCAAGACCTCAGTCAAGGAAGGAGGATCGGCTATCTTTTACGCTAGCTACCTATCCATGCAGCAACAAGGCTTCTACGCCTATTTGGCTTCTACGCCAACTTGACAACTATTTGGCTTCTACGCCATGGTGACAGTTATTGGCTTCTACGCTAACCTTTTCTATGCAAGGGGCTGTTACCTACGTGGCTTGCATGCCATGATCTTCGCAGCAGTTATACGCATTATTCCATCATGGGACACGCGTCACACGTAGATTCATAAGGTCATCTATACGTGGGTGGCAGTTATTATAACCGCCGCGTAAAAAGTACCATACTCTCCACTATCCGTCTTCTACATTGATTGGACGGTTACTGTCACTAAAACCCTATAAATAGAGACCCCTATTGACAGAGGTCCAGGGTCGAAAACTCGAAGAATAGAAGTCAAAGAAATCGAAGAACAGAGAGAGAAGAGCTCAGACAGAGAGTAGTGATCGACGATTTTGGCATCGAGTATCCACTCCCCTTTGTAATCTTTGAAGCATGTACTTCTTCTACAGCACATCTTCATCATCGTGTGGTCCAAGGGACAAAGTGATCGACCGCAGATCAGACTCCTATAGCAATATTTACCCAGATTAAATTTTGTACTTAACATCCTCGCATAGGATTAATAGTACTTCTTGTTTGTAAACCTAAGAAAGGGTTTCGTATAAACCTAGTTTTATTTCTTTCGTTTATTATCAAACACTCGTCCTAGAAAAATGGTTTCTAACGTCTAAGGTACTTATTACTAACTATATAGATATCTATTTGCATATTTTCAAAGTTATATTAAAACTAACATAAGGTAAAGTAACGTACATAGGTCTGCGTGGCCTTCTTATCGATGAGCTTTTCGCCCTTCCGATAGGTGTCCAGGAAGACGGTCACCATGTTGGCGTCCTCACCCCTATGTACCTGTTAAAAATTATATTGTTTATTATTAAAATTAAATATCTTATCATGCTTTTATTAAAATAATATATATTTAATAGAATACATACTAGATGACGAAAATATTATGTCATGGGAATCGAGCTACCACACAACTTTCCTGCCTTCGACCTAGTCGTCTTTGCCTTCTCTGACCTCTCCATATACCTGGGTTCGCTGAATATCACCTTCAGCACAGTCCACTGCTCAAGCGTGATCCAACCGTGGATCGAGGCTCCATAATGATCATGAGCCTTTTGATCGTTGATCGCATCATGGATCAGCTTGGCGGCGACAGAAGAAAACTACTCCTCGATTTTCTCAGCCCGGTGTGGTGGATAGAAATAGATTTTCTACAAAAAGTAAGATAGAGAGTTATATAATATGCATAAATGATTGTTGATATTAAAAGTAAATATATTTTTATCTTGAAGTGGGCAAACCAGAATGCCCACTACCAAAATATGATAAAATAGTAACGTTTTTAGCGACAACATAATAAAATATCGCTAACATTAAATACTTGAGCGACTCCAAAAATAAATGTCGCTATACGTTGCTGTTGGCGACATATAGCGACGTTTAGCGACTATACTTCAATTTTTTAAAGAATAGTCGTTATAAACTTCTTTAACGTCGCTGAGTTTTTTAATTTAGGGACGTTTAGCGACGTTGCTTTTTTCAATTTTTAGCGACATTTTTAGCGACGTCGCTAATGTCGGAAACTTTTTAATTAGCGACGTTTAGTGACGTCTATTGATGATGTCGCTAAACATTTTAATATAGGATTCAGGATTTTATTTTCCCCCATTCTGTCGATTCCCTTTCCAAAAATTTTAAACCCCCCCTCTTCCTTCCCTCCGGCGAAGTACCCCCCCTCCGGCGTCCTCCTCCTCCCCCTGTCCCTACCTCCCCACCGGCTCCCCCATAGCCCCACTACTCCGGTTCCCCAGCCTCCGAGAGCCCCCCTCCCGCACGGCTCCTCCCTTCCGGTGTGGCTCCTCCCCTCCGACGACCTCGGGCTTCTCCTCCTCCTCCTCATCTAGCTAAACCCTAACCCTATCTTTCTCTCTCTCACACACACAGATACATAAACGATATGTCACTGACACGGTATGCCACTGACACTGACACAGACATGACACACATACTGATACAGATACGACATGCATACTATCACAGACAAACCCTGACACAGACACGACACACACACTGACACAGATACGACACACACATATACAGACACAATGACACACGGTCATAGACACACACACTGAGACAGACACAACACACACACTGACACAGATACGACACGATATATATATCTATGTAATTAATTAATTTACCATATTAACACACATTTTTTTTAAATAGTATTGCATGTATGTATTTAACTTAATTGATAAATGATAGGTGTGACCATCCTAAATAGGGTTCTATATATGTATCAGGGAATCAAGTCAGAGATTTTACTTATGCATTAATATAGTGCGTGGGATAAATTCATAGAGGGTGTAAACCCTACCCCTATCTCCCTCTCTCTCACAGATATGGACATAATATTTGATAGCGGACACGACATATACACAGACATAGACACGCCATGGTACACGACACAAATATATACGCTGACACGATATGTTACTAATACGACACAGGATATGACACAGACCCTAACCCTAACCCTATCTCTCTTCACTGACATGACACATGATATGACACAGACCCTAACCCAAAGATGAGATACGACACAGACCCTAACCCTATCTGAGTTAATTAGACGCAGTCTTGGGTATCAAGTGAGGTATCGTATAGTGCATACTTGTGCATAGTGCAGTGAGGGTGTGTGTGTGGATATCTCGGTACTGCGGATACTAACCCTATCCTAATCCTAACTTGGTGACACACACACACACACATACATACACACACACACACATACACACACACACACACACACACACACACACACATACACACACGCGCACGGACACTAAAACTAAACCAAACTCGGATACGCGGACACACTAACACGCATACACTAACCCTAACACGGACACAAACACACACACACACACACACACACACACACATATTTGTATCATGTCATCTCATGATACGTATGGTAAAATTATAGGACACATGGATATGAAAGGTTATGACACGATATCGAGGATAAGATTGTAAGCATCTTATCAGACACAGACACACGCATACATGTCAAGTATGAATATCTAGGAGTGTATCAGTGAGTGTCAACTATGTATTCTGGATCAAAAAAAATTGACACTAGATATCCATGACTTGACTTTTTAATTAGAAAGTCATGGCCTAAACAAATATCAAGTGTGGATATCCAGGATACAGAGTTGACACTCACTGATACACTGTAATATGAGTATCCAAGATACAGAGTTGAATGAAGAAGTATCAGTGCTAGGACTAGGTGTATTAGTACATGTACTGTATTTCTGAGTATTCTTATGTGTGTGTAGACGAGTAGATGTATAACATAATTGGGTATTCCTGAGTATCAATGCTAGGACTAGGAGTATCAGTGCATGTACTATATTTAAACGAAGAAGATAAATTTTCAGAAGAGGATTAAAAATATCAATATGAAATCCATTTAGACTTGTGACATGTATTATAATTTAAACTTGAACGATGTCTATTCATCTTTGCATATCTGGAGTGAGTGTCATTTGGATAATATATACTACCAAATATTCATATGAGTATATTCTTGAACGATGTCTATTCATCTTTGTAGAAGTATCTAGAAATGGATATGAATTACTATCTGCGTCATCGTTCATGGATGTACAACCTTCATTCTGATGACATGTACGGTGTACGGGATAAATTTATAGATGATGTATAATAGTTCCTGCAGTTTGCCAAGGCTTTCCTCAGTACATAGATGGTACCAAAATTAAGTGTCTGTATGAGATATCACACCTTGAAATATCATCCAGAAGTGGAAGTCACATATCATTTATACTCGAAGGATTTTATACCAAATTACTATCAGTGGACCGCACACGGAGAACTTATATCTTTAGCATCGGAGTCGAAGCCTTATGTGGAGCCATATATGGATGTCCATGACCACGCTGCTTACGATGACGGGTGGATGAACATGGTTTTTTGATGCGGCGAGGCCTAGTTTTGATCCTGACAATCATGATGCAGCTGAGGAGGCAACGAATGCCAATGCTATAAAGTTCATGGAGTTGCTAGAGAATGCAATGACTCCATTATATCCTGGTTGTGAGGATCATTCACCATTGGAGGTGGTTACAAGATTATTGAGCATCAAGTTTAATTTTAACATATCGTAAGAATGCTACAACTGACTGATAGATTTGATTATAGAGATCTTCCCAGAGGGTGCTAAGTTTCCTAAAGACTTCTCCCGATATAAGAGGATGGTGAGATCGTTTTGGATAGGATATGAGAAAATCGATGCATGTCGCAACGGGTGCATGTTGCATACTACAAGGATGAAGACACGTGCAGAATATGTTGTGGTGATCGCAACAAATCCACTGGTAGAGGAAAGTCTATCGGTGCAAGGAATCCTACTGATTCGATGCACTACTTGCCTTTGACGCCACGGTTGCATAGATTGTTTATGGTAAAGGAGACTGCAGAAAACATAAGTTGGCACAAGCGGGAAGAGATCGAAAAAGTATTGGATCATCCATCCGATGGAGAAACATGAAAGCACTTTGATCGAGAGTATCCAAATTTTTCTTCGGATCCGCGTAATGTTAGATTGGGACTCTTCTCCGACGGTTTTACACCACTAGGGAATTTCGGGCTCCCAGTATTCGTGTTGGCCTGTGATCGTCACTCCGTACAATCTACCGCCTTGGATGTGCATGAAGGCTTCGTATATGTTCCTAACCGTTATTATTCTGGGTCCAAACAATCCAAAGAGGAACATCAATGTGTATTTACAGCCTTTGATAGATTAGTTGAATCAGCTGTGGGAAGTAGGTGCCAACATGTATGATGTTTCTAGAAAGCAAAATTTTCAGATGAGGGCAACACTTATGTGGACCATCAATGACTTTTCGGTCCATGAAATGTTATCGGGATAGAGCACTCATGGTCGTCTCTCATGTCCGTATTGCATGGAACACACTAAGACTTTCTGTTTAAAATATGGAGGCAAACCATGCTTCTTCGATTGTCATTGACAATTTCTGTCAAAGGATCATCAGTATGAGGGGAACATGAATGCTTTTCATGCGGGAATTATGGAGAAGGCCAATTCACCACCAAGGAGGCTCGGATACACGATATGGAAAAAGGTAAAAGATTTTTCAAGTATTATCGAAGAGTGCTAAGGGGTACAAGTGTGACAGATTTGGTCACACCCATAATTGGATGAAGAGGAGTATATTCTGGGATCTGCCATAGTGGAGCACCAATCTGATTAGACATAACCTTGATATCATGTATATCAAGAAGAATGTGTTTAATAATATAATTAATACTATAATGGAGGTAAAGGGGAAGATAAAAGATAATCCGAAGGCCAAGTAGGACTTAGATGAAATATGTAGACGTCCTATGTTACATTTGATAGAGGGAGGGAATGAAAAGTTAAAGCAGCCTAAGTCAATTTTCTCACTGGAGAAAGAAGATAAAGGGAGAATTTGTAGGTGGATTCAGGGTCTAAAATTTTTATACGTGAATGTGTCAAACTTGAGAAGATTTGTCGACCTCAAGGAGAACAAACTAGCGGGTATGAAAAGCCACGATTGTCACGTATTCATGGAGAGGTTAATTCTGATTACATTTCGGGAACTTTTATCGCAGGTCATTTGGGATCGATTGACAGATCTCAACATATTCTTCAGAGATCTTTGTTCTAATAAGTTGCTCGTCGATCGTTTAGAAAAGTAAGCGAAGGGCATTGTGGTAATACTGTGCAAGCTTGAGAAGATATTTTCTCCTGGATTCTTCGACTCTATGGAGCATTTGCCAATTTATCTTTCCTATGAGGCACGTGTTGGTGGTCCTGTCGGTTCTCGGTGGATGTACCCGTTCGAGCGATATCTGAATCACCTAAAGAGAAAGGTAAAAAATATAAGGTATGGGTTGAGGGATCTATTTGTGAAGCTTATATTCTCGAGAAAATTGCAAACTTTTGCTCGACGTATTTCAAACCTCGTGTTGTTAGTAATAAAATGAGAGCTCCGAGAAACGATGATGGATATCAGAAATCTAATGAAGCAATACTAAAACTATTCAATGCGTCCGAAAAGCCTTCGGAGAAAATGAAGAAGAGATATTTGAATGACGATGAGCTAAGGGTTGCTAAATTGTATATATTACTCAATTGCGACGAGGATGAAGTAGAGAAGCTAGAGGTATAAGTAATTAATACGTCCATGTTTACATTATCTCAATGTAATAGTATACGCTAATATTATGCTACTAATCAACGGTTGCTTCGTTATTTTTTTGCACATATAATGATGAGCTGAGGTCGGTTAGACCCTACATAACAGACGAAGAAGTAGAAAAAGAAATACGATGATATTTTTCTTCTTGGTTGAGCACATATGTAAGGAGCTCGATAATTACTTTTTTTGTATACACTTGCACAATAAATAACTTACTATCGCTACTTTGGTATTTAGGTCGATCGTCTAATAACACCCGAGACTGAATCTATTAGAACTCTAGCCAAGGGACCAATTACTGCCATCAAAATATGGCCAAGTTACTGAGTGAATGGGTTTAGGTTCAAGTCAACAAATGCTCCGATCAGAGACAGCTTTCTGGATCTTGATTCAACGAAAAATAGTTGTTTGTGTATCAAATCTTTAAATTACAAAGACGTCGATCCAGGCAATAGTTTTTTTGGCATCTTACGAGAGATTATAGAGTTGACATATAATTATGGCACAAAATCTACTAAGATCGTGCTATTCAAGTATGAATGGTTCGATCCGATTCAAGATCAAGGTTGGAAAATTGATAAGCATGGTCTTATGGATATAAACTACAAGCGTAGATATCAAGGCTACGAACCATTTGTCTTATCAAGTCATGCTCAGATCATGTACTTTATAACTTATCCTAGACGGGGGACAACGAGGTCGGATTGGTGGACAGAATGCAAGACTAAAGCTAAAAATACCTTTGACGTTGACGAAATAGCTTATCAGGAGGACGATCTACCTCTTGTAATAAATATTGTAGATATGGACTTAACGAAAGTTACTCATTACACGACTAATAATGTAGAAGAGGTAGAATTATCTGAAGAGGAAGGTAAAGATGAAGACGAAGTAGATGAAAGTGAAGATGAGGAGGAAGAGGAAGAGGAAGAGGAAGAGGAAGAGGAAGATGAGGACGAAGAAGGTGAACAAGATAAATTTTCTGAAGATGATTGAAAATAAAATAAATCCATTTGGACTTGTGACATGTATTATTTTTTGACTGTAGAATGTACTATCCATTTAGACTTGTGATACTACTAGTTATTTACTGTGCAATTCTATTAATGATGTGAGATATGCATAACATTTTGACTTAGAATGTACTATATATTTGTTTATTTGTTCTATCATCATATGTTGTTATCAGGTATGACAGGACGACATAGAGCGTTCGGCGGGTCCTGAGGTAGACGGAGTGCTCCTCCGGTACTGCCTAGTATTGGTTCTGGATCTTCGTCGCCAAGTACTCCAGTATATAGACCAGTCACATCTCCGACTGCAACGATGTTACGTCACAGCACTCCTGGGACGAGTAGTTCCAGGCCTGAGACTACTCCCTCATCCAGCATTCCTCCTGCTAACGGAACCATGGAGACAGATGATCATATGGTGGAGGTTGAGCCGACATCGTCCCAATATCAGCGAGATCCTCTATGCGCACCTCCGAACGAGACGAGGACGAAGATTTGGGCCGATGGTACAAAGTAAGTCAATTAGCTGGTTTAGCATCATATATTTTATGTATTTATTTATTCATCATATATTCACTTCTTCGATAAAAAAATAATTTTCTCTGTACAGATATCGTCCCTCGTCGGTACAGAGATGCCTGGGCCACTTTCTGAGGTACAACTATGGTGGCCCTTAGATCAACTACTCTGATTCTCCGGATGAGAGAAAGACATTCTGGTTTGAGCACTTCAAGGTAAAAATATATTTGATTTTAATATCAATCATCTAATTTATGCATATTATATAACTTGCTAAATTACTTCTTATAGCAAACGTATTTTTATCCACCACACCGGGCCGAGTTGATCGAGCAGATATTTTCTACCGTTGCTGCCAAGCTGATCCATGATGCTCTAGATGACCAGAAGGCTCGTGATTGCAAAAAAAGTTGATCCAAGGTTGGATCATGCCTGAGCAGTAGAATGCGATGAGGGGTAGATTCGACGATCTAAGGTACAAGAAAAAGGTCTGAGAAGGCCAAGGCATCTAGGTAGAAGGCAGCAAAGTGGTGTGGTGGCTCGATTTTGATGACGGAATATTTTCGTCATTTGGTATATTTTTTATTTCAGATATATTATTTTAATACAAGTACGATAAAATTGTAGTAGGATAAATTTTTAATTTTAGTACTAAATAATATATTTTTAACAGGTACAGAGGGGTGAGGATGCCAACATGGTGACCGTCTTCCTGGACACCCATCGAAAGGGCAGAAATCTCATTGATGAGAGGGCCTCGTAGACCTATATAAGTATTACTTTACTTTGTGTTAATTTTAATATAACTTAAGAAATATGCAAATAAATATCCATGTAGTTAGTAATAAGTACCTTAGACATTAGCAAATATCGAGTATCCAAACTTTTCTAGGCTGAGTATCTTAGGCTGCATAAGTGGGCGACTGCTAGTGCATATACAGCGGGAGAGACTGATACTTCCTCGCAGCCCTCTCCAGCTTCGTCGGCAGATGAGCTGTGGGTGACCGTCGTTGGTGGTCTCCAGAGGGGTACGTACTACGGTACGGGATCCTATGGCGCCCTTGTTGCGATACAGTCCTCTAGGGCCTCCACTGCAAGTGTGTATTCCCCATAGCCAGGAGATCGTTGACCGTTAGATTGTATCTCATCGTAACGAGTTGCTACGAAGGATGGAGGAGAAGTTTATGTCCCAGCCGCAGGCGAATGATGCGACGCTCATCGTACGATTTGATACGCTCGACCGCAGAGCTGATCTTAGAGCGTCGACAGAGCACAACATGACGGAGTTGTAGGCATCACAGTTGTCTATGGGCGAGAGGCTGACGATGATGCAGAATTTAATGGTTCATAGCAGTACCAAGCTGTTATCTACCATGGATTCATACAACCATCGACTAGCAGCATTGGAGAAGATACGTCCTCCTGGTGCGCCTTCATCGACACAGACTCCACAAATCTCATTACCATCTTCATCGATATCAGTGTCAATTTTACGGGAGCAGTATGATTTGTTCTTATCCCTGATGTGCGTCGGTGGTCATTCTCCTGCAGATTCGCAGTAGTCCTAGTTAGGACAGTTTACTGGTTGTTTGTGTGGATATTTATTACATTCTTTACAACAAGATTTTCTTCAGACTCGATTTATAATTTTAATATTTTGTTTTCTTCAAATTTTACTATATTATTCATATTAAATGTATGTTAATTTACCGGGGTTGAGTATTCCACCGAAGGGGTCGACGAACCAAGAAAATTCAACGGAGGGTTGCTCCAGGCCTATTTATATAAATTGTGAATTCATAAACTGCGGAAAGATTGGTTTGAAAACTATTTTATATTCTATTTTTTTATTTTTTTACTGGAAATTTAGCGACATTTAGCGACATTTAGCGACGTTTATATGCGTCCTTATATACTTCGCTATATACGTGGCTAAATACGTCGCTAAATACGTCGCTGAATGTTGCTAAATTGCTGACCTGGCAGTATTTGCCAGGCCAACAAAATATTGCTAAATGTGTTACAAAATATCGTTAAATAGAAAAAAATTAGCGACGTTTAGCGACACAACACGTCGCTAATTTAGCTACGTTGCATCGCTAAACGTCGCTAATATGAAAATATTAGCGACGCAAATACTTTGCTAGAAAACGTCGCTATTGCGACATTTTACAATATTTTTTCTGTCAGCGACTAGCTTGAATGCAACTTTATTGAAATGTCGCTAATTACGTCGCTAAATTTTTTTAGCGATATTTTTATGCCATTTAGCGACATTTCCAGACGTCGCTAATTTGACTTATTCTGGTAGTGGCCTTCCTATCTTCAGGAGCATCTGAGTAGTTGATCCAAGGCCCACCATAGTTCTGCCTCAGAAATACCCCTAGTGCTCTCTGTATCGCCGACAGACGATATCTATACAACGATAATTAAATTCATGTATATAAAGATATAATCATTTTCCCGTTGGTCTAAAATGTTAACTAATTAACTTACTTTTGAGGTCCGTCGGTCCAAATCTCCATCCTCGTCTTGCCTGGAGGTGTACCAGACGGAGTCGGCTCGACCTCTTCCATCTGCTCCTCTGCCTCCATGGTGTCGTCAGCTAGAGGAACGCTTGAAGAAGTAGTAGTCTCAGGCCTAGAACTAATCATCCCAGGAGTACTGCCACGCAGTATCCTTGACAAATTCGGAGATGCTAAAGATCGGTACACTGGAGTACTCTGCAAGGAGGATCCGAAACTAGTAGCTTATACCGGAGGAGCACTACGTCTAGAGGATTGTCCTCCGAATGATCCGTGTCGACCGACCATACCTGATAATAATATATGATAATAAAACAAATACACAGACTTATAAAATTTTATAAAAATAGACAGACGCGAAGCAAGCCTCCGTTGAATTTTTTAGGTATGAAATAAGACAAAAGTATATGAAATATCACAGTCACACAATAAACATATTATAAAAGTATCACAGTCACACAATAAACATAATATAAAAGTATCACAGTCATATAATAAGCATAATATAAAAGTATCACAATCACACAATAAGCATAATATAAAAGTATCACAGTCAGACAAAACACACAATAAAAGTATCACAGTCACACCATAAGTCTTATCCAATTTTTCAATCTCTCAAGGAAATCCAATTTCATATTAAAAATATAGTACATGGCTAGAGTTCTAAATGGATTTTATTTTATTTTCAATCCTCTTCTGAAAATTTATCTTCTTCGTTTTCCTCATCCTCCTCTTTCTCTTCCTCTTCCTCCTCATTTTCACTTCCATCTAATTCGTCTTCCTCTTCGGATAATTCTACCTCTTCTACACGATTAGACGTGTAATGAGCAACTTCCGTTGAGTCAACATCTATAATATTTGTTATAATAGGTAGCTCATCCTCCTGATAAGCTATTTCGTTAACGTCAAAGGTATTTCTAGCTATTGTTTTACATATTGCCAACCATTCCTACCTCGTTGATCCCAGTTTATGATAAGTTGTGAAGTACACGAGGTGAGGCTGACTTGATAGGACAAATGGTTCATAGCCGTAGTATCGACGTCGGTAGTTTATATCCACAAGACCATGCTTGTCTAATTTCTAACCTTGATCTTGGATCGGATCGAACCAATCATACCTGAATAACACGAGCTTAGCAGGATCTTCCGTAAGACGCCATAGAAATTATTGCCTGGATTGACATCTTTGTAGGTCAAAGATCTGATACACAAACAACTATTTTTCGTAGAATTAAGATCCAAGAAGCTGTCTCTTATAGGTGCTTTTGTTGACTTGAACCTAAATTCATTTCCATAGTAGCTTGGCCAGATGACGGTATAAATTGGTCCCTTGACTAGAGTTCTAATGGACTCATTCTCGAATGTTGTGTGGGGACGATCAACCTAAATACCAAGAAAACGATATTAAGTTCAACGTTCTAATATTGTGCAAGTACATTCTGTTAGATATTGTGCAAGTGCATACAAAAAAAGATTCTTACATATGCACTCAACCAAGAAGGAAAATAAAGTCTCATTTCCTGTTCTACTTCTTTATCTGTTATATTTGGTATCATCGACCTGACATCTTTATTAATTATGCAGAAAAATAATAAAACATCGCCCGATTAGTGTAACAATATTAGTATATATTATTATATTAAGATGACTTAAATGTTGACATATTAATTACTTATCCCTCTAGCTTATCCACTTTATCCTCATCGCAATTGAGTAATATATACAACTGAGTAGCCCTTAGCTCGTCGTCATTCAAATATCTTTTCATTATTTTGCCCAAAGGCTTACTGAAAGCATTGAATACTTTCAATATTGCATTATTATATTCCTAATATCCATTCTTGTCTTTTGGAGCTCTTGTTCTATTAGTAGTAATATGTGGCTTGAAATACATCAAGCAAAAGTTTGTAATCTCCTTAAGAATATAGGCTTCACAAATAGAACTCTCGACCCTTGCCTTATTTTTCACTTTTCTCTTTAGGTGGTTCAGTTGACGTTCGAATGGGTATATCCACCAATAATCGACAAGGCCACTGACATGTGCCTTGTAGGAAAGATAAATTGGTAAATGCTCCATGGAGTCGAAGAATCCAGAAGGGAGCACTCTTTCAAGCTTGTACATTGTTACCGCAATGTCCTTCTCTTGCTTTTCTAGACGATCAATGATCAACTTGGTAGAACAAAGATCTTTGAAGAATATGCTAAGCTCTGTTAAAAGGATCCCAAACTACTTATGGAAAGAATTTTCGAAATACAATCAGAATTAACCTCCATGAATCGTGACAGTCATGGCTCTTTATACCTGTTAGTTTGTTCTCCTTCAGGTTGACGCATCTTCTCAGATTTGACACGTATCGTCTGAAAATTTTATCCCCTGAATCCACCTACATAGTCTCCATTTATCCTCCTTGTCCAGTAAGTAAATTGCCTTAGGCTTCTTATACTTCCAATTCCCTTCCTCTATCAAATGCAATGCAGGACGTCAGCATATTTCTTTCAAGTCCAACCTGGCCTTAGGATTATCTTTCATTTTCCCCTTTACATCCATCAAAGTATTAATTATGTTGTCAAACACATTCTTCTTGATATGCATGACATCAAATTTATGTCTGATCATATTGGTGCTCCAATATGGCAAATCCCAGAATAAGCTCCTCTTCGTCCAGTTTTGAGTGTGACCAAATTCATCGCACTTATACCCCATAGTAGGATCTTCGATAAAACTTGGTAAGTATTTAACCTCTTCCCATATCGTGTCTCCGGGCCACCTTGGAGGTGGATTTGCCTTCTCCGTAACGCCGGCATGAAATGCATTCCTGTTCCTCTGGAACGGATGATCCGATGGTAGAAATTGCCGATGACAATCGAAGAAGCACGATTTTCCTTCATGTTTCAAACGAAAAGCCTTAGTGTGGTCAATGCAATACGGATATGAGAGACAACCATGAGTGCTCCATCATGATAACATGCCATAAGTCAAAAAAGTCGTTGATGGTCCACATAAGTGATGCCCTTATCCGACAATTCTACTTTTTTGAAACATCGTACGTTTTAGCGCCTACTTCCCACAGCTAAATCAACTCATATATCAACGCTTGCAAGTACACATCGATGTTCCTTTTCAGATTGTTTGGACCCAGAATAATGACGGTTAAGAACATAACCGGAGTCTTCATGTACATCCAAGGCGATAGGTTGTATGGGGTGACAATCATAGGCCAACAAGAATACTGGGAGCCCGAAAGTCTGAATGGGATAAAATCGTCGGACGAGAGCCCCAATCTTATATTACGCGAATCTGAAGCAAAATTGAGATACTCTTGATCGAAGTACTTCCATGATTCTCTATTGGATGGGTGATTCAGCACTCCTTCAATCTGTTCTCACATGTGCCAACTCATATTTTCGGCAGTCTCCTTTACCATAAACAACCTCTATAACTGTGCATCAAAGACAAGTAGTGCATCGAATCGGTCGGCTTCCTTGTACCAGCAAGCCTTCCTGTACCAGTTGTCTTGTAGCGATCAGCACAAAAAAATTGGCACACGTCTTCATCCTTATCGTCTTTGTAGTCCTACATGCAACTGTTGTGACATGCATCAATTTTCTCATATTCCATCCAGAGCGATCTCACCATCCTCTTAGGCCGGTAGAAGTTGTTAGGTAACTTAGCACCCGCCGGCAAGATCTCTATATTCAACTATATCAGTCGGTTGTAGCATGCTTACGATATGTTAAAATCGGACTTGATACTCAACATTCTTGTAACCACCTCCAACGGTGAATGATTATCACAATCATGATATAATAGAGTCCTTGCATTCTCCAGTAACTCCATAAATTTTGCAGCATCAGCATTCGGTGCCTCCTTAGCTCCATCATAATTGTCCGGATCAAAACTAGGCCCGACAGTGTCAAAAAATATGCTCATGCACCCGCCATCGTAATCAGCATAGTCGTGTACATCCATATACGGCTCTGGCTCTGATGCTAAAGACACAAGTTCTCTGTGTGAGGTCAACTGATAGTAATTCGGTATAAAATCCCTTGAGTACAAATGATATGTCACATCCACTTCTGAGTGATTTTCAAGTTGAGATATCTCACACACAGACACTTAATTTTGGTGTCATCCATATACTGAGGGAACGCCTTGGTGAACTGCAGGAACTGTTCCATCCCCTGTATGAATTTATTCCGTACACCGCACATCTTATCAGAATAACGGTTGTACATCCCTGAACAATGGCGAAGGTAGTAATTCTGTTCCATTTCTAGATACTTCTGAAAAGATGAATAAACATCTTTCAAGTATATTATCCAAATGGATGCAAAGATGGATACACCTGTTCATCAAAGTAATTAACAACTCCTTTTAAACGATGACGCATGTAGTGATATAGTATACTAGCTATCTACCTATTATCTTTACCACTTTCCAATACTCTAACCCATATTAAGATACATTCTCATATCCAAGATACTTTGTATCTTGTTACCAACATATATCATCGTACCAATACCTTAATATCACAACTCAGCTAGTATCTTGGTACCTATACCTTGTACTCTGGACACATTTCCATACTTAACATTCCTTTGAACCCAATCCCTAACATCTAGGTATCCATATTTATGATACCCTCACTTGGACACATACACCTACAACACACACTCAATACACTAGCACTCACCTACACAAACCTCACCCATAACTCACTACACATACACTACCCTATCCATGTATCACTTAATACGCATACATCTCACTCACCCTACTATACACATATACACACTTATTGTGTGCATTGCTTGCTGCCACTGTTCTACTGCACTTGAAGTACTGGCAACCTTGAAATCTGCAGTATCACCCAGTGTAGTACCTGTACTTCATATTATTGTTGCACACTCTACTGCAACATCCTTCTGTAACGCACTAAAGATGTTATTTCCAAGGCTCCTGTAGCAATGTAGTTGCTCAACTGAGCATATCACAGACCTTAGCTTACCCCCTTATAGCATGAATACAAACCCAGCTCTCCACCTTCCAAGTCACTGCACTACAGGCCTGCAATGAAACCCCAAAATAGGATACATTTGCAGCACACTCTGCAGCTCTGGAACCAAGCACCAGCATAACTGCAGGCTCTTAAGATCTGTAAAATACTGCCACTTGCAGCTACAGAGGGCAACAACACATTTGCTGCCTCTGTTGGGAAAATACCTATTGCTTCCATCATACAACATGTACAGCTGTTGTGTGATCCTTTCTTAAAATCTCCCATACACATTCATGAACACAAAACTTAGTGCACACTCATAAACATAATAGACTCTCAGTCTCACACACAACACTCTAGCATCAACACAACACACACAAACTCTACACACTAATACTAGCATACACAATATCAATATCCTTACATGCCAATTGATACACAACTTCTTGATACCAAATATCACAACCAAAACTACCAAAATACTCTTATGATTCTCATTCCCGTGTCGTGTCAGTGACATATCGTATCAATGTATGTGTCTGCATCATATCTTGTGTCATGGCTATGTCTGTGTTCGTATCGTGTCCTCTATTAAATGTTGTATCTGTATCTGTGAGAGAGAGAGATAGGGTTAGGTTTAGGGTTTACCTAGAGGAGGAGGAGAAGCACGAGGTCGTTGGAGGGGAGGAGATACACGAGGGGAGCAGTCGCGTCGGAGGGGAGGAGCCGCGCGAGGGGGGGGGGGACAAAAACGAAGAGGTGGGGTTGTTATTTTTGGTAAGAGTTCGAGAGAATGGGGGAAAATAAAATCTTGAACCCTATATGAAATAATTTAGCGAAGTCTAAAATAAACATCGCTAAACGTCGCTAACATATTAATATACTGAGACTTGAATACAAAATGTAGCTAAACCTCGCTATAATTAAAATATTAGTGACGTTTAGCTGTACTTCAGTGACATTGTTTTCTATTTTACTAAAATATGTCGCTGAATGATGCCAAACGTCACTATTAGCGACTACTTGCGACGTTTTATATTAACGTTGCTAAATTAGAAAATATAGCGATATTTTATAATAACATCGCTAAAAGCATCACTAACCCCACAATTTTTAGTAGTGAGATACCAGCCTCGAAGTGCTCTGTGCTACTGACTCAATGAAACATGCGTCGTTTGCAGCCTCTTACTGCTATGCGCCATGATTCAGTCAATGGAACCTGCGCCACCTACATCCTCAATAGTGACTCGTCCAGGGCCACATGCGATCCCTATAGCACCATCATGCTGCACTCTGTCGACGCTTCCAAATCAGTAATGTTATGCTCCGTCCTCTGGCTCAAAGTCCTGAGCTCCATGATAATGCGCTCAAGCGTATCAAATCGTGCGATGATTATCGCATCGTCCGTCTACGGCTGAGACTCGAGCTTGTCTGTAATCCTTCACAACAAGTCATCACACAAAGACACAATCTGCCAGTCAACGCTCTCCTGGACTAGTACCGACTCCTGGAATGGCTGTGGGGACGCACACTGGCAGAGGGGGTCCTGGAGGACTGTATCGTAATAAGGACGTCGTAGGATCCCGTACCGTAGTACGTACCATTTAAAGACCACCAATTACGGTCATCCATAGCTCGTCCTCTGATGAAGCTGAGTGGGCTGTAAGAAAGTACCAGCCCCTCCCTCGGTAGGTTCAGTTGTAGCCAGTTGTGTCAACCGCTCACAAAGCCTAAGATACTCGTCCTAGAGAAATACGCATCTCTCGATGAGCGTACTTCTGACTATCCACTCATTATGGACATTAATATCTAATCTACTTATTACTAACTACATGGATATTTATCTGCAAACTTTCTAAGTCATATTAAAATTAAGAAAATATAAAGTAATACTTACATAGCTCTGCGTGACCCTCTAATCGATAAGTTGTCCGCCATTTCGATGGGTGGCCAAGAAGATGGTCACCATGTTTGCGTCCTCACCCCTTTGTACTTGTTAAAAGTATATTATTTGTTATTAAAATTAAATACTTTATCCTATTTTAATTCAAATAATATATATTCAATAAAATACATACCATGCGACGAAAATATTTCGTCATCAAAATGGAACCACCATAGCACTTCCTTGCTTTCTTCCTGGCAACCTTCGCTTTCTCGGATCTTTTCTTATACCTGAGATCGTTGAATCTAGCCCTCAACGTAGTCCTCTATTCAGGCGTGATCAACCTTGGATTGGTTGTCCAGATCGATCCTGAGCCTTCTGGTCGTCGATAGCATCATGGACTAGCTTGGCGACGACGGCAAAAAATATCTTCTCGATCAACTCAGCCTAGTGTAGTGAATATAAATACGTTTTGTACAAGAAGTAAAGTAGTGAGTTATATAATATACATAAATGAGATATTTGATATTAAAAGCAAATATAATTTTACCTTGAAGTGCGCAAACCAGAACGCCTTTCTCTCCTCCAGAGCATTCGAATAATGGATCCAAGGCCCACCATAATTATGCCTCAGAAAGTGCCTCAGTTCTTCTTGTACCGTCGATGGACGATATCTATACAGCGATAATTAAATTCATGAAAAAATGAATCTATATATATATGTATAAGAAAATGTTAATTAATTAACTTACTTTATAGAACAGTCAGTCCAAATCTCCAATCTGGTCTCGTCCAAAAGCGCACATGGAGGATCGCTCTGATACGACGACAGAGAAGGCGCAATCGCCTCGACACTCCTTGATACCGTAAACAGGAGAACGTTGGACGAGGAAGTAGTCTAAAGCCTGGAAATACTCATCCCAGGAGTACTACCATATACTATCTATGCAGTCGGGGATGTGAGTGGTCAGAACTATAGAGTACTCGAAGATGATGGTCCAGAACCAGTATCTAGTACTGGAGGAGGAGCACTCTGTCTAGAGGCTCTATCTCAGGACTGACCGAACGATCCGTGTCTTCCTATCATACCTGACCACAATATATGATGATAAAATAAACACACACACACACACACACACACACACACATATGTCCATTGGGCCCATCCGAGATCGTGGCACATCCACCCAACCATCCCGGACGGAGGGAGGATTAAGACCCAGGCAACCACCCCCGGGGACCCCTCACCCTACCGTTGGGCTAGAGCCATATATATATATATATATATATATATATATATATATATATATATATATATATATATATATATATATATATATATAACGTGAACAAAATAAAATGAAGAAGAAAAATATAGTATACGCATGCCACCAGTCTAAATAAAATTGCACAGTAAATAACTAATATATGTTACAAGTCTAAATGGATGATACATTGTACAATCAAAATATATAAATTTCACAATTCTAATATATTTTATTTTTAATCCTCTTTTGAAAATACTTTTTCTTCTTCCTCGTCCTCCTCTTTCCAATCCTCCTCATCTTCACTTTCATCAACTTCTTCCTTCTCTTCGGATAATTCTACCACTTCTACATGATTAGACGTGTATTGAGTAATTTTTAATGAATCTACATTTATTATATTTATTACAAGAGGTAGCTCGTCCTCCTGGTAAGTTATTTTTCCAACATCAAAGATATTTTTAGCTTTAGTCATGCATACTTCCCACCAGTTAGACCTCGATGTTCTCCGTCTAGGATAAGTTGTGAAGTACACGAGCTAAGTCCTACTTGATAGAATAAATAGTTCGTAGAATTGATATCGAACCCGGTAGTTTATATACACACGATCATGCATTTTTTTACCTTGATTGTACGGAGTGACGATCACAGGCTAACATGAATACGGAAAGCCCAAAAGTCTAAATGGGATGAATACATCGGAGAAGAGCCCTAATCTGACATTAAGAGGATCCGAAGCAAAATTGGAATACTCTCGATCAAAGTTCTTCCATGCATGCTTCTCCATTGAATAGATGATCCAAAACTCCTTCGATCTATTTTTGCCTGTGCTAGCTCATATTTTTGGCTGTCTCCTTCACCATAAATAACATCTACAACCACGATGTCAAAGGCAAGCAGTGCATCGAATAGGTAGGCTTTCTTGCACCGACAGTCCTTCATGTACTGTGGCCTTATAGCGATTAGCACCACATAATCTGCATACATCTTCATCTTTGTCATCTTTGTAGTACAACATACACTCTTTGTGACATGCATCGATTTTCTTGTATCCCATCCAGAACAAACTCACCATCCTCTTAGATCGGTAGAAGTCTTTAGGTAACTGGCACCCTCCGGCAAGATCTCTATAATCAATTCCATCAGTCGATTATAGCTTTCTTGTGACATGTTAAAATCGGACTTAATGCTCAATAATCTTTTAACTACCTCCAATGGTGAATGGTCCTCACAATCAGGATATAATAGAGTTCTTGCATTCTCCAGCAACTCCATAAACTTTGCAGTATCAACATTCAGTGCCTCCTTTGTATCATGATTGTCCGGATCAAAACCAGGCCCCGTAGCATTGAAAACCATGTTTACCCACTCGTCGTCGTAATTAGCATGGTCATGGATATCCATATACGACTCCACATAAGGCTCCGACTACTTGCTAAAGGCACAAGCTCTCCATGTGAGGTCCACTGATAGTAATTCGACGTAAAATCCTTCGGGCACAAATAAAATATGGCATCCACTTATCGATGATATTTCACGTTATGACATCTCACACATGAACACTTAATTTTTGTGCCATCAATGTACTGGGAGAATGCCTTGACGAATTGCAGGAACTGTTCTACCCCTTGTATGAATCCACTACAAAAAAACTGACCTTTTGGGATAACCAAAAACCGTTTTAAAAAGATCCTATATCGTCCTAAATATTATTTAGGACGGTAGTTGGGACGATTTTAAACCGTGCTATTAGGGTGGCGTGGTAAATACTTAAATGACGAATTTTGCCGTTATAATTGCTGTTAAAGGATGGTTAAACAAACCGTCACAAAATGTTACGAATTATTATTTTTGTATGATGGTTCATTAAACCGTCCCAAAAGGTAGGTATTTGTAATGAATTAAAACTGTCATAATAATTTAGGGACGGGTTGAAGAGAGTCTCAAAAGAGTATAGTTCACTTCTAGTACAGTTATAGATCCGTCCCAAAAAACTACAACAATTGTTCCAATTATTATAAAATTATTGATTCCTGTTAGTCATATAAAATATACAATTAAAATACATATATAACAAAAAACATATATAACTAAAGTTCAAACGCATATTGTAATCTCTAAAGTGCATTAAGACAAAAAAAATCATAAAACATCATTAAAGGTCATATCCCATTATTTACAAAATGAACTAAAAGCGACTTACATCATTTAAGTTCTCCCATCATTTACAAAATCAACTCAAAATTGGAGACATCACTAAGCGTTTACTCTATCGTTTACAAAATAAAATCTAAAACAGTTTACCTCATTAAGCATCATCTACTAAAATGAACCCAAAATGATTTCCCATTAAGCAGCATCTCGCATATTTGTAAAATCAGCCAAAACTCATTTGAAGGACCTGCAAATAAAAATAAAAATAAGAACTAGTTAACAAAGACCATATATACAAAAACTATACAAAACTTGTTAGCAGAAGAAAAAATCAAGTAACAGAAGAAAAAACCAAGTATATACCCAACTCATGTTATAATTCCAAATTGATGTTTTTCAGGTTCAACCAGAATCTAAATCTTTAAATTATCTTTTCAATAGGATTTCCCCTTATAAAGTGGACTTCCCCAGATCTAGAACATAGACTGATGATCTCTATTGATTAAGTCTTGCAATTTTTTATAGTTTGTACCTTTAGTTTTTCTTATATATGTTATGCGCATGTTGGCAACTAAGGAAGCCACTTTTTCTATCCCATGAAGTTCTATTGGTCTGTCTAAGTCGCATTAATTTTTTTCTTTGTAGGCAAGTCCCTGTTCAGGCTATTTCTTTGCTTCTAAGCAAGGGTGCACAAGAAATTTCTCAATCTAATTTCTGTATGTTACACATTCCCTATAAATTTCTTCTTTCTATCATGAAATGATGCATTTACAGATAAGCAAAATTCTCTTGTGAATTTTTTTGTGTATATTTAGGAGGATAAGCTAAAAAATTTGACAAGTTATATGGTGACCAACATGTCATGAAATACTAAAATCATGAACATACAGGAGGAAGTAATAAAATTTGAATTCAACATACATGTTATAATATTAACCTTTTTATACTTTTTAATAGATAATTGGATTTTTCTTTTTGTACGCATTAGTTTTGCTTGCACATGATCATTTGTGCGTAGGAAAGAGACGATACACTGAAAGATCCTTAGCAAATTGAATATTAGCTCTAGGTTTCACAGAATAGCAAAATGAAGTTGCCATTCTTCTAGGTTTCTTGTCAAACCTATTAAACAAAGCAGAACCCTACCTATATGATTCTCAAGAAAGCAAACTGAGGTCGCCATTTCCTCTTCGAAAGGTATGCATGTGTTCGTTACTGCATAACCATCAAATAAAGTTTCTTACAGAACAGCAACTCACACTAATAACTATTGCATTGATGCAATGGCTAGATATTCAACCAAACAACACAGCAATAAAAAAATCCAAACTTTATCAAATAAAACAGATAAGGCAAGTGATTGATTTACAAAGACACAGTAGAGTAAGAAGTTAGAGTTGAAAAATAGTTGAGGCTGGTGTATTGGGTGTTTGAGGAAAGAGGAGAGCATTCGAGAACATGGCTGCAACTTGCTCTTTGAGCTCAGTACTAAGCTCATTCTTCATCTTCTCAAGATCTTTCTTATGTCGAGCCTCTTGCTCATCACGCTCAGTTTTAAGATCATTCTTCACCGTCTCAAGCTCTTTATTATGTCGGGTCGGAGTGGGTGGGGTTCCCAACCTATGTGGAGAACACCCTATAGTGCGACGAGTGCCGTCTGTGGTCAGAAAAGTTCGGGGAGGCGACGAGAGTCATTCGAGAGAACGAAAAAGCTCGGAAGGAGGAGCAGCTGCTGCACAGAGGGAGACAGAGTTCGGTCTGAACTCGGTCCGAGTTCGGTCATGGTGCTCCAGAAGCTCCAGAAAGCTATTGTCTTCGTTTACTCGCAAATCTTCGACTCGGGCGAATTCGGTCCGAGTTCGGTCGGCGGACTGGACGAAAATTCATAGGTGTTTTATACACCGTTGGATCGTATCCTACGGTCTAGGATTTGTTACGGGATTAGGGGGTATATATTAGGTTTTCCTAAACCCTAACACTAACATATCATCTCAAGAAAGAGGAGAAAAGGAGTTAAGAGTGCCATTGCAACTTTGGAAAGAGAAAGAAGGATTGTAGGTCGTTCCGGAGGAGAAGATCAATTTTGGATAATTTTTCATTGTCTTCTATCTTCGTGGTGTGATCTATTTTCTATTCCTAAGTGTTGCGGTGATCCGTGTTGGATCGGGAGGAGCTTGTAGAGGGTGTATTCTCCATTAGTGGAGATTCTTCAGGATTGGACTCCGATCGTCCCGGGATTTTTTTCGTAAGGATTTTTCTCGTCAAAATTCTTTGTGTCTGTGTGGATTATTTTTCTGTGCTTTGGTGTTTGGTTTGTGCGTTGCATTGCTCGGTTCTCTCGCAGGTACTCTCTAGTTTAGGGAAAGGTTTTCGCGCATCTTTTCCAACAGTGTGGTATCAGAGCCAGGTTCTGAAATTTCAGAAGGGTGTCAGGAGTTGACAGGCAAACCAGGGAGGAGAGATGGATGCGAAGCTGGTGCATATGGTAAACCTGAACAGTACCAAATATTATTACTGGAGGAGCAAGATGAATGATCTGATATTTGTCAAGAAGCTGCATCTGCCGGTATTTGCTTCCAAGAGGCCCAGTGACAAATCAAAAGAGGATTGAAATTTCGAGCATATATAGATATGTGGGTACATCAGGCAGTTCATTGACGAGAATGTGTACAACCAAATTGCCAGTATTGAGCACGTGAGGACACTGTAGGATAAGCTGGAATCTTTGTATGCGAAGAAGACCGGGATAAATAAATTGTTCCTGATCCGGATGATGATGGGTCTGCGGTACAAAGATGGGGCGTCTATTATGGATCCCTTGAGTGAGTTCTAGGGCATGGTTGACCAGCTATCCTCGATGGGAGTCAAGTTTGACGATGAGGTTTAGGGACTATAGCTGCTGTGTACATTGCCAGACTCGTGGGAGACCGTACGAGTGTCTATCATCGCTTATGCTCCGGAATGCATGATTAGTTTGGAGTTTGCCAATAGTGGGGTACTAAATGAAGAGATACGGAGACATTCTCAGGGCACTTCATCCATATCTCACATAGAGACGCTTGTTTCAGAGAGCCGCGAAAGGGATAAAAGCAGGGGTCCAAGCGGTGGCAAAGACAAAAGAAGGGGAAGGTCCAAAGGTCGGTACGAGGACTCGGAGTATTACCATTGTGGCAAGAAGGGCCACATCAAGCAGAACTGTTTCGCTTGGAAGAGAGAGAAGAAGGGCGACAAGGGGAAGCAAAGTGAGAATACTACAACGACGGCCTCGACACATGGATGTGACCTGATCATTGTAGGTGATGAGGTAGTTATGAACCTCGCATGCGATGACAACTCTTGGCTGGTGAACTCAGGTGCTCCAGCACAAGTATCTCACAATAAGGCACTATTTGCTACTTACGCAACAGACGACTATACAGTGTTGAAGATGGGCAATGTAGATGTGTCAAAGGCGGTTGCCATTGGAGATGTGTATTTGAGGACAAAGACGGGTGCTGTTCTTGTTCTCAAAGTGTCTGTCATGTCCCTGATATCCGTTTCAACCCGGTGTCTGTTGGAAGGTTGGATGATGAGGGTTTCTTCAATCTCTTCGGGAACAATCAGTAGAAGCTTTCCAGAGGTTCGATGGTGATTTCCAAAGGAAGCAAGAGGACCGGACTCTACTATATGGAAGGGAGCACATAGGGGGCACATGAGGTTAACGCAGCTACTGATGCATCTACTGAGTTGTGGCACTGGCGGCACAGCCATATCAGCGAGAAGGGGATGAGCTACTTGATGAACAAGAAGGTGATTCCAGGGCTAAAGTCTACAAAGTTGGAGAAGTGCACGCACTGTTTGGCAGGAAAGCAAAATATGGTATCTTTTCAAAGTCACCCAAGTTCAAAGAATCCGGCGTTGCTCGAGTTGATTCACTCGAATGTCTGCGGTCCTATGAAGGTAAAATTCATTGGTGGTGCTTCTTATTTTTTAACATTTATTAATGACTATTCTAGGAAGGTTTGGGTCTATACCATAAAGACCAAGGATCAGGTGCTGCCCACTTTCATAGAGTTTCAGGCCTCTATTGAAAGGGAGACGGGCAAGAAGATACTATGTGTTTGGTCGGACAATGGCGACGAGTATATCGGTCCCTTTTATGCTTATTGCAGATAACTAGGGATACGATACCAGAAGACTCCGCCAAATACACCTCAGCTCAATGGGGTAGCAGAGCGGATGAAATGGACACTGATGGAGAGGGTATGGTATTTGCTGTCAGAAGCAAACTTGCCGGGAAGCTATTGGGGTGAGGCACTTTACACAACAGCTTATGTTATTAATTTATCTCCTTGTGATCCTTTATAGGGTTATGTGCCTGAGAAAGTATGGTATGACAAATAGCCGTCATACGAACCTGCGAGTGTTTGGTTATAAGGCCTTCGTGCATGTACCGAAGAACTAGAGATCCAAACTTGAGCCAAAGACGAGGCGGTATATCTTTGTCAGCTACGGTCGGGATGAGTTTGGCTCTAGACTTTACAATCTAGTGGAAAGAAAGATCTACAGAAGCAGGAATGTGGTATTCGTCGAGGATCAGACCATGAGCAACACTCAAAATTTCGAGAAGCCTTCTGAGGCTGAGGAATTGCCTGATTTAGAGTCATTTTACTTTGAGCAGTTTCTAGAGGACATCACAAAGGATCCAGTTATGAAAGATCCGGTACATGGAGTTGCTCCCAACCTTGATCATCAGCTGATGATGGTCAGGGTGACCCTCAAGAGGATAAGCATGCCGAGAAGGAAGTTCCTGGAGGGGAGGAGGCTGTAGATATACAACCAATACCAGTATTTTTGTTGTGGAGGAGCGATAGAGAGCGTCGACCATCTACGAGATACTCATCGGGTGAGTATGTGCTACTGACTGATGGAAGAACCCAAAAGTTTCGTCGAGGCTATGGAAGACGAATACAGGCAGGAGCGAATGGAGGCCATGCAGGAGGAGATAAGTTCCTTGGAGGCCAACACTACTTATGATCTGGTGCGGTTGCCAAAGGGCAAGAAGGCTTTGAAGAATTGATGGGTGTTCAGAGTAAAGCAGACAGATGATGCTACTCGCCCTCGATACAAAACGAGGCTAGTAGTTAAATATTACGGTCAGCGGGAAGGCGTAGATTATGATGAGATCTTTTCGCCAGTCATCAAGTAGTCGTCTATTTGGGTGTGCTAGATTTGGAAGCCAGTTTTGACTTGGACGTCGAGTAAATGGACATGAAGATGACATTCCTCCACGGTGATCTTGAGGAGGAGTTGTACATGCAGCAGCCAGAGGGATTCTGTGAGAAGGGCAAGTCTATTTGATCTGCCGGTTGAGGAAGAGCTTGTATGGTCTGAACAGGCTTCGAGGCAGTAGTACAGGAAGTTCGAGTCATTTATGGGAAAGCATGGCTATGCACAGACGATATCGGATCATTGTGCTTTTGTGAGGTACTTCGCCAAGGATGATTTTATCATTTTGTTGCTTTATGTTGATGACATGCTGTTGGTGGATCGGAACGTCACCAGAATAGCAAAGTTGAAGTACCAACTAGGTGCGACCTTCTCTATGAAGGATTTGGGTACAAAGATGACTATTCTTGGGATAGAGATCAGCCTAGAGAGAGAGTCTAAGCTGCTACACCTATCCCAGAAGAAGTACATTCACGGGGTACTTTAGCGTTTTAAGATGGACGGGTCGAAGAAAGTGAGTAACCCCCTTGCGTCTCACTTTAAGTTCACTGAGGAGCAGTATCCATCTACCGAGGACGAGAAGGAAGATATGGAGTGGGTTCTATATGCCTTAGCTGTGTGAAGTCTTATATATGCTATGGTATGTACGAGACCAGACATTGCTCACGCAGTCGACACAGTTAGCAGATACACGTCTAATCCTGGAAGGGTACATTGGCGTGGGTTAGATTCTACGATATCTTCAATGCACTGCCGATTGGAGACTGTCATTTGGTGGTGACGAGCCGAACTTGATTGCGTATACCAACGCTAATATGGTTGGAGATGTAGACACGTATTGATCAACTTCGGGCTATGTGATGATGTTTGCTGGTGGAGCAGTTTCGTGGCAGTTGCATTTGCAAAAGTGTATTGCCTTGTGTCACTACCCGCACCCGGAATTGGGGCACGAGTACGTGGGTACGTCTAGCCTATGCCACAGCATCGACAGTAGAACACTGTCTAGGTCATGATACTATCTAAGCAATATCACACGAGCATCTAACTCCATAAGGAGGCACGAATGACACAATATAATATGAACAACATACTAAATCACATAACTACAGCACGATAAGATATCGAAGAAAATAAATAAAAGCAACACAAGTCTAAATAGAAATATTCTAACTCAACAATAATATCCAAGTCTCAACAAAGTATGCCGGAGACAAATTCAGTACCAAATAATCTGCTAAAGAAACTGACTAAATAACTAGTGATTCCGGCTAGACCTTCCGGAATCATAACTGAGCTACCAAGTCCAAGTCTGCAGCTACTCTCCCTGTGGTCCATAAAATGTCGGACATCGGTCCTCTAAGGCATAGTCTAGAAAAATATTTCCAGTCAGGAAGGAGCAAAGTACATATCTAACAATAGTTCTATATCAATGTTATAAACTATGTAGCAGTAAATAGATGGAAATATACAAGATGCATATACATGTACGAGAGATATACAATAAAGGAAATACTGGAAATATTGTAAATAAATGCGGGAAGGAACAATATGTCAATGAACAAATATACTATGACTAAGTGTGTGAGTACTAGCTTTAACATGTGATCGACTTGGGAACTTGTACAGGAATAATGGCCTGGCTAGTCATACGTATGGTGTATGACCAATACTAACATGTGAACAAGACATGTACATGAAGGGTATGATTACATATCTATACTAAAATACTTCCCACCCCCGACTGGTATAGTAGATCCAACCATGGTACTCTATGGCACAGGATTCCCTAGAAAGGTAGCAAGTCTTTCCGGAAATCAGTGTCTGTATATGCACAAGATAAACAATAAAACAAGAGTTGTACAAGATACACCATGAACAAGGAATAACATCTCATGACGAGATCCGGGTATACCAATCCGTATAACCATCGTGTCAAGAATATGGATATTTATACTAGATACAATGAACATAGGGGATATCATAAATAAGAAACTATCAGAGAATGTACTCGCCTGGGGTCCTTAGCTGTCAATACCAATGTCCTACTCCTGAAGTCTCGCAGGACGATCCAATAGTCCTATACACATATAATACAATACAATATTGCATCAGGCATTACACTAACACATACGATCAAAACACAAGGAACTCAGGGCTACGCTAGGTATGATACTGGTCAATTAGGGTCAAGTGCGCGTCTAATTGTGCGGGTGTCGCATCTGTTATTGCTGTGCAAGACAGACAGACAGTAATAGTACGGGTCTTGCCAATACGTGAGTGTACATATGGCAGTCTTCTAACATTTACAGGGCCACAGGTCAATGTAACTATGGGGTATCTGTGGTTACACTCGGGTCATCTAGTACCTATATATATATATATATATATTATACATATCATTAACTAACATATACATTACTATCCATTAATTACAAATATAACAGATATATGTATATATGTGTACTTTAAATAAAATTAATACTTTGCATATATATAACATATATTATGGAGAGAGATATACAATACGTATATATATATATATATATATATATATATATATATATATATATATATATATATATATATATATATATATATATATATATACTAAATAGAATTAATACTATATGTACAAATATAAAATATATACCGGGAAATACTTTATACAATACATATACATATAAAATATTCTAATTAGAATTATACTATATATACATATACCAAAATACATTTAACATATACTAATACATGTACCATTCGCATATACTAATTAGGTTCATGATGAATATATATACACATCAATGTACACATAATAACCATTGCTAATACGTATACTAATACATGCCAATACCTACTTGAATACATATACTAAACATATACTATATATATATATATATATATATATATATATATATATATATATATATATATATATACCAATTTTAATACATACACTAAATACAGGTATATATATACCAATACGAACATATTAACATATATCATTGAATATGTATATACTAATTTGAAAAATATACTATATATATGTATATGTTTATACATACGAATCATACATATACTAATACATATACTACATACATACATGCATACACCCATACACCAAATACGTACATGTGTACGTGTACGCGAGGGGGAGAATACGAACCTGTGCGCGTGCACGACGACGACGGGTATGACGACGGTGTCCACGATGACGACGAAGGCGACGACGACGACGAAGATGATGATGACGAAGGTGTTGAGTGGTGGTCCTGGTGGTGTGGGGTGGCTGTACTGGTGGTGAACGGGGTGCTGGAGGTAGGTGCTGGCGGCCGGGGCGATGTCGACGATGGTGGTGGTGGGAGGAGTTTGTGCGGGTAAGGAAGACAGGGAAGAGGGGAGGAGCAGGGAGCTCCGGGCTGTCGGGATCAGCGTGGTGACGACGCGGTAGGGTTGACGATAAAGTCTGACATGTCGGGTGGTCGATGGCAGCAGCTTGGTTCAGGTGATGAGGCCGGCGGGGACAGCAGCGTCATGTGGAGAGGCGGTCGGGGATCCGCTCAGGCGAGGGAAGTCGACCGACGTTCAAGTGGGAGAAGGTCGGTGAAGTGGTGGTGGTAGGGTGGTGGTACTGCGGGAGGAGGGATCTCGGGAAGAGGGGGTCACGGTGGTGATCGACTCGGGTAGGGAGGTGAATGGGGGAGATGGCCAGTGTTAATGGTGTTCGTGGTGGCTCGTGGGGGAACGACTCGCAGGGGAGAAGCTGGAGGGAGGTCGGTGGGGAGAAAGCTGCGGGCTCGGTGGTTGCAATGGTGGTGGAGGGATTTGCAGCGGGGTGGTGCAGGAGTTGCAACGAGGTGCTCGTGGCCGGGGGAGCTTCAGGCGGGGAAGGTTCTCGGAGATGGAGGAGGAGCGGGTCGACCGTCGGGGTCGGGTCGAACGGGTGGCCGGGCCGGAGGAGGCTGTACAGCAGGTTGGGCTCAAGGGAAGAAGGAGTTGGTTTTCTTTTCCTCTTTTGTTTTTAAAAGGAGGAGAAGAAGAAGAAGAAGAAGAAGAAGAAGAAGGAAATAAATGGAAAAAGAGAAGAGAAAGGGAAATGCTACGGTTGGGTTTGTGAGGAGGGATGAGAGAGAAGGTGGGTGGTGTTTCCTAGGTTTGGGGATTAGGACATGCTTGGGAAGAGTGCATTAAAGAGATATTAAATAGGGGATGATGAGTGGGAATGTGTGGTGATGATGCTCCCATTTTGAATGGGTAGCCAGGATTCGACATGAGAAAATCATTCATGCAAGGAGAGGGTTGGGTTGGCTAGTCAAGAATTAGGGCTTCTCCATTTGGTTTGAACCAATGAGGTATTGACACATAATGCAACATTTGCAAATAAGTCCCCTTAAATTTGGGTATTTGCACAGACACATTAATGATAAAAAATTGGTGGACAATTTGGTGTTTGGTGTTTTGTAGGGTGAGGGGGGTGTTGTGTGTTTTGTATGGGCTTAATTAATAGGGTATATGGATTAAAATGGGATTAGTCAAAGTTGGTATCCCTAATTTAATTAAAGAATAATGCAAGCGACGTTCTAAAATTAATTAGGAGTACATAGGGCTAGAATTAAGTTGGAACACAAGTATCATTAGTGAAGAAGACTCAGAATAGAATATCACTCTAATTTGGGTTGCTCAAAATGGATCGAGATTGTGTCTCCAATTTTGATTGGAACGCACAACGATACAAAGTTGGATTTTATTTAGAAATTAAATAAACATCCGCGACGAATATTGTGCGGCTAAAATGAAGCACAAGAGAGCATAATTATGAGTTACACAAAGGTCATGAAAGGTGTAGGCTTGGTGTTAGTCTTGGACCCTTTAATTGGTCCGGCTAAACGGGTTGAGTTGGTGTCTCGAAATTGATGGCAACGACACAGGTGCGCGACACAAGATTAAATAATAGATTTCAGATACGGGAAGTTGTGCAATTAAATTAGAGCACAAAAGATTATGATTTTGAGTGACAAAAAAGTCTAGCGCCTAAATTGGCGTGTCTAGTCTAGAATGCAACAACTTGTTGAAAATTATGGGCTAAGACTAGGCTCCGAATATTGCAACAATGGTAGGGTGTAACAATTAAATAAAACTACGGTAATTAATTACAACCTCAATAAATTAAATCCTAAATAATACAAATTAAATTCATAACCCTATAATTCGGTCAGGTGTCCATCTAGTGGGCTTCTAGGTCAAGTCTACCAGCTCAAACATTAAGAACACTGTATATATAATATATATATATATAAATACACATATCATGCAATTATTTAAAAATAACTACCACAATATTAATAATATATAAAAAGTCAAAAATACCCCTATTTTCAGGATGTGGTAGTGACAAGTCTACCCTCCTTAAAAGAATTTCGTCCTCGAAATTTAAGATCCTCAATAGTAGTATTTACTCGTTATATTATTTTCTATCAAATTTAAAATCATCAACCCACACAATCATGAAATAATCAACATTGTCATTTCACAATTTTTCCAAAATTCTGTAATTATTGTATTCCTGAAAATCCTCGAAATAAAAATCAAATTCCATTTTTATCATAATTTTCTCCAAAACTTTAAGTTAATAATCAAATACTCAAAAATTTAATATCCAATCCTCTAGTTTAATTCTAATCAATGCACATTTATGAAATTAAGAAATCTCATCAAAAAAATAATCCATTAATCATCTTACTCCTCTTAATTTAAATCCAATTGATGCATATTTATAAAATCTTAATCCTTATCCCAAAAATTGAATTCAAACACTAATCCATTAATGATCTTTTTTCTTAATTTCTTTTTCCATAAAATACTCAAACAATGCGATACTTATGAAATCTTCAAACACAACATTTAGAATACAAGTCTTAAATTTATATCTTCTAGCTAAATAAATATGCTGATAATCTTCTTAATTCCTCAAGTTTTAACGATAAATTCAATTATATCATAATCAATAAATCATCAATTCTGCCATATTAAATTCTTAACTCTTTATTTAAATTAATGTTTATCCTCGAATTTTAAGCATCTTGTCTCTCTTTTTCAAGTCATAACCTCTTCATAAATCTTCACTATGGTCAACCCCCAATAATCAAGGGCTAAGAAAATTCCACCTACAGTCATTCAATATGCAATCTAAGGGAAACATGCATGGTTATGGTTTGTTTTGTCATAGTATTGCAGTCTCTGTCAGGATGTACTACTAACTACATTCTAATAAGAAAATCATGAATACAAGCTACGGTACTAAGGAATCAATCAATCAATCAAATAGAAAGGACAGAAGGAAAGAAAAGAACAAAACCTGCTAACACATCACCTGCAGTATCGGTCTCCTCGATCGTCATTGCAAATGCTCCGCCTTGCTGGGGTGGCTCCCTCCACGGGTGCTGAGCAATCTGCAGTTTCACAGGTGGCCTAACTGGATCTCTATAATTTGGAGCTATGCGCTGAGCTAGAGGGCAATCCCTCATTCAGTGTCCTGTATCACCACAGTGTAAACAAAGTCCTAGCCTCAATCTACAGCTCTCCCAAAGGTGACCTGGCTTCTTACACAAATGACAAGTCTGTTGATCCTGCTGAACACGAACTGGTGTCTGGTACTGATGTTGATACTGAAACATCCTCGGCTGTTGCTGAATATGGGGACGCTTGGCCGGTCCTGCGCTACCATTCATATCTCCAGAAATATTGTGACTCTTAGGCCTGAGATCCAGATCCTCTTCTGTAATCTGGGCATCCATTAAGATATCCTCAAAAGTAGCGGTACGATGACCAGAAGTGCGGGACCTAATCTCTCTCGTCAGCCCCTTTCTAAACTTTCGGGCTCGATCTCCTGGGTCCCGAATCATAGACGATGCAAAACGACTCAATAGACAGAATTTTGCGACGTACTCGTCGACCGACATGTTTCCTTGGACCAAGTCGTGAAACTGACTTTTCAAGGTTCCCAAGGCCACGTCGGGAAATAACTTCTCCCTGAAAAGCTCCTTGAAGGTCTCCCAAGTAAGTCTTTCGTCAGTGAGTCTCGGCTCCGTGTGATACCACGTGAGTGCGATATCGAACATTTGACTGCCAGCGGCCTCTATCTGCAAGCTCTCCGGGATCTGGGCCAATCGCAGGCTCCTCTTTATATCCTCTAACCAGTCGTCAGCGTAGAGTATCCCTTCGATACCCTTGAACTCTCGAGGCATCATCCTCTTGAAGTCCACTATAGTGCCTGATGTTTGCTATTGTAGCTGGCCAGGAAACTGCTAGTGTTGTGCTACTCTTTCCATACCTTGGAGAGCCACCTGATGAGCATTCTCCATGCTCTCTCTCATCAGCTCGGTTTGTGCCTGGTGAGCTTCTGCTTGCATCCTCTGTGCCTCAGCTTGAACTCGCTGAGCGTCTACCATGCCCTGGATTAAGGTAAATACCTGTGTCCCGTTAATGGGCACACCTCCGGAAAATAGAGTCGGTGGAGGTGGAAGGTTGTTCGTCACCGCTTCGACAATCCTCTGAACAGGTGGGGGAGGAGGGCCCCCAAAAAGTGCAGATACTCCCACATGTACTAGAGATGTAGGAAGAACTACGGATGTCTGTCCATCAGGTGGAGAGGTGGCAGACCTGTCTAAAGCTGATGCTCACACTCTCATAGATCTTGTCTTCGACGATATCCTGAAGACAGACCCAAAGAATCAATTAAGGCAATAAATACGATATCATCAAGGGAGGACAGTAAAGTTCTAAAGAAGCAATATTCAGAAGGAAATAAGGATAACAAGATAAATAGATTAGAGAGTTTCCTAGTTATGATTGAGTATTCGCTCTCATCCTAGTATGCTATATCCTAGATCCTATCGCAGGCACGCAGTAGTACAAGTAAGATGTCACACTACCACGACATCACTCTAATTACGAAGTCTGACCTGCATGGGACACCACTAAAAATATGTCACGACCCGCACCCGGAATTGGGGCACGAGTACGTGGGTACGTCCAGCCTACACCATAGCATCAACGGTAGAACATTGTCTAGGTTATGATACTATCTAAGCAATCTCACACGAGCATCCAACTCCATAAGGAGGCACGAATGACACAATATAATATGAACAACATACTCAATCACATAACTACAGCACGATAAGATATCGAAGAAAATAAATAAAATGCAACACAAGTCTAAATAGAAATAATCTAACTCAATAATAATATCCAAGTCTCAACAAAGTATGCCGGAGACAAATCTGGTACCAAATAATCTGCTAAAGAAACTGACTAAATAACTAGTGATTCCGGCTAGACCTCCCGGAATCACAACTGAACTACCAAGTCCAAGTCTGCAGCTACTCTCCCTGTGGTCCATAAAATGTCGGATACCGATTCTCTAAGGCATAGTCTGAAAAAATATTTCCAGTCAGGAAGGAGCAAAGTACATCTCTAACAGCAGTTCTATATCAATGATATAAACTATATAACAGTAAATAGATAGAAATATACAAGATGCATGTACATGTACGAGAGATATACAATAAAGAAAATACTAGAAATACTGTAAATAAATGCGGGAAGGAACAGTATGTCAATGAACAAAAATACTATGACTAAGTGTGTGAGTACTAGCTTTAACATGTGATCGACTTGGGAACTTGTACAGGAATAATGGCCTGGCTAGTCATACGTGCGGTGTATGACCAACACTAACATGTTAACAAGACTTGTAAATGAAGGGTATGATCACATATCTACACTAAAATACTCCCCACCCCCGACTGGTATAGTAGATCCAACTATGGTACGCTATGGCACGGTATTCCCTAGGAAGGTAGAAAGTCTCCCCAAAAATCAGTGTATGTACATGCACAAGATAAACAATGAAACAAGACTTGTACAAGATACACCATGAACAAGAAATAACATCTCATAACGAGATCCGGGTATACCAATCCGTGTAACCATCGTGTCAAGAATATGGATATTTACACTAGATACAATGAACATAGGGGATATCATAAATAAGAAACTATCAGAGAATGTAGGGGTCCTTAGCTGTCAATACCAATGTCCTGCTCCTGAAGTCTCGCAGGACGATCCAATAGTCCTATGCAGATATAATACAATACAATATTGCATCAGGCATTACACTAACACATACGATCAAAACACAATGAACTTAGGGCTACGCTAGGTTTGATACTGGTCAATTAGGGTCAAGTGCGCGTCTAATTGTGCGGGTGTCGCGTCTGTTATTGTTGTACAAGACAGACAGACAGTAATAGTACGGGTCTTGCCAATACTTGAATGTACATATAGCAGTCTTCTAACATTTACAGGGCCACAGGTCAATGTAACTACGGGGTATCCGTGGTTACACTCGGGTCATCTAGTACCTATATATATATATATTATACATATCATTAACTAACATATACATTAATATCCATTAATTACAAATATAATAGATATATGTATATATGTGTACTTTAAATAAAATTAATACTTCGTATATATATAACATATATTATGGAGAGATATATACAATACGTATATATATGTATATATACTAAATAGAATTAATACTATATGTACAAATATAAAATATATACTGGGAAATACTTTATACAATACATATACATATGAACATATGCTAATTAGAACTATACTCTATATACATATACCAAAATACATTTAACATATACTAATACATGTACCATTCGCATATACTAATTAGGTTCATGATGAATATATATATACATCAATGTACACATAATAACCAATGCTAATACGTATACTAATACATGCCAATACCTACTTGAATACGTATACTAAACATATACTATATTTATATATATATATACCGATTTTAATACATACACTAAATACATGTATATATATATATATATATATATATATATATATATATATACCAATACGAACATATTAACATATATCATTGAATACGTATATACTAATTTGAAAAATATACTATATATATGTATATGTTTATACATACGAATCATACATATACTAATACATATACTACATACATACATGCATACACCTATACACCAAATACGTACACGCGTACGTGTACGCGAGGGGGAGAATGTGAACCTGCGCGCGTGCACGACGACGACGGGGATGACGACGGTGTCCATGACGACGATGACGACGACGAAGGCCACGACGACGACGAAGACGATGATGACGAAGGTGTCGAGTGGTGGTCCTGGTGGTGTGTGGGGGTTGTACTGGTGGTGAACGGGGTACTGGAGGGAGGTGCTGGCGGCCGGGGCGATATCGACGATGGTGGTGGTAGGAGGAGTTCGTACGGGGAAGGAAGACAGGGAAGAGGAGAGGAGCAGGGAGCTCCGGGCTGTCGGGATCAGCGTAGTGACGAGGCGGTAGGGTTGACGACGAAGTCCAGCGAGTCGGGTGGTCGATGGCAGCAGCTCGGTTCAGGTGATGAGGCCGGCGGGGACAGCAACGTCGTGTGGAGAGGCAGTCGGGGATCCGCTCACACGAGGGAAGTCGACCGACGTTCAGGTGGGAGAAGGCCGGTACAGTGGTGGTGGTAGGGTGGTGGTACTGCGGGAAGAGGGGGTCACGGTGGTGATCGACTGGGGTAGGGAGGTGAATGGGGGAGATGGCCGGTGTTAATGGTGTTCGTGGTGGCTCGTGGGGGAACGGCTCGCCGAGGAGAAGCTGGAGGGAGGCCGGTGGGGAGGAAGCTGCTGGCTCGGTGGTTGCAATGGTGGTGGAGGGATTTGCAGCGGGGTGGTGCAGGAGTTGCAGCGAGGTGCTCGTGGCCGGGGGAGCTTCAGGTAGGGACGGTTCTTGGAGATGAAGGAGGAGCGGGTCGACCGCCGGGGTCGGGTCGGACGGTTGGCCGGGTCGGAGGAGGCTGTACAGCAGGTTGGGCTCAAGGGAAGAAGGAGTTGGTTTTCTTTTCCTCTTTTATTTTTAAAAGGAGGAGAAGAAGAAGAAGAAGAAGAAGAAGAAGAAAAGAAAAAAAAGAAGAAATGGAAAAAGCGAAGAGAAAGGGAAATGCTACGGTTGGGTTTGTGAGGAGGGAGGAGAGAGAATATGGGTGGTGTTTCCTAGGTTTGGGGATTAGGGCATGCTTGGGAAGAGTGCATTGAAGAGATATTAAATAGGGGATGGTGAGTGGGAATGTGTGGTGATGATGCTCCCATTTTGAATGGGTGGCCAGGATTCGACATGAAGAAATCATTCATGCAATGAGAGGGTTGGGTTGACTAGTCAAGAATTAGGGCTTCTCCATTTGGTTTGAACCAATGGGGTGTTAACACCTAATGCAACATTTGCAAATAAGCCTCCTTAAATTTGGGTATTTGTACAAACACATGAAATAATAAAAAATTGGTGGGCAATTTGGTGTTTGGTATTTTGTAGGGTAAAGGGGTGTTGTGTGTTTTGTATGGGCTTAATTAATAGAATATTTGGATTAAATTGGGTTAAAATGGGATTAGTCAAACTTGGTATCCCCAATTTAATTAAAGAATAATGCAAGCGACGTTCTAAAATTAATTAGGAGTACATAGGGCTAGAATTAAGTTAGAACACAAGTATTATTAGTGAAGAAGACTCAGAACAGAATATCACCCTAATTTGGGTTGCTCAAAATGGATCGAGATTGTGTCTCCAATTTCGATTGGAACGCACAACGATACAAAGTTGGATTTTATTTAGAAATTAAATAAACGTCCGCGACGAATATTGTGCGGCTAAAATGAAGCACAAGAGAGCATAATTATGAGTTTCACAAAGGTCATGAAAGGTGTAGGCTTGGTGTTAGTCTTGGACCCTTTAATTGGTCCGGCTAAACGGGTTGAGTTGGTGTCTCAAAATTGATGGCAACGACACAGGTGCGCGACACAAGATTAAATAATAGATTTCGGATACGAAAAGTTGTGCGATTAAATTAGAGCACAAAGGATTATGATTTTGAGTGATGAAAAAGTCCAACGCCTAAATTGGCGTGTCTAGTCTAGAATGCAATAACTTGTTGGAAATTATGGGCTAAGGCTGGGCTCCGAATATTGCAACAACGGTAGGGTGTAACAATTAATAAAACTACGGTAATTAATTACAACCTCAATAAATTAAATCCTAAATAATACAAATTAAATTTATAACCCTATAATTCGGTCAGGTGTCCATCTAGTGGGCTTCTAGGTCAAGTATACCATCTCAAACATTAAGAACACTGTATATATATAATATATATATAAATACACATATCATGCAATTATTTAAAAATAACTACCACAATATTAATAATATATAAAAAGTCAAAAATATTTCTATTTTCAGTTTGTGGTAGTGACACCTTGTCGACGATAGAGGCAGAGTATATTACGGCGATGAAGGCTTGCAAGGAGTTATTGTGGATGAAGAAGCTGCTGTAGGAAATAGGGCTAAAGCAAGAGTAGTATCATTTGCTTTGCGATAGTCAGAGTGTTATTCACCTTGTGAAGAATCAGACATTTTATAGCCGGTCCAAGCACATTGTGACCCAGTATCATTGGATACACAATACTGTTGATAAGAAAGAAGTGAAGCTTGAGAAGGTTCATACAGATGACAACGGAGCAGATATGTTCAAAAAAATTCTTTCAAGAAAAAAGTTTGAGTACTGCAGGCAGATCGTCGGGATGACGATCCCCTCCACATAGTTGTGAAGGGAAAGATTTGTTGGAGTGGGTGGGATTCCCAACCTATATGGAGAACACCTCAGAGTGCGACGAGCTCCATCTGTGGTTAAAAAAGCTCGGGGAGGCGATGAGAGCCATTCGAGAGGTCGAAGAAGCTCGGGAGGAAGGAGGAGCGGCTGCTGTACAGGGGGAGATAGAGTTCGGGCCGAACTCGGTTTGAACTCGGTCTGAGTTTGGTCAGGGTGATCCAGACGCTCCAGAAAGCTGATGTCTTCGTTTACTTCCAAATCACCGACTCGGGCGAATTCGGTCCGAGTTCGGTTGGCGCTTGACGAAAATTCAAAGGTATTTTATACACCATTGGATCGTATCCTACGATCCAAGATTTGTTGCGGAAATAGGGGGTATATATTATGTTCTCCTAAACCCTTACCCTAACATATCATTTCAAGAAATAGGAGAAAATGAGGCAAAAGTGCCATTGCAACTTTGGGAAGGAGAAAGAATGATTGGAGGCCGTTTCGGAGAAGAAGATCAATTTTGGGTAATTTTTTATTGTCTTCTATCTTCGTGATGTGATCTATTTTCTATTCCTAAGTGTTGTGGTGATCTGTGTTGGATCGGGAGGAGCTTGTAGAGGGTGTATTCTCTTTATTCCATTGGTGGAGGTTCTTCAGAGTTGGACTCCGATCGTCCCGTAGTTTTTTCCGCAAGGATTTTCCATGTCAAAACTCTCTGTGCCTGTATGGATTATTTTTCTGTGGTTTTGTGTTTAGTTTGTGTGTTGTATTGTTCGGTTCACTCGTAGGTACTCTCTGGTTTGGAGGAAAGTTTTTGCGCTTCTTTTCCAACATGTCGAGCCTCTTGCTCATCACGCTCTCTTCTTAACGCCTCAGTCTTTTCTCGTAACTTTGCCGCATATTTTTGCAATTGTTCAGTTTCTGTCTGAGATGTTGGGGATGTTGAATATTTACCACATTGTCTTATACCTACTCCTCGGCCTAAAACTCGGCTGTGTCCATCTTGTCCAACTACTTCCTTGTAGACCATATTCAGTTGCTCCTCATTTTCTCGTTCTTACACGGGTAGCTCTTCAATTCGCCTTTCTAACATTTTCTACAACATGAAAGTTGATTTGTGTTACTTTTCTCTAATTTATAATTGACATTTATTTAATATGTAGTATAACATATATCTTAATACCTCTGTACCAGTCGCTCCGTCTTCTTCATTATAACTGCCACATTTTCCTCGAGTGGCTCTCTACATGTTGACAAGGTCGACAGACTTGTTTTCCAACCTCCTCTGATTTGTTTGTACGTGTCCCAAAAATAAAAGTAAAAATTATACACTATCAACTAGAAATATATGCTTCTTATGAAAAAAAAATTAATACAAACATTTCTCTTTAGCTCTGAAAATGATTTGCTTCATGTTCTAGGGAGGACACAAACTTTTCCTCGATTAACTTGGTTTGTCTCCAAAACTTTCTAAAAAACAGTTGAACATTATAACAATATTGAAATCAACGGTTCACCACTAGTATAAATATGGATCAAGCTATTTGTTAGTTGAGTCATACCTTTTGTGTCACCCTAACTCCAATTGCCACTAGCGTTGGCCATTGATGGGGCTCCACCCGGGGTGGCACATTTGCTAAACGCTCTGCATCGGTCTCGAATTTTTTCTAAAAGTCCTTCTTTACGCGGTGCTTGAAGGCCTTCCAAGAAAATTTCCATTTTTGTAAAAAAAAAATATCTTTAAAGCCATCGGGAGCATTTGTGTTTTCCTAAGCAAAATAATAATGAAAACATGGTATCAGATTTTATCCATGGATATACTTGTTCTATACACAACTTCGTTGATGTTATAGCTTGTGAGTGTGAGAGAGAGACAGAGAGACGGAGTTACCTTCACCGATGACCATATCATTTCGAGATTATCTTTATCTGCCTTGCGCCAAGATAACATTGTTAACGGGACAGTTCGTCATTTCGTGCAAGGTTACCAAGACGAGACATCAAATGGTGTGTATTTTCTCCAACCAGTTGACAATTTTCATCCCACTCTATGAATTTTTTTAACTCCGTTATCCCAATCTTTCCATGGCTTGGCTGACCATATACCTTGCCTAGTGGAAGAACCACTCTCCATAGTACCTAATAAGAAACAAAATAGAAAGACTAATAATAATATAAATTACAAAATAGAACAGTTAGTACGAGCCAAGTAATATATCTCAGAAACTTCTAATAATAAAAGCATCACATAAGACAACAAGCAGTAAACTGTAAATAATATAAAACTGAAATTAGTATGAAGTTAGACTGCAAATAATATAATAATTTAAGGCTGAAATTAGTATGCAAAAATTGACCTGGCCTGTAGTTAACAATAGAACCAAGTGCAAAAACAGTCGTAGCTACTGGTCACAGTAAAAATTGTTTGTGTTTTTCTTTTTGAACTAGTAAAAATAGTCTCACATTGGCTACACCACCAAATGGATATTTCAATATAATACTTTGTATGAGTTGAGGTGTGCACATGGAGTGTGGTGGGGGCACATAGGTGCCATGTGGGGGTGTTTTCCTTAGAGAAAAAATAATTAACTCCTCATGAAAGCATTTATGCTTTTTGTCATGCTCTTGGATTTTTCATAGGAGCTAAGCCTCAAAGAGACTTAGCGACTCGGGCTCAAGGGCGCAAAGTGGCGCTTTGTTGTCAAACGGGCGCTGAGCGGACTATGCATTGGGCTACGATTGTGGGATATAAATTTATTTATTGGCTTTTTAGTCCGGAAAGAAGAGGAGGATGGGCTTCCATCCTTCCCTATATAAAGAGCCCTCTAGTCTCCTTTTGAGACAGACCAAAAAGTTGAGAAAGATGAGTCCAAAAGAGTCCGTTCGAGTCACACAAAGAGATGACTAAGAGGTTTCCAGAAGTTCTCTTGTGAAGTTGCTGGCTCCTAGGAGCAGATCGTCGATAGAGGACGAATCTTGCTTTGAGCAACGGTGGTCTTCACCGCCCCAGCAAGAATAATTTTTTTATTTTGTCTTCTTCTCCTTTTTTTTCTTGGTTTGTTCTGTCTGATTGCAATTACGTTTTGCAAGAAAGAACGAAGGTAGTTTCCGTTTTATTGTAACTCTGTTATGTCCGTTTGCAACTGCGATTGCAAGGAAGAACGAGAAGTTTGGTTAATTCTGATTCTTTTATAATCTTGAGAGCAAGTTGTAATCAGAATCCTTATATAGTTCTTCATGCAAATCGATAATAGTCAGAGTGGGTACTTTTGTGTGAACCTCTGATCTCGACCACGTGTCCTTCCATCTTTGGTTAAGCCTCGGGACTAACAATCTTAAAGCAAGATCCGAAGAAACATGGGGAACATCCATTCAAGTCTTCTAGACACAAGTTTTCACAAACTTGAAAAGATCGACGGTATTCACTTCGAACATTTAGATGAGGGAATGAGTCCTTTGTCAAATGTTGAAAGTGAGTTGTCAGTACCTACCATTTTCGAGGATGGAGGAGATAGAGATTGAAGGATGCACATTCCAGTTGGAAGGAAGATTACAAGATGACCAAGGATTGCAGAGTATGCGTACAAGGGGCAAACCTTTGTGCATGACAGGACTTGGCGCTTTGCAAGACTTGACGCATGACAGTGCTTTAGAAGTCTTGGCGTCTTGGCACTTGGCAGAGCTGGGTGCATAGTGTCTCAATGCGCATGATGGTCTCTGCGCATGCAGGACGCGCATGAAGGCTTATGCGCATGGATTGGTGCATAATGGCTTATGCGCATAGATTGACGCATGGTGGCTTATGTGCATGGATTAGAGCATGGTGTCTTATTCGCATGGATTAGCACATGGTGGCCTATGCACATGATGTCACTACACTATACAGGACTTGACGCATGGCTGAAATTGAAACTTGAAAGTAGAACCAATCCGAACCAATATAGCAAGGTATAACTAAACTTGTTTCCTTTGATTACTTAACTTGGTTGCTATGATTGCACAGGTTAAGTCCTTTGGCTTGGTTGCTGACCAATTGATAAAAACTGGTGCAACTAGCCACATGTGCTTTAGAAAGAGCTGTTGACCAAGGTCGAACCTTTCAGTGGTGAAGGTCTTGATGGCAAGCAAGGATCAAGCAGAGGATCTGGGGATTGGGACAATGGTTCTGAACTTCGAGAAGTTATAGTCAAATGAGTGCGTGTAGCAACGTACCAGTGATTACCAAGGACCTGATCTCAGAAAGTCTGTTACAAACTTGAGGGTGAATATCCATGTTTGCCAGATGGTGATATCTTGGCAGGAGACATACTTTGAAATAAGGCGTTCGGTTTCAAATGGATGTTCGAGCTTCTACTTGTGAATGAAGTCTCTTTCTAAGAGTTGTGGGACCCTAGACTAGGATATGTACTTCGTACTGCCAGATGTCTAGTCTAGGGTTTATCTCCTAACGTGGGGGTAAGGAGGTGAAGAAGTGTAAGGTCTGTGCACAGACAAAGATCACAAAAAATTGTTAAAACGGGTAAATCGAAGTACAGATCTTCTGGAGTTGGTTCACTCAGATATCTGTGAGTTCAAGCAGTTCTCCACAAAGGCCAAAAGGAAGTACTTAATTACTTTCATCAATGACTACTCAAAGTACGCGTTCGTCTATCTGCTCTAGTTAAAAGATGAAGCATTCGAGAAGTTCAGGGTTGAGGTTGAACTTCAAATGGGGCAACAACTCAAGAGACTAGGAAGTAATTTAGGAGGAGAGTATATGTCTATTGAATTCACATCGTTCTGCAAATAAAATAAAATAGTCAGTGAGACAACTGCTCCGTATTCTTCTCAATCAAATGTAGTATCTGAAAGGTAGAACAGGATATTGACAGAGATGATGAACTCAATAATGTTGACTACGGGTCTTCCAAACTACTTGTGGGGAGAAGCTGTGCTAACGGCTATATTCATTCTGAATAGAGTGCCATATGCAACCTTCGATGTCACTCCTCAGGAACTCTGGTTCAGAGTCAGACCCAATTTGAATGTCATTCGAGTATGGGGGTATCTGGCGTTTATGAAGCTTCCGGAATTAAAGATTCAGAAGCTAGAATCAAAGACTATGAAGACAATCTTTCAGGATGATGCTGAGAAGAGTAATGCTCGAGATTTCTTGATATCGAATTAAATTATATCATTGAATCTTGCGACACAGAACTCCTTGAAGACAAATTTACAAGGAACAAGAAAATTGTTATCGCGGATATTTTGAAAAATAGTTGGGTGCAAAGAAGGTTGAAACTTCCAACGAAGATGTAGTCCAAGAAGAAGTTGTCATCCCAACGACAATGATCAAACTAGAACTCGCAAAGCCGGTATCTAAGCGAGTGAGGAGAGTGAAGGACTTCGAAGAAGATTTTGTCACCTATCATGTGGAAGCAGATCCGCTTACCTATGATGAGGCGATGAAGACCAGAGATGCTATCTTCTTGAGGGAGGCTATAAATAATGAGTATGACTCAATAACCTCCAACCACACTTGGGTATTGGTCAACCTGCCTGAAGAAGCTAAACCAATCAGATGCTTATCAGATCTTCAAGTCGATGAAAATAAAAGCAGACAAAATAGTTGAGTTCAAGACAAGGCTATCTGCCTAGGGATTTTCTTAGAAAATAGGGGATTGAGTTCTTTGGCACCTCGATGAGGGTGTCATAGACCATGATGATGATTTTCGTAGTTGCTTCACAAGATGATTATTTATCAAATGATGGAAAGACAACAAGTCTTGGATGAAGATAGAAATGAGAGATTCACGAAAAACAGTCAGAACTATTGTCATTCAGGTTTGAAGACAGTCTGCGAGTTGGTGATATCTCGATACGGCCTGAAGCAATTCTCAGGATGTGGCAGCAGGGGTTTGACAAGTCATCTAGTTAAAGTTGTATCAGGATCAGCAAGACGGACATGTGTGTGTATACGAAGTTCACGGATAATGGAGGAGTCATCATTTGTATCTATGTAGACCACTTGCTAGTCCTAGTTGTGGACACAGAAGTGTCACTAACAAAGATATTATTTTTTTCTAAACTCAGGACACGGGATTGCGGATGTCATCCTGAGGATAGAAGATAATCCGGATGCCAGGTGGGCTTGCTTAGTCACAAGCTCTCATCATGAAATGCTGATCATACTCTTTGGGTATCAGGGATGATACTCCTTAGGTGTGACATGAATATGAAGCCAAATCCAAGGAAAAGCATCAGATAGTTGGTGTACTCAAGCATCATCAGGTGAATGATTCAAGCTGCGTGTACCACCAGGCCTTACATAGCTTTTGCTGTAGGGATGCTGAGTCAGTTTACAAGCAATATATGTGTTGAACATTGAAAGCTGTGAAGTGAGTCATTAGAATTCTCATGAGAACTCAATAGTGTATCCTGTGCTACAGCATTTATCCAGATATGAAGGAAGGCTTCCGTGATGCCAGTTGGTGCTCAGGAAAGAAGAGTGAAAGATCCACAGGAGGACGTGACTTCTTCAGGGGTGGTGTTGCTATATCATAGAAGTCAAAGCAGCAGTATTTACTCTAAGAGTTCTTTGCACAATCAAGCTACAACATATATAACATAATGGCTCTGGAAGCTCTCAAATGATCTTCCTATGGTTAGTACACAGATTCGGGAGATACCGATATACTATGAAAACCAGAAAGCTGTAGTAGTGGCATATGTTCATAATTTCAACGGTTTGAAGAGGGCTATGTTGATAGAACACAGGACACTGAATGAGTGCAGATTACGTGGATCATTACAGTACTTTAATGATTTGAGTGAGGTAAATCTGGCGGATCCGTTCATGATATGCCTCAAGGGCTAGTATAGGAACTGAATGAGCGCAGCTAGTGTAGATCATTACAGTGTTTGATGATCGAAGCCAGAAGAGTCTGGAAGATCCGTTCATATAAGGCCTCCAGCGCTAGCTGATCCCAAGAACTATAAAGGAGGATAGTACTCCATGTTACAGTGGCATGATACCACACGAGAGAGTGAACCTTGGCTTTGCGTCATGTCACAGCGGCGTAACACCGCATATAGTCAAGGACACAACATATATGCGTTTGGAGGACCTCTGATATTGTGTCTTTGCAATCCTACCATTTAGTTTTAAGCACAAGGCGAGCGAAGTGAGCTAATACTGAATAATCGAAGTGAGGCGACCGAAGGCGTCCAGAGGAAGAGGAAGCTAATAGGTAGTGAGAAGGGAGGTCAAGTGTACCTCACTAAAGATAAAGAGAATCACACACCGAGTCCGATAAGAAATCTACTAGGCATCTAGCTATTGGTTCAAAGGAGGACCATTAACTTGGAGAATATCAGGAACAGTGGGTAGTCCTTTGAGACATTGAGGGGTTACGGACCCATAATCACTGTTGTCTACTAATTGTTCTTTTGTATAGAACAAGTCCTGTCGGAGGATGGCTTAGATGCCTAAAAGATTTTTCAGGCATTTTGAATATTTGGTATGCTTAACAGGAAGCACAATAGCGCAGCACTACAAAGGAGCGTAAGGTCTCCATACTACAATGGGTGACACCACCAAGAGGTTCCTTGGTAAGGGTAATGCCTCGGGTTTGTGAGCCATGTCACAACGGCGTAGCACCGCACATAGGCAGGTAGCCTAATGTTGTAGAATGAAGAGTGTAGGAAGCACTACAAAGAGGTCGGTATCCTTCTGTTATAGTGGTATGACACCATAGAGGTAAAAGATGTCACTACTAGAATAAGCGGTATTAGCGACGTATTTTAGCGACGTCTAGTTAAAACGTCGCTAAATTAGCGACTCTGTAAAAAGCGTCGCTAGGCGTCGCTAAATGGCGACATTTAGCGACGTTTAGCGACTTTTATTAAGATTTTAAAAGAATAGTCGCTATAAGTTCAATTAAGGTCGCTAAACGTCGCTAATATATCTGATTTAGCGACGTTTAGCGTCGTAATTAGCGGCGTATATATCAAAAAAATTTAGCAACGTATTTAGCGACTTCATTTGCGTCGCTAATTTTAATTTTAGCGACGTTTTTATGTGACGTCGCTAAACGTCGCTAATTTTTGTTTAATTAGGGCTCGGTTTTCTTTTCTCCGTCTATCGAAAATTTTGTCGAAAATTTCAAAACGTTTCGATTTCCCCCGCCCCCCCCCCTCTCCGGCGACAGGGTTTCCACGGCTGCGTCTACTCCAGCTTCCCCTTCCTCCTCCTCGAGCTCTAGGTAATCTCTCTCTCTCTCTCTCTCTCTCTCCCTCTCTCTCTCTCTCTCTCTCTCTCTCTCTCTCATGTGACACTAACACAAGACACACTTGACAGACACGACACACGCACACAGACACACACGACACACACACACAGACGCAGACACACACACACGACACACATACACGACACACACACAGACACACACACAAACACGACACACACACGACACACACACACAGACGCAGGGGTTAGGTTTAGGGTTAGGGTTAGGGTTAGGGTTAGGTTTTTTGACCTAGGGTTAGGATTAGGATTAGGGTTTGCTTTGCTTGTATTCAATTGTGGTTTTCAGAATCGATCTGTTTCAGCAGTTTTGAATCATTCAGTTTGGACTGATTCAGTATCGGGTTTGGCCGATGCTTGAAACCTTACTTTTAATTTGTTGTCGTCACTAATCCATCTTGTTATTCCGCATTTCAGATAAGTTCATATTTTGGACATGTTTCTTATGTGTCCACTGTCTGTACCTTACAGTGTTGTTAGTCTTATTGTTTATGACTTTTTTTACACATGGTTCTTAGTGGCACGTTATGTAAGTATGCCAAACTATGTATCTAGGTCGGAACTATCTCAGCCATTATTTTTGGGAAATATTTCTGTGTACTCTATAATGTAATCTATATTTGCTGATGTATTGGAAAATATTTCTGTATAATCTATATTGTACTCTATTTGCTGATGTAATGGTGTAATCAGTTTGATATGTTGCACTATATATTTGTGGAAACCAAAACAGTGGTGAAATGTGTAAAAACTGTGTAAACTTTATTAAGAAGTAGCACTATAAAATATGATGCACATTAGTGTATCCTGTAATTTATCCCATTAAATAATATAGCATGAATGTAGAAGTGTGTAGATTGATAACTATTCTTTTTTTCTGAATGCTTTGCGAATTGTTCCCGAGTTTGTTGTATGAAGATTTTTATTTGTTGTTGTTAAGAAGTATATTGTTCTCCTACATTGGTATAATAGACAAGACGACGTGTATCAGCACCGGTTATTGTTCTCTTTTGACTGTTTGATCGTGTTTGTAGATGCAAAAAATAAATTTCTTACTCAGGTTATGCATATCCAAATGAGTTTCTGGTCCATCCGTTATTGATGATCACATATAAATTTAGAATATTTACTGCATTCCTTTTCATTGCAGTGATCCGATGAAATTTTATATGATTTTTATCTATTTGGCATTATCCGGATTCAATGGTGATATTTATTTTTGTGTTTGGGCCCAGTTGTGAGTAGTAAGCATTTGAACCTATTTCATGTCTACGTCATCCGGGTAAATGCTTTACACTGGTTGCTACCATTACTTTTTAATTTCTATAGTAATGTTCTATTTACTTTTTATATGATCTTGACACTATGAGTTGCACATGAGTGATTGACACTGAGTTGCACGAGTGAGATTGTATTTCATGGATTCGGATTTATTTGTTTCATTGTGATTATTTTGGTTTCCACAAATTGTAGATGGTGTGGGGGATAGTGGGCCCAAATGACATGCAACGTAGCGTAAAGTATCGTACGTATCGTCGGGCATCTCAAAAAAAAAAAGATGGTAACAAAATGGGGAACTTTTATAGGTGTATTTTTATTGATGTTTGTTAGCTGAATGTGAACAGTCTGATATCAGTCTTGTGGTTTGTATCCAACAAAAGTTGCAAACTGAGAACTGTTCGTTCTGTGTAAAATGTGTGGTGTGTTAGGTGGAGTTATTGTTAACATGCATCATATGTAATAGGGACACATATCTATGAATAATTAAGAATAGTCAATTTGATCTTGATACTTTTTTTTGTAAGCTTTAGAATGATTATTAAAATTTGATTTCATATTATTGGTTTGGCTATAATCTACTTGAGAAGTATCAGTAGCTTTGAGTGAGTGCAAGTGTCCATGTGTTTTAGGGTAGATGTAAGCTTTAGAATGATCTATACTGCTACATAATCATCTAATTCTTCCGTTCCGGTCCAATAGCTAATTCTTTGCTAATTCTTTATTTTCATCTATCTTACCAGATGGCACCCAAGAGAGCGACACCTCCTACTGTTAAGGAGGAAGTTATGCCTCCTACTGTTAAGGAGGAAGTGATGCCGACTACTGTTAAGGAGGAAGAGATACCACCTGCGGGGAGTTCCAGTCACCCAGCACCTATCGCGGCTGTATCTCAGACGGGGAGTTCCAGTCACCCAGCACCCATAGCGGAGCTTGATAACATAAACGCTGCTTATGCGCAGTATTTGAGGGACTGGTATCTGCCCCATTTTGGAAATCCTCGAGATTGATACTATAATGTTTCATATACTTATATATTATGCATTTTGTGTTACTGTGATACTCTGATACTTATATATTATGTGATGCTGTTTATGTCCATTTTGTGTGAGTGTGATGCTGTTTATGCCCATTTTGTGTTACTGTGATGCTGTTTATGCCTATTTTGTGTGACTGTGATACTTTTATTGTCTGTCTATAATATTTATGTGTATTAATTGTATGACTGTGATACTTTTATTTATATTCAATATTGTTAATCCGGTGTTGAGTGTTCCACCGAAGGGGTCGACGAACCCATAGAATTCAACGGAGGGTTGCTCCGGATATATTTTTAATTAGAAATTTATAAATTGCAGGAATAATAGTTTGGAACAATTCAGGTTTTTTTTTAATTTTTTTGTAACTTTAGCGACGTATTTAGCGACGTTTAGCGACGTCTAGCGACGTTACTATAAGTCGCTAAAAAAGTCGCTAATTAGTGACGTGTAATTAGCCGTCGCTAAAGACGTCGCTAAATGTCGCTAAATATGTCGTTGTACGTCGCAAATTGCTGACATGGCAGTACTGCCAGGTCATTAAAGACGTCGCTGTTACGTCGCTATATAAGTCGCTAATTAGCGACGTTTAGCGACTTTAATAAACGTCGCTATTTAGTGACGCGGAGTCGCGAAACGTCGCTAAATTTAGCTACACAATAAAGTCGCTAAAATACGTCGGCATAGCGACGTTTAGCGACGTTTTTCCTTTTGGCGACTTGGTTTTTTCTGACTGCGTTAAAATGTCGCTAATTACGTCGCTAAAAGTTTTTAGCGACATTTTTTTGTTATTTAGCGACGTTTTTGGGCGTCGCTAATTTGACTTATTCTGGTAGTGTATAAATCCTAAGCTACACGATCCATGTCACAGCGGCGTAACACAGCAAGGAAGCGCAAGGCTTCATGCTGGGTAGCTTGGCACTACAAAGAGGCTGCGATCTTATGCTACAGTGGCATGACACCACGATGAGGTTTAGCGTCGGCTCTGGGCCATGTCATAGTGGATTAGCACCGCAAGGAAGCTCGAGTTTTCATGCCAAGGACTCTTTAAAAGAACTCACCTAGAGTGTATGAAAAGAGATATATGACGTCCCTTGAGAGAAAATTTGTAGACGCTCAAAATACATAAAATAAAATCAGGCGTGCACAAGGCCTTTAATGTGCAACCAGAAGCACAGCTGATGTCTTTGTGTGAGTGAAAAGAATTGTAGCTATGGTACAGAATTCAAGGCTTAGTCCATTCTTGTATCGTACTGTTGTTCGACCCATGGGGGAAGATTTAAGTCGAAGCGACATCTACCCTAATTCATGATGGACAGTTACTGTAGGGAACGTTCAACCCATATATATTGAGATATGTGGGGGATTATTGGTGTTTTTGCTTTTGGACTAGTAAAGATAGTCACATATTGGCAATACCACCAACTGGGTATCTCAATATATTACTTTTTATGAGTTGAGGTGTGCACATGGGGTGTAGTGGGACACATTGGTGCCATGTGGGGGTATTTTTCTAGGAGAAAAAAAAAGATTAACTCCTCATGAAAGAATTTATGCTTTTTTGTCTTGCTCTTGGAATTATTTCCATAGGAGCTAAGCCCCAAAGGGGCTTAGCGACTCAGACTCGAACTCGGGCTCAAGGGAGCAAAGTGGCACTTTGTTGGCGTACTTTGCACTTAGCACGTCAGCATCATCGTAAGACGCTTGTGCACTATTGTTGCGCTCGTACGCTCGTTTTATGTGCGAGTTGCATGCGCATGTTGCATAAGCAGGTGCTGAACGGACGCTGGACGGACACTGGACAGGCGCTAAGCCGATGTTGAATGGGCGTTGAGCGGGGTATACATTGGGCTGCGATTATGAGATATCAATTTTATATAGTAGAATTTTAGTCCCACATCGGAAAGAAGAGGAGGATGGGTTTCCATCCTTCCCTCTATAAAGATCCCTATAGCCTCCTTTTGAGACAGATCAAAAAGTTGAGAAAGAGGAGTCTAAAGGAGTCCTTTCGAGTCATACAAAGAGGTGACTACGAGCGTTCCAGAAGTTCTCTTGTGTACTTGCTGGCTCCTGGGAGCAGATCGTCGATAGAGGATGAATCTTGCTTTGAGCAACGGAGGTCTTCACCACCCCAGCAAGAATAATTTTTTATTCTGTCTTCTTCTCCTTTTCCTTCTTGGTTCGTTCTGTCTGATTGCAACTGCGTTTTGTAAGGAGGAACGAAGGTAGTTTTCATTTTATTATAACTCTGTTCTGTCCGTCTACAACTGTGATTGTAAGAAAGAACGAGAAGTTTGGTTAATTCTGATTCTTTTATAATCTTGAGAGCAAGTTATAATCAGAATTCTCATATAGTTCTTTGTGGAAATCAAGAATAGTCAGAATAGAAAATTTTGTGTGAACCTCTGATATCGACCACGCGTTCTTTCATCTTTGGTTAAGCCTTGGGACTAACAAGAATGTGTACACTAACTTGCATGTATTTCGAGTATTTCATTGTCTTTACGGAATCCACAAAATATACTAACCCAAGTCACAAGGTTCTCCTGCCTGGATGGTTGAGACATATCTATATGCCTCCTTCCTATCAGCAATTCAAGTACGACCACTCCATAACTGTATATATCACTCTTCTCACTAACAAATGCCCAGTCATAGCATATTCAGGTGCCACATATTTGCAAATCATCTTGATTACTATACTACTAGAACTTTGTAAAATAAGAGAATTCAAACACGTACATAGCTATTATAGCCCTCCACTTGATTATTATAGTGCTCAAGAAGAAGATTATTTCGCTTTATAGGAGGATGATGTCTCATGTATCGTATTTAATCTATCCAGATGATCTACTAATTTTTTTGAAACCAACAAGAGGGGTATGACTCAGCTGACCTCTATCATGAAGGTGTTCAATTTATACTCGGGTCTACATATGAATCGGAATAGGAACAATGATTACTTTAATAAACACTGTCAGAATAAGGAGGAACTTGCATCACTTATGGGAGTAGAGCGGGGTGAACTTCCAGTCAAATACTTGGAGATCCCACTATCGGTCAATTATGCCAGAGATATGAATTGTTAGAGTCTAGTTCAGAATACACAGAGGTGATTTTAGGGGTGGCATGTCCAAAATCTATCTTTTGGAGGACGAATTGAGCTAATTCACGCAGTCATTATGGAGATAGCCTGCTTTTGGTTACAGGCTATACTTCTTTCGATCTCTATGATTAATAGGATCAAGAAAATTTATGCCAACTTTGTTTGGAGAGGGGGGATATATGCTATAGGATGGGACACCCTCGGTCAACCGCATAAGGAGTAGGTCTGCAATATTTATGACTGTTCCAGGATGTGGCTGCCTGAAGCTTACTTGGAATTTTCTTTCGAGAGACTCTCTATAGGCAACTTGGATGGAGAAAAGATACTTGAGGGGACATAATTTTTGAAGTAGGTCTTCAAACAATAATGTCTTCATTGTTTTCAAAAGTATTACTTTATACCGCTCTCAAGACGGTCTTCTAAGATGCTGAGACCATAGACCTATGATTTGACCCATGGATTGTACACCAAAGCTTGATAGACCGAGTAGGGTTAATGGCGTATCGAGAGACTGGGAGAAGGGAACATGTGTGTCATTATGAGGAATGGAGTCTAGCGTCCGGAGTTATATGGCGGCAATGTGTTATTATGAGGAATGGAGTCTGGCGTTCGGAGTTACATGGCGGCCCGCGACAATTTAGAAAGATCATTCGGACAATGAGGGTGGACACATCACTTCAGACTGATGCATGAATTTTGGATAATATTGCGACGGAGTGGTTCGCACATAGAGCCGTAGCTAATGTTGTCAGAGTCGCATACCCGGAGATGGAGTTGGCGGATGTGGTATGGGCTAAAGGTATTTCTCAAAAAATGCATTTGTATTTATACAAATTGAGCCTGGAAAGACTACTCACATTTGATAGGTTATAAAAAATTGGACTGCAGCTGGAGGCCCATGGATGCATATTGTGTCGGCAGAGGGATCGATGAATCCATGACACGCCTATTCTTCTAATTTCGGGTGGAGTGGAATATTTGGCTAGCCCAACATGATAGGTTGGGCTTTATCTAGTAGGAGGATCCATGACTGAAGTGCAATCGTCGAGGTCATCAAAAGAGAGAAGCAGAGAGATTTTACTTGGTAAAACGAGGCCTGGATCAAATTTACTTTAGCGGTCTGGCATGTCTGAAATGAGCGGAACAATCATACCCTTGAGGGGTCGGTGATTTCCACCATTAGGATTATCCATAATATTGAGTAGGATGTCATTATAATGAGAGAGAAGGCGCACCCTTGAATTGACTCTTGTATTTATAATTTTTTGATTTAATTAATGCAATTACCTTCTTCCAATATATTATTGTTTTCAAAATATACACATTTTTTATCACAAAATATGCATAGATTAAGGGTATTTACACAATTGTATAAATCTTATTTCGTTTTTGGTTTTGGACCGAAACCCAAAACCAAAATCGAAACCGAATAAGAAATTTTAGTATTTTCAAGACCGAAACCTAATCGAAATTTGTTCAAACTGAACTTAATCTCTTGTTTGGTTTGATTTTCGGTCAAAAATCGAATAAAGCTCACCCCTAGTTTGATTACCCATTTTTAGATTATGAGTATGTTTACCTTTTCATATATATATATATATATATATATATATAGAATAAGGGAGGTGAGGTGGCACCTCACTCTAAAAACAAGGGTGGCGGTGATGTGGCACAATCCCAACCACACAAACAAGGGGAGGGGGTTAAGTGCAATTTGCCAATTATGAAATGTGTGGTTGGAATTGTGCCACGTCACCGCCACCCTTGTTTTGAGAGTGAGGTGCCATCTCACCTCCCTTATTCTCTCTCTCTCTCTCTCTCTCTCTCTCTCTATATATATATATATATATATATATATATATATATATATATATATATAAATGGAATATGATCCATAGGCTAATATTTCTGGATGAGTCATGCACATTTGGACCAATAGAAATTAAGTGTATTAGTGCACATGTTATACTTTGCATGTGCGTAAAACAATTATTAAAAAATTTAAATATAAAATTATTACAAATAATGTCGTTCTTAGGATTCGAACTCAAGCAACCAAGAAAAATACAACTCATTTTAACCATTTGAGTTAGAATTGTTTAGTTGTAAATAAATAATATTAGATAGTTAAATAATTATTTATTTAAAAATATAGTTATTAATGTATTTATAAACGGTTCAGACGGCTCAATTTTGGACCATTTTCAAGCCTCATTATAAGGATAGACTAGTAACGTGCACGTGCATTGCACGTGCGTAAAAAAATTAAATATAAAATTATTATAAATATTATGGTTTCTATAAATCCAACTCAAACAACCAAGAAAAATATCTCTTACCTTAACCACTTGAGTAAGAATTGTTTAGTTGTAAGTAAATAATATTAGATGGTTAAATAATTAATTATGTTTTTAAAAAATAATTAGTGGAGTATTTACATACCACTTAGATGACTCAATTTTAAGCCATTTTTAAGTCTCGTTTTAAGAGTGGAGATGGAGATAAAGATGAAGATGAAGATAAAGATGGAGATGGAGATGATAAGAGTAGAGACATTCGATTAATGGTGATTATTATTAAATGAAATGGAAAGCGGACTAAAATATCCTAGAAGAACACTACTTCACTTTTGATTGCCCAGCGACTAAGGCATCAAAATTACATCTAAATTGACAAAATACAATTTTGGAATATATTTTACAGAAATGGCTGTTGGAAATATTCATTGACTCAAATTAAAGATGATGCATGAACTTGTTAGTTCATTGATGAATCTATCCATGTCTCTCCAACTTCAGTCAAAGAAATAATTAATCCTTATAAGTGTGATACATTCTTAGATGTATCTAGATTCATCTACTTGTGCCTATAAATAGGCTTGTATTTTATTTGTTTGATTTGTGCAAAAATTAGAGAGAAAAGAGAGACACTTGAGATGAAGAACACCTTGTAATCCTCTTGTGTATTGTTGAAAAAATACTTAGCTGTACCACCGTGGACGTAGGAGGTATTTCTCCGAACCACGTAAATCTCGTATCTCATTTATTTTTTTGTCTCGTTTGATTTTGTATTACATTATTGCTTCCGCTTTACCCAACAATTGGTATCAGAGCTCCATGATTTTAAATATCTTGGGGCATTGATTTGTGCTTGGAATTTCATTCCAAGATTGTAGTTGTGTTTGTCTAATACACTTGGTGAAAGAAATTCATTGGAATGGCTGAAGATAAAAAGACAACTGGAGAGACTTCGAGCAACTTGCATCGACCAAAGGTATCGACTTCTAGTTTTGATGTCTCAAAATTTGACGGGACAAACAACTTCGGTATTTGGCAAGGTGAAGTACTCGATCTTTTGGTATTGCAAGATTTGAATCTCTCACTCGAGGAGAAGACCGATGATGTATCTGACTAGACATGGAAAAAGCTTAATCGACAAGCTTGTGGGATCATTCGATCGTGACTTGGAACGGACCAAAAATATTCGTTCATGAAGGAGACCTCAGCAAAAGATCTTTGGGATAAACTCGAAGCCAAATACATGCAAAAGAGCGTAGAAAATCAACTCCACTTGAAGAAAAAACTCTTCCACTTCAACTATTGTAAAGGTACGACCATGGTTGAGCATCTTGATAGTTTCAATAAAATTATCACTGATTTGTTGAATCTCGATATTGAAATCTCTGATGAAGATAAAGCCTTATTGTTATTAAATTCCTTACTCGAGTCTTACGAACATTTGACAACTACCTTGTTGCATGGTAAAATTGAGATAAAATTTAACGATGTTTGTAATTCTTTGATGAATAATGAGGTACGGAAGAAGGACAAACAAGTCCAGCGAGATTCTAGCTCGGATGCTCTCACTGTTAGAGGCAGGACTTCCTCTCGAAAAAATGATGGTAGAGGAAAGTCTCGATCGAAGTCGAGGGGAAAATTTGATCGCAAAAGGATTAATAAAGATGAATGTGCCTACTGCCACCAAAAGGGACATTGGAAGAAGGACTGCCCAAACATGAAGAAGGAATCCAAGGCAAATGTGGTCCAGAAAGATGAAAGTGATACAGACGAGGCTTTGACCGTGTCACTTTCGGTCAGTAACCTTGATGAGTGGATCCTTGTCACGCTCCAGTCCCAAAATACATAGGACCAGAAACACGTAAGCATGCCAGCCGTATGTATATGGCAACTCCAATATATGGATACCATAATACACACGTACGCTGTAATATGAATATAATCTCACATGTGGTATATATATAGTGTCACAAGTCACAGATATACTAATCTCATCCACACAATATGTCATAGAAAAGAAATAATTAAACTAGAATAATGAGTCTGAATAATCCAAAACTAATAGTCGGTGGAGACAAATCTACTACCAATGACTATATCAATACTAAAATGAGGGAGAAGGGTAAATCTTCAATATAAATACGATGATGATATAAAGGTATCAGTGAAGCGATCCATCGCTAGAGATAATCAAAGATGCTCCGAAGGTAAGACCTCATCGGGAGAGATAAGTAGTAAGTCCTGATCCGTGCTCCTTCGAATAGTCATGAACATCTACACCTGGAAAGGGACCAGGTCCTCAGAGGGACGTAACAAGATACATAGAAGCAAGCCAATTGAATACAGTGAACATGCATAATGTTTGAAAATATATAAGTATGCTGTACAAGACAATATATATGAATGCAAATGAGGACAACTTTTTGATGTATGGGCAAGGGTAGGCTACTCGATCTAAGCCTCACAACTCACATACCCGTCAGGGGACATCAAAAATTGTTATACCTCGGGAGTAGCGACCAGCGTGACTCTACAGAAATCGACATACCTCGGGGGTAGCGACCAACGCGATACACGCCCGTAGTGTGAGCTATATACTATGGTTTACAAGGGTGGTTATAGCCCATACGCCTACTGATGGTCCTCTCATGATACTAAGTGCCATGTGTGTGTCAACATATCTAATATATAGTAATGACTTAAAAAAACTACACATGCAAGGAATATACAAAAATGCAATGAATATACAGAAATATAATAAGCATACAAAGTACTGTAAGCAATTTGGCAAGGTATCTTGCCTGGCCTGAAAAAGAATGAAGTCCCAACTCAAGGCGTCGTCCGATCTACCCGTCACATAAATTAAACAAGTTAGGTTACAAAAGTGGGTGAATAGGTTCCTCCATTTTAATCTATTTTAATTCTGAATAAAATAACCTAAAATAGTATTTTAATCTTATTATAATCTGATTTTATTACTAAAGCCTAATTTTGGTCAAAAGAAAATCAACTTTACGGATTTGTGATCCGTGACACGCAATTCGAGGCAATCCGTTGACCAAAAAGTCAACCAACTCAAATCTTGGATTTATGTATAAAATCCTATATATTTTAGCGCTACATGAACGCCAGAATCGATGGTTTTATAAAATCACAAGTCGGTAAAGAGTTATGGCCACAAGGGCGAATAGATGATAGTTTTCGGTGGTTTCCTATTTACGTCTATATTGCACGAATTTTATAGTAGATTAAACTTGTATGTTAAATTCTAAAAAATTAATTTTATATAATTTCATCATGTCAATTTTTTGAAACTTCAAACGGTTCGTAATTCTGAGTTCGGGATCTCCCACAATCTCAAAAATACCAAAATGCGTCTGATTTCGGACAGCTGACACTTTTAGAATTTTCTAGAAAAATAGGTTCATAAATTATTAAAATAATTTATATATTCAAAAAAATAACCTTGATATAATTCTAACAAAAAAATTGGAGCACGTTTGGAGTCCGGAGCTAGGAGATATCGTCTTTTTAAGTCGTCATAACTACTAAAAAATGAGGCTGAATTTATGACGAATTTTGACTATTGTTTGATGAAAAATAGAGGAATTTGGGAAAGAAAAATATGAAGGATGAGGTATTTATAATTGTGAACACTACTTAATTAAATACGACTAGGATTGGCTAATTTGGATATGATTAGGATCAGTTTAAATAATGATAGGATATGCATGAAGTTGCTTTCCTATTAGCTCAGGATTTGAATTAATTTAAACTCGAGTTTGAATTTATCTCAATAATTTATAATCTTAAATAAAATTAAAAATAATTTAAATAATTTATATATAATCTTATTAATATCTATTAACACTAAATTAACATCTATCTAATATTAAGACTATATATATCCAAATAAATCCTAAATAATTTTAAAAATCTAAATAAATTTCTTAAATTTCTAAATAAATTACAGAAAAATATAATTAAATATTTTAACCTAAAATAAATATTTGGTAGAAATAATATGCAAGTATGGACTAGTAATAAATCATGAAAGTCCTAGAAATTTAGGTTCTCTATGTTTCAATTACCTAAAAATTCTAAAAAAATCTCCAAAAATCTAAAATAGCCTAAAAATGATTCTAAATAAATATTTACATAAGTAAATATACTAAGAAATTTATTTTCTAATTAACTAAGAGAATACTCTAAAGTAATTCAATATTTAAAATAATCTATAATAAATATAATAATATAAAATACACACAAAATATCTATTTTGGGTGAGGGTGTTTACAATCTACCCAACTTACAAAAATTTTGTCCTTGAAATTGACACTAACCCATATTCATAATAAATCACTATAGCTATTACACTTCATTGTTATCTAGCAGTGCTTCCTAAAAGTTAAGGTCTGTCATTCTAACACTTCCTTATTTATTGTCCATACACTATTCTATCGTCCTCTAACTCGTCTATACTACCCAACTTACAAAAGTTTCACTATAGTCAAAGTCTCTTATGGCTATTGTCTAGGTTGTAAGACGAATTTATTTAGTGGGTCGAGAATCTTGGGATACCTGTCTGGAATCTCATGAATATAATTTTTCTCTGTAACCGTCAAGTATCGTAGTCTAATACTGTCATGCCATCTGACCAGTATGTCTGCAAATACTTCGACTACTCTACTATAACGATCTAGCTACAGTTGTCGCTACTTCGCTAGCGAATTGTCATAGTTGTCAGTTCGTAACAAGTGCCTTCAACTCTTTTCTAAGCTTAGTCTAGGTTTTTAGGGCAATAGTTATGGTCTTGACTAACTTTATAAAACTATTAGAAGTAAGTACTAATTCAACTAATCCAACTTATTCCTATTAGACTAAGGGATGCTATATATGGTTTTTAAAAAAATAAAAGGATACAGATATTGCTATAGTACATATACATAAGGGTTATCATTATGTACTCATCTTTTAGTTATTAATTATTTACTAAACCATTTATGATTTAACTAACCAAATAAGGGTGGGGTTGAAGTAATTCAAACAATTCATAATGGCACGAAAGGATACGACTATGATAGGAAGAGTTAAGCACGAGATAAGGAATGGATATAGAAAAGAAGATGAGCCACCCAAGGGGGCGAGATGGTGATAGAAAGAGAATACTACTACTGCTACGCGTGTCATCCATTAGCTTCGTGGATATGCCATCTAGTTAGGATATCAACATATCCTCATAACTGTTAAACTACCTTATATATAATTTTACGTCTACTATGCACCTAAGATCTCGTGTCACAATGGGGTCATGAGTATGAACTGACACATATAGCTAAGGTCGTACCTGTATCTACGACTTCCTGTGCCCGCGCTTCTTATTTGTCATCATGAGTGCTTGGCCTATGGTGTATATATGGTACTATCCGTGTATCAACTTATACTAAGCACGAACGTTCGTCCTTCCGAAATAGGGGAAGACGGAGAACAACAATAAAGAGTTCAAGGAAGAGGTGATAGAATACAAGTACGGGATTCAAAGGGATTAGAGAATTCGAAAGGGAGTTGCCAAGGCAGTTGTGGATTGAAACCTTATTTTGGTAAATTCCTATTCTCATGTTCACATCAGAATAGTTATGTACCTGACATGATATGCTCTGACCAGTCTAGAGGGCAAGTATATTTGTCTAACAAGTTGAGTCAACTATATCTCAATCCACGTAAGGTAGTGATACAAAGATCGAACCAAGTGCACTACGGTTGATCAGACCATAATACAGTGATTCTGATTTAGACAATGTATTAGTGTGGGCCCCCAATAATACATATGTCATGAACAAGCTCAATAAAAGAATAAGCTTGCAAAACTAGGCTATAATAGCAGCATAAGTCGAGGTAGTAAAAATATAAGTACGCTTGATTATGATGGAGGAAGGTACAGAATAATTTAAGTTCACCAAGAAGATCGGTGTTGTGCCTCTATAGTTGCCATACTAATTTTTTTGTCTAAATCTAAAGTCAACCAAATGGGTGTATGGGCCTCTAAGTTCTACAGTCTGGGTAAACACTATCTTTTTATACAGTCTATAGTTGGTGTCATTCATTTATACTTTATTATTTAGTCAGAAGGACTATGTGATACTAGGTTATGAGGCATACTATCTAACTAACAATAATTTAACTAATAGTGTTATTGAATACTAGAGTGTATATACCTAGTACAAGTCATCTTCCTAACCCCTATCAAGTACGAGATAAGATAAGATTGACATTGAGAGGGATCAAGCAAGATGCAATGCAAGCAATCAAATGAGAATGCGGAACGAAATCAAGGGAGGTGATAATTAAGTGGATGAGATCCTATATTCTAATCATATGCGCAGGCTTGCTCGGTACAGTAACGTAACCAAGACAATATGCTCTCGACCTGCATGGGCCACCATAAAAACATGTCACGCCCCAGTCCTAAAATTCGTAGAACCAGGAACACTTAAGCATGACAGCCGTATGTATATGGCAACTCCAATATATGGATACCATAATACACATGTACGCTGTAATACGAATATAATCTCATATGTGGTATATATATAGTGTCACAAGTCACAGATATACTAATCTCATTCACATAACAAGTCATAGAAAAGTAATAACTAAACTAGACTAATGAGTCTGAATAATCCAAAACTAATAGTCGGTGGAGACAAATCCACTACCAATGACTATATCAATACTAAAATGAGGGAGAAGGGTAAATCTCCAATATAAATAAGATGATGATATAAAGGTATCAGCGAAGCGATCCATCGCTAGAGATAATCAAAGATGCTTCGAAGGTAAGACCTCCTCGGGAGAGATAAGTAGTAAGTCCTGATCCGTGCTCCTTCGAATAGTCATGAACATCTACACCTAAAAAGGGACCAGGTCCTCAGAGGGACGTAACAAGATACATAGAAGCAAGCCAATTGAATACAGTGAACATGCATAATGTTTGAAAATATATAAGTACGCTGTACAAGACAATCTATATGAATGCAAATGAGGACAACTTTTTGACGTATGGGCAAGGGTAGGCTACTCGATCTAAGCCTCATAACTCACACACCCGTCAGGGGACATCAGAAATTGTCATACCTCGGGGGTAGCGACCAGCGCGACTCTACAGAAATTGACATACCTCGGGGGTAGCGACCAGCGCGATACACTCCCGTAGTGCAAGCTATATACTACGGTTTACCAGAGTGGTTATAGCCCATACGCCTACTAATTGTCATCTCATGATACTAAGTGCCATGTGTGTGTCAACATATCTAATATATAGTAATGACTAAAAGAAACTACACATGCAAGGAATATACAGAAATGCAATGAATATACAGAAATATAATAAGCATGCAAAGTACTGTAAGCAATTTGGCAAGGTATCTTGCCTGGTCTGAAAAAGAATGAAGTCCCAACTCAAGGCGTCGTTCGATCTATCCGTCACATAAATTAAACAAGTTAGGTTACAAAAGTGGGTGAATAGGTTCCTCCATTTTAATCTATTTTAATTCTGAATAAAATAACCTAAAATATTATTTTAATCTTATTATAATCTGATTTTATTACTAAACCCTAATTTTGGTCCAAAAAAAATTAACTTTACTGATTTGTGATTCGTGATACGCAAATCGAGGCAATCTGTTGACCAAAAAGTCAACCAACTTAAATCCTGGATTTGTGTGTAAAATCTTATAGATTTTATTGCTACATGAACGCCAGAATCGACGGTTTTATAAAATATCATACCCCAGTCCCAAAATATCGAGGGACTAGACACATGACAATGGCCAACAGCACACACTGATGGGCAAACCCAATTTAATGGACCCATCAGGATGTACTTAAGCTGTAATACAATAATAAGGTCTACTAATCTCATCCATAGAATGAATATATCAATATCAACAAAAGGAAACAATAAACATCATTAAGTCACAAGTAAATAATCGGGGAACAACCCGATAATAAGTCTAGTACAATAGTCAAGATACAGAAATATAGATAACAACAACTACTGAGTATGGATAAAGCATATACTCAGAAGATAGCCTCGGTGATCACTCGTCTACTGGATCTAGTACTGCTCCAGTGCCTGCTCCTGCTAATGCTCCTGTTAATGCTCCTGTCCCGTATACCTCCGGGTAGATCTCGTCTGCTATACCTGGGGACATAATCCGGATACAGGTCCTCAAGGGACATAGCAAGGTACAAAATAACTCATGCCAAAATAAATGCAGTGTAGACATAAATGAAATAATAGGGTAAACTATATAACTAGCTAAATGATATGCAAGTTGAGAGCATCACTAAAACTCAGGCTGAAACCACTACAAGCTCTGTGTCTGGGAGCCGGTAGCGGTGATATCACATAGTGGGCCAAGCTCGGATTTAGAGTCTTGAGCACCGCATTAATAAGGGTTTTATATATATAATCAGCCTGTAGCCTGTGTGTCTCTCCCCACCCAATATAATCACACGTCTCATGTCCATGACACGCAAGATCATAACTAATGCAGCAAGTCATATAATATCTAAGTATAAGAATATGTCATGAAACCTGTAACCTATACAGAATCACCTTGAATATTTCAGGAAGATTCTGTCACATGAATAGTGTTAGGTGTCCTGGGTTAACGTACTTGATAATGCAAGCACGAGAATGTAAAGGGTCTCGATATCCATCTCTAGATGACGTTACACAACTCCGCGTACGGTGTCACTACCCCATTTCCAGAGCCGGGTATTTTTTTTATTTTAAATTGGTTAATTGTGTATTATTTATAATTAATTGTATTTATATTTAATTAGTGATTGTATTACTTTTTAATAATTGTTTTAGGGTTTTGGCTAGCCTGGACCCGTGTCAGACCCTAGTGGACCCATGTCTGACCCAACCCACACCCTTGTAAAACTTATTTTTGGGTTTAGAATATTTATTATATTTTTAATAGGTTAGTTGGAGAGATTGGGAGTTAGTTTGAGTGCTTTTGGAACCCGAAACCCAAACCCAAGTGAGAGGAGGGTATTTTGGACTTTTGGATTATTGTAAACTCCTTTATTATACCATGGCCGACCTATTCCCAGACCTTAGACCCGATCATAGTAGCCCCCTTTCCCTTATTCTCTTCTTCATCACTTCTTCTTCTTCTTCTTCTTCTTCTTCTTCTTCTTCTTCTTCTTCTCCATTCTCCATTTCTTCTTCTTTCCTTCTCCCAAGCTCAAGTAAGCACTCTATTTCTGCTCTTTCTTCTTCTATTCTTCATGGATGTTAACCCTAACCCTATATTTTTCCCCAATCTAGGTGGGTAGAGCTTAGATTTGGTATTGGAGCTTGGATTGGAAGCTTGGAAGCTTGGTTTGGTGGATTTTGAGCTTTTTGGAGACTTTGGCTTGGGATTCCAACTCCCAAGAGGTAAACCCTAATTTTCCCCTTTCTAATTGCTCTTATGTAGTGTAATTAGTAGTTTAGAACCTTCCTAAATCTTAGGGCTACCCATGGGAGTTAGTTGGAACTAGTTTGGTTGTGTTTGGAGACTTTGACACTAGGTTTTGTGTCAATTTCGGGTGAAATCCGAGATTGACCCAATTTTGGGTGATGCCCTAGGTTAGACGGACCTAGGTAGATATTGTCGAGTGTCTTGAGGGTTAGTGCGTGTCTCCGTTCGGACACGTGAAGTCGTTTCGTGGAGAAACGGTATTTCGGGCGTTTTTGGGGTTTTCGTCGTCACCGGTTCTAAGTGCATGCGCGTTTTCGCCACGGGCCTAGAATCGATGAGTTATTATTTTTTCTAGGACCTAGACATCGTTTAAAATCCGTGGGTAAATTTTGGGCTGATTTCGAGTTGGTTTGTGTGCGTTTTAGGAGGTTTTTTGAACCGCACACCGCGTGTTCGTCAAAATGACCAAACGGCCATTTCGACTTGGTTTTCTAGTTTCGGGCTTGTGCGCGCGTTGGGTTAGCTTCAGGGAGTGTGTGCTAGAATTCTCGGGTTATATTATATATATATATAGGTGTTCGGGTGCGTGGGAATGGTTGTGTGCGTGTTTGTGGGCGTTGTGTGCGTGTTGTGTTGTGTGTTGTGTGTGTTGAGTGTTAGAGTGTATATGTGTCTATATATATATATATATTTATGTATGTGTGTCTATATATTTATATATATGTGTGTGTATATACCTATAATTGTGTTTGTGTTTGTGTTTGTGTATGTGTATTAGTATGAGTGTGTGTATATATATATATATGTATTAGTGAGTGTGTGTGTGTGTGTGTGTGTGTGTGTGTGTGTGTGTGTGTGTATATATATATATATATATATATATATATATATATATATATATATATATATATATATATATATATATATATATATATATATATATATATATATATATATATATTTGTGTGTTTATAAATATATACATGTGTGTGTGTGTTTATATGTGTGAATATGTGCATATGTGTGTGTGTAAGTATATGTATTAGCGTGTTTATATATATATATATAGTTTTATATATATATATATATATATATATATATATATATATATATATATATATATATATATGTGTGTGTGTGTGTGTGTGTGTGTGTGTCTCTGTGTATATGTGTGATTGTGTTTGTGTGTGTGGTCGTGTGTGTGTGCGTGTGGCTGCGAGGCAGTGCAGTGCAGCGGGGCTGCTGTGCTGTGCACAGCAGCAGCAGCAGATGCTACACAGCAGCAGTAAAGGCAGCAGCAGCAGCAGTATAAGCAGCAGCTAGCGGCGTTTGTGAGCGCAGCGCATTGCTTTGGCTAGCAGCGAGCGAGGGAGAGAGTGATATATATATATATATATATATATATATATATATATATATATAGTTGGATAGATAGAATAGTTAGATTGATAGATAGATTAATAACTAGATAGATAAATAAATAGATAGCTAGTTAGATAAATAGATTGATAGATAGATAGATACATAGATGGTTAGATAGATAGATAGATAGATAGATAGATAGATAGATAAGTAGATAGTTATATCTATCTATGCGTATAGATATAAAAATACATATAGCTAGATATATATTATAGCTAGATATATATATATATATGTATAGGTAAGGTAAGATATATGGGTATATATGTATGTGTGTATGTGTGATGTATATATGTAGATATCTAGGTATATGTATATATGTATTAGATATATATTTTCTAGCCTATATTATTAGCTAGGTATATATTTATATGCATAAATAGCTAACTAGAGGGGTAGTAGGGTTGAGTTTAGAGAGGTATCTCAATACCTTGAGATACCAAGGTATCTCAATACCTTGAGATACCAAGGTATCTCAATACCTTGAGATATCCAAGGTATTGAGTTTCGAGCAGAGTTTTTGAGCAATTGTCTAGGTTTGAGTTTAGAGATGGGTTTATATGTATATGTGTATATATTTACGCGTGCTAGCATAGGTTTTAGCGGGTTTAGGCGAGGTGTGTAGCCTAGGGCGAGGTATCGGATACCGAGGGTATCCCGGTATCTCGATGAGGCGAGTTTGAGAGTTTATTAGCTTAATGACCTAGTTTTGGCCTAGAATATTAGGGGCACCCTAGTTTGACCTAGAGTTGACCGTAGTTGACTCGGTTGACCGCCAAAGTCAACTTTTGACCTAGATTTGACCCAGAGTTTAATTTTTGGACCCAGAGTTGACTTTTTGACCCAGATTTTATCGGTTTGACCCGTTTGACCTAGAACAACCTTAGAAGCCTGTGTTTAGTTATTTTATATCTGTTTAACTCATTAGAAACCTGTTTAACCTTGCTTTTCGCAATAGGTCCTTGCGACACCAGTTCGGATCGCTAGTTGCTCAGGATGTCAGGCGAGTACATTCTCTGATAGTTTTCATTATCTGATGATTATTATGATTCAGCTTCTAGTATAGTATCATCTGATTTTTCTGGCACAACACGGGACACGGACTGGTATTTCTAGATTCATTTACTTGCGATACGTATTTATTTCATGTTTTTGGCCTCTATTCTGGAATCACCTACTGGCATCACCTACAGGCATCACTACAGGCATCACACATGTTTCAGGCTGGACTCATACTTGATTTACGTGTCGGGTCTTGGATTCACTTGTACAAGTCGGGGCGGGGAAATACTCGAGTAGACATGAAAATATTCCCATCTAGAATCATCAGGAATTACCCCCTCTGGTCTAATCTGGAATGATAGCAGCCGCGCACCCAGTGCGCGGTGAGCCGTACTTACCCTAGCCGTTTACATGTCGAAACAAGTATTTCAAAGACACCGAGTTCATTCTTTCTAGTCTGGACTCTCTTGCATTTCTTGCTGGTCTCACTTACATATTTTTGGACTTGACTCTTTACATGTATTTCATGCTGGACTCACTACACGTTCTTGTGCACAGACTTACTCTTAGTTTAGATTTCTTGCATCTTACAATTATTACTATCTTGCTTCTGATATCCATGCATCTTTACTTTATGCACCAGTGATATATATATTTCTTGTTCCATACTTTATTTCATTCTTCTTGCTACTTGCTATAACTGTTTTATAGTTTTTATCATTTAAATGGAACTGCTGTTAGAGGTGTACTTGCTCCAGTCCTGACTGGACATATTTTTTTCAGAGTATCAGGAGGAGTGGTGTCCAACATTTTATGGACCTGAGCCTGTCGATGGTGCAGATAGGGACCCTTTAGTTTAGGGGTGATTTCCGGGTTGGTAGCCGGGATCACTAGGACCTTGTTATTGTTTTATTAGCCTTTGGTATCGGATTTGTCTCCGGTTTTGGATTTGAGACCTTGTATTGTATATGATTTTGGATGTTGTATTATTATTATTGATGTTGTGGTTGTTTTAGTAGCAGTTGTTTAGACTTTATAGTTGTTAGACTTTTGTGTTATCTTATCGTGCTTAGATTCGTGATTGAGTACATTGTGATTATCATTATGATATTGCTCCTCCGTTTGGAGTTGAGATCTTGACAGGTTTATATATTGATTGCGTGAGATTTTTAACTAGATAGTTGACCAAGACAGCGTTCTACCGCCGATGCTGCGGCGTAGGTTGGACGTACCCATGACTCATGCCCAATTTTTCGGGTGTGGGTCGTGACATACGGTGTTGGCACCGAATATTAATCGGACGCTAAGTAAAGTCACACGGTCCTAGGTTAAGCATATACAACAATTAATTAAGTCAATGAAATATGTAACAAGAACTGCAAGATTTGGCAAGGTACACTTGCCTGGGGTTCTGACTCCAACTGTAGCTCTGGTCTCAGTAGAATTTGCAGGTAATCCTCTGGTTGCTGAAATAGACATCACCATCAGATTCAAAAAATATCAAATAGCTAGAAACGCCTGTCCTTGAGTCCAATTTGGACACAGGGGCAAAAATGACAGTTTCTGGTCAAAGCGTGGTCTACATGTGGCCCGCTTCGCACCGAAAAATATGTCAGGACCAATGGTCTCCAAATTTGTCAAACTTAGTGTCAACAGGTCCAGAACGATGATACGAACCCAACGGAACTTCCAGAACTGGATTCCGATGAGCCGATCACAAAATCGTCCGTCAAGTGGAGCCGTGGGGCCCACGATACGCGATTTTGTCAACGTTCTTAGAATCAAACCAAACTTGGGTCACAGGACCAGCGTATTGCTACGAGTCCGATGGCACAAGTTTTTGTTTCGATCCGACGTATGTACATAAAGTTACAACGAGTTTCAGAACAGGCCGATACGGGACGTTGTCGGCGGATACGCGTTGATTCCGGTGTGCACGCACATCCAAATCAAATTCTGTGAAATCTCGCACGTCCGTATCAACAGCGCACACCTTTCGGTGAGGAGCGCACGCGACCAAGTCGTCCCGTTTGGCGGGGCGCACTCAGTTCCGAGGAAAAATGGGTTGTTAATTTTCCTGTTTTTAGATCACAGTTCGCGATCACCACAGGACGCGATACACCGAGCGGGTTGCACGGGCATTGAGAGGGTCACGCAGTCTTTGCGTCACAACAGACGGAACAGAAAATGGGGCAACGATGAGAGAAAAAAGTTTACCTGAACAGGGCTACGCAGAAACCGAATCTCCTTGTGTCCGCGTGGTGACACAGCTCGACACGAAGCTAGGGTTAGGGTTATGGTTCCCGCGGCCGGAGCTGGCCGAGGCTGGGGTACGGCTGGGGACTGCGGCCGAGGGCTTCGCCGGAGGAGCTCGCGGAGGCGACTGCGGGTCTCGAGGGCGGCGGATCCGGAGAAGCTCGCGACGGCGAGGTCGGGGCTCTACGGGAAGAGCAGCGTCGGAGAAGACGACGGCTGGGGGTGGCGCTGAGCGGGGCTAGGAGTTCGTCGGGGAAGACAGGCGGAGGGCTGGGCTTCGCCGGAGACGACGGCTGAGCGGGCTGGGAGTTCGACGGGGACGATGACGGAGCGGGGCTGGGAGTGGCCGGAGCGAGGGGTTTTATAGGGCGAGGGAGGGAGGCGGATGGCCGGAGGTTACGGGAGGCGGAGCGGCTGGGGGAGCGGAGCAGCCAGCGGGTGCTGGGGAGCCAGAGCGGCTGGGAAGCGAGGCGCCACGGCGGTTCAGCCAGCGAAGGGGAGACGAGGGGTCGGGTTGGGTGTTTTCCGTTAGGGATTTTAGGTTAGCGGGTTAACGGGTCCGGGTCGGGTTCAATTCGGATCCGACCTGACCCGTTAAGAACTTGGGTTCGGTCCGGTTTGGTTTAGCACGGTTCGGGTTGGTTTGGTTCAATTGAACCGGATTTAATTCTAGGGTTTATTTTGGTTTATTTAAAACTTAGTTTCTAGGTCTTTAAAAATGCTTCCGGGATCCAATAAATTCTCGAAAAATTACCCTATGTCTAACTTTTTATTTTACACATAAAAATATTATTTTTATAATATTTTAATTTTATTTAACATTATTTAAAAATCATTTAGTTATAAAATACCTTAGTTAAAATCCCAGAAAAATACAGAAAAATTATGAAAATCTATTTTAAAAATCCTGAAAAATCAGAGAATTTACATAAAATCACAAGTCGGTAAAGAGTTATGGCCACAAGGGCGAATAAATGATAGTTTTCGGTGGTTTCCTATTTACGTCTATATTGCACAAATTTTACAGTAGATTAAACTTGCATGTTAAATTTTAGAAAATTAATTTTATGTAATTTCATCATGTCAATTTTTCGAAACTTTAAACGGTTCATAATTCTGAGTTCGGGATCTCCTACAATCTCAAAAATACCAAAATGCGTCTGATTTTGGACAGCTGACACTTTTAGAATTTTTTGGAAAAATAAGTTCATAAATTATTAAAATATTTTATATATATTCAGAAAACTAACCTTGATATAATTCTAACAAAAAAAACTGGAGCACGTTTGGAGTCCGGAGCTAGGAGATATCGTCTTTTTAAGTCGTCATAACTACTAAAAAATGAGGCTGAATTTATGACGAATTTCGAATATTTTTGGACGAAAAAGAGAGGAATTTGAGAAAGAAAAATATGAAGGATGAGGTATTTATAATGGTGGACACTACTTAATTAAATACGACTAGGATTGGCTAATTTGGATATGATTAGGATCAGTTTAAATAATAATAGGATATGCATGAAGTTGCTTTCCTAGTAGGCTCAGGATTTGAATTAATTTAAAATAGAGTTTGAATTTATTTCATTAATTTATAATCTTAAATAAAATTAAAAATAATTCAAATAATTTATATATAATCTTATTAATATCTATTAACACTAAATTAGCATCTATCTAATATTAAGAGTATATATATCCAAATAAATCCTAAATAATTTCAAAAATCTAAATAAATTTCTTAAAATTCTAAATAAATTACAAAAAATATAATTAAATATTTTAACCTAAAATAAATATTTGGTAGAAATAATATGCAAGTATGGACTCGTAGTAAATCATGAAAGTCCTAAAAATTTAGGTTCCCTATGTTTTAATTACCTAAAATTTGTTGAAAAATCCCCAAAAATCTAAAATAGACTAAAAATGATTCTAAACAAATATTTACATAAGTAAATATACTAAAAAATTTATTTTCTAATTAACTAAGAGAATACTCTAAAGTAATTTAATATTTAAAATAATCTATAATAAATATAATAATATAAAATACACACAAAATACCTATTTTTGGTGAGGGGGTTTACAATCCTTGATTTGGGGTGTACCTATCACATATGCCCCAACAAGGAAATATTTTTGAATTTCAAGAAGATCGATGGTGGTGTTGTCTACATAGGCAACGACAACACTTGCAAAACCGAAGGCATTGGCTCGGTTCAGTTAAAGATGTTTGATGGAGCAATCCAAAAACTTGGAGATGTTCGTTATGTTCCTGGATTGAAAAGGAACCTCATCTCGCTTGGAGCCTTGGAATCGAAAGGCAATCGGATCACCATGGATGATGGAACTCTCAAAGTCGCTAAAGGCGCATTGATGATGATCAAAGGGATCCGAAAAGAAAATTTATACTTCCTTAAGGGTAGCACAATCGTCGGACATGTAGCTACGACATGTTCCAAGGAATCCGATGCTTCAAAACTTTGGCACATGCGACTTGGGCATACCGGTGAGAAGCCTCTTCAAACTTTGATAAAACAAGGCATGCTTAAAGGGGCTAAGACCGGTAAAATCAACTTTTGTGAACATTATGTTTTTGGCAAGCAAAGAAGGGTGAAGTTCGGCACATCTATACACCGAACGAAGGGTATCTTTAATTATGTTCACATGAATGTTTGGGGTCCAACGAAGAATGCGTCGCTTGGAGGAAAAAGGTGGTTTGTCACCTTTATTGATGATTACTCGAGACGAGTTTGGATGTGTAAAACCCCCTTCCTAGAAAATCGTATATACCTTTTTTTATTAATTATTAATTAAATTGTAGTAATTAGGTCTAAATAGGAGAAAGAGATTTTTAATAATTTTTATGTTAGGTGTTCGGGCACTTAGAGGACTTGTGGGACCATCAGGAATTTTTCAGAATTTATTCCATGTAGGAGACCCCTTGAGCAGTTACTAGCCTAACGATGTACAATACCCTATTATATAAATTTTCCTATGAGCATATATATATGTATATACAAATATATATATATATGTATATATATTTTATAAAGAAAGAAAGGAAAGGAAAAGAAAGATAATAGTACTAATATAATAATAATAATAATCTACTTATTTATACTAAAGTTCCTTAGGAACTTTGCATTCCATTCAACAACTTACTTTTCCATCCTTAGCAGTTGCTGGAGCCGCCCACTTATATGACCACTTCAAACAACTCGTTGGCTTGATGCAACTTAGCAAATGCCAAACAAGACCCGCCCCCTATTCTTCAGCCTTGTTTCCAACCCGCGAAACCCGCCTCCAATTAACCCCCTCTCTCTCCTAATATATATAGTATATATATATAATAGCTCTCTAAAACCCTAACCTAATAACTCCAGACTTCCTCTTCCCATCTAGAGCCGTTACCGCAGCCAGAAAAGCCTTCCCAAGCCATCCAACCATCCCGTCGACGCCGACATCGCGAACTGCAGTCTCCCACTCGGGGCACCTTCGCTCCGACGTAATTTTCCGTCGACTCGCACATCCAAACCCCGTTTCATTTTCATAGGTATGATCTTCCCTTAACCCTCTCCAATACTTGTTTTATAGTCAACCTCGGATAACGTGTGCCCCTAGGTGAAAAATAGCGTCCAAGTCAGCGCGAGCAGACAGAATTCTGCAATCGCAGAATTCTAGAATGACCACCTATATTGCCGAGTTCGTATCTCCCACCACAGAGATCCGAATTCGGTGATTCTTTTTGATACCTGTAGATTACATGACCTAGTTTATTTTCTGTATAATAACTTTGTGCTATTAGTTGCTGTGGACAAAATTGTATTCGTCACAAAACTGTGCGCACTCACTTTTTTCGGTTTTCTAAAAGTTGGAGATCGGAGCGCGCCCCGCCAAACGGGACCGCCCCGCCGTGTGCCAAGTGTACCGAATGGTGCACGCAGCATAATCGGACACGTGAAAATTTGTGGGGACTGGTTTGGACGCGTGTGCACGCCGGAATCAGGTCGTATCCGCGAACACATTCCGTGTCGCCACTTTTGTGGAACTCGCGCGTATTTTGTGCACGCTTGTCAGATTGCGATGAAACTTGCACCATCGGACTCGTAGCAATACGCTGGTCCTGTGACCCAATTTTCACGCAATTCTGAGACGGTTGACCAGATCGCCAATTGGCGGGCCCCACAGTTGACTTTTGGACCAAATTATGTTCGGCTTATCGGAATCCAAATTTGGACATACCGTTGGGATCGTATTGACATTTAGAGTTGTTTGACCCATAGTTTGTCCCATTTAGAGACTGTTACTCTCGGCACACTTTTTGGTGCGAAGTGGGCCACACGTGGACCCCACTTTGGCCCGAAAATGACCTTTTGCCCCTGTGTTCAAATTGGACGTAAGGACAGGCATTTCCAGCTATTTGACATCTTCTGAGACTGTTGGTGATATTTATTACAGCTTTTGGAGTAGTCCCTACCGGATCCATCGATACCAGGACGACAGTGGATATTCAAACATCAGGCAAGTGTACCTTGCCATCTTTGCAGTATTGTTACCTATTTTCTTACTTTATATATTTGTTGTGCATGCTTAACCTAGGACCGTTTGACATACTTAGCGTCCGATTATCAGTCGGGTGCCCACATCGTACGCGGTGTTGGGTAATGTCATTTAGATATGGACATACGTGACACTTTATATTCTCGTACTTGTCTTACCAAGTACACTTTGACCCAGGATACAGGACACTGATCATGAGACAGGATCTTCCCGAGATATTCATGGTAATTCTGTATAGGATACAGGACTTGACCTAGATTTTATATTCTATATACATTATGACTTGTGCATTAGATATGACTCCGCTGACATGGACGTGAGACGTTATGTTCATGATTTGCGTGGTTACATGGGGTGGAGAGAGACACACAGGCTACAGGCTGATTACATATATATAAAACATAGTAAATACATAGTAAAATATATAGTTATTGCTGCTACCGGCTCCCAGACACAGAGCTTGTAGTGGTCTCAGCCTGAGTATTCGTGCTGCTCTCATCTTGCATATCACTTAGCTGGTTACTTAGTATTCCCTTATTGTTCCATCTATTGCTGGAGAGACCCACAGGCTACAGGTTGATTATGTTATGCCGGCTACTCAGTCTTCCGCTGAGCTAGACCACCTCTTGACACCACTGCTACCGGCTCTCCTACACAGAGCTTGTAGTTGTTCAACCTGAGTACTGTTGATTTTCTCTCTTGCATATATACAGATGTTTACATACTTACCCTGCTTATTCCATTATGCACTGCACTGCTTATATTTGGCTTGTATATTTTTTGTACCTAGCTATGTCCCCTGAGGACCTGGATCCGAATTTTGTCCCCAAATATTGCAGACGAGGTTTATCCCGAGGTATACGGGACCGCAGCAGGAGGAGCCGATCTAGGAGTTGTACCGCCATCCGAGGACGAGGTGCTAGCTGAAGACTTCTCCTGAGCATCCATGTTTCTTGCTCAGTATTTATTTATTTATTTCAGTCTTTATTATTCTGGTCTGTTGAACCATTGTACTAGATATTTATCGGGTTGTTCCCGAAGTACTTGTTGAGACTAGCTGATGATTTACAATCCTTCTTTATTCTGTGGATCATATTTTATATCTTGTGTGGATGAGATTAGTTGTACCATGATTGTCGTAGACTTGTTTTACAGCTTAAGTATGCACTGATGGATCCATTATATTGGGTTGGTCCATCGGTGCGTACTGCTGGCCATTGCCACGTGTCTAGTCCCAAGGTATTTTGGGACTGGGGCGTGACATGGTTTTTGTGGTGGCCCATGCAGGTCTACAACTAAATTGTTCAGTTTCAACTTAGGGACTGAACCAGCCTGCCCTAAGGATAGGATAAGTTCTAGGTTCTCATCCATTATTTAAACCATTATTGAACTCTATATCGAACTCGAAACTGTAATTGATTTGCATCCTGTATTGATTTCTCTGAGCGTTCTTATAGGTTATCTTTTGAATTCAGAGCAATGGATCCCAGGAATAGAGACGAGACTCCTTTGGAGATACCACACGACGCTGTGGTTACTTATGGAGATGGAGTGACTCCTGGGAGTGGAGGACAAGCATCATAGAATGATCAAACCGGACAGCCTAATCCACGGTTCCGGAGAGATGACATCCCACCTCCACCACAGTTCACTCCACAGATGCCAGCATTCCCGCCAGGACAAGCTATGGACGGGCAACAGATGTTCCAGATGATGTATGCTATGATGCAAGCACAGCAACAGATTCAGCAAGAGGCCCATCGGTAGGAGGCCGATTATCTGAGAACCAGCCTGGTATCCGCATTAGAGCAGGCAAATCCACCAGCGAGGAGAACGACGACGGGATCTATCACCGACTTCCGTCAGCTCAAGCCTCGTACATTTTCTGGTAAAGAGGGACCAACAGAAGTTCATGAATGGCTCACAAACATTCAGCATCAGTTGGAAGCCGCTGAACTTCCTAGAGAGAAGTGGATGACTGCAGTCAGAATGCAGTTAACCGAGAACGCACATCACTGGTGGTTAGCAGAGGAGATGAGGCTCGGGCAGGACCGAGTCACCTGGGAAGAGTTCTCTAGACTCTTCAGAGAGATGTATATTCCCGCAGTAGCGAGGGCAGAGCTCAGAGATAAGTTCCACCGCCTTATCCAAGGCAACATGACAGTGGAAGAGTACAATGCGGAATTTATTCGCCTGAGCCGCTTTGCCCCGACGTTGATTTCGACGGAGGAAGAAAAAGCAGAGAAGTTCTTCGACGGACTAAACTTGGAGCTACAGAAACTAATTGGATCCGTTGCACCTACATCCTACTCAGACGTCCTTGCAGCAGCCCGACGCGTGGAACGCGTCACCAGGAGAGAGACCAGTCTGAAACGGTCTTCCACATCAGCCAAAGTATCGCAAGAAGAAGATGCAAAGAGGCCTCACCTACACCAGCCACCCAGAGCCTCTCCGCAGATACTACCTACATGTCAGTACTGTGGCAAGGCAGGCCATATTGAGAAGGACTGCAGACGCAAGTTAGGATTATGCTTGATTTGCGGAACCAACCAACACTTAGCCAAGGATTGTCCTCATCATCGAGAGAGAGCACCAATATTAAACCGACAAGCTCTCCCAGCGCCAGGAGGATATCAACCAAGGCCACCCTTGGCTCCACAGGCAGCACTCTTCCAGCAAGCCCAACAGCAACAGCAGAGGAATCCACCGCAAGGACGCGGACAAGCTTTTGCTATGACCTTGGAGGACGCGCAGATTCATGGAGTAGCTAATGCGCGTAAGTTTTTATAGTTTTTTGCTTTTAGAATTGCTTAGTTTTTGCATGTTGATTCGTGACCTAGCCTTAACCTAGTAATTAATTTGAACTTGATAATAATTTATAACCTAGAATGTTTTTATAGAGTCTTTTGTTATTGTGCTTATTTTGTGTTATTTTGTGAACTTGAATTAATTTGTACCTCCTTTCATCATCATCTAGCATACTTATAATTGCTGTACTTGACTTATGCTGCTATTCTATAGCCTAGTTTTGCAAGCTTATTCTTTATCGAGCTTGTTCATGACATATGTGTTAGTGGACATGTACACTAATACAATTGTCTATTCAGAATCAGTGTATTACGGTCTGATCAACCTTAGTGCATTTTGGTTCGCTCTTCGCACGACTACTTCACGTGGATTGAGATATATAGTTGACTAGTATGCTTGCCCTCTAGATATGTCTGAGCATATCGTATCAGCTACACAACTGTACTAATACGAGCATGCGAACAAAGGATTACCAGAATAGGATTTCAATCCACAACAACTTGACCATTCCCATTTGAATTCTTTAAACGCCTTGATCCTGATACTTCTAATCTATTACCTCACCCTTGAACTCTTTATTATTGATCTCCATCTTCCCTTAGTTCGGAAAGACGAAATCTCGTGCTTGGTATAAGTTGATATATAGACAGTACTAGATATACCCCACAGGCCGGTCACATTATTGCTACCCTTTTTATATGATTAAGGGAATATCATAGGTGATAGGTTTGGTGTTAAAGACCTGAGGATTCAATAACATGATTAAATGAGTCGGGGCATAGATTTATTAGATGAATAGTCTTAGATAATAGATGGGTAAATTCTAAGTTGGGTAGAGACCGTAATGCTCACTTGAGAGAAATTCTTAGACTGTAATCAAGTGAGACTTGACAAAGAGAGCCCTACCCTAATTTAATTTCGAGGACGAAATTTTTACAAGTTGGGTAGAATGTAAAACCCCCTTCCTAGAAAATCGTATATACCTTTTTTTATTAATTATTAATTAAATTGTAGTAATTAGGTCTAAATAGGAGAAAGAGATTTTTAATAATTTTTATGTTATGTGTTCGGGCACTTAGAGGACTTGTGGGACCATCAGGAATTTTTCGGAATTTATTCCATGTAGGAGATCCCTTGAGCAGTTACTAGCCTAACGATGTACAATACCCTATTATATAAATTTTCCTATGAGCATATATATATGTATATACAAATATATATATGTATATATATTTTATAAAGAAAGAAAGGAAAGGAAAAGAAAGATAATAGTACTAATATAATAATAATAATAATCTACTTATTTATACTAAAGTTCCTTAGGAACTTTGCATTCCATTCAACAACTTACTTTTCCATCCTTAGCAGTTGCTGGAGCCGCCCACTTATATGACCACTTCAAACAACTCGTTGGCTTGATGCAACTTAGCAAATGCCAAACGAGACCCGCCCCCTATTCTTCAGCCTTGTTTCCAACCCGCGAAACCCGCCTCCAATTAACCCCCTCTCTCTCCTAATATATATAGTATATATATATATAATAGCTCTCTAAAACCCTAACCTAATAACTCCAGACTTCCTCTTCCCATCTAGAGCCATCACCGCAGCCAGAGAAGCCTCCCCAAGCCATCCAACCATCCCGTCGACGCCGACATCGCGAACTGCAGTCTCCCACTCGAGGCACCTTCGCTCCGACGTGATTTCCTGTCGACTCGCACATCCAAACCCCGTTCCGTTTTCATAGGTATGATCTTCCCTTAACCCTCTCCAATACTTGTTTTATAGTCAACCTCGGATAACGTGTGCCCCTAGGTGAAAAACAGCGCCCAAGTCAGCGCGAGTAGACAGAATTCTGCAATCGCAGAATTCCAGAATGACCACCCATATTGCCGAGTTCGTATCTCCCACCACAGAGATCCGAATTCGGTAATTCTTTTTGATACCTGTAGATTACATGACCTAGTTTATTTTTTGTATAATAACTTTGTGCTATTAGTTGCTGTGGACAAAATTGTATTCGTCACAAAACTGTGCGCACCCACTTTTTTCGGTTTTCTAAAAGTTGGAGATCGGAGCGCGCCCCGACAAACGGGACCGCCCCGCCGTGTGCCAAGTGTACCGAATGGTGCACGCAGCATAATCGGACACGTAAAAATTCGTGGGGACTGGTTTGGACGCGTGTGTGCGCCGGAATCAGGCCGTATCCGCGAACACATTCCGTATCGTCACTTTTGTGGAACTCGCGCGTATTTTGTGCACGCTTGTCAGATTGCGACGAAACTTGCGCCATCGGACTCGTAGCAATACGCTGGTCCTGTGACCCAATTTTCACGCAATTCTGAGACGGTTGACCAGATCGCCAATTGGCGGGCCCCACAGTTGACTTTTGGACCAAATTATGTTCGGCTCATCGGAATCCAAATTTGGACATACCGTTGGGATCATATTGACATTTAGAGTTGTTTGACCCATAGTTTGTCCCATTTAGAGACTGTTACCCTCGGCACGCTTTTCGGTACGAAGTAGGCCACACGTGCACCCCACTTTGGCCCGAAAATGATCTTTTGCCCCTGTGTTCAAATTGGACGTAAGGACAGGCATTTCCAGCTATTTGACATCTTCTGAGACTGTTGGTGATATTTATTACAGCTTTTGGAGTAGTCCCTACCGGATCCATCGATACCAGGACGACAGTGGATATTCAAACATCAGGCAAGTGTACCTTGCCATCTTTGCAGTATTGTTACCTATTTTCTTACTTCATATATTTGTTGTGCATGCTTAACCTAGGACCGTTTGACATACTTAGCGTCCGATTATCAGTCGGGTGCCCACATCGTACGCGGTGTTGGGTAATGTCATTTAGATATGGACATACGTGACACTTTATATTCTCGTACTTGTCTTACCAAGTACACTTTGACCCAGGATACAGGACACTGATCATGAGACAGGATCTTCCCGAGATATTCGTGGTGATTCTGTATAGGATACAGGACTTGACCTAGATTTTATATTCTATATACATTATGACTTGTGCATTAGATATGACTCCGCTGACATGGACGTGAGACGTTATGTTCATGATTTGCGTGGTTACATGGGGTGGGGAGAGACACACAGGCTACAGGATGATTACATATATATAAAATATAGTAAAATACATAGTTATTGTTGCTACCGGCTCCCAGACACAGAGCTTGTAGTGGTCTCAGCCTGAGTATTCGTGCTGCTCTCATCTTGCATATCACTTAGCTGGTTACTTAGTATTCCCTTATTGTTCCATCTATTGCTGGAGAGACCCACAGGCTACAGGTTGATTATGTTATGCCGGCTACTCAGTCTTCCGCTGAGCTAGACCACCTCTTGACACCACTGCTACCGGCTCCCCTACACAGAGCTTGTAGTTGTTCAACTTGAGTACTGTTGATTTTCTCTCTTGCATATATACAGATGTTTACATACTTACCCTGCTTATTCCATTATGCACTGCACTGCTTATATTTGGCTTGTATATTTTCTGTACCTTGCTATGTCCCCTGAGGACCTGGATCCGGATTTTGTCCCCAGATATTGCAGACGAGGTTTATCCCGAGGTATACGGGACCGCAGCAGGAGGAGCCGATCTAGGAGTTGTACCGCCATCCGAGGACGAGGTGCTAGCTGAAGACTTCTCCTGAGCATCCATGTTTCTTGCTCAGTATTTATTTATTTATTTCAGTCTTTATTATTCTGGTCTGTTGAACCATTGTACTAGATATTTATCGGGTTGTTCCCGAAGTACTTGTTGAGACTAGCTGATGATTTACAATCCTTCTTTATTCTATGAATCATATTTTATATCTTGTGTGGATGAGATTAGTTGTACCATGATTGTCGTAGACTTGTTTTACAGCTTAAGTATGCCCTGATGGATCCATTATATTGGGTTGGTCCATCGGTGCGTACTGCTGGCCATTGCCACGTGTCTAGTCCCAAGGTATTTTGGGACTGGGGCGTGACAGGATGTACCCGATGAGCCATAAGAATGAAGTCATGTATATCTTCCTTGAGTGGAAGAAGATGGTGGAGAATCAGACTGGACAAAAAATAAAGAAGTTACGATCGGACGATGGTGGAGAATACAAGTTTGATCCTTTTCTTGAAGTATGTCAAGAAGAAGAAATTTTTCATCACTTCACCGTTCCGGGAAATCCACAACAAAATGGGGTAGCCGAAAGGATGAACCAGACTTTGGTTGAAAAGGCTCGGTGCATGTTGTCTCAGGCAGGCTTAAGAAAAGCATTTTGGGCAGAAGCAATCAACAATGCAGTTCACCTTGTGAATCGGTTACCTACTGTTGCAAACGGGGGTAAAGCACCACTTGAAAAAAGGTCAGGTAAACCTGTTAATGATTATGATCAATTGTATATTTTTGGTTGCCCTGCTTATTACCATGTTTCTGAATCTAAACTAGACCCTCGAGCAAAGAAAGCCATTTTCATGGGCTTTAGTTCAGGAGTTAAAGCATACAGGTTATGGTATCCAGAGTCAAAGAAGATCGTCAAGAGCCTAGACGTGACATTTGACGAATCGGTAATGCTTTTGAAAAAGACCGATGAACCTTCTAAGCAGGCTAAGGAGGTCACTGTTGCTCCAGAGCCGGTTATTCCTGTAGGGGTATCATGTCAAAATAAACCGGTTGATGATGAGAAAAACTCCGATCGGGTGGAGGACATCGTGCAGGTGGAGGAATGTCTCGAGGAAGAGACTCTAGAACCTGAGGTAGCTGAGTCTATTGCAAAGAATAGACCTCGGAGGGAAATTAAACGGCCAGCTCGATTTGATGATATGGTTGCATTTGCACTCCCTGTGATCGAGAGAATTTTGAATAGCTATAAAGATGCTATTCAAGATTCAAAAAGCTCGAAATGGAAGGAGGCCATGGACGAAGAAATGAAGTCTTTCACTACCAGAAAAAGTCAAATTAGCGACGTAAAGAAACATCGCTAAATAATCAATAAACGTCGCTAATTACTTTTAGCGACGTAATTAGCGACGTTTTACAGAAGTCATCTTTCAGCTAGTCGCTGAAAGAAAAAATGTCGCTAAACGTCGCTATACCAACATTTTTAGCGACGTAAATGTGTTACGAGATTAGCGACGTTTAGCGACGCAACGTCGCTAATTAGCGACGTGCTCATCTGTCGCTTAACGTCGCTAATTAGCGACTTATATAGCGACGTTACAGCGACGTCTTTAATGATCTGGCAATATTGCCATGTCAGCAAGTTGCGACGTACATCAACGTTTTTAGCAACGTCATTAGCGACGTGTAGTAACGTCGCAACTTAGCGACGTATTTAGCGACGTATAGTAACGTCGCAACTTAGCGACGTATTTAGCGACATGTAGTAACGTCGCTAAACGTCGCTAAAAATGACGCTAATTGTACAGTAAAAAAATAAAAAAATGAATACTGAATTATTTCCAAACTATTATTCCTGAAGTTTATTAATTCATAATCTATATAAATAGACCCGGAGCAACCCTCCGTTGAATTTTTTGGGTTTGCTAACCCCCTTGGGTTGAACACTCTACACAGGTAAATTAACATATATTTAATATAAATAATATAATAAAATTTGAAGAAAATAAAATATCCAACAAATATCGTAATAAAGAATACATGAAATATATATCCATACAATGACTCTCATCCTAAATAATACAAAGAATACAAATATCCAGCAAATATCCATACAAATATCTATACTATTGCGGATCTACAGGAGGATGACCACCGACGCGCATGAAGGATAATAATAGATCATACTGCCCCTGTGAAATTGATACCGATGTCGATGGAGAAGACAATGACGTCGGTGGAGTCTGTGTCGATGTAGGCGCACCAGGAGGACGTATCCGCTCCAACTCTACGAGTCGCTGGTTGTAAGAATCCATGTTAGATAACAGCCTCGTACTGCTATGAACCATTGAATCCTGCATCATCGTCAGCCTCTCGTCCATAGATAGCTGTGATGCATGCAGCTCCGTCATACTGCGCTCTGTCGGGGCTCTAAGATTATTTGTCAAATCCTGGAGCTCCGTGATGTTGCGGTCGAGCATATCGAATCGTGCGATGAGCGTCTGATCGTCCGCCTGCGGCTGGGACTGGGGCTGCTCCTCCATCCTTCGCAGCAACTCGTCACGGAGAGACTCAATCTGACGGTCAACGGCCTCTTGGACTCTGGCCGACGACTGTGAGGGCTGTAGGGAATGCGCACTTGTCGACGAGGCCCTAGATGACTACGTCACAACCAAGGCGCCATAGGATCCCGTACCGTAGTACGTACCCCTCTGGAGACAACCAGCGGCGATCACCCACAGGTCATCCACCGATGGAGCTAGAGCAGGCTGCGAGAAAGTACCATCCTCTCTAGTTGTAGGTGCACTAACAGTCGTCCGCTCACGCAGCCTAAGATACTCGGCCTAGAAAAGTTTGGATACTCGATAATTGCCTAGTTTTCCTACATCACCTATGATATCTTCCCCATATATAAGTGCATAGTATGCACAGGTTGTGCACTGCAGTGTTGGAATATTGGGCAGGTCAGGATTTAAGTCACTACCAGAAAAAGTCAAATTAGCGACGTCAAAAAACGTCGCTAAATGACAAAAAAATGTCGTTAATCACGTTTAGCGATGTAATTAGCGATATTTTACAGAAGTCGGAACTCAGCACGTCGCTGAAAGGAAAAACATCGCTAAACGTTGCTATACCGACGTTTTTAGCGACTTACATGTGTCGCTAAATTAGCGACGTTTAGCGACACAGCGTCACTAATTAGCGACGTAAACAAACGTCGCTAAATATCGCTAATTAGCGACTTATATAGCGACGTGACAGCGACGTCTTTATGACCTGGCAGTACTGCCATGTCAGCAATTTGCGACGTACAGCGACGTATTTTACGACATATTTAGCAACGTCATTAGCGACGTCTATTAACGTCGCTAACTAGCGACGTATTTAGCGACGTGTATAAACGTCGCTAAACATCGCTAAATATGTCTCTAAATTTATAGAAAAAATAAAAAATGAATATTAAATTATTTCTAAACTATTATTCCTGTAATTTATGAATTTCTAATTAAAAATAGACCCGGAGCAACCTCCGTTGAATTCTCTGGGTTCGCCGACCCCTTCGGTGGAACACTCAACACCGGTAAATTAACATCATTTAATATGAATAAAAAGTATCACAGTTATACAATACACACAAATATTATAGACAGACCTGTAGCAACCCTCCTGTAAACCCCCTCGACCAGAAATTAGGGTTTTCTAGTTTAATTAGCCTAATTAGGGTTTACCAGATTTAATTAAGATTTAAATATTAGTATTATAATACTTGTGCAATGATTGATTCTCTTAGGATACCCCTTTAGCTGTTGCCCTAAAACCAATTCCACATATCTGACCTAGACACGTAAACCCATCATATTAAATCAGGAACAAACCCCGAATACCGATTTTTGTGCCAGATTTTAGACGCACAAAAGTTGTTACAAACGTCCGCGCGCAATTAATTAAATTGCGTAATTACGTTCGTTGTCCGTTCCAATCGGAATTGAGACCCAACCTCAATCAGTTTTGACCAACCCAGACCACGATGACATTGTACACTGAGCCTACAACACCAAGGACCCTTGTCCAACCAGATTTAGACTCCCGGTTTTTAATTAAATTAAATTAGAAAACGCTGTTACATTAATTATGAATTAAATAATGTGGCTACCCAACCTAATTTATATTGGACCCAAATCCAACCTAAACCCACATCCATCCCCATTAGCCTCATACAAAACACCAAACACCCTCATCGACCAATGAGGAACACCAAACATGGTGTTTGTTTGCATTAAATCCCCAATCCTAGCTATTGTGCAAATACCAATTTATCCAGGGGCTAAATTGCAAATTTGCAATGTGGTGTCCCCCCCTCATTGGCCAAAACCATCATAGAGAAAAGCATGAAATGCCAAAACGTAGGCATTGGTTTTCCCCCCCCATTTTTGTGTACTTGCTCTTCCTTTATAGGAACCTATCTAGGCCCTACATTCAAACTAACCTATTTCTAGCCCTCCATTCATCATGATGAGCCACCCCACTCCCCAAAAAAATTCACCCAGCCGGCCCTAATCCCTAGGCAGCCTCCCCACACTCTCTCTCCTACATATAGTTGGTTTTCACTCTTTAATTAAATCAAAAACCTAAACTATTATACCTAAATCCCAACCCAACCTCACACCAGCCCGACCCCAACTCCCTCACCCCGAGCTCCACCACCGCCACCAGCGGCCACCAACCACCGCCACCTTACCTCGACCCCTTCGCCGGACCCCCCCCCTACCTCCAGCCACCGCCACCCGCCGCTCCAACGCCGGCAGCCACCCCTACCTCCAGCCGCACCAGTCGAGACACCCCCAGCCCGCGTTCACAGCCGACCCCCCCCGCAGCTTCGTGCTCGGCCACCTTAGCTCCTCCGGCCACCAAATTTGGCTGACACCTCCCCCAGCCTGTCCTCCACCACCCCACCAATTTTCAGCCGTCGCCGTCGACGCACCAGGGAGTGATCGAGGCCGCAGCGTCAACTATTCCAGACCGGCTGCTGTTGGCCGAGACGTCCCCGAGGCTCGCCGGAGCGCCGCCCGGCCACCCCCGCCGGTGAAGACAGACCCGCTCGTCCCCCTCGATCCGACGAACGTCTAGGTATATTATTTTATGTAAATTTATTTCATTTTGTACATAAAATGTCAGCTGCAAGCTTAGAGATGCAAATGTCGTATTCGTTTCGTATTTAAATACGTATTCAAATATATATATAGTATATTATTTATTATTTAACCATATATATAATTATATATTCCCTGTAAAATGTTTATAATATATATCTACATAATCTTTTAATTTAGTATATGTATATGTATGTATTTATGTATGTACATATGTGTGTACGTATATATGCATGTATGTAGGTATATAAGTATAAAAGTAACTATGCTTTCTAAAATACCATGAATATTAAACATTTAATTATTTATAAAATAAATTACATTCTGTAAATAAAACAAGTATTTATAATATATATGCATGTATGTATGTATGTGTATTCTTTTTTTTGTATAAATTATTAATTTTATAAATACAAATTATGTCTAAATACATTTCTGGAATTTAAAAATATATATAATATATTTTATATATAAATGCTTATAATTATTAAGTCTCTATGTGTATATGCATATATACATGTATATAAATATATATAGATATACGTATGTGTATATATAATAAATGTGTATATATAATATATGTGTATTTTTGAAATATAAATAAATATATTAGTAATTTCAATATGTTGTTGTATTCAAAATAAGTACGAGTACCTTTGTACTTATACAAAAATTATTTCTAAAATAAATATATATTTATATGTATATATATTTAAAGTATTGCCAGTTGTACATATATTTTAATATGTGGTTATACAAATATATTTTCTAGTACTAATAAACAACTATATTATTTAATATATTTAGCTATGAATTAATGTGTATATAAATATTGGTGTTAGCTATATATACACATAGCCCCGACCCTGTGTCAGTGTAGATACGGACAGTGTCCTAGTCGTGCTATCGTAGCGACTAACTTGGACATTACTATATACGATATAGGATTGCTGGACACTACTGACGAGACATCAGGAGCAGGGCTTTGGATTTCGCAGCTACCCGGGACAGGCAAGTATACCTTGCCTTGTTGTACTGTTTAAATTCAATTATTGTTGGTTACATATTTATTCATTATATAAATGTGCGCGTCCGAGCAGACTCGGGTGCAGTCAGCGAAGGCGTTGACGTTAGGAGTAGTATCTGACTTAGTGTCTAGTAGACCCACCTAAAGTTGTGAAGTTATTGATATAACTTCCCAAGCCTTGACACGTATCATTACACGTCACAGAGTGAGTTCATGTAGGGACGCGTGCCTCATGCGCGACTGGCCATCAGTATGAGCAACACGTGTAGCGGTATGTAGCTCAGTTGTTATTTCATAGAGACTTGCATCATAGTATGAGATGTCCACATCGTTTTCACGATTTGTACATCTACATTGGGCGGGAAAGACATCTAGTAGGCGTATGGGACACCCCCCTCCTGATATATACTCGAGTTACCATGCTCTTCGGAGATGGGGATTACAGTATATATAGCGAGTTACCATGCTCTTCGGAGATGGGGATTATAGCGAGTTACCATGCTCTTCGGAGATGGGGATTATAGCGAGTTACCATGCTCTTCGGAGATGGGGATAGCATCAATGCCCTTAAACGGGGGCATATGTGGCATATACTAGCCAGTCCCGACGATTGGTGAATTACGTCAGCATATGTCTGAGCCTACACATTCCCATGCGTACTACCAGGTCTTTAAATTGCATTCACTTAGATGGTTAGCACACCCCCCTTTATTTACTCAGTATTTACTTTATGGCATGTATTTTTGTATCTTGTTACGTCCCTCTGAGGACCTGGTTCCCTTCCAGGTTGTTTGTGCAGTTGCAGGATACTTGATCTGATAGGGTGTGGACATCATTGCAGGTATATTTACATTTCCAGCTTTTTCAGTCTTGTGTTACTTCCATTTTATTCTGCTTATATAGCCTAGTGTTTATAGACCTATATTGTTCTTCTGGTCTATTCGAACGGATGTGTTATTGGGCTGCAGACTGATGATGCCTATCGTTCTTCCTTGAGATTACTTATCCTGGATTGAGATTTAGATTTAGTTGTTGTAAAATAGAAATAGATTATTACTTGGATCACTTGACCATGGACAGCGTAAGTGCACTTCGTCGGGTCCATTAAATTGGAAAGCCCTACGGAGTCGTACCAGCTGGCCATTGCCACGGGTCTGGTCCCATAGATTTTGGGACTGGGGCGTGACATGGTTTTAGTGGTGGCCCATGCAGGTCTCAGAGCAAATCGTTTCGGTTACATTACTGTACCGAACGAGCCTGCAACTTAGGATTAATGTGAATAAGATCTCAATCCATAACCGATTTTAAAACTCCTATTGTTTTCGATTGTCGCCCTTGGACTTCATTACTGAATTCGTTTATTTACCGCCGACATCATTATTATTGTTTCTCATCTTCCTTATTTCGGGAAGATGAATGCTCGCGTACGGTGATTTCCTCCAGGAGCAGATCCTCGTCAAGACGAAGAAGAAGTAATTGATAGAATAATTGAGTAGATGGTTAACCATGGTAGAGAAGAATCAATGAGTTCTTTCTTGTTATTAGAGCTAGTATACACTATTGGCATAAGAATTAGACATAAGTAGAGACTTATAAACTAGACCCTTACTTAAGGTAGCCGTGACCTGTCAGTATTAGAAGCTAGAAGGGTTGTTCAATTCTAAGGCGCTCGAATAAATTAGGAGAGACATAACTAGATATTAAGATTAGTCGTAGCCCCATGACAATGATACGAGGAAGTAGGTGTAGTCTTATAGTAGTGATACAAGGAATGAACTGATGAACTTGGCAAGACAAAATCTTAGATTCACCTCTAGAAGCAGATTATTGGATATTAATAAAAATAGGGTATGAGATAGTACCTAGGGTGGCAAACCATAGAGGTTAGCCCCTAGTTACCTGGTGACTTACAGTATCCGACCTAAATTATTTTCCCACCCTCTAGATAATGATCAGGGCTAAGCTAAAACAGATAAGTAGATTTCTAGATATTGATTGCTAGGTTCAATATTTGGAAGAAGAGATAGCTGAGTACTACAGGTAGTTTTCAAATTATATTAGATGTACTTGACTTATTTGGGTAGTCAGTGACTATTAGCCTCGTGTTTTCACCTTTGGATAATTCGATTAGTTAAGCTAGTATCGGGAATAGAGCAATTAGATTGAAGGAGAGAGTATCGACGGATGTTAGCCTTGAGTTGGATATCGTGAACTACCAATAATGAACGACCAGTTATAAACCTGATGGTACCCATATAGTTTGGATAAAGGGTACGCATGGAGTAAAGTAGGAGAAACCATAGGTTCGAGGTAAAAGGGTATAGTGGCAACAAGATGAGATTCGTGACAAGTACCCGGCCTTGAGTTAAAAAAAAAAAAAAAAAAAAAAAAAAAGAAGAAGAAGAGAGAGCCAACGTAGTAGCTGACGCATTGAGCAGGAGACCCATGGCATTCTTTGGATTACACAGCAACATCAGTTAAGAGATGTAGAGCAGTTAGGTATAGAGGTCATTATCCCGGAACAGACGGCCAGTTGTCAAGTTAGCAGATGCAATCGACATTGGTTGAGAAGATCAAGGCTGCCTTACCAATAGAAGCCAAATTCCAGAGGCTTCGACAGAGGACAAAGGCTGGGATGCAGACAGGTTTACGCATACACGAGGATGGACTCTGAGATGTGGAGATCGTCTCTATGTTTCGAACGGAGAATTTTGTCAGGAGCTAATGTCAGAGGTGAACAACTCAGCATACTCTATACATCCAGGAGGCACAAGATGTACATGGATTTTTGGTAGTACTATGGGTGACGTGAAATGAAGAGGAAGATAGCCGCTTTGTGGCAAGGTGCCTGGTGTGTCAATAGGTCAAGACCGAGCATCAGAGTTCTGCAAGGTTACCTCAATCCACTCACGATACCGGAGTGGAAATGGGAGCACATCACCATGGACTTCGTCACGGGTTTTCCGAGGAGTCCTAGTGGTCGTAATACCGTATGGGTAATCGTAGATAGACTCACCAAGTCTGCCCACTTCTTACCCTTCAGGGTTGGGCAATCTACGGAAGTCTTGGCAGACATGTACATGAGGGAGATTGTACGATTGCATGGAGTGCCAGTCAGTATCGTGTCTGACCGGGATACGAGATTTACATCGTACTTTTGGAGGAGTATGCAAGAGAGTCTTGGTACCCGCCTTAAGTTCAGTACTTCGTACCACCCGCAGACAGATGGACAATCCGAGCGCACCATTCAGACGCTGGAGGATATGTTGAGGGCTTGCATGCTTGACTTCAGCGGTTCATGGGAGGACCACTTGCACTTGGTCGAATTTTCCTACAACAATAGCTATCAGGCGAGTATTCAGATGGCTCCCTATGAGGCTTTGTATGGTAGAAAATGGCGTTCCCCCGTATGTTGGAGCGATGTAGGCGAGAGGCAGATTCTAGGGCCAGAGTTGATCGTCCATACAGTGGAGAAGGTGAAGAAGATCCAGGGGCATCTACGAGCAGGACAGGACAGGCAGAAGCATTGGGCTAATGTGCACCGACGACCCCTAGAGTTCCAGGTTGGAGAACATGTGTTCCTGAAGATTTCTCCTACCAGAGGAACCATCAGATTTGGAGGCAGAGGGAAGCTGAGTCCGAGGTACATCGGACCCTTCGATGTGCTAGAGCACGTCGGAGAAGTTGCTTACAGATTGGCCTTGCCGCAGACACTGGAAGGAGTTCACGACGTCTTCCATGTATCTCAGCTGAGGAGATACATACCGGATCCGAGTCATGTGCTTGACCACTCGGAGATCACCGTTGGTCCCAGCTTGTCATACCAGGAGGAGCCAGTTGAGATCCTAGACCGAAGCGAGAAGGTACTGCGAGGCCAGACTATCCCTCTAGTTCGTGTCGCATGGAGACATCACGCACCAGGTGAATCAACCTGGGAACGAGAGGACGATATGCGGCAACGGTTTCCCCATCTTTTCGAAGGCCTAGGTATGTGTTAGTACTTATTTCATTCAACAGTTATTCTATATGTCTGTTTTTAATTTCGAGGACGAAATGCTCTAAGGAGGGTATGTTGTAAACCCCCTCGACCAGAAATTAGGGTTTTCTAGTTTAATTAGCCTAATTAGGGTTTACCAGATTTAATTAAGATTTAAATATTAGTATTATAATACTTGTGCAATGATTGATTCTCTTAGGATACCCCTTTAGCTGTTGCCCTAAAACCAATTCCACATATCTGACCTAGACACGTAAACCCATCATATTAAATCAGGAACAAACCCCGAATACCGATTTTTGTGCCAGATTTTAGACGCACAAAAGTCGTTACAAACGTCCGCGCGCAATTAATTAAATTGCGTAATTACGTTCGTTGTCCGTTCCAATCGGAATTGAGACCCAACCTCAATCAGTTTTGACCAACCCAGACCACGATGACATTGTACACTGAGCCTACAACACCAAGGACCCTTGTCCAACCAGATTTAGACTCCCGGTTTTTAATTAAATTAAATTAGAAAACGCTGTTACATTAATTATGAATTAATTAATGTGGCTACCCAACCTAATTTATATTGGACCCAAATCCAACCTAAACCCACATCCATCCCCATTAGCCTCATACAAAACACCAAACACCCTCATCGACCAATGAGGAACACCAAACATGGTGTTTGTTTGCATTAAATCCCCAATCCTAGCTATTGTGCAAATACTAATTTATCCAGGGGCTAAATTGCAAATTTGCAATGTGGTGTCCCCCCCTCATTGGCCAAAACCATCATAGAGAAAAGCATGAAATGCCAAAACGTAGGCATTGGTTTTCCCCCCCCATTTTTGTGTACTTGCTCTTCCTTTATAGGAACCTATCTAGGCCCTACATTCAAACTAACCTATTTCTAGCCCTCCATTCATCATGATGAGCCACCCCACTCCCCAAAAAAATTCACCCAGCCGGCCCTAATCCCTAGGCAGCCTCCCCACACTCTCTCTCCTACATATAGTTGGTTTTCACTCTTTAATTAAATCAAAAACCTAAACTATTATACCTAAATCCCAACCCAACCTCACACCAGCCCGACCCCAACTCCCTCACCCCGAGCTCCACCACCGCCACCAGCGGCCACCAACCACCGCCACCTTACCTCGACCCCTTCGCCGGACCCCCCCTACCTCCAGCCACCGCCACCCGCCGCTCCAACGCCGGCAGCCACCCCTACCTCCAGCCGCACCAGTCGAGACACCCCCAGCCCGCGTTCACAGCCGACCCCCCCCGCAGCTTCGTGCTCGGCCACCTTAGCTCCTCCGGCCACCAAATTTGGCTGACACCTCCCCCAGCCTGTCCTCCACCACCCCACCAATTTTCAGCCGTCGCCGTCGACGCACCAGGGAGTGATCGAGGCCGCAGCGTCAACTATTCCAGACCGGCTGCTGTTGGCCGAGACGTCCCCGAGGCTCGCCGGAGCGCCGCCCGGCCACCCCCGCCGGTGACGACAGACCCGCTCGTCCCCCTCGATCCGACGAACGTCTAGGTATATTATTTTATGTAAATTTATTTCATTTTGTACATAAAATGTCAGCTGCAAGCTTAGAGATGCAAATGTCGTATTCGTTTCGTATTTAAATACGTATTCAAATATATATATAGTATATTATTTATTATTTAACCATATATATAATTATATATTCCCTGTAAAATGTTTATAATATATATCTACATAATCTTTTAATTTAGTATATGTATATGTATGTATTTATGTATGTACATATGTGTGTACGTATATATGCATGTATGTAGGTATATAAGTATAAAAGTAACTATGCTTTCTAAAATACCATGAATATTAAACATTTAATTATTTATAAAATAAATTACATTCTGTAAATAAAACAAGTATTTATAATATATATGCATGTATGTATGTATGTGTATTCTTTTTTTTGTATAAATTATTAATTTTATAAATACAAATTATGTCTAAATACATTTCTGGAATTTAAAAATATATATAATATATTTTATATATAAATGCTTATAATTATTAAGTCTCTATGTGTATATGCATATATACATGTATATAAATATATATAGATATACGTATGTGTATATATAATAAATGTGTATATATAATATATGTGTATTTTTGAAATATAAATAAATATATTAGTAATTTTAATATGTTGTTGTATTCAAAATAAGTACGAGTACCTTTGTACTTATACAAAAATTATTTCTAAAATAAATATATATTTATATGTATATATATTTAAAGTATTGCCAGTTGTACATATATTTTAATATGTGGTTATACAAATATATTTTCTAGTACTAATAAACAACTATATTATTTAATATATTTAGCTATGAATTAATGTGTATATAAATATTGGTGTTAGCTATATATACACATAGCCCCGACCCTGTGTCAGTGTAGATACGGACAGTGTCCTAGTCGTGCTATCGTAGCGACTAACTTGGACATTACTATATACGATATAGGATTGCTGGACACTACTGACGAGACATCAGGAGCAGGGCTTTGGATTTCGCAGCTACCCGGGACAGGCAAGTATACCTTGCCTTGTTGTACTGTTTAAATTCAATTATTGTTGGTTACATATTTATTCATTATATAAATGTGCGCGTCCGAGCAGACTCGGGTGCAGTCAGCGAAGGCGTTGACGTTAGGAGTAGTATCTGACTTAGTGTCTAGTAGACCCACCTAAAGTTGTGAAGTTATTGATATAACTTTCCAGGCCTTGACACGTATCATTACACGTCACAGAGTGAGTTCATGTAGGGACGCGTGCCTCATGCGCGACTGGCCATCAGTATGAGCAACACGTGTAGCGGTATGTAGCTCAGTTGTTATTTCATAGAGACTTGCATCATAGTATGAGATGTCCACATCGTTTTCACGATTTGTACATCTACATTGGGCGGGAAAGACATCTAGTAGGCATATGGGACACCCCCCTCCTGATATATACTCGAGTTACCATGCTCTTCGGAGATGGGGATTACAGTATATATAGCGAGTTACCATGCTCTTCGGAGATGGGGATTATAGCGAGTTACCATGCTCTTCGGAGATGGGGATTATAGCGAGTTACCATGCTCTTCGGAGATGGGGATAGCATCAATGCCCTTAAACGGGGGCATATGTGGCATATACTAGCCAGTCCCGACGATTGGTGAATTACGTCAGCATATGTCTGAGCCTACACATTCCCATGCGTACTACCAGGTCTTTAAATTGCATTCACTTAGATGGTTAGCACACCCCCCTTTATTTACTCAGTATTTACTTTATGGCATGTATTTTTGTATCTTGTTACGTCCCTCTGAGGACCTGGTTCTCTTCCAGGTTGTTTGTGCAGTTGCAGGATACTTGATCTGATAGGGTGTGGACATCATTGCAGGTATATTTACATTTCCAGCTTTTTCAGTCTTGTGTTACTTCCATTTTATTCTGCTTATATAGCCTAGTGTTTATAGACCTATATTGTTCTTCTGGTCTATTCGAACGGATGTGTTATTGGGCTGCAGACTGATGATGCCTATCGTTCTTCCTTGAGATTACTTATCCTGGATTGAGATTTAGATTTAGTTGTTGTAAAATAGAAATAGATTATTACTTGGATCACTTGACCATGGACAGCGTAAGTGCACTTCGTCGGGTCCATTAAATTGGAAAGCCCTACGGAGTCGTACCAGCTGGCCATTGCCACGGGTCTGGTCCCATAGATTTTGGGACTGGGGCGTGACACCTCCATTGAATTTTTTGCGTACGAAATAACACAAAGTATATAAAATATCATAGTCACACAATACACACAAAATAAAAGTATCACAATCACACAAAATGCATAATATATAAGTATCAGAGTCACACAATGGGCATAATATATAAGTATCACAATTACACAATAACCACAATAAAAGTATATGAAACATCACAGTATCAATCTCGAGGATATCCAATACGCTGGGGCACATACCAGTCCCTCAGATACTGCGCATAAACAACGTCTATGTGATCAATCTCCGCTATAGGTGCTGGGTGACTGGAACTCACCGTTTGAGATACAGCCGCTATAGGTGCTGGATGACTAGAACTCCCCGTCTGAGATACAGTAGGTGGTATCTCTACCTCCTTAACAGTAGGAGGCATCACTTCCTCCTCAACAGTAGGAGGTGTCTCTCTCATGGGTACCATCTGGTAAGATAGATGAAAATAAAAAATATAATTGATAACAGATATTACTTAAGACATACCCTTAATAATGCTAAATAGAAGAATTAGATGACTCACAAAGCCGATCCCAAAAAATTAGAATAAAACTCTGTTTTTGTTGTTGCAACAACCTTATAAGGAGCTCGTACCCTTTCCAAAATTTTGTGTTATGATATTCAACCTCACCGTGTATCAATCCAAATTGATGTCATGCAACATTTTGTTTATCCAAATTCAACCTACATAGACTTGTGTTGTGATATTCAACCTCACCGTGTATCAATCCATAATGTTCCAATTTTTAATCTCAGATTACAAAGAAATTAATGAAAGAAAACAAAATAGTATAACCAGTTTGAGATCATATAGTGATTTTGCTTACTTGAATTTGTGAATCTCACTAGCAGGTTATGTATTACTATGAGCATGGAAAGAAAGCCTAATACTTACTTTGAGATCCTTAAACGATACAAATGACTGCTTTCCAATGAGACTTGTGAACCCTCTCCCATTAAGATTCATGAATCCTCTAATTAAACACAACTATGGGGGGAAATAATGTTTTGCCTGGTTATTATAACATAGTTAACCTTTTTCACAATCCTAAGGTACATAATTAGCAATTAAGAATGTGGGTAAATACAAATAACTCTACTTTATGCTCTACTATACCAATTCAAAAATCCCATATTGGAGCCAAGTAATTGAAAACCAAATGTAGAGTTGATAGGCCCAAACAATGTGTATTTGTCGTTGATCTCTAGGAATATTTAGTCCAATCGCTTTAAAAAATTTGATACGCAATGTGAAAGAAATGAGGATATTGGCCACTGCACTTGGGGGATAAGTCTGATGACATATCCTTCTATTTACCCAAGTCAACTTCTTGTTCTCATATATGCCATTCCTAATCAAATTCATAGCTATCAAAAAATAATATGTAACCTGACCATATATGTTCAGTGTATTGTTTGTTTCTTCTTTTGGTAGAAAATTAATCATTGTTGCATTCTCAATCTATGCATTTAATAGCCTTTCTTGTTTAAGGACAACTTTAGTTTATATCCTACTTAGAAGAAGCTGAGTTCACTGGCCTGAAGGGTTGCTCAAACTTGCCAAGGTTATAAATCTAAAAGGAAAACTAAATTGTACAACGTATGACAGGAACTAAATTGTACTGATTGACATAGCAAAAATTCTCATATTGATAATTTTTACTATCTTGATTTGTAGTAACATGTTAGCTCATTCTTTATCTTCTACTCTCTTTTCTCGGTTAGTTCAGTCAGCTTGTTTTTTCCATTGAAGATATTTACATCATAATGAATTCATTTCATCATGGTGTTGATATTTTATGTACTCTTATTGCAAATAATATAATATCCACATGATGTTTCATTATACCAAGCTTTGATACAATCTTGTTTTTTCATGTCTCAACCATGTTGTTTTTCAAATGTCGGTAGGCATTAGAGAGATGTAGGAGGAGAATAAGATATGTTAGTTTGCTCCAGAAACTTATTTTGCCAATTAGTAGTAGTCACCATCTCTTCTTATTCTTCTCCATCTCATCTATCATTGCCTACCGACATAAAAAACAACCATGAACATTCGTCCTATTTTGCCTTGAGTTTCTAAATGGAAAGCAATTTAAGTTAAATGGCCCGGTACCAACTTATAAATCTTTTATTCTGGATGGTAGTTAGAACATGCATTAGCGTGTGAGGAAGATTCAAAAGTAACATATTGCATGTTGTCTATCATATTTTATACGCTCTAGTATACCAATTCAAAATCCCATAATGAAACTAATTAATTGAAAACCAAATGAATAGGCTGCCCAAAGCATGTGTGAGGAGTATTTGCTGTTGGTCTCAAGGAATACTTAGATTACTTTAAAAAAATTGATATATGAGATGGAAGGATTGAGGATACAAGGCTATTGCAAAATGGGGTGACAAGTCTAATGACATATCCTCTAATTAAACCAAGTCAACATTTCATTCTCATATAGACTTGCCTAGGTGAGGCAGCCGGTCGTATTTGGATGACAAACTTTATATCCAGGTCCGACTCATGATCCTGCATGGTCAAAACTTTAATTCTTTCCGTTTCTTAGTGTTTTTTGAGATATCTCTAATTTCTTTGTATTATTTGGTATATTTTGATCTATATTGTTATCAATGCAAATGAATGATTTAACTTTAAAGACATAAAATATGATCACGGATACCTATGTCCTCTCTATAAATGCTCATCTTGGGTTATAATTTTCGTGTTTATTCCCAACAATAAGGTTGCTGCACATGGATGATAAGTCTGATGGCATATCCTCTAATTAACCCAAGATAACTTCTCATTCTCATATATGCCATTCTTTTTCAAACTTTGGCTTATCCTGACACATACTTATGAATGTGATCATAGTTGATAGTTGTCTATATTTTACAAAAAAATATTAGAATATATATGAAGTCAATATATGCCCAAGTTGGATTACATTAGCCAAATAAATTGTATAATTCTGGACATTCAAAGACATGAATTGGACTCAGGCTCTTGCAACATTATTTACAAGAAATCCTAGCTAGAGAATCATGGTTCATCGATATCAGATATCCTTCATTCATAACCCCAGGTCAAAAATCCTAACCCTAACCCCAGGTCAAAAATCCCAACCCTAACCCTAACCCCAGGTCAAAAACCCTAACCCTAACCCCATATCAAAAACCCTAACCCTAACCTTAACCATAAGTCACGTGTGTGTGTCGTGTCAGTGTGTGTGTCAATGTCTGTAACGTGTGTGTGTGTTATGTCAGTGTCAGTGCCATGTGTGTCCTGTGAGAGAGAGAGAGAGAGAGTTAGGGTTTACCTAGAGGAGGAGGAGTAGGAGAAGGAGGAGGAGGGGGGAGGACGCGGCCGGAGGGGGGTCGCCGGGAGGGAGGAGGGGGCGTCGGAGGGAGGAGGGGAGCCGGAGGGGGAGGACGCGGCCGAGGGGGGTCGCCGGAGGGAGGAAGGAGGAGCCGGAGCGGGAGAGATCGAGAGCGAGTTTGAAATTTGGGAGAGGGAGAGGGAGAGATCGAAGGAAATAGGGGGAATCAGCCCTAAGTAAAAAAATTAGCGACGTTTTAGCAACGCTAATAATGACGTCACTAATTTAGAATTTAGCGACGTTTTAGCGATGCCAATAATGATGTCGCTAATTTAGCGATGTCTTAAACGTTGCTAATGACGTCGCTAAATGTCCAAAATATATACGTCGCTAAAAACGTCGCTAAACGTCGCTAAATAAAACGTCGCTAATATATTTTATTTAGCAACGTTTAGCGACCTAAATTGAACTTATAGCGACTAATCTTTTAAAAACTGAATAAAAGTTGCTAAACGTCGCTAAATGTCGCCAATTAGCGACGTCTAGCGACGTTTTTACATGGAGTCGCTAAAAAATGTCTCTAATCCCGCTTATTCTAGTAGTGAGTGTGAGATGTGGGAGTGTTGTGCAGGCTAAGAGGGAGTCGCAGTGCACTCTTGTGCACTGTAGTAAAGAGTAGCAGCAACAAGGGGATGCACAGCAGCAGCAAGGGGGGCAACTGCAGCAGCAAGAATAGCAACTGCAGGTCATGTCGTGTCAGGTCGTGTCATGTTAGGGTTAGGGTAAGTGTATGTCCGCGTGCATGTGTGTGTGTGTTCGAGTTAGGGTTAGGGTTAGTGTGTGTTAGGTCGTGTCATGTCGTATCGTATCGTGTCATGTCGTGTTGTGTTGTGTTGTGTTGTGTCATGTCGTATTAGAGAGAAAGAGAGAGATAGAGAAAGGAGACAGAGAGAGGAGCTCACCGAGGAGGGGAGCCGAAGGAAGGACGCCGGAGGGAGAAGGGGAGCCGGAGGAAGGAGAGCTGATGGCGGAGGGAGGAGGGAGGAGGATGCGGCCGGAGGGGGGTCGCCCGGAGGGAGGAGGGGACGCCGGAGGGAGGAGGGGAGCCGGAGGGGGTCGCCGGAGGGAGGAAGGGAGCCAGAGGAAGGAGGTTTCAAATTTTGGAGAGGGAGAGGGAGAGGGAGAGATCGAAGGAAATAAGGGAATCAGCCCTAAATGAAAAAAAATTAGTGACGTCTTAGTGACGCCAATAATGATGTCGCTAATGACATCGCTAAATGTCTAATAGATATACGTCGCTAAATACGTCGCTAAACGTTGCTAAATAAAATATATTAGCGATGTTTAGCGACCTTAATTGAACTTATAGCGACTAATCTTTTAAATACTGAATAAAAGTCGCTAAATGTCGCTAAATGTCGCCAATTAGCGACGTCTACGACGTTTTTACATGGAGTCGCTAATTTATATTATATTAGCGACGTTTTCCGTTGACGTCGCTAAAAAATATCGCTAATCCCACTTATTCTAGTAGTGTTTGAAAAAGAATCTGACTTGAAAATTGGTGCAACTTTCTAAGAAAAAAGAGCTATCGGATGCAAATGGGTATATGCAAAAAAGATGACACTCAGGGAATTCGATACAAAGCTCGATTTGTGGCCAAAGGATATGCTCAAAAGGAGGGAATAGACTACAACAAGATCTTTTCCCCTGTTGTGAAACATTCGTCTATTCGAGTGTTGTTGGCGTTGGTAGCTCAATTTGATCTCGAGCTTTTCCAACTTGATGTCAAGACGGCTTTCTTGCATGGAGACTTAAATGAAGAAATTTATATGACACAACCTGATGGATTTCGTGTTCTTGGAAAGGAAAATTGGGCTTACAAACTGCGAAAATCCTTTTACGGCCTTAAGCAGTCTCCTCGACAATGGTATACTTGTTTTGATCAGTTCATGGTGGAACACAGGTACACTCGTAGCCAATTTGATCATTGTGTGTACTTTCGGAAACTTAATGATGGATCCTACATTTATTTGCTCTTGTATGTGGATGATATGTTAATTGCATCCAAGAGCAGGGTGGAGATAGATAAATTGAAGGCCCAACTCAGAAAGGAGTTCGAAATGAAGGACTTAGGTAAGGCACGACGAATACTTGGAATAGAGATCAAGAGGGATCGTCCTAATGGTACCGTTTGGTTGTCACAATCTCAATACTTGAAGAAGATTTTGGAGACATTTGATATGCATGGTTTGACCAAACCTGTAAGTACTCCGCTCGCCCCTCATTTCAAGTTAAGTGCTTCTTTATGCCCGACTTCTGATGAAGAACGAAGATACATAGAAAATGTTCCCTATACAAATATTGTTGGATCATTGATGTGTGTTATGTTGTGCACTCGACCTGACCTTTCGCATGCTGTTAGTATGGTTAGCCAATACATGCACAATCCGGGAAAGGGACATTGGCAAGCTGTGAAGTGGATACTTCGATATCTTTGTGGCACTGTTGATCTTGGTTTAAAATTTTGAAGAAAGAATGATCTAGATTTTGATAAATTAGTGGTTGGTTATGTGGATTCGGACTATGCCGGTGATCTTGACAAAAGGAGATCTACTACTGGATATGTGTTCACTATGGCTGGTGGATCCGTTTGTTGGTGATCAACGCTTCAATCCACAGTTGCATTGTCCACTACTGAAGCTGAATATATGGCAGTCACTGAAGCTTTTAAGAAAGCTATTTGGATGAATGGTTCGGTGAATGATTTGGGAATTGCTCAAAAACACGTTGAGGTATTTTGTGATAGCCAGAGTGCTATTTATTTATCAAAAAATTAAGTTCATCATGCTCGAACCAAGCATATTGATGTTTGATTTCACTTCATTCGAAAGATTATTAATGAAGGTGATATTCGATTGTTGAAGATAGCTACTGCCGAAAATCCAGCCGACATGTTAACAAAAGTGGTTACTTGAGATAAGTTGGTCCATTGCTTGGACCTGATCAACATTGGATAGTCGGTGCACCCGTTTGCAGCCAAGTCAGTTAGGAGGATACGAAAAAATTTTGTCAAGGTGGAGATTGTTGGAAATATACATTGACTCAAATTAAAGATGATGCATGAACTTGTTAGTTCATTGATGAATCTATCCATATCTTTCTAACTTCAGTCAAAGAAATAATTAATCCTTATAAGTGTGATACATTCTTAGATGTATCTAGATTCATTTACTTGTGCCTATAAATAGGCTTGTATTTCATTTGTTTGATGTGTGCAAAAATTAGAAAGAAAAGAGAGACACTTGAGATGAATAACACCTTGTAATCCTCTTGTGTATTGTTGAAGAAATACTTGGCTATACCACCGTGAACGTAGGAGTTATTTCTCTGAACCATGTAAATTTCGTGTCTCATTTCTTTTCTTATTTCGTTTGATTTCGTATTACATTATTGATTCCGCTGTACACTGTTAGAATTATTGTCCTTTACTTACTGAAAAATTTAAGAATACAAAAACTAAAATTTAAACAATGTTACCGGCCTCTGGGGAAGTCGTGCACGAAGCACTGCCCTAAGAGTTTATTCGGGATCTGTGTGCAGACATTCCCGAAGCTCCTAGTGGTAAAACCCCCCGCACTACCGGTATCTCGTTGCCGCACACGACTTGGAGAGAATGACTAGGACTTAGCTCTGCCCAGAGTTTGGAGATGAAGAGGAATGAACAGAATGTTGAGAGAGGTTTTGAGTAAAAAAATTTCTGATCCGATTTACAAAGAACACAACAGAATATATAATGCAGTTGTGTAACGGTCAGAATTAATTTACGATTAATTCAGCCGTTACAAGAGAATTAACCGAATGAACTTGGACACACACACAAAAATAATGGTCCAAAATATTTGTAACGTTCAGAATAAATTCCAACGTTTAAGAAAAAATTAAATGAAAGAAAGAAGAGGAGCAAAAAGATTTTTAGGGTCCCAGCCCGAACCCGAAGAGGAAATCGGATCAGCATTCGGCACCCACAGATGTGGGTGCATACCCGCACCCGTTACGCGCGCCGAACCGAACCGAGCCGAGCCGGGCCAGGCGGCGGCGGCGGCGCGCGCGTGTGGCCCAAGGGGTTCCCCACACAACAACTTAATAGAGCAAAAGAGAGAAACTAATATATGTACATAGGAAGGCTTTGCCCCATCCGATGTGGGACTAAAGAAAGGGAGAGGAATTGAACTTTTGCAAGAAACAAACAAACAAAACCAAAACCAACAATCCTCCCCCAAAAGGTCAAGTTCCGAAACAGAGATAAGAGTGAAGTAAATAGAGAGAGAGAGCATCTGGGCAGTAAAATACTATGCATAGATGAGATGGACTACAGCCTTGAATCTCAAGTAGTGACTATTGTCTTAATCTGAAGAAGTGCCTGATGGACTATGCCTTGAATCAGACTTCTTGAACCAGATTTAGAAAAATAGCACACATACTACGCTAGAGGTCCTTGGTCTATCGGGTGGCGCTTTTAAATGGCCATGCGCACTTTTCACATTCATGAGAGTTGTCTGGGATTACCCTGTCCCATAGTCGCGGCCTTCACGACCTCTCATATAGGTAAGTCCTTAATGGTTGGTGATATGAATCAACCCAGCATTACAGCTTGGACCTATTAAGAGTTTAAACTCATCCAAACCATATCACACAGGAACACTGTCACCATAGGGATGTAGAGTCATTGTACACATGTACAGCCGCTTGGGCTTTATTTTAATGAGACTTTAATCTCGAGTCAGTGTTCCATAAAGTCACCTAAGTTCAGCTTATTTCTACCCATTGAACCGGCTTCTTGGGATCTCCAGTCAGACTCGGTTGGGGTGCCACTGCTGGTGACTAATTTATGGGCTTAACCCCATCCCCCTCGATAATTCTAGGATCAAAGTCCTAGACAGATCCTTCGTCAAGTGATCTGCAAGGTTCTTTTCTGACTTTATATAGTCAAGAACCACATATTTGCCTAGTAGACTTTTTATTGACTTGAAGCACAGCTGCAGGTGCCTGTTCATCTTAGCATTCATAGAATCATGCTTTAGTAGTTCAATAACAGATTTATTATCACAATTTATAGAAATTACAGGAACAGGACTAAGAGAAACAGGTATATGCATAATAAGAAGCCATTCAGCTTCTGTGCAAGTTGTATCTAAAGCTATCATTTCGGAGTCCATTGTACTCCTAGCTATGATAGTTTGCTTGCAAGAGCCCCAGGAGATTGCAGCTCCTCCTAGAGTAAAAACATATCCAGTAGTAGATTTTATATCATGTGAGTCGGTTACCCAGTTTGCATCTGAATAACCTTCTATGATATCAGGGTGCCTAGTAAAATAAAGTTTGTAATCTAGGGTGCCCTTGAGATATCTAAATACCCTATCCAAGGCAGTCTAATGTGACTGATTTGGGTTACTGGTATATCTGCTTAGTCTCCCAATAGCAAATGCAATATCAGGTCTTGTCCTGTTTGTTATATACATAAGGGAGCCTATCATCTGTGAATATTTATGTTGTTCCAAAGGTGGTCCTTCATTCTTTTTCAGTACAATACTGCTGTCATAAGGAGTAAGGACAGGTTTCTTATCAAATAACTCAAACCTTTTTAGTATTTTTTCAATTGAATGTGCTAGAGATAGAGTATAACCATCTTTGCCTTTGGTCACTTGCATTCCTAAAATTAAGTTGGCTTCTCCTAGGTCTTTCATATCAAACTGGCTAGATAAATAGTTCTTTGTAATATTTATCAATTCCAGTGATGAACCTAGGATAAGGATGTCATCTACATACAAGCATAAAATGACACAACTTTTACATGTACCTTTAGAGTATATGCATTTGTCATACTCATTTGACAAAAAACCATATTCATAAATTACTTTGTCAAATTTATTGTGCCATTATTTGGGAGCTTGTTTCAGGCCATAGAGGGATTTTACTAGTCTGTAGACTTTCTTTTCTTGACCTTTAGCAATGAAACCTTCAGGTTGGTCCATATAAAGTTCTTCCTCTAGATCTCCATTCAAAAATGCTGTCTTTACATCCATTTGATGGATTAGCATATCATGAATAGATGCTAAGGCCAAGAGAGTTCTAATGGATGTGATCCTAGCTACAGGAGAGTAGGTATCAAAATAATCTAACCCTTTCTTCTGGGTAAAACCCTTAGCAACTAATCTAGCTTTGTATTTCTCTATAGTACCATCGGCTCTGAGTTTCTTCTTGAAAATCCACTTACAACCTATTGGTTTATTTCCTAGAGGTAGATCTGTTAGAAACCAAGTGTTATTCTCCATGATGGAGTTGTATTCACTGTTAATGGCTTCTTTCCAGAAGGGAACATCAGGAGACGACATTGCTTCTTCATAAGTTGAGGGATCACCCTCTATCAAAAATATGAAGAATCCTTCTCCTAAATTTTTCTCAATCCTATTCATTTTACTCCGTCTTGGTTCTAAGTCTTGTTCAGATTGTGAGCTAGGTATTTGGACTTGAGAACTAGTAGAGGGTATGGAGGAAGAGATAGAACTTCTATCCTTAAAAGGAAATATGTTTTCAAAGTAAACTGCATCTCTTACTTCTATAATGGTATTGTTAAAGATTTCATTTACTTCTGAGTGAGTCACTAGAAATCTATTGGCATAGCTGTCTAAGGCATATCCTATGAAAACAGCGTCTACAGTCTTGGGACCAATCTTCCTCTTTTTAGGTTCAGGAATTCCGACTCTAGCAAGGCATCCCCAAACTCTAAGGTAATTAATCCTAGGTGCTCTACCTTTCCACAGCTCATAGGGAGTCTTATCTTTTGTCTTACTAGAAATCCTATTAAGAATATAACAGGCAGTTAAAAGGGCTTCTCCCCACAAGTTATCAGGAGCACCAGAGCTGAGAAGCATGGCATTCACCATATCTAACAGAGTGCGGTTCTTGCGTTTAGTAACTCCATTAGACTGAGGTAAATAAGGAGCTGTTACCTCATGAATTATTCCATGTTCTTCACAGAAGTTAATCATTTCGTTTGAGGTATATTCTCCACCACGATCAGATCAAAGGATCTTAATTTTCCTTTCTAATTGGTTCTCAGCTTCAGATTTGTAGACCTTAAATCTATCTAGAACTTCATCTTTGGTTTTGAGAAGGTAGATGTAACAATACTTTGAATAATCATCTATAAATGTAACAAAGTATTTTCTACCGCCTCTGGTCAAAATCCTATTTGAGTCACATACATCACTATGGATAAGTTCTAGAAGGTCAAAATTTCTTTCTACAGATTTGAAAGGTAATCTAGTGTGTTTGGCTTGAACACAAATTTCATATTTGTGTTTGTCATCTATTGGAGTCTTGGGAATAAGATCTAAGGTCGTCATCCTTTTAATAGAGCCTAGGTTCACATGACCTAGTCTGCCATGCCAAACATTTGAAGATTCTGTATTAGAGGCAATGAGAGAACAATCAGACATTTTATTCATTGTACTTAAAATGAAAAGACCGTCTTTTACTAAGCCTTTTCCTATAAAAGAGTCATGCTTAGAAAAAATAACTTTATTAGCCTCCCTTACAATTTTGTATCCTGAGGCTACAAGAAGGGATCCACTAACTAGGTTTCTCCTGACAGACGGCACATGAAGAACATCATGAAGAGTTAAGATTTTTTCTAATGTCATCTTCAGGTTAACTTTTCCTCTTCCAATAATTTGTGTCGTTGAGCCATCTCCTAGGGTCACACCTCCTCCACTTGATTCCTGATAGTTTGAAAAACAGGAGCGATCAAACCAAACGTGAACATTAGCTCCAGAATCCAACCACCAATCATCAGAATGGTAAGAGAGGTTAATAAGGGGTTGAAAGCTTACAGACCTGAAGGAACTCGAAGAACCTTTGTGAAGCATGTTCGCTTCTGGTCTAACTGAGCCCTTTCCTTTGTAGGAGGTCTGGACAGCTTCTTCTTCCTATGGTAGCAGTTGATGGCCATATGGTTTATTTTACCACACACAAAACAAAACCTCTTCTGATCCTGAGTCTGACTGAAGTTTCTAGGTTTTTGGTTTTGGTGATGATGGTTTTGATGATGGTTTTGGTGATGGTTTTGGTGGTTAGGCTGAAAGTTTTTCTTCTTCTTGAAGAAATTCTTTTTGGGTTTATAAGGAAAATTAGACTTGGGTTTTCCTTGGCCTTCTACAAGGTTTACCTTAGCTTTAGATTCAGTCTTAGGCTTAGACCTCAATCTAATTTGTTCTTCGGTTCTAATTTTCTTTAGGACTTGATTGTAGGTAAGTTCTCCTTGTGTATGGATAAGATCCTTAGCCATATCAGACCAAGAGGGAGGTAGCTTGTCTATTAGGCATGCTATTTTATGTTCATTGGAGAAAGATGTGCCTTTGGCTTGAATATGTCTAAGGTATTCTTGGAATTCATGGAGCTGGTCATTCATTGGTTTGTCATCTACCATGAAATACCTATTAAAGGTTGAAGAATTAAACCTTTCTATTCCGGCATCATCACAGCCGTATTCATCTTCCAAGGCTTTCCACAGTTCTTTAGCACTCTTGTATTCAAAAAATATATCATACAAGGATTCAGATAATGCGCTTAGAATTCTATGAAAATAATGAAAGTCTATCTCTTTTGGGGTTTTTGGTTTCGATGAGGTGGACACTGCTATGTCAGACTCAGTATCATCAGAATCATTTGTGATGGGTGTGGACCCATCAATGGCAGAAATAAGTCCTAAGGTCGTGAGCCAAAATTTCATTTGGCTCTGCCATCTCTTGAAATATGAACCATCAAACTTAGCAGGTTTTGTAGTAGAGGATTCCTCCTTACCAGTCATAATTGCAATCTGAAAAATATAAATTTATTTAATAACAATGTCTAAGATAATAGTTTAGGTGGCCTTTGCTAATCAATCTTAAAATCTTTAGTTTTTCAAGTGTTGATCAAATCAGGTTAGCTGTAGGGGCCGGTTCCCAGCTAGCGGTGGTCCGAAGACTCTTAAATACCGTGTCGCTTAGGGTTATTTACACCCGGTTGACAGAAGGACCCTTTCGGCTTATGCCCGAGATTGTCTCTACTTTGAAACTTTAGATTTGAATATTTTATTTGCAATTTCTTTTTACTAAACTATTTTCTTTTGGTCGTAGATTGGTTTCAAGAAACAAAGTGATAAAGAATTGCAATTGACAAAATTATGAAATGTGCTAACAAATTGGTAGAAGAACAGAATGTGTTCACTGTATGTGGTAACAAATTTCTAACAGAATGTGGTAACAGAATGTTAGAAGCACAGGTTAAGCAAATTTGTATATTGATAGTTACAGTATAGTAAGTAACTATTGAAAACTTGAATTTGCTATAGAAACAGTATTAAATTTTGATCCTAGATTCCTTTCAAATTGCTATAGAACAAATTGCTATAGAAACGAAATGAAATCAACAGTTAATTGATATATAAACGAAATTGCTATAGAACAAGCAACAGTAACTAATTATAGTAATGTTTATAGCAATTTGCTAGTTACAGTATAGTAATGTTTGCTATAGAAGTAACGAAATTCCTTTCAAATTGATAGTTACAGTATAGTAATGTTTATATATATATATATATATATATATATATATATATATATATATATATATATATATATATATATAACAGTAGCTAGCAAATTCCTTTCAAATTTGCTATAGAACTAGCAACTAGCAACAGTAACGAAATTGTTATAGAAAAATCAATTCTAAAAATAATCAATTCTAACAGAAAGAATAAACTCTTAGATTGTTAGAATTATTGTCCTTTACTTACTGAAAAATTTAAGAATACAAAAACTAAAATTTAAACAATGTTACCGGCCTCTGGGGAAGTCGTGCACGAAGCACTGCCCTAAGAGTTTATTCGGGATCTGTGTGCAGACGTTCCCGAAGCTCCTAGTGGTAAAATCCCCGCACTACCGGTATCTCGTTGCCGCACACGACTTGGAGAGAATGACTAGGACTTAGCTCTGCCCAGAGTTTGGAGATGAAGAGGAATGAACAGAATGTTGAGAGAGGTTTTGAGTAGAAAAATTTCTGATCCGATTTACAAAGAACACAACAGAATATATAATGCAGTTGTGTAACGGTCAGAATTAATTTACGATTAATTCAGCCGTTACAAGAGAATTAACCGAATGAACCTGGACACACACACAAAAATAACGGTCCAAAACATTTGTAACGTTCAGAATAAATTCCAACGTTTAAGAAAAAATTAAATGAAAGAAAGAAAGAAGAGGGGCAAAAAGATTTTTAGGGTCCCAACCCGAACCCGAAGAGAAAATCGGATCGGCATTCGGCGCCCGCGTACCCGCACCCGTTACGCCCGCCGAACCGAGCCGGGCCAAGCGGCGGCGGCGGCGCGCGCGTGTGGCCCAAGGGGTTCCCCACACAACAACTTAATAGAGCAAAGGAGAGAAACTAATATATGTACATAGGAAGGCTTTGCCCCATCCGATGTGGGACTAAAGAAAGGGAGAGGAATTGAACTTTTGCAAGAAACAAACAAACAAAACCAAAACCAACATACACAACAATGACTACCCCTGTTTATTCTGGAATTGGACGATCTTGTAGCCAGCATCTTCTTGTCTTGATGTTTTCTTCTTTACCCTGTCTTTGGCTTTTCCATCTTTGCTTTTCCTCCCACAGGGATGGGGTTTAACATGTTTATGTCCCCTACAATGACGGTGGCTTTATTTATTTTGCACAGGTGGCATTGGTCTTGTTTGGCTATGGGGTCGTCTCTTAAGTCTTAACCCTTGAGTGAAACTTCTATTTCCTGCTACCTTTGGCATGCTGTAGCAAACACTGGTGTCCCCTTGGTTCGGGTGCAAACGAGCCAAGCTTTCATAAGCTTGAACTTGGCTTGATTAGAATTAAACGAGTTCGAGCTTGATAAGTTTTTTATTTTAGAACTTGAGTTTGGCTCGAGCTCGTTTAAGCTTGAGCTTGACTTGATTTGAGCTCGAGCTTGACTTGATAAGAAAGTTGGATTCAAGCTTGATTCAAGCTTGATAACTAAGCTTGATAAGCTCAAACTCAAGCTCGTTAAGCTTGATTTCAAGCTTGTTCAACTTTATTTCAAACTCGTTAAGCTTGATTTCAAGCTTGTTCAACTTTATTTCAAACTCGTTAAGTTTGATTTCAAGCTTGTTCATCTTTATTTCTAGCTCATTAAGCTTGATTTCGAACTTAACGAACTCGATTTCAAGCTAGTTAGGCTTGAATTCAAGTACCTATAATATTAACAATTTATTTATAAAAATTTAATTAAAATAGTTTTTTAATATCAATTATTAAGGACATATAATTATATATAATGTACACAACCATATTGTTATACAAACATGCATAAAATTAGAATTTAACAAATAACAAATTTAAATAACAAAATAAAATGATAGACTGCCAGCAACGAACTCCTAAACGAGCTTCTAAACGAGTTAGCTTACGAGTCAACTCGCAAGCTTCTAAACCAGCCAGCTCGCGAGCTTAAACGAGCCGAGTACTTCTAAGCTTGAGATTTGTCACGACCCGATCCCAATAATCTGGGTCCAGTCGGATCATGCCCAGCCTGCACCGTTGTGAGACGGCGGCAGTAAGCTGTATCAATCCATAGTAACACACAGACATCCAGAATACATGAAGGAAATTCAATTTTTATTTATTGCTAAGTCTGAGAGAGAAATTCATTTACAATCAAAGATCAAACAAAACATGGTCCAGGGTTATTACTTCAACCCTGATTATTACAATTTGGAAACAAAAGGGGAAACACTAAACATCGGCCTCCTGGCTAGGTTCAGCTAGGGCTTCAGAACTCTGGTCCGGACCATAAAAGGTGTCATACTCATCATCGTCACCGCAATCACCTAAAATTGTTGATCTCCAGTCAGGAGGGAGCAAGAACATATATCCAATTCCAGCATCTTAACGATAATTAAAATGATGCAATGAAATAGTGTTGAACAATATTTATATTTTTGTATGCAACAAATATGAGACAAGAACAGTAAATGTCGATGAAGCAATGATGACAAACTACAATCACTAAAGTGTTTTGAGAAAGGTAGCATCCCGTGGCCGGCTGGGGTTGGAGGCAATCTGTGTTCGCGTGAACACGGTGCGGCGTCAGTCCAGTGAGGTTGGACTTCAGCTATCCACAATGAGGCAATAAGGGGGCTTTGACCACGGGTGCTAACTTTTACTCCCCAGTTCCCAAGGCAATAGTCAATGAGTCAATGAGTCAATCAATCAATCAATCAGTCAATCAGTCGGTTCCGTGAAATCAAGTGTCATCTCAATATATCTATATGACATGCAACATATTTAATTACAACTAAAATACCAGTTTTGATTTATATGAAACTTGCCTGGAGTTGGTTGGTGACGCGAGTGAGATGTCGCGACGGTCTCAACCTTAGTTACAGGGACCTACAATTATTAATAATCTGATCTTAGAATAAAACAAAGGATTTTAATTTGTCTTGATTAGTTAACTAAGTTAATGATTAAATCCAACGATCGATTAAAATAATAATAATAATTTGTATTAGTGATTTATTAAAACAAAACCCTTTTTAATAATAATGAAACTTTATTTATTTTTATCGTAGAAAAATATTTTATGGTAAAATGTCGTTTTGTTTCTAATAAGAAAAATAGGAAAGTACGATTATAATAACCTAATATCGTTTGTCTTTAGCAATCAATTTATTTTTTATAAACTAGGCTTAGGGAAAATATTACTTAATTTTTATTTTGGTAATATTACAAATCAATTTGCAAGAGAATATTAATTTTTGGAAACTTATTTAAATACTAACGTATTATATTTTTAAATACTAAAAAAATCATTTCCGAAATTATCTATTAAATAATTACTAATTTGTATTTAAATACTAAATATTATTTCAGAAATTATCTATTAAATAATTACTAATTTACGTAGGTTTATACGATCGATTAATAATAATAATTTGTAATAGTAATTTATTTCTAATTTTTAGTATTTAAATATATTTCTTCAGTGATGGATGCAAATTATATGTTCATAGTGACCCCTGAATTTGTAAAATGGTTAAATATTACTAATTTACGTAATATTTAATAAGATTTTTATTATATAAATATATAATTAATACACGTATTCGGAGATCGTTGAATCAAACCGCTAATTAATTAACCAACCAAAATCTATCAATCATTACATTAACTAATTAACTATAATCTATAATTTCTAACTATCCCGGGATTGACAGAGCTTTATTCTGTCAGTCCCGGTCGGACAGGGAAGCGGTTTTGGAAGGGACAGACGCTCGGATAGGGGCACCTACCGGGAAGCTGAAGGAGGAGCACCGAGGGGAGGCCTCGGACTCGGGATCGGGGTATTTCGAGTCAGATAAGCGATTCTGTGTCCTGGACACGTGTCCAGTGCGTTCGGGCTGTGTCCCGCGTCTGGGTCGCGTCCGCGGCGTGTCCGGCGCTGCTGGAGGGTACGCCGGAGGCCGGCGAGGACGCTGGTGGCTCTCGCGGGGGGGGGGAATGTCGTCGATCGGCCGGCTAGGGCGGCGCCGAGGGTCGGCCGGCGTCGTGTCCGCTGTGAGGGTCGGCTCGGCCTGGTAAGGGTCGATTAGAAGAGAGGAGGACGAAGGAGAGGAACAGTGGAGGAGGGAGGCTCCGCCTGGGGTGGTCGGCGCAGGGCTGATGGCAGCGGGGTCGCCGGACGGGCTCGCCGGAGGGGGTCGGGGAGTTAGGGTTTAGAGTTTAGGGGGGAAGAAAGGAGGCGGTGAACGTGGATTATATAGGGGAGTTGCGAGGGGTCTCGGCCGGCGTCGTGGCCGCGGGATCCGGGGAGGCGCGGTCGACGTGGGGGCGGTTAGCCGGAAATCGCGGCGGCGGCGGAATTTCCGGGGGAGACAGTCGTGTGAGGGGAACGGGTTTGGGAGATGCGGGTCTGAGTTCCGGGTCGGGCGCGGATCCGGTCAGGCCGACCCGCCCGACCCGCTAAGCGTAGGGCTGGGCTGGGTCACACGGGCTCGGCCCACTGGGCCGGGCCGGGCCCAAACCAAAAAAGAAATCAAAAATAATAATAATAAAAATAATAATAATATAATAACAGTAATAATTAATTAATTATAAAAATAGTTTTTAGGCTTTTAAAAATAGGTCTGATGCCCAATAAAATCCCAGAAAATTACCCTAAGTCTGGTTTTCTATTTTACACCCAAAAATGTTATTTTCATGATATTTTAATACTATTTATTAACAATTAAAAATCCTTTATTAATTGAAAACCTTGAATTTAATTACAGAAAATTCCCGAAAAATTCTAGAAAATCGAGAAAATTCCAAGATTTAAAAATTTGGAAAAAAATTCAGGGGTTTACAACCTACCCAACTTATAAAAATTTCGTCCTCGAAATTTACTACAATTGAAGGGAGAAACAAGGGTAAACATGCCTCAAAACAGATGAGGGTACTTCTGCCTCATCTCAGCCTCTCGTTCCCAGGTGGATTCGCCTGGGGAGTGGTGGAGCCACTGAACTTTGACCAGTGGAATCACGGTGTTCCGCAACTGCTTTTCCATACGGTCTATGATCCTCACTGGCTGCTCTGGTACTGTAAGACTTGGCCCAATCTCCAACTCTGAATGATCCAGGATGTGGCTCGGGTCCGGAATGTAACGCCTCAGCTGCGATACATGGAAAACGTTGTGCACGCCTTCAAGATTAGGTGGTAACGCCACTCGGTATGCCACCTCTCCAACTCTGCTCAATATCTCGAATGGGCCGATATACCTGGGACTCAGTTTTCCAGCTCTGCCAAAACGGATAGTTCCTCTGGTGGGGGAGATCTTGACGAAGACACTATCACCTGCTTCGAACTCCACAAGTCGGCGACGGCTGTCCGCCCAATGTTTCTGACGATCTTGAGCCACCCTAAGTCTGTCTCTGATCACCTTGACTTTTTCAGCCGCATCTGTAATCATCTCAGGTCCCAGCATGACTCGTTCTCCTACGTCGTCCCAAGCCAAGGGAGTGCGGCAACGACGTCCATACAGAGCCTCAAAAGGAGTCATGCCGATGCTGGCCTGGTAGCTGTTGTTGTAAGCAAACTCTACCAAGTGTAGGTGGTCCTCCCATGATCCTCCAAAATCCAGGACGCAAGATCTCAGCATATCCTCTAACGTCTGGATGGTTCTCTCTGACTGTCCGTCGGTCTGTGGGTGATACGCAGTGCTGAACTTCAGTTGGGTCCCCAGACTCTCTTGCAAGCTCTTCCAGAAGTGAGAAGTAAAGCGGCTGTCTCGGTCTGATACAATGCTCACAGGAACTCCATGTATCCGGACGATTTGCCTCATGTATAGGGCAGCTAGCTTCTCGGTGGATAAACCAACCTTGAAGGGAATGAAGTGGGCAGACTTAGTCAATCTGTCTACGATCACCCAAATAGCGTCCTTCCCTCCTTGGGATCGAGGCAATCCGGACACAAAATCCATAGTGATGTGCTCCCATTTCCATTCTGGAATGGGCAGTGGCTGAAGAAGTCCTGCTGGTCTTTGTCTATCTGCTTTCACCTGCTGACAGATCAAGCATCTGCCAACGAATTTTGAGACATCCTTCTTCATTCCATACCACCATACGTGCTCCCGTATATCTCGGTACATTTTATTTGCTCCAGGGTGGATGGAATACTGTGAGCGATGCGCTTCCTGCATCAGCTGCTCCCTCAATTCACCAGCAGGTACACAAAGTCTGGTGCCATTCCTCAGTGTCCCGTCGTCTGAAATAGAGAATCCCTCCAGTGTGCCAGCTAACACTTGGTCCCTGAGCTTGCACAATGCTCCGTCCTCGAATTGAGTCTCCTTGATTTTGTCTATCAAGCTAGACTGCACTTGCAAATGCATCATGGGGAAGTCAACGCCGGGTACTATTGCTTCCCGTCCAAGCTTCTTCATTTCCTCTGCAGGCAATACGAGTTCTAAACCCAGCTTCTCCATGTCCTCCAGTAGGTACCGATCGGTTGTCAAGAACATCGCCATCGGATATCGACTAAGTGCGTCGGCGACCACATTAGCCTTTCCGGGATGGTACTGTAGGCTGATATCAAAGTCCTTCATGAGCTCCAACCATCTTCTCTGACGCATGTTGAGCTCCTTCTGTGTAAAGACATACTTGAGACTTTTGTGGTCCGTGTATATCTCTACTCTTTCGCCGTACAGGTAGTGCTTCCACAGCTTCAAGGCGAAGATGACTGCTGCTAGCTCCAGGTCATGCGTCGGGTAGTTCTTCTCATGAGTCCGTAATTGCCGGGAAGCATAAGCAATTACCTTTCCATGTTGCTGGAGCACACATCCTAATCCTTTGCCGGACGCGTCGCTATAAATTGAGAATCCTCCTGATCCTGAGGGTAGCGACAAAATTGGTGCTGTTGTTAGCCTTCCCTTCAGCTCTTCAAATGACGCCTGGCACGCTTCGGTCCAGACGAACTCTTCATTCTTCCTGGTTAGCTTGGTCATGGGCTCAGCAATTTTTGCAAAATCCTTCACGAATTTTCTGTAATATCCAGCTAAGCCCAAGAAGCTTCTGATCTCTGCAACTGAACTGGGGGTATTCCATGTTTCCACGGCAGCTATCTTCTTGGGGTCCACTGATATGCCTTCTCCTGTGACAACGTGGCCGAGAAAGTCCACCTTGTCTAAGAAGAATTCACACTTGGACAATTTTCCATATAGCTTCTCCTTTCTGAGGGTTTCCAAAACTATCCTCAAATGCTGCTCGTGTTCTTCCTTGGTCTTCGAATAGATCAGAATGTCGTCAATGAAGACAACGACAAACTGGTCCAGGTATTTGTGGAAGACCTTGTTCATGAGATTCATGAACACTGCTGGGGCATTGGTAAGACCAAAGGGCATGACCAAGAATTCAAATTGTCCATACTTGGTGTTGAATGCCGTCTTTGGAATGTCTTCCTTCCTCACCTTGATTTGATGGTAACCCGATCTGAGGTCTATCTTCGAGAAAACCTTAGCTCCACTCAGCTGGTCGAAGAGGTCGTCGATCCGGGGCAGCGGGTACTTGTTCTTGATAGTGATGTTGTTCAATGCCCGGTAGTCTATGCACATTCTGACTGTCCCATCCTTCTTGGGTACAAACAAGACTGGTGCACCCCAGGGTGAGGCACCGGTCCTGATGAATCCTTGCGCCTGAAGCTCGTCAATCTGGTCTTTCATTTCCTTGGACTCCTTGGGATTCACTCGGTAGCAGCGTTGGGAGATTGGTGCTGCGCCAGGTATAAGATCGATCGAGAATTCCACATCTCGATCAGGGGGTAGCCCTGGAAGATTGTCTGGGAAGACGTCTATAAACTCCGCTATGAGAGGATGAGGGGGTCCGATTTCTTCAGTGATGGATGTGTAGGACACACATTCCACGCCTTCAGGTGCTCGAATCACTTTGAGTTTAGGTCCTCCAGGTGGATCTAGAGTTACGCAGCCTTCTCGACAGTCTATCAGAGCATGATGTTGACTAAGCCAATCCATGCCCAAGACTACGTCATAGTTTGGCAGAGGCATTATTAGGAACTGAGTCTGAAACTCATGTCCTGAGATAGTGACTGGGCAGCTACAAGTCTCACTAATGGGTATTGGTCCTCCACCAGTCATAACCCTACAGATTATCTTACTTATGCCAGTAACTAGATGGTGTGCAGAAATGAAGTTTGCAGATATAAAACTGTGTGATGCTCCAGAATCAAATAATGCTAAGGCAGGGTGCGAATGAAGTAGAATGGAACCTGCGATGACATCTCCTTCCGTCTCGGGTTCAGCTTCTGGCTCTTCCACAGTCAAGGCAAAAGCTTGCCCGGCTCTGTGCTGGTTGTAGCGCTGCTGCTGGGTAGGCAGTGGACCTCTCTGCTGTCCAGCTCCAGTTTTGTTGTATGCTGTGGGGCAGTCCTTTACTTGATGGGTGGCAGATCCACAAGCAAGGCAGTGTCCCAATTTCTTCCGGCAGATCTCGGCGGTATGACCTGGCCTTTTGCAGTAGACGCAGTTGACCGCCTTTGGTTGGTTGTACTGATGCGCTTTGTTGGCCGCTGCTGGCTGTTGTTGCTGGGACTGCTGGGGATAGGAGGGCCTATTGTTGTTGTTGTTGTGCCTCTTGTTGTTGCCCTGATAGCTGTTGCTTGACCCTGGATGCTCCCTCTTGGGTCGAGCAGGTGCACTGGCCTCTACATCTTGGGCCACCTTCAACATCTTGTCATAAGTCTTCGCACCGTTAGCAGCTACTAAGGTGCGGATCTCTTCACGTAGCCCGTGCCGGAACTTCTTAGCACGTTCCACAGGATTGTCCACTAGGTGGCTTGCAAACCTGCCAAGCCTGTTGAACTCAGCCGCATATTCTTCAATTGTGCGGTCTCCTTGCTTCAGATCTTGAAACTGTCTTCCCATAGCTTCGAGGGCAGCCTCTGGAAAGAACTTCCGTTTGAATTGCTTCTTGAATAGCCGCCAGGAAATCCCTCCAGATTGAAATCTTGGCTCGTTGCGGTACCAAATGTTAGCCAAATCTCTCAGCTGGAGTGCGACGGCCTCAACCATGAGGTCGTCTGGAAGTCGAGCGACGCTGAGGAGTCGCTCCATATCATCTAGCCACTCGTCTGCGTAGATGATGCCTTCGGTCCCCTTGAAGGGACGCGGGTCCAACTTCTTGAAGTTTTCCACAGTTCCAACCTTTACCTGGATAACAGGTTTGTGGTTAGACTAGAAATTCATTAATGGAATCCAAGCTTTTAAATTCTCAATTACCTTGGCAGGCTCTTGTTCTGACCGGGATGTTCCTAGCGCTGCCATGGCTACATTATGGGCGTTTTCCATGCCCTCTCTCATAATCGCGGTCTGCTCGCGATTTGCTTCAGCTTGGGCCCTCTGGGCTTCAAGAACTCCTCGTAGCAGGCCTACGAGTTCAGCGGGGTCCACCGGCACAGGTGGTGCAACAGGAGGAGTCACATCGGCTGGAATCGATGTGGTCCTGGGAGGAATGGGTGGAGCTGCATGCACTACTGAAGTGTAGGCAGCGCGGGGAGCTCTTGCAGCATGGGGGCGATCTGTGAGCTGCAACGGAGAGGGGTCGGACTGAGCTTGATTTGGGGTGTGCTCAGAAGACGAAGCCTCTTCTTCTGCTGGGCCGGAACGGGTTGTCTTTCCTCGTGCCATCTTCTGGAAGGTTTAGGAAGCAAGCATAAGTAATGTAGCCTATGTTCTATAAGCAAGCAAAAATAATTGTACGTATGTATAGATAGAAGAATTTGGTCCTATGATGTGACAGTTTGAAATTTTCTCAAGAATTCTAAGTGTTCTAATTGTTTCTAGAGTCTGTTTTCCTAAAGTCATACTAAACCTAAAGTCAAAGGCAAGTCGGTTTGTTTGGCTAGCCTAAGTTGACTAGACCAAAGGTTGTAAACTAGACCTGCATGGGCCACCACTGAAAACATGTCACGACCCGATCCCAATAATCTGGGTCCAGTCGGATCATGCCCAGCCTGCACCGTTGTGAGACGGCGGCAGTAAGCTGTATCAATCCATAGTAACACACAGACATCCAGAATACATGAAGGAAATTCAATTTTTATTTATTGCTAAGTCTGAGAGAGAAATTCATTTACAATCAAAGATCAAACAAAACATGGTCCAGGGTTATTACTTCAACCCTGATTATTACAATTTGGAAACAAAAGGGGAAACACTAAACATCGGCCTCCTGGCTAGGTTCAGCTAGGGCTTCAGAACTCTGGTCCGGACCATAAAAGGTGTCATACTCATCATCGTCACCGCAATCACCTAAAATTGTTGATCTCCAGTCAGGAGGGAGCAAGAACATATATCCAATTCCAGCATCTTAACGATAATTAAAATGATGCAATGAAATAGTGTTGAACAATATTTATATTTTTGTATGCAACAAATATGAGACAAGAACAGTAAATGTCGATGAAGCAATGATGACAAACTACAATCACTAAAGTGTTTTGAGAAAGGTAGCATCCCGTGGCCGGCTGGGGTTGGAGGCAATCTGTGTTCGCGTGAACACGGTGCGGCGTCAGTCCAGTGAGGTTGGACTTCAGCTATCCACAATGAGGCAATAAGGGGGCTTTGACCACGGGTGCTAACTTTTACTCCCCAGTTCCCAAGGCAATAGTCAATGAGTCAATGAGTCAATCAATCAATCAATCAGTCAATCAGTCGGTTCCGTGAAATCAAGTGTCATCTCAATATATCTATATGACATGCAACATATTTAATTACAACTAAAATACCAGTTTTGATTTATATGAAACTTGCCTGGAGTTGGTTGGTGACGCGAGTGAGATGTCGCGACGGTCTCAACCTTAGTTACAGGGACCTACAATTATTAATAATCTGATCTTAGAATAAAACAAAGGGTTTTAATTTGTCTTGATTAGTTAACTAAGTTAATGATTAAATCCAACGATCGATTAAAATAATAATAATAATTTGTATTAGTGATTTATTAAAACAAAACCCTTTTTAATAATAATGAAACTTTATTTATTTTTATCGTAGAAAAATATTTTATGGTAAAATGTCGTTTTGTTTCTAATAAGAAAAATAGGAAAGTACGATTATAATAACCTAATATCGTTTGTCTTTAGCAATCAATTTATTTTTTATAAACTAGGCTTAGGGAAAATATTACTTAATTTTTATTTTGGTAATATTACAAATCAATTTGCAAGAGAATATTAATTTTTGGAAACTTATTTAAATACTAACGTATTATATTTTTAAATACTAAAAAAATCATTTCCGAAATTATCTATTAAATAATTACTAATTTGTATTTAAATACTAAATATTATTTCAGAAATTATCTATTAAATAATTACTAATTTACGTAGGTTTATACGATCGATTAATAATAATAATTTGTAATAGTAATTTATTTCTAATTTTTAGTATTTAAATATATTTCTTCAGTGATGGATGCAAATTATATGTTCATAGTGACCCCTGAATTTGTAAAATGGTTAAATATTACTAATTTACGTAATATTTAATAAGATTTTTATTATATAAATATATAATTAATATACGTATTCGGAGATCGTTGAATCAAACCGCTAATTAATTAACCAACCAAAATCTATCAATCATTACATTAACTAATTAACTATAATCTATAATTTCTAACTATCCCGGGATTGACAGAGCTTTATTCTGTCAGTCCCGGTCGGACAGGGAAGCGGTTTTGGAAGGGACAGACGCTCGGATAGGGGCACCTACCGGGAAGCTGAAGGAGGAGCACCGAGGGGAGGCCTCGGACTCGGGATCGGGGTATTTCGAGTCAGATAAGCGATTCTGTGTCCTGGACACGTGTCCAGTGCGTTCGGGCTGTGTCCCGCGTCTGGGTCGCGTCCGCGGCGTGTCCGGCGCTGCTGGAGGGTACGCCGGAGGCCGGCGAGGACGCTGGTGGCTCTCGCGGGGGGGGGGAATGTCGTCGATCGGCCGGCTAGGGCGGCGCCGAGGGTCGGCCGGCGTCGTGTCCGCTGTGAGGGTCGGCTCGGCCTGGTAAGGGTCGATTAGAAGAGAGGAGGACGAAGGAGAGGAACAGTGGAGGAGGGAGGCTCCGCCTGGGGTGGTCGGCGCAGGGCTGATGGCAGCGGGGTCGCCGGACGGGCTCGCCGGAGGGGGTCGGGGAGTTAGGGTTTAGAGTTTAGGGGGGAAGAAAGGAGGCGGTGAACGTGGATTATATAGGGGAGTTGCGAGGGGTCTCGGCCGGCGTCGTGGCCGCGGGATCCGGGGAGGCGCGGTCGACGTGGGGGCGGTTAGCCGGAAATCGCGGCGGCGGCGGAATTTCCGGGGGAGACAGTCGTGTGAGGGGAACGGGTTTGGGAGATGCGGGTCTGAGTTCCGGGTCGGGCGCGGATCCGGTCAGGCCGACCCGCCCGACCCGCTAAGCGTAGGGCTGGGCTGGGTCACACGGGCTCGGCCCACTGGGCCGGGCCGGGCCCAAACCAAAAAAGAAATCAAAAATAATAATAATAAAAATAATAATAATATAATAACAGTAATAATTAATTAATTATAAAAATAGTTTTTAGGCTTTTAAAAATAGGTCTGATGCCCAATAAAATCCCAGAAAATTACCCTAAGTCTGGTTTTCTATTTTACACCCAAAAATGTTATTTTCATGATATTTTAATACTATTTATTAACAATTAAAAATCCTTTATTAATTGAAAACCTTGAATTTAATTACAGAAAATTCCCGAAAAATTCTAGAAAATCGAGAAAATTCCAAGATTTAAAAATTTGGAAAAAAATTCAGGGGTTTACAAGATTGGCTCGTTTATTAAACGAGCTCAAAAATGAAGTTGAGCTTGACTTGTTTACTAAACGATTCGAGCTCAAACGAGCTTTTATCGAGCCGAGCTTCGAGCAGCTCGCGAACGACTTGACTCATTTGCCGCCCTATCCCTTAGTAACCCAGAAAAGACTTGATCAACGATTGGATGCACCCATGCCACGCATTCGTTCATCACTCCTCGCATGTCCTTGTCAGCCGAGTAAAACTTTGATACAGATGGTTGTACTGTATGACAGGTGGATCCTCCTCTCTCTCTTCGTAAAGTGTACAAATATATATATATATATATAGAGGGAGTCTACCTGTCATACAATGGCATAATCAATTTTTTGATACAGCCATCTGTATCAAAGTTTTACTCGGGGGTGAACTGAGTACTCTTCCTCTATGACCCCATATGTTTTGAACAGTCATATCAGAGCTATCATTCTATGAGTTGCTCTGGTAATTTTAGTTTTCAGTTTAATTATCTTCTCTACCAAGTTGTTTAACCTGATTCCTCTACTTCTAAACTTTGAAGATCCAAGAAGCTAGAGGTTTGTCCACAAGGAAAAAACACCTATAGTGTATTAAAAAAAAACCTTGGAAGTGGTGCAGAAGTTTTCATAGCATACATACCATACGTCTTAACCTTTTTGCATCCGATCTAGCTTTACATTCCTCCAACTACCATCTGTTGTGTGCTAAACTTCATAGCGCACAGTCACCTGTATCCCAGTAGTTTATTTTCCTCAAAACATCTATTTTTAATTCAAAATATGTTATATCTTTCTTTGATTATTTAATATTTCTTTATTCATATTTTTTTTTATACTAATTATATAGTAACTTTTAGTAAAGTGCATCTCATAATTGTAATAAGAATAATGTTATTCAGCCATCTAAAGAATCCTCCAAGTTAACTTTTCTTAGGTGAAAGCTTACGTGACGATTAATATGACAGTTGATCTGACAAATTAAAAACTTAAAATGAACATAAAAGTAATATTAAATTAATATTATATTAATATTAACAGTAAAATTAATATTAATATTTATATTAATATTAATATCAATATTAAAAAAATTAGATAATTAATTTTTTTTCGTTAAAATTTGTCATGTCATCTTTCATATCAGATGCCACATAATGTTATTTAATATGTCACATTAGGTGTCACGTTAGAATAAATAGTTCGAGGGACACTCGGATGAATATCATTACTCGCAATAAATAAAAAAATATAGTAGAATATTGAAACTGTTAATAATAGCAAAAAGTGATTATTTTGAAATGAAGGGACAATTAATGAATATAATCTTCTAGCTGGCTGGAACAGTAGTAAAGAGAAGGCACCTCTGACCCCGTCCATGACTAACACAAACGGTCGGATGAAAATAAACGATGCTTCCTAGCTTTGATCTCCTCCTATACATATATAAAGAAGACACCATTGCATGCATGCATGCATCCTTTAGCTTCAGTCACTCATCGCTATACCAAGTAGAAGAAGAGGAAGCAGATGCGGGAGCAGAAGAGGAAGAGATCTCGACGGAGCCGTAGTATATAAGCTCTTCAATCATCTCTTCAATGAACTCCTCCTCGTCATGGGCCGCCGCCGCCTTCGTTTGTGAGGCGGCACCGCGGCACTTCTCCAGCTTCGCCATGAGGCTCGGCGACAGCACCTGCGGCGGAGGGACCGGTCGTCCGGGATCGACGGGGAAGTTGGTCTTGGCGCCCGGTCCGCATATCAGCAGCGCGGCCTCGTCGTAGGCTCTCGCCGCATCCTCGGAAGTCTCGAACGTGCCTAGCCAGATTCTTGTCTTCCTGTAGAGACAGAGACGGAGTTATCAGTGGACACGGCCGGATTGTAAGCCCACCCCCAATTTTTTGGACTTTTTAAAAAGATATTTTGTTTCATTTTTTTTTTTTTTTTACTGGAAGCATGTTACAATTAAGTAATAAATAATTTTTTTTTAAAATTAATATTTTAGACTGTACGTGTCGCTAAAGGTATACATAAAATTCAGTCATTCCTAATTTCAGAGACCTAGTTTCTCCATTATGAGGAGACGCGTGTGTATATATATATATATATATATATATATATATATATATATATATACACACGCGTCTCCTCATAATGGAGAAACTAGGTCTCTGAAATTAGGAAGGAGAGAGAGCGAGGGGGGCAATGAAGTCATAGCCTAATAGTTAAGACGGAGACATCCGTTCCAGAAGGTTGTTAGTTCGTACAACACGGACGTCATTTAATTCCCAGTAGGAGGAATTAATTAGTGGGGGTGGTGGTGACTAGTGGGTGCAGATACGGTCCATAGGAGGGGGAAGCGGTGTAGTGTGATCCGGGTGGTGCGCGGATGCGATGCGGTTGTGTGAGACCTTCAGACCGGGATGTAGCCTTCAGACTGATATTGTATATATTGACATTCGGACTGGAATTGGTTGGAAGCCTTCTGGCTGAGTTTTTATCATCTCGAAGGGACCTGAATAAAAGTGACCTTCTTGGAAAAAAAGACTGGAATCGTATATATTGATCTTTGGGCTCGAATTGGTTTGTAAGTCTTCGTACTGAATTTGTCTCATCTCGAAAAGATTTGAATAATTTTTTCGAACATATATATATATATATATATATATATATATATATATATATATATATATATATATATATAGAGAGAGAGAGAGAGAGAGAGAGAGATTCTATTTATGAGAAATTAAGTAATGATGACAGAAGTTTTATATATACAGCAATGGGTGGCGGATTTCCGAGACCCATGATCCCCAATGCCTTTGCCTTACGCCTCTGTATCTCTGCAGCTTTGGCATGTTGGAGAAGATCTAGGGATCGATGGAAGAAGAGTAGTGGCTGCTTGCACTTTGGAGTACTCCTTGAATGGCAACTCCCTCTCCCTCTCCCCTCTCCCTCTCCCTCCCTCATTATATACAGAAAAGCTCAGTAGCATATTTGACCTTTCATTTTCAAGAATGAATGGCCATTGAATTTACCTTTGGGTTTTTTGTTTTTCTTCTACCACACACATTCATGACAGTACGTAGGCGTCGACAACCACAGTGAGCACACAGTTACAACGTGGAAAAATACCACTGCATCATTGTCTATGTTGCAGACACGAAGACAACGAGAACACATTGATTTTGGTGGATGTTCGCTTTCATAAGCTTGAGTTTGACTTGATTAGAATTAACCGAGCTCGAGCTTGATAAATTTTTTATTTTAGAGCTTAAGCCTGACTCGACCTCGTTTATATTAAGCTTGAGCTTGGCTTGGTTTGAGCTCAAGCTTGACTTGATAAGCAAGCTTGATTCAAGTTTAATAAATAAGTTTGAAAAGCTCAAACTCAAGTCCGTTAAGCTTGCTTTCGAGCTTGTTCAGCTTTATTTCAAGCTCATTAAGCTTTATTTCTAGCTTAACAAACTTGATTTCAAGCTACTTAGGCTTGAATTCAAGTACCTATAATATTAACAATTTATTTATAAAAATTCAATTTAAAAAGTTCATTAATATCAATTATTAAGGACATATAATTATATATAATGCACACAACCAAATTGTTATACCAACATGCATAAAATTAGAATTCAACAAAGAACAAATTAAAATTAAAATAATAAAATAAATTTGTAGACTGCCAGCAACGAGCTCCTAAACGAGTTCCAGCCAGCTTATCAGTCAGCTCGCAAGCTTCTAAACGAACCAGCTCGCGAGCTCAAACGAGCCGAGTACTTCTAAGCTTGAGCTTGGCTCGTTTATAAAACGAGCTCGAAAATGAAGCTTGAGCTTTGCTTGTTTTTTACTAAACGAACCGAACTCAAACGAGCTTTTATCAAGCCGAGCTTCGAACAGCTTGCGAACGGCTTGGCTCATTTGCAGCCCTACTTGTGGCCAGTGGGTCTGCTGTGTCCAGTGACATCACAAGGCTTCTTGTGCCAGCAGGGGGACATGAGCAGATGAGCTAATCCCTAAGTAAGAGTACACAGAATCCCTCATATGGTGGTGTCAGCAAAGTGTCAAACTTAGGATAATGGCCTCACCGTCCCTCTCAAGTTTAGGTCACCCCTAACGCGAGGCCCCGTCGTCCTTTTAAATGTCTGGGCTTTACTTTTTAATGTCCTTTTTCATGAGGGGGTGAGTGTTGGGAAATGAGAACGCACACCACATGCAGCACATTTCCACAGCACATGAGGGGGTTTTGCTTGCCCCTCAGGAAAATGCCCATGGAGCAAAATTCCAGAGGAAGGGGGACAAAAATGGGGCCCATATATGTATGTTTCCTAGTGAGATGGTTAGGAAAGGCCATGGAATCCCATGTGTGATGTTTATGCAAATTCAAAATCAGACTTAATTTTAACTTGATAATCTCAACTATTTATTTTATATTTTAAACTTTAAAACTAGATAACTTGATATCTTAACTGTAATCGTACAACTTCTTCTTTTTTTGGAGTTATAAACTGATCTATACATGGATTTTGCAGTGAGGATTCCATCTTTAGTGTGCAACCGAATAAGTTTATCAGGATTAGTGTGAGCAATATGAGTCAGGATAATAGCTGCAGCTTCTCTAGGATAGAATAGACTGAATATGAGAGATTCCTTCCAGGTGTTGGAATCATGGTTTATGAGTTCACTAACTCTTTGCACTTGATCTCGAACTCCTTGTTTTCCCACAACTCTATAGTTAGCCATAGTTGGTACCCAAGGATCCCTCCATATGTCAATATGAGTACCATCTCCAACTTTCCATAAAACATTGTTGTGGATGTACTCCCTACTTCGAAGAAAACTCGACCAAATACATGAAGCATTTGAAGGAATTTCGGCTGACCAAAAGTTACAATTGGACAAGTATTTAGTCTTCAACACTCTAACCCAATCTGCATTTGGGTTAGTGATAAACCTCCATGCCATCTTAGTAATCAGAGCAAAATTAGAGATTTCAGGATCACGAATACCCAGTCCACCCCCTGTTTTGGACTCAATGAAGGTACTCCAATTTCTGAAATGAATTTTTTTCTCTGTGTTTGATCCTCCTCGCCAAAAGTGATGTCGAATCTGAGTCAGTTTCTTTGTTACTTGTTTAGGTAACAGATATGAGGACATGTAGTATGTAGGTAGTGAGGAGAGGGTCGATTTGATGAGTGTGGTGTGAGCAGCATGGGAAAGACACTTTCCTTTCCAACCTTTGAGTTTGGATAAACTATCTTCTATTAGTTTGGAGTAAGAGGAAACTCTATTCTTAGGAAGTAGGAGATGGTGTCCCAAGTATTTATCATTGTTATTCATAGGTTTCACTTGGAGGATGTCAAGATAAAGTTTTTTCATGTACACATACAACTTACTAGAGATATAAATTGAAGATTTATAGTTGATTTGTTTTCCAAACCATTGTTTGAAAGAAGCTAGGATATTTTTGATTTGAAAGATGTTATGGATGGAGCAGTTTCCAAACAGAAATAGATCATTAGCAAAAAGGAGATGGGAGTATGAGGTGGTCGAGTTTCTGTTTAGATTGATGCCAGAGTACAGTAATTGGTTTCTTTCCATTCTGGTAGCGTATTTGGATAACAGTTCACCACACATGATGAATAAGTAGGGGGATAAACGGCATCCCTGTTGAATGCCTCGACTGGGGAAGAAAGGTTTGGATGGGGAACCATTAACTAAGATCTCAAAATAGATGGGGGTAACACATTGCATGATAAGTTCATGGAATCTTCCAACAAAACCGTATCCCTGAAGAACTTGGCTGATTAATTCCCAACTTAACTTGTCGTAGGCTTTATACATTTCAATTTTAGGCTTGTGATAAAGGCACTACAACAATCACTCAGGACAACCCAAATTTTAACCTTTAAAAATTACAAGTTTGCCACTCCTAAAACTTGTTTAGGGCTGTCCATACCAACCTATATAACTTAAAACCATTTTTCTACTTTCTTTGCACCTTCAAATGAATAATTTATCATTCTCTCCAAGTCCTAAAACCTAAACTTAACTTTGGAATTGGATTGTTGTGGTCCTAAGTGGAAGAAAATTCGGATTTGATGATTCTCCAATGAATATTTTTTGTTAAATTCAGTATGTCTTCGATAACATACGATGAATAATTTTTTCAAGCATGGAATTGTCACCAAATTATTGAGTTTTATTCGACAATTGTATGAGCCATGCACGAAATTATCGTCGATGAAGAAGTCGGATCATGCAATCCACTAAATGTGCACTCTGCACCTTCCGAAGAATACATCGGTTATTCTGAAGCACCTACGGTACGCAAAATGATAACCCTATTTCGACAGTCATCGTGTTGGGACTGTATAAATTATGACAGTCCTATATAAATATAGGACTGTCATAATTTCTATAGTCCAATATACTGTGTGGACTGTCAAAATACGGACAGTCTTGAAGATAACATGCTGAACATCATATTTTTTTCAAGACTGTAAAAATTTTGACAGTCTACTCAATACATTAGTCTGTAGAAATTATGACAGTTCTAATTTGGACTGTCAATTATTTGCAAGTTATTAATTTTTAGATTCATTTATATTGGTTATAGGAACTGCCTTGCACATATGCTATGGTACATCCTGCTATTGGGGTTGATGTGGAGAATGTATTCTTAACGGATATTCGCTTTGCATCCCATGAAGAAGCATTAGATTGGTACAGAAAAGTTGGTAGATGACATAACATAGTCATTGTCATTGCAAGATCGATCCGATCTCGGCCGGGCATGAAATATTTAAAGTTGGGTAGTGAAAGAGGTGGTGTGTTTAGGCACCACGGGAAAAAAAATTTGTATCTTGGTACTTCAGTAGATAGTCACTGTGAAAGAAACGAAATAAAACTCTCTGTCACAGTTTGAATTGTATATTTTGTATCTTGGTAGTGCAATATCGAGTTTCAGTTGTATCTTTTGTCTTTTAGGTACTGGTCAGAGTACATTTTATATAAAATATCTAATGACATAGAGTTTCATTTTGGATGTCAAAATTTTGACAGTCCTAGCTACTATTAGGACTGTCAAAATTTTGACAGTCCAAAATGAAACTCTCTGTCAATTTACATTTTATATAAAATGTGTATTGATAGAGACTTTAATTTTGGACTGTCAAAATTTTGACTGTCCAAAATGAAACTCTCTGTCAATTTACATAGCAGCTAGGACTGTCAAAAATTTAACAGTCCAAAATAAAACTCTCTGTCAATTTACATTTTATATAAAATGTAAATTGACAGAGAGTTTTATTTTGGACTGTCAAAATTTTGACAGTCCTAGCTGCTACTAGGACTGTCAAAATTTTGACAGTCCAAGATGAATCATGCATTAATTTATATTTTATCCTAGTAGCAGCTAGGAATTTTATTTAGGACTGTCAAAATATTGACACACCTAGATAAGTGGCTGCAAATCTGGTTAGCAAATTCGTAGTAGAGCATGCTATATTCGGCAGTACAAGATTAGAGGCTAAATACGAGGCTAAATAACCATGATCACAACACTACTGAAACTACTAAAACACTGCTAAATAAGAGCATGATAAATTCGTATCAGAGCATGCTATATTGGTTAGCAAATCTACTGAAACTACTTCCATGATTGTCCAAAATTGCCCTAAAATGCCCAAGTGTATGGCAATTTAAGGAACATCAAAATTAATGTTCTAGGTCTACATACTGATACACATGATATATGTATCATGCATTGGCAACTTCTATAACAGACTAAAAATCAGAAACTTCCAAATAATATTATAAGCATGGTGAGTTTACCCTTAAAACAAACACTTGTCTAATATTGTGTAAAGTTGTCTAATATTGTGTAAAGTTGTTCCTGTAGATACATACCAAGAAACTTAATATTTAATAACATGAATTTGGAAATATAATGAATTTCCCCTTAAAATAAACACTTGCAGTAATCTCTTCTAAAGTCTATAGTGAATTTTCCACAAAATGGGACATATTGCAAGTGATTACAACGTGCATGTGAGAATTTGATTCAGGTTCTTATATAAAGTCATTAGCTAAAGTTGTACTAGTTAGCCTGGTATTAAATAATAGTGATTGTATAATAAATTAAGCTTATCAACACATGATTTCACCAACACATCCTTGAAACAATTAGAGCACTTTTTAACAGGCATACAAACATTAACACATCTTCAAACATCATCAAAATGTAGCAAAATAGTCTAAACAAAACTAACTCCGAACATAAAAGTTTAACATGTCAAAGTTACATCAAAATTTGTATGCTGTCATGTCAAAGTTACAACCAAATTTTCATCTAGGACCAACAACCACATCTATATAAATGTTCGCCTAAACTTCATGTCGCCTCTTAGTACGTTGCTTCCTATTTTCCATGAAGGGGAAGTCTTCAGTGTTGTCGATGTGTTGTAGCTCCTCATTGATTTTCATATAATTCTGGCCCTGACAACTGACGAGACTTCTTCCTAACTTCTTTGCTTTCCTAGCCTGTTGATGAAAATACATAAATTTTGTCAGGTTATCAAAATTTAGAAATCTTCAAAGTGAACAATTTATCCCTTACCATCTTGACCAATGCAGTATACAAGACTGATTTGACAAAAAGATCTGCTGGTACGCACACAATATCGGCTCTGCGTTTGAACAACGTAGGCAGTCCGACACCCGCGTAGTAGACGATGTAGTCGTCGCTACAGTCCGTCATATTAACTGCCACTACTCGTTCAGATTCTTCAATAACGTGACTTTGCCACTCACTGAAGAAGTACGAGACCCAGTGGTATGCCGCAGGGATATAATTTTGGGGTTTTGTACCTCTCGGAGCACTTATCAATTTTAATGTCCGCTTCGATACCATTTGTATATAGCCAAACTGACGGAGCACTCTATCAGGCATATAAGGCTCATAGATAGAGTGGCAACTTATCACACCAAATAAAGCGATTGGTTGCAGTGGACGACTACTCTGTCGCAAATCCCGATATGGATGCCATATTATCTGTAACACATAAAATTGAGCATCACGTAATTTACTATATTAGTACCAAACAAAATAATCCAACAAACATATAAGATAAGGTCTCATTTTACCTCTTCTGCCGTCATATCTTCAAGTGCATTCCGTAGGGCGGCCAAGGTGTGCGGATATTTAGCATCTTCCTTAGTTGGCTTCCATCTGCACATTCTAGGAAGGTACTTGTCATACTCTCGGTTAAGTGTAGCCCGTTTCAGTGTCGAAAAGTGCTCGTAATCTCCAGGGTAATCGTCATCTCCTCTTTTGGGAGATAAAAATATTAGTTTCTGGATGCCAACGCTCCACAAAAGCTGATATGAGTTCATTGTCCACCATCTTATATGAGTAGTTAGCCAAATTTTATAAACAGGTGGGATTGATTTTAGCCTTGATGGCTTCTCTGAAAAATTTAAACCCCCAATGTATTGCACTTTTTGTCGTGGTTGATCACCATTAACATACGATAACTCACCTGAAAAGTAAACAATTGGATGAACTTAGAACTATAAAATATAGTTATTTATAAATAATTGAATTTATCATAACGTAATGTATTTACCGGATCGTTCCATATTTGGTATGCAATATAGTTCTCGATCGACGGCAACATAGAGCAACCGTTTGGACGTGTCTCGACTGGACTATCTGGCTGCTAAAAAGGTCTTGAACCATCAGTTGGCCGGTTTCGGACGATTGGTATCTCTTCATAGGAGCAGGAAGAAAAACTAATGCATGATCTAACATTAGAACTTCTCTTTGAAGCTACCATCTTTTTATTTCGACGTTTCCTAACTTGAGGGGGTACCTCGGGCTCAACAATAGTGACGTCTGTCGCAGCACCATGCTCAACGTTGCATTTCTTACGCATCAACGTAATAGAGCGTATTCATATAGTACCTTCAGCCTCAAGGCCCTTCCCGGGGTCGTACCTATACGAAGACAAGATATATATTTGAAACGTTGAAAAGTAATTGAATAATATGGACTATAGAAATTTCTACAGTCGTATATGTATATAAGACTGCAGATATTTCAACAGTCCATGCTATACAAAGGACTGTAGAAATTTCTACAGTCCTGCCTGTTTCAGTGTCGACCATTCAGGGAAATATGAAGTTTTCTACCCTAAAATAGGGTTCAAAACTCCAGAAATATGTCGAATGCAAAATTTTGGCCATTAACAAAGAATGGGAAGAAATTTTAAGGAAGAATGGGAAGAAAATTTAAGGAAATGCAATGAAAAATAAAAAATTAAAGAGGGAGAAGGAGGAAGAAGAATTGTACCTTGATTTTGAGGAGGGTTTGGAAGCCATCGAAACAAGGTTGGAATTGGAGGAGATGGAGATTGCAAATTTTATGTTTACAAGTTGAAGGAGTTGAGGAGGAGGGAAAGAGCGGGTGGATGAAGGGGAAGTCTGGGTCGGGGGAGAGGGTTTGTGTGTTTGAGGGTGGGCTTGGGCAGCCTTGAGTAGTAAATGGGCTAGTATGAGTAAAATGTTCTCATTAATAGGCTAGCACCAATACTGGGCTAGCCCTGAGTGTTCATTGTAGTACCTTTATCACAAGCCCAATTTTAAGGGCAAAGGCACTGTTGTTGGGCTTGCGTCTAGCAATGGTGTGAAAAAGCTCTTGAGCTATGATGACATTATCACAAATTTGTCTACCCGGGACAAATGCATTCTGTGTTGAAGAGATAAGGTTATGGAGGAGTGGTCGAATTCTATTAGTAAGAATTTTGGAGATGATTTTGTAGGCAACATTGCAAAGAGATATTGGTCAAAAATCAGTTGGATGAGTGGGATTAAGTTTCTTGGGGTGTGATTGAGTTTAGAAGGCACAGAGCATGAAGAAAAGAAGTTACCTCAGGTCCAACCATATGCCAACATTTTTGGTAGAATAGAGCAAGAAAACCATCAGGTCATGGTGCCTTGCTGGGGTTCATCACCTTGACAGTTTGGAATATTTCTTCAGTAGATGGAGTAGCGCTTATGAGTTTATTAATTCTCCTGCGGGTTAATAGTTTGTAGTTCATCAAGAATGGATGAAGGGACCTGGGTAGTGGTTGTAGCCTGGAACAGGGACTCAAAATAAGTCACCAAAGTTTTGGAAATATCCTCTTGATCAAAGGTGAGTTCACCATTGCCCATCAACAAACTAGTAATGATGTTCTTTCTTCTTCTATTTAGGGTTGTCATGTGGAAAAACTTTGTGTTCCGGTCCCCTTCCTTGAGCCATGTTATCCTCGACCTTTGCTTCCCGAAGATTTCCTGTTGATGCAACAATTTGTTTAAGTGTAATGTGGGTCAGCTTTTCCTACATGATTCTATTCTCTGCAGGTGATTTTTTTTGGAGGATAATCAGATTTTCCTCTTGCTTCTTGATATCTGCACTCAAGTTTCCTATTCTTTTCTTTCCCCAGGACTTTAAACTCAATAGAGTTGATTGGAATTTGGTGGTGAGGTCAGTAGTTATAGAGTTGTTCTTCCAAGAGTCAGCAATTATATTGTGGAAATCAGTCTTTCCAACAATGCATCCTCAAATCGACTAGGGTAAGATCTCCTCCTTGCTGTAGTAGTAAGCTTCAAAAGGATTGGATTATGATCACTATTCAAACAAGGTAGATGGAATATCCCTGCCTTTGGGAAGATAGGTCTCCAGGAAGTATCTGCCATGGCTTTATTGAGTCTCTCAGCTATGTTCAGGTTTACAGACCGTCGATTAGACCATATGAAAGCAGGGCCGGAGTAACCTAGATACATTGCAGCCGAATTATTAAACTACCTTATGGATCTTTTGTATTGATGATAATTAAATCTATTTCCACCTCTTTTCTTTTTTGCAGGGAGGATGGAATTACAGTCTCATATACATAGCCAAGGCTCAGATAACATGGATATGGTGGTTTCTATGGACTCCCAAAAAAGCTCTTCTATCCGATATAATTGGTGGTCCATGGATACAAAAAGCATGCCATGCAGGAATGGTACCTTCACAGTGGATATACAAATGGATGCAGTTGGTTGAGGTGGAGATTATGTCCAGGTTGATATTGGAGTTCCATAATAGTAAAAGACCTCTGTAGAAGCATGGAAAATATGAAAGCCATGTAGGCCGCATAGAGCCCATGCACCCTCAAAGAGAAAGAAGGCTACAGATGAGCCACAAAAAGCACATGCGGTCGAGAGGCTCGTCTAGCCTTTAAAACATCCATGCGGCCTGAACATCCAAGAAGTTCGTGGCTGCATAGGATCCTTGCCACAACAATAATGACCTATCTGACACGGCATTTATTGCACTGAAATGCTTCAAGACTCGTGAAGATGACAACACATGAAAGACAAAAATGTCACATCAAAGAAGTAATGACCCTGCCAGACGTGCAGCGCCACGTGGTCACTCGTATGCGACCTCTAGTTTATTCATTTTCGTCAACATACGACCAAAGTTTCCATCAGACCCAGGCCAAACGAGAGTACGTATGCGGCCACGACTATATTCGTCCATGACGGCTATGCGGCTCTCAGCTTGTAAGATCTTTCTTTTACAACCGATATAATCTTCACACAATTAGTCGCGTGTCCAGCTGACCAAGTCACTCACACAATGGAGTTGAAAATAACCCTAAAATATTCTCAACAACCTATCTCAACTGAGGCCATGTGGCAGCACGCACGTGGTATGTGGCTACAGTTACAACCATAATATGTTGAAGGAGTCCTATGCGGCCACAAAATAGAGGCATATGCGGCACCTATAGCCCGTCAGCATAACGGCTATAAGTAGCATGGTAGCACACCCACAAAAGGGGGGCAACGTACGAGTACAAAAGCTCAAGGTAAAGAAAAAAGAATAGAGCTGTAGGACCCTAGGGCAACTCTAGAGAGGGGTGAAAAGAGTACAATAGAATAATCTACCCAATTAAAAATTAATAAGAGTGAAGACAATTAATATTGTATATGCAAAACAGTATATAAAGCAGTTTAAGTAAGAGAGAGCAAACACAAACACCGCGATGTATACTAGTTTTCCTCTGCCATGGCTTTATTGAGTCTCTCAGCTATGTTCAGGTTTACAGACCGTCGATTAAACCATATGAAAGCAGGGCCGGAGTAACCTAGATACATTGCAGCCGAATTATTAAACTACCGTATGGATCTTTTGTATTGATGATAATTAAATCTATTTCCATCTCTTTTCTTTTCTGCAGGGAGGATGGAATTACAGTCTCATATACATAGCCAAGGCTCAGATAACATGGATATGGTGGTTTCTATGGACTCCCAAAAAGCTCTTCTATCCGGTACAATTGGTGGTCCATGGATACAAAAAGCATGCCATGCAGGAATGGTACCTTCACAGTGGATATACAAATGGATGCAGTTGGTTAAGGTGGAGATTATGTCCAGGTTGATATTGGAGTTCCATAATAGTAAAAGACCGGAAAATATGAAAGCCATATAGGTCGCATAGAGCCCATGCACCCTCAAAGAGAAAGAAGGCTGCAGATGAGCCACAAAAAGTACATGCGGTCGAGGGGCTCGTCCAGCCTTTAAAACATCCATGCGGCCTGAACATCCAAGAAGTTGGTGGCTGCATAGGATCCTTGCCACAAAAATAATGACCTGTCTGACAAGGCATTTATTGCACTGAAACGCTGTAAGACTCGTGAAGACGATGGCACATGAAAGATAGAAATGTCACATCAAAGCAGTAATGACCCTGTCAGACGTGCAGCGCCACGTGGTCACTCGTATGCGACCTCTAGTTTATTCATTTTTGTCAACATACGACCAAAGTTTCCATCAGACCCAGGCCAAACGAGAGTACGTATGCGGCCACGACTCTATTCGTCCATGACGGCTATGCGGCTCTCAGCTTGCAAGATCTTTCTGTTACAACCGATAGAATCTTCACGCAATTAGTGTTGACTGCGTGTCCAGCTGACCAAGTCACTCACACAATGGAGTTGAAAATAACCCTAAAATATTCTCAACAACCTATCTCAACTGAGGCCATGTGGCAGCACGCCCGTGGTATGCAGCTACAGTTACAACCATAATCTGTTGAAGGAGTCCTATACGGCCACAAAATAGAGGCATATGCGCCACCTATAGCCCGTCAGCATAACGGCTATAAGTAGCATGGTAGCACACCCACAAAAGGGGGGCAACGTACGAGTACAAAAGCTCAAGGTAAAGAAAAAAGAATAGAGCTGTAGGACCCTAGGACAACTCTAGAGAGGGGTGAATAGAGTACAGCAGAATAATCTACCCAATTAAAAATTAATAAGAGTGAAGACAACTAACATTGTATATGCAAAACAGTATATAAAGCAGTTTGAGTAAGAGAGAGCAAACACAAACACCGCGATGTATACTAGTTTTCCTCTGAGAGGACTAGTCAAGTCCCGAGAACTCTTGCTCGAAGTTTTATCAACTATAATCACCAATAGTGAATCACAAACTTTGATCCGAAGGCTTACAACTTCTTACAACCACGAGATTTGATCCGACGGCTCGAGAGACTTCACACATGTGCGTTTGATACAAAGGGCACACAGACTTTACACAGAAGAAGATGCTTGATGAACCAAGCAATTACAACTCAAACAACTTCTAACCGAGATCGCACTTGGGACTAGAAGGCTGGGAGTTAATCTTGGAGATAGAAAATTTTAGGCTCAGAGGGTTTACTCACTATAGGATAGAAAGAATGAGAATGGATGAGTTATTAGGAATGTAAAAATTTTAAGTCTATTTATAGGCTATTATCAAACCGAATTAGGTCAGAGTTCGATCTAGATATTTTGAATTTTTAAACGTTGGAACCACAAAATCAGAGATTAACAGCTAGTCAGATTCTGTATTTAAGGCAGACCGAGTTCGATCCGAATTTGCCCCGAGTTCGGTCCAAATTTTGCCCGAGTTCTGTCAGAGTTCGGTTAGCCTCATTCCAGAATGGTCTAAGCTTTGGTCAGGTTTTTTTGGGTCTGATTTTGGGTGGATAGGTTTCAGGATATTTGAGTGGACTGAGTTACTTTATAGTTGCCAATGCGACTCGGTGTACATAAGTCCTAGACTCAAATAAAATGTAAGATTACATAGATGAAAACCAAGAGCACCGATAACGCCAATTTTCTGAAACATCTGCTGACTTGAAGATACTTTTTTTCCTTGACGACAGTTGTCCAAAGATAACCATATCTGAAAATATGAATACCTTTCGGGGGCTTCGCCCCCAAACCCCCATGGGGGGCGTTTCCCCCTCGACCCCGACCGCTGACCAGATAGCGAAAACCCCGAGTGCGAGGCTCTGGATAAGTCGTAGGCAGTTCAGAGACATTTTCTGGTATAATGTCGTCTTTGACTCATCATTATTTCTTCATAGCATATGTGCATACTTATCGAGCTTATTGCTTTCTGCAGATGCATGTCAGATGAACAAAGCAATATACAGAAGCAAATATTAAAACATTAATGCATATCTGGACAATGCTGAATTTAAGTAGAAGATATTATAGTGATTGATCGATTATCATAATGCTAAACTTAATCGATTAGTCATATTCAAAAATTTATATAAAATTGGGCCAACAAGAGTATCTTTATTCCCTTGTCGGACCGTCAACAGAGTAAAAAAAAATGCTGCAGTACTTGATCTCCATCGTCATATTCCTCAGATCAAAAAAATAGTGTACTTAGATCTTCTATCTAGGATTTCGTTGTACTTATTTTATTTGTATTCAACCAAGTTCTTTTCAAACACTTGTAATGCCAAACAAGGTAGAGACTCCGATGGGGACGTCCTTCTCCTCCGATAAGAAGGTCGTGATGCAGTATGACACGTCAAAGCTTGGTTTGACCCAGAAGATGATGGTTGTACGCTTCAACCAGCAAGCCTTCGAAGAAATGCTCTCTGAGGGCAGCGCTTCGCCAAGGCTGGAAAAGCCTAAGAAGACCCAGGACATTGGTAGCCAAGGTCGTTGTGCCTCGCCCAACTTCGGAGCATGCGCTCCCTGTCTCTCTTTCTGCCGCAGGAAACGTGCACCATGCGTCCACACGATCTGTCTCCACTCATGCGACAGCCTCTTCTGACAAGAAAAGTGCTCAGCGCTTGAGCTCTGGCAGAGAAAAATACTATGATGCCAGAAGTTCGAGTACTAAAGCACGTTCCATGCTGCCACAACAAAGGCCGGATAAGAAGTCTCATGCAGCATCAGACTCTAGCCGTAGACATGAGGTTCTATGCGGCCTCGACGACAACAGAAGTTCAGTCTTCGACCGAATCTCATGGGGCGATGATTCCACACACCATGCTGAGAACGGGGAAGAAGTAAACTAGGACTCCTCATACTACGAACTGGTGTATGCTAGAACGAGGAAGTCTAGGGTAGTGCGAGTGTGCCAAACTCAACCAACTTCTCATCCGGCAGACCATCAGCAGGCACCACTAACTATTATGCATGCCCCTGACGGAAAGTTGTACAAAACCGACCCATGCGTCTAGCCCACAGTGGTAAACGGACAGGGCCGGTCTCGAAAGTCTTCCACTAACAACCTGGGAAAAGTTCTTGTACGAACCCCAGGCCAGGGAGCAAATACATCACCTACACACCCGTGTGCTCGGTCTACCCGTGCTTACAAGGAGGGTGTAAAGGTGAGTCATCCCTCGCCCGACTTGAGTGACGTGATCAATCAAAAGCGCAAGGCAAGGGAGGCAACCACGACATGCGAGATGTCCCCTCCCGGGCATCACTAAGCCCACATCATCATTAATTGCTGCTGTGCTAAAGCAGCAGTACGTACAAACAGGCAGTCAACATTCCAATAACTGCAACCAAAAGCCCCCATCCGACAATATCCCGAGGAGCAGGTACAAACACCAGAGAAGGAGGAGTTTCCCTTCGCTTCATCTTACTCCACTTGGAAATCCCCTTCCACAAGGGGAGGGCATAATTCTAGCACCTCCAATCCTTCACTCTCAACCGGCGCATCAAGGAACCGGAGGCAAGCCACGGTGCCCATAGAAGGAGTATTCCTGGGTACACGCTCAAAAAATAAATTATTAGTTGTTGGCGGTAGCCCTTCCTTGAGATCCCAGATGACTCTGCGAGATGGGGGTAGTGATCCCTCGGAACTCTATGATAACCCGATGTTCCGAGGAGACAGATATTCCCAAGGAACCGACACTGAGATTCCTGGGGGTGACCACCCTTATCAAGAAGATGGAGCTTCCTACGCTAGGGGTAGTATTCCTTCCGAGTCGGAAGAGGATGCCACCCTGCCAACTTTCCCAAAATACTATTCACTGCAAGAGTCCGAGACAGAAAGTGCGACATCCATAATCCCATCTCTCTCTCCTTATGTAAGAACAGTACACATTGTAGGGGACGAGCATGAGGGCTCCAGCGATCAACAATGCCTTGAGACCCTCGAGGCCATGATACAAACCATGAGCACGTCAATGTAGGCCTTGACCCAGACAATGCTGGAGATTAAGGCATGCATGGCGCAGAGCCACCAAGGGCTTCAGGTCAGGGAAGCCTGGATCCCGGGACCAATGGGGACTCCAACGCAACCGCTCCACCCGCTGGCGGTAATCACGCATTGACCAGTTTGTCTGCTCCTTCTACAGTAAATGAAGTCTAGGAAGCAATCAGAGAGGTCCAAGAACTTCGAGCCCGCTTGGACTCAGTGGGCAATCGGGATATCCTGCGTAAGCTCGGGGTACGACAACCATATCCCCTCGAGTGGAGATATGTGTAGTACCCACCCAAGTACAAACCCTTCAACCTGACTCCATTTAACGAAAAAACCTCTCCTCGTTGTACATGAGTTACTTCGAGACGGCAACGGGGCATCTTTCTCGCAATGACGCTCTCCTCACCAAGCTCTTTGTCTGGGCATTGTCGGGAGTGGCCTTTGATTGGTTTTGCAGTCTCCAAGATAATTGTATCTCGTCGTTTGATGACCTCAAAAGCCTTTTTCTCACCCAATTCTATGACGGAGTAAACGACATAACGATGTCCTCTCTGATGGACATCATGCAAAGAGAGAAAGAGCATGTACAAGAATACGTCCAACGATACAGGAAAGCTACTTTGATGTTGTCCCCCCATATGCTTGAGTCTACGCTGATGGACACATGTCGAAGGAATCTGCTGCCAGGCATCAGGCTCTGGATGGGAGACACCCAGTTCAAAGACTGGACGACGTTCATCATAAATATTGTCGGCACTGAAAGAAATATAAAGGACGTCCGACTGCTAGGCATAAAAATCTCCATCGTCGTCGATAGGAAAAGACGTCCTTATAAAAACAACAACAACAACAACAATAACATCGGCAATAGCAGCCGTTACGGCAAAGGGAAGCAGGCCCTTGTTGCCAATCTAGCCAAGAAGCCCGAGCAGAAGCCTACAGAGCCTCCAAAATCAAAGGAAACTTAATCCTTGAAAGATGAGGACGTCATGGAGATCTTTGACATATTGATGAAGGGAAACAAACTTCGACTTCCCAACATCAAACGTCCTAAGGAGGCAGATAAGGTCAATGACCCCAAGTACTACCACTTTAGTGCCCTGTTCCCCCTGTTCGGGGAGCACGACTAAGAAATACTTGGTATCGTTCGATCGGGACAGATATCTATTGAATCAAGATCCTTTCCTCGTTTTGGATTGGTTTCTTCGAAATCAAGTCCCACATTCAGCGAATCGTGCCTCGAGGAAGCACTCGGCAGCAGAGTCGAGAGGGGCCTTTCCGTTGTGCTGGTTTCTTTGCCCATTTTCGATACCGCTTGGTTGCTTTCTTGTTGGTTTTGTGACTTGCATTTTCTTGAACAATTTTGATGGATTTTATTGTCTTCATTCTTTGAATTTCGTATTTCGTATCAAACTCTGGGAGACCGAGGCAGGAGATATTGATCATATGCTGATGCATCCAGGTGATCGTGTAGGCGATGCGCAAGCGGAGTCTTGAAGATCTCCCCTTTCTCTCTCCTGATTCACCAACTAGTGAGTGGCCTTACCTTCGATTAGCTCTCTTCTTCCAAGTCTTCACCCTTAATAATCTGACTCGTTTGTGCTTTCCGATAAATGATACCATAATAATAATAATAATAATAACTGAGTCATGATAATAATAAGTAAACTTGGAACACTTATGCTTATCATCCAAAATCACTGTAGGATCATATTATTTCTTGCTTGTCTTCTATGCATGTATCTATTTTATTATTCAGTTGTAGCTCTAATTCATTCATCTATAATCGTGCAATGAGTAGTGCATAACCTGTAATATGATCACATGAACATGTGGACTATGCTATGGAATTCTGTTGAATCCTTATATTTTGTGCATATTGTCTTGAAATGCTCCGTTTGATAACTTAGTTTTAGACGTCGTATGGTCACGAAAAACTTGTGCACAAGGTGTAGGATTCTTGCGAACGGTCGTTGGGGCATCAGAACCGATTTGTCCTAGGCGAAAAGTTAGTATAGTCGTGCTAATGGCCTAGTACGGGAGACGAAGTGGCTTGTAGCGGGCTAGCTACATGCGTCTACAACCATTACCGTCTTCCCGGACTATAGTCCAAAATGGCTTGCAAAGCCAGTGACCCTATATGTATATTTAAACTATGCAAGCTAACTATGCATCCGTGGCAGGGAAGGTCATGGTAAGTTATGTATAGGTGGTTCAGAAAGATAGGTAAAGTCACCGAACGGTGGCATATTTATTTTAATCATTTCAACCTATTGCATGTTGTAACTTGAACAAAGGCAAGATAGATAGACCACTATAATAATTTGTATGCTTCATATGAATCTTGTGTCAATTTTGGGTTAGCTCGTCCTCATTAGTACTTTTCAAAGTATACACCCTCGTTGCAGCAGGTTCTCCGAGCCAAGGCAACGCGACGAGGAGCTGAAGATTCTCCCCCCAACCAGTCTATTACTCGGCGGATTTCGTTCGTGTCTTTTGAAGCTTGTACAAATCATCCGAAGCTCTGCACACATCTTATGCAGCTCTGAGGCAAGGCGATAGCTTCATCTGAAGGTGTCAATTATCTTTTAAAGTTTTAGTATGGGATATAATGTATGTAACGGCTATCTCATTTTGAGTCCATCTTGTAAACCCGTGCGGTGCCCCTTTACTTTTGAGTCAAGAGTTTGTAACAAAGATGTATATTATCAAAGAAGAGAATTTTTCTTCATTTTAATGTGTGTTCTTTAACTTGTGCACTCTGCCATTGTATATATATATATATATATATATATATATATAATTATGTTAGGTTTTGTGCGGGCGTGCCTTACGCTCGCACGGCATCATGCCCGAGGGACGATTAGCGATTATGCGAAATCAGGGCATGACAGCCACTACCACCGGTATGTCCACCATTCAACGAAGGATTGTTATACACTAAAGCGATATATCCAGGGCCTGCTTGATACCAAGGCTCATACCTTGGACTTTGTCGACAATAAGGTCACCGACAATATGATATCTCTCCAGTTTGGCGACTTTCCAACAACGAAGGTCCGAAATGGTGTTGTCCCAATTTCGAGGGCAATGATGGAGGTTGTCAATCTCCCTTCGGCTCGAAAGCAAATAGCCGGGCTGGTACCACTTAGCACTCCCCAGGGCGAGGTCATGTGGGTTTACCCAGATCTCGTTCAAGATATGACACAGCGAGCGCCGCCTTCTTCCTCTAAGTCTAAGGGGAAGAAGTCCAAGGCTTGCCACATGGTTTCTCCTACTGTCGAGGAAGCATTTGCAGGAGCAACGAGGTCGGACCTCGCCTACCAATGCGATTATGATGTCCCCAAGGACGTCCTTCCTCCACCTGCTATATCTTATCCGGGTCCATCTCAATCCCTTGCAGCAGACAAATTGAAGTAGAAAGAGACTCACTTTGATAAGCTTTTGCCAAGGAAATGGCTCAAGGGCTCGAGAAGCCCTCAAACTTCAACATCTTGGCACAACTGGCCAATACCCCCGCAAAGTTGTCACTGTTTGAGCTTCTTCGACTCTCAAAAGACACTCGGAATGCTCTCAGCAAAGCATTACAGAATGCCGGCGCCTACCTGGCGCAGGTCAAGTCGCCAGTTGAGAACCTTACTATATTTCCTCACTGTAATAATTTAACAGAGGTGATACCCAATATTACGTTCTCACAATATGATATATTGCTAAAAAATAATAGGCTCGATCGTCCCCTGTATTACACAGGTTATATTGGCACCATCAAGGTGTACCGGATGAACATTGACCCCGGTTCATCTATCAACATCATCCTGCGAAGTCTGCTTCAGACCCAGGGCATCCCTATGCACTGACTGGCAGCAACCAATACTGCCATCGATGGCTTCAACGCTAGAAGGAGCTACCATTTGGGTAAGATTCGCTTGAAATATCAGATCAACGACTTAAAAACATAGGCAACCAGCTACATCATAGACGTTGACGTACCCTATAATGTTATATTGGCCCGTCTATGGATACATGAGCACATGATCGTGCCATCGACTCTACATCAGTGCCTAAAGTACGTTGATGATCACGGCATTGTCAAGAGAGAGTTTGCCGACATCGACCCATTCAAAGGGCTCGAGGCTTATTACTCTGACTCAATTCTCTACAAGCAGGTCCACCAAGAAAAAGGTGGCAATTATGCCGACGACGAAGCGAAAGCCGGCACAACATGGGACGAACCTTTGAGAGTCCTTCTCAAAGGATATGTCCCTGACACAGCTCCTCCCCTCATGGTGAAGCTGCACAGAAAGGCACCTGAACCCCTGGCCGTTCGTCTACGAAGGCCGAATTGACCACCTAAAGAAGATCCGCCATGTCCCAGTCCCAAAATACGTAGGACCAGGAATACGTAAGCATGCCAGCCGTATGTATATGGCAACTCCAATATATGGATACCATAATACACACGTACGCTGTAATATGAATATTAACTCACATATGGTATATATATTATCACAAGTCACAGGGCATAACTAGATCTCATCCACAGAATCAAATAACCAATCAACTATATAACTGAATCAAGTATAAAATGATTGATAAGAACGAGTAGTTGGGCGGAGACAAATCCACTACCAACTAGAATATAAGAGAAACCAAATAATGTAAATGAACAATGAGACTCGAAGAGAAGACCTCCTCGAAAGAGAGATAAGTAGCAAATCCTGATCTGTGCTCCTGCGAATAGTCAAGATCGTCTACACCTGGAAAGGGACCAGGTCCTCAGAGGGACGTAACAAGATACATAGAAGCATGCCAATTAAATACAGTAAAACATGCATAATAGACAGAAAATATATAAGTACGCTGTACTGGACAATCTATATGAATGCATAATGAGAACAACTTTTTGACGTATGGGCATTGGTAGGCTCCTCTATCTAATCTCATAACTCACACACACGTCAGGGACATCATCAGCCGTCATACCGCGAGGGTAGCGACCATCGTGACACCATCAGCCGACATATCGCGAGGGTAGCGACCATCGGACACGACTACCATAGTGCGTGCTAGTTACTATGGTTTACCAGAGTGGTTATAGCCCATACGCCTACTGATTTCTCCCCTCCCATGATACTATGTGTCAAGTGTGTGTCAACATATATATAGTATATAATTATGACGAAAAGAAAATACACATGCAATGAATATATAAAATATAATAAGCATACAAAGTACTATAAGCAATTTGGCAAGGTATCTTGCCTGGTCTGAAAAAGGATGAAGTCCCAACTCAAGGCGTCGTCCGATCTACCCGTCACATAAATTAAATAAGTTAGGTTACAAAAGTGGGTGAATAGTTTCCACAATTTTAATCTATTTTAACTCTGAATAAAATAACATAAATAGTATTTTAATCTTATTATAATCTGATTTTATTGTTAAACCCTAATTTCGGTCCAAAGAAAGTCAACTTTACGGATTTGTGATCCGTGACACGCAAATCGAGGCAATTCGTTGACCAAAAAGTCAACCAACTCAAATCCTAGATTTGTGTGTGAAATTCTATAGATTTTAGTTCTACATAAATGTTGGAATCTACGGTTTCATAAAATCATAAGTCGGTAAAGAATTATGGCCACAAGGGCGCATAGATAACAGTTTTCGATAATTTTCTATTTACGTCTACGTTGCACAAATTTTATAGTAGATTAAACTTACATATTAATTTCTGGAAAAATAATTTTATGTAAGTTCATCATGTCAACTTTCTGAAACTTTAAACGGTTCGTAATTCCGAGTTCGGGATCTCCCGTAATCTCAAAAACACCAAAATGCGTCTAATTTTGGACAGCTGACACTTTAAGAATATTCTGGAAAAATAGGTTCATAAATTATTAAAATAATTTATATATTCAGAAAACTAACTTAATATGGTTCTAACAAAAAAACTGGAAAGAGTTTGGAGTCCGATGCTAGGAGATATCATCTTTTTAAGTCGTCATAACTACTAGAAAATGAGTCTGAATTTATGACGAATTTCGACTATTTTTGGACAAAAAAGAGGGAAATTTAGCGAAAAAAATATGAAGGATGATGTATTTATAATGGTGGACACTACTTAATTGAATACGACTAGGACTGGCTAATTTGGATATGATTAGGATGAGTTTAAATAAGGATAGGATATGCATGAAATTGCATTCCTAGTAGGCTCAGGATTTGAATTAATTTAAAATAGAGTTTGCGTTTATCTCAATAATTTCTAATCTTAAATAGAATTAAAGATAATACAAATAATTTATATATAATCTTATTAATATCTATTAACACTAAATTAGCATCTATCTAATATTAAGACTATATATAACCAAATAAATCCTAAATAATTTCAAAAATCCAAATAAATTTTTTAAAATTAAAAATAAAGTACAGAAAAATATAATTAAATATTTTAAATTAAAATAAATATTTGGTAGGAACAACATGCAAGTATGGTCTCATAGTAAATTATGTAAATTATAAAAATTTACGTTTTCTATGTTTTAATTACCCAAAAATTCTAGAAAAATCTCCAAAAATCTAAAATAGCCTAAAAATGATTCTAAATAAATATTTATATAAATAAATATATCAAGAAATTTATTTTCTAATTAACTAAGAGAATACTCTAAAGAAATTTAATATTTAAAATAATCTATAATAAATATAATAATATAAAATACACACAAAATATATATTTTGGGTGAGGAGGTTTACAATCTACTCAACTTACAAAAATTTTGTCCTCAAAATTAAAAATAAGGAATAATTTGTTAAATCTTTCACATTCGTATCTAAGGCAAGTCAACCACAATCTTCTCAAAAATTTAAATAACAAAATCTATTCAAATCCATCATAATCTCTTCAAAATTAAAATAACCACTATTTAAATCAAAATTTAACCTATCATAATCTCTTCAAGATTTTTAAATAATCAACATCCAAATTTAATTTAAATCTATATGACATCTTCAAGATTTAAATAACCTACCTCAAATTTTAAATCATGATTTCCAACTATAATAATTTTTTTCTAGATTTTAAATAATAAACAACTCTAATCAAATTGTATTCCTATTTTCAACTTAAGAATTTTGAACTCTTCAAATTTTAAATTCAATTTCTATTATCAACATTTCAAAGAGGTGATCCAACAATCAAAATTTAACTTTTAATTTAAATCATCATATTGTAAAATTTTGAACTCAATCCATCAATGTTCAAGTTTTGAGTTATATATATATATATATATATATATATATATATATATATATATATATATATATATATATATATATATATATATATATATATATATATATATATATATATTATCCTCAAAATTTAAATTGTTAATTTAATCTCAAATATTCAAAATTTAAATCATGTGCTCAAATTATAAATATTTGGTCCACAATATCAAAAATTTTAAAATTTATTCTATAAGGCATTCTTCTCTTTAAAGTTAAATAATCATAATTCAAATCATTCTTCTAAAAATTCTTAAAATTAAAATGACTTAAATCTCTCAATCTAATCTTACTTAATTACAATCTAAAAAATTTACCTCAAGTTGACAATGCAACTTCTACCTAACTTAGAATTTACCGATCTATTACATAGGCTATACATTTAAGAAAAAATTTCTCAAATTATTTAATCGTGTTATTCAATCCATAAAATATCTTACATGTTTTATGCTCTTAATTATAAAAGATAGTCACCAAGTAATAAGATTGGCCTATGGGGTATATATAGTACTATCCGTGTATCAAACTTATACCAAGCACGAGATTTCGTCTTTTCGAATTAGGGGAAGACGAAAAAAAATGATAAAGAATTCAAGGAGGAGGCGATAGAATACAAGTACGGGGTTGAAGGCGATTAAAGAATTCAAAAAAAGAGTTGTCAGGGCAGTTGGGGATTGAAAACTTATTTTGGTAAATTATTATTCACATGCTCATATCAGTACAGTTATGTAACCGATAAGATATGCTCGGACATGTCTAAAGGCAAGTATATTCGTCTAACATGCTGAGTCAACTATATCTCAATCCACGTAAAGTAGTCATGTGAAGAGCAAACCAAGTGCATTAAGGTTGATCAGACCGCAATACAGTGATTCTGATTTAGACAATATATTAGTAGGCGTCCCCAATAACACATATGTCATGAACAAGCTCGATAAAAGAACAAGCTTGCAAAACTAGGCTATAAAATAACATCATAAGCGGAGGTAGTCCAGAAAATATAAATACGCTGGATTATGATGGAGGAAGGTACAGAATAATTTAAGTTCATCAAGAAGATCGGTGTTGTGCCTCTACAGTTGCCATACTAACTTCTTGTCTAAGTCTAAAGTCAACCAAATGGGGGTATGGGCCTCTAAGTTCTACAGTCTGGATAAACACTATCTTCTTATGCAAGCATATAGTTGGTGTCATTCAATTATACTTCATTAATGGGTCAAAAGGACTATGTGATACTAGGTTATGAGGCATACTACCAAACTTACAAGAATTTAACTAATAGTGTTATTGAATAATAGAGTGTATATACCTAGTACAAGTCACCTTCCTAATCCCTATCAAGCACGAAAGAAAAGATAAGATTGACATTGTGAAAGGATCAAGCAAGATGCAAGGCAAGCAATCAAATAAGAATGCGAAATAAAATCAAGGGAGGTGATTAAATAAGTGGATGAGATCCTATACTCTAATCCTATGTACAGGATTCCTCGGTACAGTAACGTAACCGAGACAATATGCTCTCGACCTGCACGGGCCACCACAAAAATATGTCACGCCACAGTCCTAAAATACGTAGGATCAGGAATACGTAAGCATGCCAGCCGTATGTATATGGCAACTCCAATATATGGATACCATAATACACACGTACGCTGTAATATGAATATTAACTCACATGTGGTATATATATCATCACAAGTCACAGGGCATAACTAGATCTCATCCATAGAATCAAATAACCAATCAACTATATAACTGAATCAAGTATAAAATGATTGATAAGAACGAGTAGTTGGGCGGAGATAAATCCACTACCAACTAGAATATAAGAGAAACCAAATAATGTACATGAACAATGAGACTCGAAGAGAAGACCTCCTCGAAAGAGAGATAAGTAGCAAGTCCTGATCCATGCTCCTGCGAATAGTCAAGATCGTCTACACCTGGAAAGGGACCAGGTCCTCAGAGGGACGTAACAAGATACATAAAAATATGTCAATTGAATACAGTAAAACATGCATAATAGACAGAAAATATATAAGTACGTTGTACTGGACAATCTATATGAATGCATAATGAGGACAACTTTTTGACGTATGGGCATGGGTAGGCTACTCTATCTAATCTCACAACTCACACACACGTCAGGGACATCATCAGCCGTCATACCGCGAGGGTAGCGACCATCATGACACCATCAGCCGACATACCGCGAGGGTAGCGACCATCGGACATGACTACCATAGTGCGTGCTAGTTACTATGGTTTACCAGAGTGGTTATAGTCCATACGCCTACTGATTGTCCTCCCCTCCCATGATACTATGTGTCAAGTGTGTGTCAACATATATATAGTATATAATTATGACGAAAAGAAAACACACATGCAATGAATATATAAAAATATAATAAGCATGCAAAGTACTATAAGCAATTTGGCAAGGTATCTTTCCTGGTCTGAAAAAGGATGAAGTCCCAACTCAAGGCGTCTTCCGATCTACCCGTCACATAAATTAAACAAGTTAGGTTACAAAAGTGGGTGAATAGTTTCTGCAATTTTAATCTATTTTAACTCTGAATAAAATAACATAAAATAGTATTTTAATCTAATTTTATTGTTAAACCCTAATTTTGGTCAAAAGAAAGTCAATTTTACGGATTTGTGATCCGTGACACACAAATTGAGACAATCCGTTGACCAAAAAGTCAACCGACTCAAATCCTAGATTTGTGTATAAAATCCTATAGATTTTAGCGCTACATGAATGCCGGAATCTACGGTTTCATAAAATCACAAGTCGGTAAAGAATTATGGCCACAAGGGCGCATAGATAACAGTTTTCGATAATTTTCTATTTACGTCTACGTTACACGAATTTTACAGTAGATTAAACTTGCATTTTAAATTCTAGAAAAATAATTTTATGTAATTTCATTATGTCAACTTTCCGAAACTTTAAACGGTTCGTAATTCCGAGTCCGGGATCTCCCGTAATCTCAAAAACACCAAAATACGTCTGATTTCAGACAGCTGACACTTTAAGAATATTCTGGAAAAATAGGTTCATAAATTAATAAAATAATTTATATATTCAGAAAACTAACCTTGATATGGTTCTAACAAAAAAACTGGAACGCGTTTGGAGTCCGAAGCTAGGAGATATCGTCTATTTAAGTCGTCAAAACTACTAGAAAATGAGCCTGAATTTATGACGAATTTTGACAATTTTTGGACGAAAAAGAGGAGAATTTGGGGAAGAAAAATATGAAGGATGAGGTATTTATAATGGTGGACACTACTTAATTGAATACGACTAGGATTGGCTAATTTGGATATGATTAGGATGAGTTTAAATAAAGATAGGATATGCATGAAATTGCATTCCTAGTAGGCTCATGATTTGAATTAATTTAAAATAGAGTTTGCGTTTATCTCAATAATTTCTAATCTTAAATAGAATTAAAGATAATACAAATAATTTATATATAATCTTATTAATATCTATTAACACTAAATTAGCATCTATCTAATATTAAGACTATATATAACCAAATAAATCCTAAATAATTTCAAAAATCCAAATAAATTTGTTAAAATTCTAAATAAAGAACAGAAAAATATAATTAAATATTTTAACCTAATATAAATATTTGGTAGGAACAACATGCAAGTATGGTCTCATAGTAAATCATGGAAGTTTTAAAATTTTACGTTTTCTATGTTTTAATTACCCAAAAAATTCTAGAAAAATCTCCAAAAATCTAAAATAGCCTAAAAATGATTCTAAATAAATATTTATATAAATCAATATATCAAGAAATTTATTTTCTAATTAACTAAGAGAATACTCTAAAGAAATTTAATATTTAAAATAATCTATAATAAATATAATAATATAAAATACACACAAAATACATATTTTGGGTGAGGAGGTTTACAAGATCATATACCTACTACTGCTTCAGAACCACTGGTGGTAAAACTTTGTAGGAGACCTCCAAAGCCATCAAGCACACTGGAAACGGAGCCTCGGAAGGATGAGCTAGAGTAGTACATAGCCTCTCATGCTGATGTTTTTCCTTCTCTAGATGATGTAATTCCCCCAAAAAAGATACCTTCATGAATAAAGGGTTATATTTGAAATACTCTGAGCTCGCACATTTAAGTGCATTGTACTCTCTAGAGCAAAGTCTAGGCCCGCAACTTCATACACAGGTGACTACCTATGCAGTGAAAGGAATTCTTTCTAGCTAAAACTCCTACTTCACAATGCTAGCGAGGAGGAGGGGAGACAAACCCATCATCTTTGGCATAATAGAATGTCCTCAGTCCTTCACCCCGGAGGAACAAGAACCAGAGGGTGGAAGGATGCAAGTATACCACTACAGCTCACAAGCCAATCACCTTATCCAGAAGATGGTTTATGATCTTAAAAGTAACCAAGGCCTAAACTATGGCAAAGGACGATGACTGCCTCTGCGTCTCCTCGCTCCTGCAGGCAAGTCCAAGGATTACTACCACAAGACTCGACATGGTCTGGGGTACGTTATACCTCCATCTACTCCCAAAGACTCGAAGGAAGAGGGCGAAGTGTATTATCACTCTTTAGAATCCTCTACTTGGGACTCCGATATAAGCATTGGAGATATGCTTAAAAAGACGCTATATGTCAATATGGCATCCGTTCACCCAGAAGAGGACGATGAGGACCACTTGAACCCCTCGAGGTCGAGCTATGGGACCAACGCCTGGACGCACAGTGGGAGCTACTATTCGAGCAGCGAGAATCCCCCACTGAGGACGAAGTCGTACAAGTCGACTTGGGCAATGAATCTGACCCTAAATCTAACTTTATCAGCAAAATTCTGTCTGGAGAAGATCGTGAATCCCTGTTACAACTTGTAAGGGAGTATATCGATGTCTTTGCTTGGAGCTATGAAGGTATGCCAGGACTGGACCCACAAATCACTGTCCACAAACTCAACATCCTGCCCGATGCTATAAGCCAGTAAAGCAACAAAGAGGCGGTTCCGTTCAGACATTATGAACGCCATCGAAGCTGAGGTAAATAAAATGATAGCCAGTGGCTTCATCCGTGAGGAACAACATCCAGATTTTGTAACCAACATTGTGCCCGTTGTCAAATAGAACGAAAAGATCCGAATTTGTATTAACTTTCACAATCTAAACACGACATGCCCAATGGACAATTTTCTACTACCGATCATGGATATAATTATCGACAACACCTGTGGCTTCGAGCCAATGTCCTTCATGGATGGTTTCTCAGGCTACAACCAAATTAAGATATTTTCCGACGACGAGAAGCATATGTCATTTCGAATATCGATAGGGGTTTAATGCTACATAGCCATGCCCATTGGTCTGAAGAACGCAAGTGCTACATACCAGCGAGCTATGAGCACCATCTTCCATGAACATCGGTACAAGATGGTGGAGTGTTATGTTGATGACATCGCTGTCAAAAGTCGCTCTAAAGATGATCATTTCCAAGACTTGAGGTATGTGTTCGACCTAATGTGGGTACACCAGCTTAAGATTAACCCAACCAAGTCCTTCTTGGCAGTCTCCAGCGATAAGTTCTTGGGTTTCATCATAACTTCAAACGGCATTCACATAGACCCTGACAAGACAAAAGAAATCCTTGAAATTCACCCACCAAAGAACCTCAGGGAACTTTGCAGTCTTCAAGAAAGACTGGCATACATTAGGAGGTTCATATCAAACCTCTCTGGATGTTGTCAGTCGTCCACTCAGTTCATGAAGAAGGGAGTCTCCTTCGTCTGGACCGACGAATGCCATCAGGCATTCAATGACATCAAAAGGTATCTTAGAAGTCCCCATTCTTTGTGGCCTCCATTATGGGAAGACCCTTCTTGCTGTATGTACGTGCAATGGATCACTCCTTAGGTGCTCTACTAGCTTAGAAGAATGATGCAGGTCACGAGCAGGCTATCTACTATCTCAGAAGAATGATGGTCGGCGCGTAGCACATATACAATCCTATTGAGAAGGAATGTCTTGCTATGGTCTTTGCTATCCAGAAGACTCGACATTACGTTGCTGAGCAAATAATCCATGTGATCTCGCGAGTTAACTCTCTCAGGGTTCTCATGACCCAGCTAGGGGCACTTAATTCCCACTTTGCTACATGGGCGATACTATTGTCGACATACAACATAGTATTCGTTCCACATAAAGCAGTCAAAGGACAAGCATTGGCCGATTTTCTGGCAGCTTATCCAGTGCCAGAAACCTCAAAGCTCTATAAGGAGATCCCGAACGAAGTGGACTCAAACGTGACCATATGCGAGGCCGTCTGAAGAATGTTCTTCGACGGTGCTTCAGGAACAAGGCCGAAAGGCAATATTGTTATGGGTGTCAGGATAGTACTGATTTCTCCCTATGGTTTAGTCATCCACCGTGCTTACTCTATCATAGAACCGTGCTCCAATAATGTAACATAGTATAACGCTCTCATTATCAGACTCCAACTCGCTAAAGATGTGGGGGTGGGATACATGGAGGAATATGGCGACTCAAAGTTGATCGTAAGTCAAATTCGAGAATAGTATGAATGTTCGACACAAATATTTAATCCCCTACTATCAAGCCGCACTCATCATAATCTCTACTTTTGAGTGATTCTTTATAGAGCACGTACACTGACTATAGAATATCGAGGTCGACGCCATGATCGGCCTCGCAGCCTCTTTGTCGGTCCCGATAAATACTCATCAACTGATCCCTATGGTCAGCAAAGAACTAGTCTTCCCGAGCACGTGCCTGAGCTATTCAGTGGAGACAAATACTAGCACCCAAGATTGGAGACTCTCATTCATCGACTACGCAGTCTATGGGATCCTTCCTGAGGAACCAAAGGAGGCCACTTCAATCAGGAGACGGCCCCTCTGATTCTATTACGATGCGGCTACTAAGATGTTGTATCGCCGTTCCTATGATGGGTTTCTGCTATGATGCTTATTGAATGTAGAGGTGAAACAAGCACTCTATGAAGCTCACGATGGTGTTTGTGACGCACATCAATCCAGTCCGATGCTTCAGGATCATCTTCGTAGGATATGTTACTATTGGTCGACAATAGTGGCGGATGCCGTCGACTACGCAAGAAAATGCTGAATGTGCCAAATCCATGCAAACTTTATCCACCAGCCCTCAGAATTCCTGCACCCAACGGTAGCATCTTGGTCGTTCGAAGCATGGGGAAAGGACATCATTGGGACGATTACTCTACTTTCGTCTAAGGGACATCGGTTCATCCTGGCTAGCATCGATTACTTTTCTAAGTTGGCGGAAGCTGTTCCATTCGCTGAAGTAAAGATATCAAACATGATCATCTTCGTCAAACATCACGTTATATACCGCTTCGGCTTGCCACAAAAGATCATCCACGACAATGGTCCACAGTTTACAAGCCATACGTTCTACCGGTTTTGTGAGAGAAACTGAATCCAAAATATAGCCTCGACCGCCTACTACCCAGCAGAAAATGGTATGGCAGAAACATTCAATAAGACCATTAAAAAGTTACTCTAGAAGTTTGTTTAATCTAATAAATGTGAATGGAACGAAAAGCTGGGCAAATATCTTTGGGCCTGTCGCACAACGGTTCGAACACCAACTAGCAGTCCGTCATTCTTCTTGATCTACGGGTGCGAAGTGGTCCTCCCACTTGAGGTCCAAATTCGCTCACTTCGGGTGGCCCTCTCCCACCAGTTCAAAAATAAAGACAAACACCACTGAAGGCTACAAGAGTTAGAAGCACTCGACGGAAAGCGACTCTTAGCTCAACAGCGCATTGATCTGTACCAAGTACACCTCTCAGGAGCCTTCAACAAATGGGTCAAGGAGAGAACCTTCCAAGTGGGTGACCTCGTCTTGACAGTAAGAATACCGATGGTTATGAACCGTAAGACGGATGGTAAATTCTAACCTAAATGGGAGGGCCCATTTGTCGTAGAGTTTGTGTTCTCTAATGACGCCTACCATCTTGCAAAACCCAATGGCGACTTGCTCACGATGCCTATCAATGGCAATTTTCTCAAAAATTACTATGTCAAAGCTAGATTTGAACTCCCCTTATTATCAACAGGACAACTAAGATGTACAGTATACCTTTCCCGTTGTTCATCTCCAACAAGTGTATAAGAAATATACAATTCTCCTTTACAAATCACTGTAAAATCCATTATCTGTATTCAGGAGTCCTGAATATGCAACAGATAATGGATCCTCAAAAGTTCTCCAGTGAAGAAATTCTCAGGTCTATCCACACTTTCGGGTAAACCACTCAAAATCAGTTCTCTTGGGCATTAGTTCACGTCCATATTACATCTGAACTACTGTCTTGACATTCTTTCCAATGGAGTTTGCCATTTCCACATTACTTCTGAGCAAACTTCACTACTTGACTATCGATTATCACGTCTACAACACCTCTGATATCGGGCGTCATCTAAACTTATCACCAGTACTTAGTCCTAAGTACGTCAGCAGCCTAAGTCCACAAAACCTATCACGTTTATATCACCTCTAATAGCGTTCCGTTTTGAACTTATTACTTGCACTCCGGTGCGCAAGAAGTAATGGATCCACAAAATCTATCACGTCCATATCACCTATGGTAGGGTTTTCGCTTCTAACTTATTACTTGTACTCAGGTACTCAGAAGGTAATAAGGTCTACCAAAAATTCCCCTAGTGGGATGTCCTTAACAAACTACGGAGTTGTTCTACGTCCATATTACCTCTAGGAAAATACCCTAAAGTCCACAACATGTAATTTGAAAAATACAAGAAGAAATTTTGGGAAAGGAGATACTTTTTCATTAATATTCAAGGTTATGAGTACATATGATGGAAATTCATTTTTGAGGATTTTTTATTGGTATTCAAGGTCATGAGTAAATATGATAGAAATTCATTTTTAAAGGTTTTCATGAAGTCTCGCTGATATAAACATTTTCCATTAGAGGCGTCCCTCCGTGTTATTTTTTCTACTGACACAAGTGACCAGTAACAGGCAACAATACATTTTGGATCATCCCTTCACAGTGCAAACCTCAGTATATGGAAAAGAATCCATACTGATGGATAGAAAGGGAGGAGCGGGATCATGCACTCTTCAACCATACTGAAAGACCAAAGACATGAATGGCAATTATTCCAAATTCTGTCATCGACACCGCAGGCTCCCGGCTAGTAGTAAGACGCATAAAGGGGAGAAATACAGCTAGCGTGCTACATGAACAGGGTTAGCTCCACGCATGACGCAGGATGTTTATCCTTGTCTTCTGGATCTGTTCTTGGCAAACCATCGAATAGGGTTGGCATTTTCTTTGAATTACGGGTTCTATGATATCCTTCCATGCTCCATCATGGGCACCACGAAGGGTGGTTAAACCTGCAGAAAGAAAACATGCGGCCAAACTACAAATAGACCGATTTTCTCATCCATGCGGCCAAACTACAAATAGACCAATTTTCTCATCCATGCGGCCAAGCTATAGATAGGCTCTACTGCCAAGCCAGATATAGGCTTTGCGCTCATGTTGCAGGATAATCTCATCCATGTGATAGTGATAAGATCGCCAGATGCTCTAGCCGAGTCAATACGGCAAGGTAGAGGTCGCCGCATGTTCTTTACCCATGCTGCTGACCCATGTGGAGAGCCCGTGCATGTTCTAGATGATTCCTCATCCATGCTATGAAGCTATGTAGAAATTATGTACGTGTTCTAGATGATTTCTCATCAACGTGGCAAGAATGTGTACCGGTGTCTATGTCATTGGCATCCTGATACGAGAATTATGGCATTCCCCACCACCTAGTAAAGCATCAGGGTTTGGGGGCCACGGATCAATCTTGCCCCTGACAAAACCCTTGGCGAAAAGAGCGGTGGTCGTCGGCATTACAAAAGGTGAGGGAGTCAAGAGATAAAGTTCTCTCTCCTCCAGGAACTGCCTATTTATAGGCTTCTATACCGTGTGAAGATATCGAGGTAATGAACCAAGTGGTTAATGAGGATGAACTTGATGCCTCGATTTGCTTGATCTATGTTTATCTCCTTGGAAACTGCCATTGATGCAGAATCCCACAAAATCTCTTCGGAGATCTAGCCAAATCTCTTCATTAAATATGGACAGCCTAACAGAACTGTCTATGTGGCAACGTGCCTATACGGCATCATAACCATTATGCCGAAAGTGCTCGACCATACTTCTTGTTCAAAGTATTCCAAACTTATCATTTTGGAAACTTTGAAGGGGGTCTTGTAGAAACATGGAAAATCAGAAAGCCACGTAGGTCGCATAGAGCCCATGCACCATCAAAAAGAAAGCAGGCCACAGAGGAACCACATAAAGCAAATGCGACCGAGGGGCTCATCCAGCCTGTAAAATATTCATGCAACCTGAACATCCAAGAAGTTGGTGGCCGCATAGGATCCTTGCCACAACAATGATGACCTGTCTGACACGGCATTTATTGCAATAAAATGCTTCGAGACTCGTGAATACGACGGCACATGAAAAGACAGAAATATCACATCAAAGCAGTAATGACCATGTTAGACGTGCAGCGCTACGTGGTCACTCTTATGCGGCATCTAGTCTATGCGACCTCGTCAACATGCGGCCAAAGTTTCCATCAGACCCAGGCCAAACGAGAGCACGTATGCGGTCACGACTCTATGCGTCCACGACGGCTATGCGAGTCTCACCTTGCAAGATCTTTCTGTCACAACCGAAAGGATCTTCACATAATTAGTGCAGACCACGTATCCAGCTGACCAAGTCATGCACACAATAGAGTTAAAAAATAACCCAAAATATTCTTAACATCTGATCTCAACCGTGGCCATGTGGCAGCACACCGGTGGTATGCGGCTACAGTGACAACTGTAATTTGTTGAAGGAGTCTTATGCGGCCACCAAACAGAGGCATATGTGGAACCTATAGCCCGTCAGCATGACGACTATAAGTAGCAGTGTGGCACACCCACAAAAGGGGGGCAACATACGGTTGCACAAGTTCAAGGGAGAGAAAAGAGAAGAGAGCATCTTTATTCCCTCGTCGGACCATTAACGGAATAAAGGGGTCGATGTAGTACTTGATCTCCATCGTCACATTCCCCAGATCAAAAAGTATTGTATTTAGATCTTCTTTTAGGATTTTTTTTGTACTTCTTTTGTTTGTATTCAGCCAAGTTCTTTTCAAACACTTATAATGGCAAACAATCTCCTGCTCTGCCATTAGAAGGAATTACTAGCTACATTGTGGTCAAATCCAAGATAGTGGGTAAGAGAGTTGCAGACGTTGACGAGCATCTAATTTCTGTTACAAAGGTGATGGACGGTCTCGTCGACCGGAGAAATGCTTGTAAGGATCGAATTTTTGGATCATTTCTCAAACCTCGACAATTTCAGGAGAGGATCATTGTCCTATGGTTGTTCAAGGCCAGCCGCCGCCATTGGTTCATGCGATGTGATGGATGCTCGTTTAATAGGTCATAGATTATCTGAATCAACATCCTCATATCCAACTTTGTTTAAATTCCTTTTCCTTATCCTTGTAGAAAAGATAGGATTCTTACTATCAGTGGTGTCTAGTGTTTAGTACTCTCTCAGTTTCTTGGGTAAAATAGGATCAGGTTTGGGTAATGAATTGAGGTTTGTGTATTCGGTGACTGAATGGAGTAGGGAAGTAAAAAAGTTAAGGTAGTACATGGATAAAGAATTAATGTCGGGCGTGGTAGTAGAGTGTTTATCCAAATGAGATGGCAATGTGGTAGTGGTTGGGTTTTGTAGGGAGGATATGGAGAGGGGGATTCAGTTTAAACCCAATTGACATTCACCTCCGAAAGAGGACTGAGAGTTGGAGTAAGGATGTATGTCATTGGAGTAGAGACATATATGGTTGACGTATGCCTTGTTAATTTGGGGATTGAACAAGGTTTCAGAGTATCAGAATTTGGTATCGGAGGAATAGTTGGTGTCAGGGAATAGGTGTCAATAGTGATAGTTGATGGTATTGTAGGAGATGTGGTAAAGGTATTTGCGATTAGATTATATTAGATTCATATATGGTTGGAGCTTGCTTTGGCAAAAAGGGGGGTGGAGGAGGTTTTAGGGTATCAGAGGAGAAGTATGGAGGATGGTGTGTGAGTGTATACTTGGAAATGAGTCAATAGGTCCTTATTTTGGAAGGTGGATATTAGGATTGACAGTTGTGATGGTTGGTGTCAAGGAGTGTATGTCTGTAGTGGAAGGTGGTGGTGTCGTAGGAGATAAGGTGGGAGGTGATTTGGTATATCTTGAGGATTTAGAGAGTAAAATTATATAATATGAGGCTTTAGGGACAGGGAATATGGAAGTGGAGTTAGTTTCCTAGAATTGGGACTAATGATCTAAAGGACCAGAGTATGGTCTATTTTGTAGATCATAGGCATCAAATGTGGTATTGATTGTATAGGGTTTGTCAATGAGTGGTTGTGGGGTTACGGAGGTGTTTTCCATAAACAAAAAGTTATATGAACTTTTGTATTACAAACTTTGAAAGAAAAAAAAAAGTACAATAAATCCTATATAAGAATCTAGAGTACAACAAATTCTGGAGAAGTATAACTATAGATATCTGATTTGTGGTTGATCACTTTAATCCTTGGACTACTTGACACAAAGGGAGAGATTCACACACGAATACTTGAGAACTCGAAGGCAAGGAAACTCGGGCAACACTGGCACCAAAAAGTTTTTATCTTCCTCTCACTGTCCATCTGTGTGTACAGAGTACATTGGCCCTGTATTTATAACCTTTAAGGGCGGTTATTGAAGTGTGCACACACCAATGGGCAATTTGTACTGTATTTTCTATTATGCGCGCACTTTTGAAGACTTCACAACCCACGTTCTGCTGAGTGGATGCACGAAGTACTACCTGTTTGACACGTGGCTTTCCTGTATGAGAAAAGTTGGGTCGTGGGGAGAGTTACTCGTACATATTTTATGAGAAACATAGCGTGAAGGACACGTAATCATAACCACTCTCTGTCAGTTAGAGTCACAAGCGCACTTTTGAAGGAATTTAGCATACTTTGGCGCGCTTTGATGAGACTTGGAGATAGTGACTGCAACTACGCATATTGTTAGAGTTTGGCACAATGGCATACTCTGTTAGAGTTTGGCCCAATGACGCACTCTGTTAGAGTTTGACACAATAGCGCACTCTTTTAGAGTTTGGCCATATAGTCTACTAAATGATAACCTGGGTCTGCATGCTGAAAATCTCTTACAATAATGACTTTGATCTTCTCGACTGTTGTGCCAGTCTATCAAATTCATTGCATTAAGTATGGGGGGAGAAACGTAAGAGTTGTGTGCTTGTCTTTGTCAAGATGGACCAAAGCATGCCTCTGTTCTATTTTTAAAGAAGTGCGCCATACTCAGAAAGACTAACAGAGTGCGCCACTCTTCTTTTTGGCTTATTTTCTGAAAGATTGCACCATCCCTCTCTTGGATTTACTATTCTTTGGAGGCATATTTTTTATGCTTCTACAAGACCCCCTTCAAAGTTTTCAAATTTTTCCAAAAAATAATTTAAAATACTTTGAATCGTAGAAGCATGGAGTCTTGTTCTAACTTTGTGCGCACACTTTTGGCAGAATCTCAACAGTTAGTTGACGTGTCTACATTTTTTAATGTGCCGCCAGATCTTTTGGCATAATTTGAGGCACTGATCCCGAAGCGAGCACTTTAGTAGCCGAAGGGTTTTTCCCCCCAGTGAATAAATATGAGGGTTTAAGAGAGAGAGAACTCTTTACCCTCTATGAAACTTCTCAACTTCTCCAAAACCCTAGCCTCATCTTCAACCTCAAGATCCTCCAATGGCGCCCAAGAAACCTCAAACAGCAAGGAAGGAGAGCATGGGGAAGGGGCTGGCCTCTTTCTCTTATGCGGCTGTGGTGAGAACCTCCGTGAGACAGGCGACGACCCAACTATCGGTGGAGCAGCTAAATATGCTACGGTCGAGGGTTCAGCGCATCCCCCTCTGATAGCTTTTTATTATTTTTTTTCTATTACATGTACAGTTATAAGGAATAAGAAAGAAATTAAGAAGAAGAAGATGATGATGTGGCATAAAACACAGAGACACAGGCACACGTGCACTTTTCTCTCATTCAGAGTAGAAATAGCCACTTTGGCGCACTTTTCTCTTTTCAGAGTGAAAGAAAATCCATTCTGTGCGCTTTCCAATCTTTTAGTGAGTTGGCACACTTTTTCTCGCTCAGATTAGAGAGAATTATCTTATACGCGCTTTCCTAACTTCGAGCAAGTTTGGTGCACTTTCTTGACTGTCGAAGTAAAAATATGTCAAATGTGCGCCATAGTTGAAAGTTTCCAAAAAACTTAAGAAATGTACGCATGTTTCCTTCTTTGGTTAATGCGCACATTCTTGTTTAAATTTTTACAAGTTTTTGATAAATATGCGCACATGTCTGAAGATGGAAGAATTGCTTTATGTGTATGTTCTTCTTTGTGTCACGTCCCAGTCCCAAAATACATCGGACTAGGAATACGTAGCATGTCAGTTGTATGTATGACAAATCCAATGTGTTGAAAAATCATAACACATACGTACGCTATAATATGAATAATTATTCACAAGTGGTACATATATTGTCAACACAAGTCACAAGCATCTATATCTCATCCACAACACAAGTAAAGAAATATCAAAATATATAACTAAAAGTCTCAAATATGAAGTATCAAGAATAATAGTCGGGTGGAGACAAATCCACTACCAGTCGACTATAGAAAAACTAAAATGATAAAGGATATCAAAAACCTAATATAAGATAATGTCAAATAAAAGAACAGCAACGAAGATATCCATCAGCAATGAGCAATCACTGGTACTCAGAAGGTAAGACCTCCTCAACTGAGAATGATGCGTCAGGTCCGGGTCCGTACTCCTATGGATACTTTTCTATACCTGGAAAGGAACCATGTCCTCAGAGGGACGTAACAAGATACATAGAAGCATGCCAATAAAGTACTGAAATAAATATCCAAATGTCGCCCGCACGTCAGAAAATACCATACGTGTCTTTCGGTGCAACTGGTATGTGACGTGGTGGTCCGGTTTGTCGGGACGCACTCCATATCGCAAGTTTCTAAGTTCTTGAAGGCTATTTTTCGTGATTTTAAATCTAAATTTTTGCACATAACTAAAGATCAAATATACGCAAATAATAGGTCGTTTCAATCCTGGTTATATTTACTTCGTGTTAGAAAAAGAAATTCAAATTTTTGTTGGGCTGATTGGGGGAAAATTGCCTTCCAAAACAGTATGTTGGTTTCTAAAAACTGTCAATTCACATATATCTAAAACAGTGGTTTTTTCGTAAAGTTTCGGATAAATTTAAATAAAAAATAAGGTGGTTCAAATAAAATAACTTGAAGACATTAGAAGGTGTTCATGTTGTGGTTCAATCTAAACAACTGGATCAAAATTCGGTCGCGCATGTAGAAAGAAATTGGGTTCGAGATATGGCTAACTGGCTATGTTGCTATTACTCGTGCGCGGCTCCTGGTGGGTTCGGCGGTGGTCGTCCGGCGATTGGCGTTAGGTGAGGACGGCAGAAAGGTCGACGAAGGCAAGAAGGGGTCTGGGACAGTCGCTTGTTGGTTAGGGTTAGGGTTTTCGTTAGTTTGCATATATATATATATATATATATATATATATATATATATATATATATATATATATATATATATATATATATATATATGGGAGCTCGAGGCGGGTCGGGTCGGTCATGATCAGCGGGGGGGCTTCTTTTACTACTGCTGTTTCTTAGTTGTTTAGGTTTTTTCTTTTCTTTTCTTTTCTTATTCCTTTGTCTTATTATTATATATATACATATATATTTGCTTAACTAATTAATTGTTTTGTTTTGTTTTTATTATTACTATCATCATTATTATTAGTATTAGTATTATTCCTAGGAAAATTATTATTATTATTATTATTATTATTATTATTATTATTATTTATTATTATTATTCATAAAAGCTATTATTACATATTTTTATAATTTAACCTAATATATTATTAATCTACTACTAGGCTACCCCCATGTACTGCCATAGGTATAAAACCAAGTATTTATATTTTAATTATTAATTAAAAAATTTAGGGTGGTTACATTCTACCCCCACTTAAAGAAAATTTTCCTCGAAATTAAAACTATTGCATGGTAGGAAATGAAATTATTATGTGGTAGAAAGAACAAAGTAAAATCATACCTTACTCTTTAACAGATACGAAAAACGTTTGTGCATGTCATCCTCGTGCTTTCAAGTGGATTCTCCTGGAGAATGATATCTCCATGCCGTACGAACCAAATGAATAGACTGATTCCTCAACACCTTCTCTCGGTGATCAAGAATCTCCATGGGTTGCTCTTGGTATGACAAGCTCGGCCCATTGGTGATCTCCGAGTGGTCAAGCACATGACTGTTGTTTGCCATATATCATATTAGTTGTGACACATGGAATACATCATGCACTCCCTCAAGTGAATGTGGTAGTGCTAGTTGATACAAAACTTCTCCAACTCGCTCTAACACGTCAAATGGTCTAATATATCTTTGACTCAATTTTTCGCGTCCCCCAAAGTGAACAGTGCCTCTAGTTGGCGATATCCTCAAGAAGACATGATCCCCTTCCTTGAACTCCAAAGGACGGTGATGAATATCTGCCCACTGTTCTGCCTGTCTTGCGCGGGTCGCAAGTGCCCCTGTATCCTCTCTATTAGCTATGACTGCACTTGCAAGTTGGCTAGTGTCTCGTCTGATCCGGATAATACAACATATATGCCAAGCTCTTGCAAGTCCTCCAGTAACTTCCTCTGCGTCATAAAAAATAATACCATAGGCTTGCGGCTTAACGCATCTACTACTACGTTAGCCTTGCCCGGGTGATAATGCAACTCTATCTCGAAATCCTTCATCAATTCAAGCCACTGTCTTTGTCTCATATTCAGCTCCTTCTGTGTGAAGACATACTTGAGACTTTTTTGGTAAGTATAGATCTCCACTCGTTCCCCATATAAGTAATATCTCCATAGCTTCTGGGAAAAAATAATGGCTGTAATCTCCAAGTCATGAGTTAGATAATTCTTCTCATGTACTCTCAACTGTCTATATGCATATGCAATCACCTTGCCATGCTGCATCAATACGCATCACAATCCCTTCCCCGATGCATCATTGTAAATCACGTAACCTCCTGATCCTGATGGAATAGTTAACACTGGTGTTGTGTTCAGTCACTTTTTTAACTCCTCAAAAGTGGCTTGACACTCATCCGTCCATATGAACTCTCAGTCCTTGAACATCAACCGAGTCATAGGCTCTGCTATCCTTGAAAAAATTTCCATGAACCGTCGATAATATCCCACAAGTTCAATAAAACTTCTCACCTCTGATACTGATGTAGGGACGGGCCATGTCTCAACTGCCGAGATTTTTTACGGATCTACTGAGATACCATCTACAGTTACGACATTCCCAAGAAAAGCGACCTTATTCAAAAAGAACTATTCAGCCTGAGTATGAGTGATGCTCTCACGTCCATATCACATAGATGGTTACAGTAGTTTACCCTTGAGTATGTGACATTATACTATTTTAATTTTGGTATGATATTTCTTGTACCTTGTTACATCCCTCTGAGGACCTGGTCCCCTGCCAGTTTTTGTAACAGAGACGGTTCTGGAGCCTTTAGAGTTGCTGATGGAGTTACTTGTCTTGCATGCATTGGTTTCAGGTACTTATATCATTTCTACTGGAGTTATGGTTATTTATTCATCTGCTGATGTAGCCTAGTTTTATAGACTCATATTTCTCTCTCGAGTCTATTCGAGTTTGTGTGTTACTGGGTGGCCGACTTTAGCACATGTAACTCATTCTTGTGTATTTTATTTATTGTGGATTGAGGCATAGATATTTATATTTACTTGATTATTTAGATAGTGACCATTATAATACAGCTTATACGTATTCGAGTTGGACCAGAGTCTGGTCGAATGCGTAGCTGGCATGTTACGTATTCCTAGTCCTATGTATTTTGGGACTGGGGCATGACAGAAGCTGCAATCGAACTTGATTAATCTGTTCATCCACCGAAACCCTTATTGCGGCCAGAATAACCTTAATATCTTGCAACCAGGCATATGCTGTAATGGCGTTCTCTGTGCCATCGAAGTACCTTGGGTTAAGTCAGCAAAATCTAACCGACGCACCTGAATCAGTCCTCCCGCATCTTTCCAGAGCCATCTGTAAACCTTGACTCAACAAGAAATTCTTCTCTTGTTATTGAAACTGTTGATGTAGTTGTACCGCTATCTGGTGTTGCTGCATAGCCATCATTTTCCGGAGGATCTCCAGCAATGCTGGGGTATCAAGTACTGCTGGTACTACTGGGGGTACGGGGATCTCAGGGGATGGTTGCTCAACATGTCCAAATTATGGACCCACTGTGCCAACTTGTTAACCTACTGGCTCTATCCGAATTTGACTCTGAACAGGTGCTACCTCACGTTGTTGCCCAGGGGAACCATGTCCTGCCATACCTGCTGCTCCAGCAACTAAAGTCTATCCAAATTTGACTCTGAACAGGTGCTACCTCACATTGTTGCCCAGGGGAACCCTGTCCTGCCATACCTGCTGCTCCAGCAACTAAAGAAGCCCTAAAAAAAGGACAAGAAATATCAAGAACAGGACGGGAAGGACCAAGGAAACAATTGATTTGATAGTCAATCAAGGCTTTGAAAAGAACGAATTCAGGATTTCAAAGGCATATGTTTGATTGAGACTCATATGATCATAACACCCCACAAGTCTGAAAACACAGACCTGCATGGGCCACCACTAAAACCTTGTCATGCCCTAGTACCGAAATACGAAAACGGATATGGCTAGCTCCCCCTTACAAGGTATAGAATGCCGTACCGCTTACTAGGTGGAGTCTGGGTTATCCCAGAGATATTATGCATATAATAAGAATCCTCAAATCAAACCATATTCTAACAGGGGCTAGCCGAGCCATGAATCGCCGCATAGCACATAGTAGTATGCACCGGTCCCTCGTAAGGCCACCGTGCTAAGATCGCATAGAACATAGTATAATATAATATTCGGATATTGCCATCCACTAATGAGGATTTAAACAATATACAGGGGGGCATCCTTCACTCCGCATAAAATGATTGAGGGTGGCTAGTTAAGCACGATCCTGGGATTTCGTCCCTCCCAATGCTCTATATGTTTTAGTTGCCTAGTTAACCCTACGGTTAGCTAGAATCACATGGCGTGGTCACATGTTACTCCCTTTATATGTCGTACCGTAGTACGGACACACTAGATACGAATCTACTTTATCACTTTGTAGTTTAATTTGGATTCACCCTAGCATGATGCAACAGTCAAACGAATCCTAGCCATGCTTGGTTATTGACTAACTATCATGTCCATGCTGGAGAAATTATTACATCAAATGTCGCTTAGCACGTAGGCACACCTCAGTGCGAAACATGTAACATAATCACGTAGAAACACTTAGCACGTAGGAACACATAGCACGTAGTAAGTGTATCATCACAGATACCAATAGTCGAGTCAAGTTACCAATCATTGATAAATCACATAAGTTCTAGCACATAGTCAGGTCTAACACATGGCCACATAGCTCACATACATTAGCAATAATTAAAAATCACACATGAGGTCACAAAGATTCCATAAAGCATTAAAACCAAGCAAATCAATAAAATGTGCACATAGGTCACAATAGGGTCAGGGACGCATAGGAAGTCGGTCGCATATGGGTCAGGCCGCATGGCCGCATGGGTCACATGAGTCACATGGGCTCAGGCAGCATGGGTCGCATGAGTCGGGCCGCATAGGTCACATGAGTCGGGCCGCATGGGCTCGGGCCGCATGGGTCACATGGGTCGTATGAGCTCAGGCCGCATGGGTCACATGGGTCGTATGAGAAGTTTGCCTCCCCAACAGCAGGTTCAGCCATGGACAAAAAGCTCCAAAAATTGAAATAATATTTTCTTCATAAAAACTATATTTTAACTCCAAATCAAGTGAACCAAAAGCCAAAATGCCTAAAATGGAATGCTCAATCACCCACAAATACTGGTTTTCTAAAATACCATGTCTTAATAGATCAAAACCAAGAAAAACTTTTGGAACCCATGAAAACCTTAAACTTCAAATGTAGATCTACTCAAATCCACCCGGTAAAACCGAAAACTCCAAGTACTAAAAGTGTTTAGAATCATCATGAGCGCATAATAGACTAATAAAATGCAAAGAAAGAGCAAGAATCAAAAATTAAGAGATTTCTCCATGTAGTGCAAGGTGTACTTGCCTAAATGATGGAAGAAAAAATAAGAGAATGGGCAAGAGAGAGAAAGAAGTTAACTTATATAGCTAGGGTTTGAGGTTTAGACAATGGGTTCGACTCATGACCAAACTAATGCAACAATTAAACCATGAATCTAATTAAACCAAAGAATGGGTTCAGTCTCTATGACATGCAAACTAATTATCATACAAGCAACAAATAATATAAACAGAAAAACTAATATGTTCCAAAAACGTATATCAGGAACGGGGAGTGACAGCTTGATTTTTCTAAATTGGATGGCGCGGAGGGAACTTTTTAGGGCGTCGGAACAGTCTTGAGCAAAGTGGCCTAGCCAACCACAAATAAAATATCCCCATCTCGAGGCGAAGTATCATATTCGGTTGCACTATATACAACACAACACTTGAGTTCTCCCCGGGTTGTGGCCCTGAACCGCCGTAGTTTGGACGCTTTTGAGTATTGTGCACTCCCGCATTATTAATGCACTTTTGATAGAAATTATGCATAGGGCCGGCAGTAGTCGAGGGATAATACGGCTCTAGGAAGAGACCATGGTTGAGTACCTCCCTAATCGTCTGATACTGCGAAACAACTACTTGCGTGTTGATCGCAGGTCGCAGACCGTCTTTAAATCTCTGAGCATGACTCGATGCGTTGGGTAGATAGGATCTAGCAAATTTAGCGAGTCGGTTGAACTCTGCGGCGTACTGCCTAACTGTTATGCTTTCCCACTGAAGATGCACGAACTCGTTCTCCTTTTGAAAATGAATAGCTGGGGCAAAAACTTGGCTTTGAACGCCTTGCAGAAGTAGCCCATGAGATTGTCTCATTGTTACAGTCTTCTAGGATAGATCTCCAGTGTACGTCCCACCAATCGTGCACGCTCAACCGAAGTTAGAGCTGGTCACAGGAGACTTGCTTCTCCTCGGGAACTTCTAATAGTTTAAAGTGGTCTGTTTCTATTACAAAAATAAATCTTGCTAACTTTGATTATAAATATAACAAAGAAAAAGTACAAAGAATTCCTAAACAGAAACTCTAAGTACAATTGATTCTGGAAAGTGTGATGAGGGAGATCAAGTACTGCAGCTGAATTCTTTACTCCATTGATGATCGACCGACGAAGGGGGTTACAAAGTCTTTAGCTCACTGGCATGAAAATACAGCAACCGGGCTCTTATATTTGATCCCTCGCCTCCTTGCGTGTGTGTATGGGATGTACGGGTTCCAACTATTTATAGTCATTTACACTGAATGGCTGCGCGCACATGTGCTAAAGAAAAATAACCATTTTTAGTTCAAGCACGCGAGTTTTGAGCTGCCGCATGGTTCTCTTAACAGAATGCAGTTATGATTTGTGTGCGCATATCACGGTACGGCTGACATGTGGCATTGGTTAAGATTGGTCGTTGCTGAGATCTTGGTTTGTTATTCGGTTGTTAGCATCTGTCATCGGCATGACACGTGGCCTGCGTTGGCTACTTGAAGATCCCGGTTGGTTATAACAGAAAGATTCTGCCGCTTGTAGGTCCGTCGCATGAGGTCTCTACCGCATGGGGATTCATGGGAAAACTAGCGCATAAAAGTATTACCGCATGAGGTCACTGCCGCATGGAAATTCATGGAAATACTGCCGCATGAAAGTATTTTCGCATGAGGTCACTGCCGCATGAGGGTCCGCCGCATGAGGTTATTGTCGCATGGAGACCTATATTGTACTGACATAAGTACTGATGTTTTGTCTTGTAGTCGTTGTTTGCACGTACTACGAAGTGTCCTACTGCAATGCTCAGAGCAATTATGACTGCTGACGTGACCATCAGTGGCTCGACTTTTGTTGACCACTTCTGGGCATTAAATTATTTTATCAGTGGGGGTGTGGCTGAGGTGTCAGCCGCATGAGATTTGTGTCGTATCAGGATTCTACTCCTTTTTGACGCATTAGGACTTTACTGCATTTGTCGCATGGCTTTTAGTGCGCATAATTCATAATTTTTCATGCTTCTACATGGTCCTTCAGTTCGGCAAACCAATCTAAAGCCACAAGGAGGTCTTCGATCCCACGAAAATATGTGTTATAGACCTTCTTGGATTCGGCAAAGTTGAGCACAGAGTCCCCCTACTTAGTTAGCTAAAGCTCCTCGGCTTCGACTGCTAGCAGCTCAATTGGCGCAGCCGTAGTTGCGGAATGATTGGATGCCAAGGTCTGTACAATTTGCTGTAGGGTATCCATCTTCTTCTGTTGGACCTGGAACAGGCTTCAAAATATTGCTCAAACTTGTCCTTACGTTCTTCCTGCTTCTCGGCTCGCTCAAATAAAGATTCATCCCTCTGTTATTGCGCCTCCAACATGTGTTCATCCGCTTGATCGGGTCGACGGAAGGGGCAGCTCTCTGGCTACTCGAACCACCAAAGGTGCAAGAGCTACTCTCTTGCACATGCGCCGCTCCTTGCCCTTGTGTCTTTCCCTGCTCTTGGGCCATTCCTTCCAAAAGAAAATAACTAGCATCAGTCTCATAACGGACTATGGACTCACTGTTTGGAACGCTCTCATTTTGACCATACGAATTCAAGAGTTCAATTGGGAGGGACAGGGTCTCTTAAGAATTTTTTTTGACAAGAGTGTCAAAAAAAATAAAGTCGTGCTATGATACCAATATGTCACGTCCCGATTTCATAGAACCAATTATCATCCCCCGAGCGTTATGCTATGCAAGCCTAAGTTTCGCTCGCACAAGGGACGGGTATTAAGTTACAACAAGCACAACAACAAAGTACATAGAGTATTGAATAACACATTTGGACAGGAAAAAAGCTTCTTTATTGATAATGAACATCATTTACAAACTCTTGAATACAAGTAGAGGATTGCCGCACGGGCTAACAAAATGGACACAAAATAAGATAATCGTTCCATATATTACATCCCTTTACTAAAATAGAAAGTACAAAACACTATCTGATTAAGTCTTCGCCTTGCTACAGAGCTGCATTAGATATGTGCACGAGCTCGATAAATTTGTACACAAGCTTAACAAAATGAACACGAGCACGTATTCTTGATGGATTGGTTGTGGGAAGGCCTCAGCTCCTCGTAGCGTCGCCTTGGCTCACAGAACCACTTACAACGTGGGTCAGCATATTTGAAATAAATTGGTGAGGGCTGTCATACCCCAATTTCGTAGAATCGATAGTCGTCCCCTGGGCGTGACGTCGTGCGTGCCAAGGTTGTGCATCGCACAAGGCCAAAGTATTTTATATAACGAACACATATTCAGAGTACGCAGATAATTGAAACACAATGTTAAAACATGGAAAAGTTCTCTTTATTGATAATGAACACATTTTACAAACTCTTGAACGAGTCGGATAATTGCCGCACGGGCTTAGAAAATTGGACTAAAAATGAGATAATCGTCCTGAACATTACATTATTTTACTAAAACTTCAAAACTATAGACACCTTCGGGCGAAGCTATCGCCTTTCCATGGAGCTGCATAAGTTATGTGCACGAACTCCTGGATCTTCAAAATGCTTCTTGGAAGGCAGGTCAGGGTATGCCGGTAGGTGGACTGGATTGGAAAGTCGCTCTAGGTTCTTGCATGATCATCTTGGTACGGGGAACCTGTTGCAACGAGAGTCAGTACATCGAAATGCACTGGTGAAGGCGAGCTAACCCAACTACACCAATCAACATGTTGTTTATATGAAGCATGCAAGTTATTATGTGGTCTTTCTATCTTGCCTTAGTCCATTCTATAAGCAAGCATTAGATATGAAAGTTTACTGAAATAAACATGCCACCATTCGGTGACTTTTATCTGCCGGTCTGAACCACCTGCACAATACTTACCATGACCTTCCATGCCACGAAGACTTAGTTAGCTTGCACAGCATGATGCCATAGTGGATGAGTTATAGTCATTGACAAGGATGGTATGCAACGAAAGCACATGAGGCGCTACAAGCCATCCCATCCAGCACATGAGACTAACATAAAGTTTCGTCCGGATCGGATCGGTGCCAGTACCCTGGCGACCGTCCGTAGGAACTAAGACCTTGTGCACAAGTTATCCGTAATCAAACGGCGTCTATACTAAGTTATCATTTGATGCAGTTTAAGGCAACACGAGCTGTAAACACCCTGATTTTCGAGAATAATTTTATAATGAGTTATTCCGAATTTTTGGTATTTTTCTGGAATTTAAAATGAAGGTGATTGTGATTCTAAGAATTTTAAGTGTTGCTAATTGATGTTAAAATATTATGGAAATAATATTTTATGGCGTAAAATGGATAACCGGACATGGGGTATTTTTTGTGAATTTATTGGACTCCGGAGACGCGTTTAAAGCCTTAAAAATTATTGAAGAATTAAACCCCTAAATTAAACCGGATTATTTCCAAACAACCCCAAACCGTTGACTGAACCAATCCTTCCTAACGGGTCGGGTCGGGTCGGATCCGAGTAAAACCCGACCCGGACCCGAGACCCAAACCAAACCCTAATTCCCATCGGAAACACTGTAGCCGCCTATAAATTTCCTCGACGTTCGTGCCCTAGCGCCGCCGCCTTTCTCCAGATCCCGCGCAGCCGCTCTCCGTCGGCTTCACCCGTGCCTGAACCCTAGTCCGACGATTCCGTCATCGTTCCCGCCCCTAACCGGAACCCTAACTCTCCCCACCGTTCCCCAGTCCTCCTCCACCCGTTCCCGAGTTCACCGGCGACGAACTCCTCGATCCCCCAGCCCTCGGTTCCACCACCTCACCCCACGGCCTCATCTGGAACCCCGCCTCCGTCGACCTCTTCACACCCGCCTGACCCGCTATCGAGACCCACCGACGTCGACGACTCCTTCCCCCTCCGCGCGAGCGCCGCCCGCGTCCGCCACTCGACTCACCGCCTCCACACAGTTCCCCCTCGTCGACCCCTAACCCCCAGGCCGTCGCACGCCCAGACCCCGGCGCCGCTGCCGCCAGGCCGTCGACAACCCAGAGTCGACCCAGCCCCGCTCGTCCCTCGCGAGCCTCCGGCCCGCGTGAACCCGCTCCGGCCAACCTGAGCAGAGCGCTGCCCTAGCCGACCTCGCCGGAGCTCCAGCCACGACAACCCCCTCCAGCAACAGCCGGTCGTATTGACTTCCGCCGACGAGTCTTTCCCCCGCTGTCTCCGGACACAGCGGACACGGCAAACCCTAGCCTGGACGCACAGGAGACCCCGGACACGAGCAGGACACGTGGAATTCAGACTTCTCGGAGCCTTGTTCAGGTACCGTTTCCTATCACCTCGTAACTCCGTTTTAGTTTTCGTCTGTTGCTACGCGTAGACTGTATAACCCTCTCGGTGCCCGTGCAACCCGCTCGGTGCATCGCGTCCTATGGTGATCGTAAACCGCGATCCAAAAATAAGAAAACCCAACGCCCTGTTTTACCCCAGAACTGAGTGCGCCCCGCCAAACGGGACGACTTGGTCGCACACGGTCTTTACCGAAACGTGCGCGACATTGATACGGACATGTGGGATTTCGCAAAAGTCGATTCGGATGTGCGTGCACACCGGAATCAATACGTATCCGCCGACACCGTCCCGTATCCTTCTATTCTGGAATATGCTGTAACTTTGTGTACACACGTCGGATCGAGACAAAACTTGTGTCATCGGACTCGTAGCAATACGCTGGTCCTGTGACCCAAGTTTGGTTCGATTCTGAGAACGTTGACAAAATCGCGTATCGTGGGCCCCACAGGCTCCACTTGACGGGCGATTTTGTGATCGGCTCATCGGAATCTAATTCTGGAAGTTCCGTTGAGATCGTATCATCGTTTCTGACTTGTAGACACTGAGTTTGAGGAATTTGGAGACCTTTGACCCTGGCACACTTTTCGGTACAAGTGGCCCACAAGTGGACCCCGCTTTGGGCCGGAAATGTCCTTTTTGCCCGTGTCCAAATTGGACTTAAGGACAGGTGTTTCTAGCTATTTGACATCTTCTGAGACTGTTGGTGATGTTTATTACAGTTTTTGGAGTAGTACCTACAGGATCCACTGATACCGGGACGACTGTTGATATTCAAACATCAGGCAAGTGTACCTTGCCAAACTCTGCAGTATTGTTACATATTTTTCTTGCTTCATTATATTGCTGTGCATGCTTAACCTAGGACCGTGTGACGTACTTAGCGTCCGATTATTAGTCGGGTGCCAACACTGTACGCGGTGTTGGGTACGGTCATCTAGTGATGGACATTCGTGACACTATATATTCTCGTACTTGTCTTACCAAGTACGCTTTGACTCAGGACACTTGACACTATTCATGAGACAGGATTTTCCCGAGATATTCGTGATAATTCTGTATAGGATACAGGACTTGGATATTATATTCTTAGATATTGTATGACTGGTTGCATTAGCTATGATCCCGCTTGACATGGATATGAGACGTTATGGTCATGATATGCGTGGTTACATTGGGTGGGGAGAGACACACAGGCTACAGGCTGTTTTATATATATATATATCTTCTATTATTGAGAGGTCGTAGACTCTCGGAGTAGAGCTAGACCCACTACCGGTTATTACCGCTACCGGCTCTCCGACACAGAGCTTGTAGTGGCTCAGCCTGAGTACTCGTGATGCTCTCACTTGCATTTTTACTTAGATGGTTACTTACTTGCCCTATTTATTCCATTTATTTTCTGTACTGCATTTATTTTGGCATGAGCTTTCTTGTACCTTGCTATGTCCCCTGAGGACCTGGATCCGGATTATGTCCTCAGGATTTGAGGACGAGATCTATCCCGAGGTATACGGGACCGGAGCAGGAGCTGATCCAGGAGCTGTACCGACACCCGAGGACGAGGTGTTAGCCGAAGACTTTTCCTGAGCATCCATGTTTCTCGCTCAGTATTTTATTTCAGTCATTTATATTTTGGTCTGTTGAACCATTGTATCAGATATTTATCGGGTTGTTCCCCGAAGCACTTTGTTGAGACTGGTTGATGATTTACATTCCTTATTTATTCTGTGGATCATATTTTATATTTTGTGTGGATGAGATTAGTTGTGCCTGTTGTCGTAGACTTGATTTTACAGCTTAAGTATGCCCTGATGGATCCATTAAATTGGGTTTGTCCATCAGTGCGTACTGCTGGCCGTTGCCACGTATCTGGTCCCTCGGTATTATGGGACTGGGGCGTGACATGGTTTTTGTGGTGGCTCATGCAGGTCTACGACTAAATCGTTCGGTTTCAACTTAGGGACCGAACAAGCCTGCACCTAGGATTAGAGTATAGGATCTCATCCACAACTGACTTGACTCCTCCTCCTTCCAATCCATTCCGTTGAAAAAAAAAATTGCATCTTGCTTGATTCATGTGCCTTCTCATTAGTTCCTTGAGTGTAGCCGTCTCCTAGAATATAGAAGTCCCTGTTGATAGAATGATAAGTAGGGTAACCTTCCTATTAAGAGTACAGCTAGGATATTGACACTCCCCTAGGTAGAACGCTTAATGAACCCTAGCGTCCCTCCCTATAGAATAATTTACCATTATTTCTTGTTATAGTCATGGATGACCTAAGAGTAGTATAGGCACTGCTAAGAGCTAGTTAGAGATTTGACCCTAATGTTTGACCCAAGTCTTGAGGAACCAATAGGGATCCGAGATCGAATGTTAGAACTGAACCTAATATGCGTAGTGAGATAGTGTTAGGATATAGGTTCTTGTCGTGATATTAGCAGACAGTACCTCAGGAAGTCCAGAGCAACGAGCATGAAGTTACCCATGAGATCATACCTCAAACACGGAGAATTGCTCGCCACCTTCACCTTAAGAAACCACGATATTATCTAGAGCCCCATATTTCAATTTCCTATGTTGTTCATCTGCAACCTTAACGTTCGCTAATGCGCAACGACTAAAATATGTTCTTCTTTCCTCCGTCTTTCAATTCAGGCCACCTGACACTTCTGAAAGTAGGCCAAGTAATTTTATTCCTTGTTAAGGACCCATAGTTTGCTAGGATTATAGTTGTAATCTTGAATTTAAAAATTTTGTACTTGGTAGTTAGAGTTCGATAAGTTGAGTTAATCTTGTAGATTGTGACCCGATGATTATTCCTTAGTGTTAAATCACATAATTTGTACCCCCACCTCGATACGAGTTATATTCCCTTTCCCTTGAGATTAGTAACCTTTCTATTCTCGCTATTGACACATGACCTATGAGCGCTATGACTAAGACCTAAGATGACCATTGCTTACGTGATACCATAGGAGACCCCAATAAGAGTTTCTATTTTATTTACATGTGCACGGTTAATTGCAAGATTTCCTTAAGACTGTCACAGTATTAGTTTAATTCTTATAAGTTGGGTAGTATGCCTCACAACCTAGTACCACATAGTCCACTTGACCCATCGAGGCGGTATAACTGAATGGCATTAATTGCATGCTAGCAAAAGATGACAGTGGTTATTCAGATAATAGAATTTAGAGGTCCTTGCCCCTATTTGGTCGACTAGCGACTTAGACAAGGAGGTTGTATGATAACTGTAGAGATTGTAGTCCTTTATTAATGTTGCTTATTTTGTTTTGTTTTGCGAACTGGAATAATTTGTACCTCCTTTCATCATCATCTAGCGTACTTATATTTCATATACTACCTCGACTTATGCTGCTGTTACAGCCTAGTTTTGCAAGCTCATCCTTTTATCAAGCTTGTTCATGACATATGTATTAGTGGACGCATACACTAATACGTTTCAGAATCAGTGTATTACGGTCTGATCAACCATAGTGCGCTTGGTTCGCCCTTCGTATAACTACTTTACATGGATTGAGATATATAGTTATTAGTAGACGAATGTACTTGCCCTTTAGATATGTCTGAGCATATCGTATTCGTTACATAACTGTAATGATGCGAGCATGTAAATAGGAATTGCCCAAAATAGGATTTCAATCCACAACTGCCTTGACAATTCCCATTGAATTCTTTAAACGTCTTGATTTCGATACTTCTAATCTATTACCTCGCTCTTGAACTCTTTATTATTGATCTCCGTCTTCCCTTATTTCGGAGAGACGAAACCTCGTGCTTGGTATAAGTTTGATACCCAGAGAGTACTAGATATACCCCATAGGCCGATCACATATTTGAGGATTATTCTTTCGAAATTAAGGACATATCATATGTGATATAATCGGCACTAAAGTTTTGAGGATTGAATGACATGAGTAATTATATTAAGGAATATTCTCTTAAGGTATATAGCCTTATGTGATAGATGGGTAAATTCTAAGTTGGGTAGTAGTGCATTGTCAACTCGAGAGGAAATTCTTTTAGATTGTGATCGAGTAAGATTAGATTGGGAGAGGTTCAAGCCATTTTAATTTTGAGAAATTTAGAAGAATGACTAAGATGATGAGGATCAATGAATTTTAAATTCTTGATATTGAGGACCCAATATTTATACCTTAAGTATATGATTTAAATTTTTGAATAATGAAGGTAGAATCATCAATTTGAATTTGGAGGATAAATATAGAATTTCAGACTTGAACATTGGTGGACTGCATTTAAATTATTTTTCAATTTGATGATTTGAGTTAGAATTAAAATTTGATAGGTGGACTACCTATCTGAAATATTGAGGATGGGAATGGAATTTAAAAAAAAGTTGAAGCATACAAAAATTTATAAGTGAAAGTGGGAATAATATTGGACTCGAATTACTTCTAGAGGAGATTATGATAGTTGAAGAAAGTGAGGTAAAATTTACATGCGTAGTTAAATCTTGAAGATGTTATATGGATTTAAGTTAAATTTGGATATGGATAATTTGAGAAAGTGAGAAGAGATAACCATAGGTTGAATTTTGATTGGAACATTGGTCATCTTAACCTAGAAGTGATTGCAATGGATATGATTAGGATTTTAATTATCGCAAGGAGATTGCGCTTGACTTGCCTTATGTACATGAAGGATCAATAAATTATGCCTTATTTTAAATTTTTAGGACGACATTGTTTTAAGTTGGCTGGATTGTGAAACCCCCTCACCTAAGAATTAGACATACTCGGCTTAGATAGTGAGACTGGGGCTAGCTCGAATCCACTTAGAAATAGAACTCGGTATTTTTATTTAGTTTTACAACATGATATCCCTTGGCGCACCTTACCCTTGCTTCGATAATTGGAGCACTTCACTAATCACTGCCTTCCTACAAATTCCACCCCCTTGTCCTAGACATGCCATCTTCCATTTCCATCTTTGTACAATTTTCCCAATTGTTGGGCGCTCTTATAAAAAAGAGCATTTAGGTGTCCACACTATTGGACAAGACACCAGAAGAAATCGATTTTCGCTCATATGGACTTTTTCCATGATTTTTGGAATATGCAACGTGCATCATCCCCCACACCGTTAAACCTAGCCTTGCATCTTAACCAATGCAAATCTTATACCATCATTGACTTCTACCATGGCTTAATTTTAATTTCGAGGACAAAATTTTTATAAATTGGATAGATTGTAAATACCCTGATTTTCGAGAATAATTTTATAATGAGTTATTTCGAATGTTTGGTATTTTTCTAGAATTTAAAACGAAGGTGATTGTGATTCTAAGAATTTTAAGTGTTGCTAATTGATGTTAAAATATTATGGAAATAATATTTTATGGCGTAAAATAGAAAACCGGACATGGGGTATTTTCTGTGAATTTATTGGACTCCGGAGACGCGTTTAAAGCCTTAAAAACTATTAAAGAATTAAACCAATTAAACCCCTAAATTAAACCAGATTATTTCCAAACCAACCCAAACCGTTGACTAAACCAATCCTTCCTAACGGGTCGGGTCGGGTCGGATTCGAGTGAAACCCGACCCGGACCCGAGACCCAAACCAAACCCTAATTCCCATCGGAAATACTGTAGCCGCCTATAAATTTCCTCGACGTTCGTGCCCTAGCGCCGCCGCCTTTCTCCAGATCCCGCGCAGCCGCTCTCCGTCGGCTTCACCCGTGCCTGAACCCTAGTCGGACGAGTCTGTCATCGTCCCCGCCCCTGACCGGAACCCTAGCTCTCCCCACCGTTCCCCAGTCCTCCTTCACCCGTTCCCGAGTTCACCGGCGACGAACTCCTCGATCCCCCAGTCCTCGGTTCCACCACCTCACCCCACGGCCTCATCTGGAACCCTGCCTCCGTCGACCTCCTCACACCCGCCTGACCCGCTGTCGAGACCCACCGACGTCGACGACTCCTTCCCCTCCGCGCGAGTGCCGCCCGCGTCCGCCACTCGACTCACGGCCTCCACACAGTTCCCCCTCGTCGACCCCTAACCCCCAGGCCGTCGCACGCCCAGACCCCGGCGCCGCTGCCGCCAGGCCGTCGACAACCCAGAGTCGACCCAGCCCCGCTCGTCCCTCGCGAGCCTCCGGCCCGCGTGAACCCGCTCTGGCCAACCTGAGCAGAGCGCTGCCCTAGCTGACCTCGCCGGAGCTCCAGCCACGACAACCCCCTCCAGCAGCAGCCGACGGTGTCGACTTCGGCCGGCGAGTCTTTCCCCCGCTGTCTCCGGACACAGCGGATACGGCAAACCCTAGCCTGGACGCGCAGGAGACCCCGAACACGAGCAGGACACGTGAAATTCAGACTTCTAGGAGCCTTGTTCAGGTATCGTTTCCTATCACCTCGTAACTCCGTTTTAGTTTCCGTCAGTTGCTACGCGTAGACTGTATAACCCTCTCGGTGCTCGTGCAACCCGCTCGGTGCATCGCGTCATGTGGTGATCGTAAACCGTGATCCAAAAACAGGAAAAACCAACGCCCTGTTTCACCCCAGATGTCACTACCACGTTCCGAAAACAGGGGTATTTTCAAATTTTTACAATATTTAATATTATTGTAGTTACAATTAAATAATTGCATGATAATATTTTTAATTTAAATAATTATGTGTGATGTATAATTAAATATAGTATTAGATGCAGTGTTCATTTATTTTGAGCTAGCAGACTTGACCTAGAAGCCAGTATACGAACACCTGTCAGGAATTTTGGAATTTTGTATTTAATTATTTATGTAGAATTTAATTAGTGGAGATTGTAATTAATTACTGTATTTTAATCAATTATTGCGCGTTGCCTTTGCTTCAATATTTGGAGCGCTATCCTGACTTTTGTCTTCCAACAAATCTCACCATCTTGCCCTAGACATGCCCGCCTTCCATTCTGCTATTTTTGTAACTCATAATTATGCTCTCTGTACCTTGTTTCTGGCCGCACAAAAATCGTCGCGGACGTTATTTAATAAATCCCTATTTTGTATCGTTGTGCGTTCCAATTAAAATTGGAGGCAATCTTGACCTATTTTTCGTGCGGCCCAAATTAGGATAATATTCTGTTCTGAGTTGTCTTCATTATTGGTATTGATGACCTGACCTGATTTTGGCCCCATGTACTCCTAATTAATTTTTGAACACAACTTGCATTTATTTCTAATTAAATTGAGGATACTATTTTAAAGCAATTCTGAAAATCCTAATTTAATTCCAGTGCCCTGTAAATTGAGCCCATACCGATTTTACAGCGCCCCCTGACCCTACAAAACACCGGACCCCGAATCGCCCGCCAAATTTTCGTCATTTTATGTGTTTGTGCAATTTCCCGAATTTAAGGGGCTAACTTGCAATTATTCAATTGTAGGTGTCATTACCCCATTGTCCAAGACCAAATGGAAAGGTTATTTATTTGTGGACCAAATTGCATTTCCCCCCCCCACATGAAATTTTCTTCATGTTTAATCTGGACCACCCATTTAATTGGGTGCATCCTCACCATTAGATTCACAAACCCTCTTCCCTATATAATGTCTTGTCACATCATCAAACCCTAATCCCTAGACTACCTAGGAAACACCACCCTCCTCAAGCCTCCTCCCTCTCTCCTACGTATGTAAAATTTCCTCCATTCTTTTCTTCTTCTTCTCTTTCTTCCTTTCTCCTTCTCTTTCCTTCCTTCTTCTTCTTCTTCTTCTTCTTCCTTTCTTCTTCTCCTTCTTTTATTTATTAGTTTGAAATTCAAATTCAAGGGGGGGAGGGAATACTGTGCACTTCTCCCCTTACTGTGCAGCCGGCCGACATCTCCAGCGCTCCTCCCTCCATCTCCTCCTTCCATCATCCATCCATCCATCCACTGCAGTCGCCAACAGCCCGGCCTCCGGCCATTCCAGTCTGGCCCGGCGGCCCTCTGGCCACTCCGGCGGATCCGCCAAGCCGAGCCCCGGCTGCTGCTGCTCACCCCGACCATCAGCATCCGACCAGCCATCTCCGGCTCATCCCTACCACTATACCCCTCCCTCTGATCTACTCCATTTCCGGCCACACTCCGGTGGCCGAGCCCCGAGCTCCTCCCTCCATTATCACCGACCCGGCCAGACTCCACCACCATCACCATTCAACTCCACCACCATCACCATTAGAACCTCCACCACCATCTCCACCGTGCTCCTCCCCACAGACGGCTCCCTCTCCCTCTGCTCTTCCCTACACCGGCCCTCACGAGCTCCCCCTCCGGCCATTTTCCGGCCAGCCGACTTCCCCCTCTGTAAGTTTCCTTCTCCCCCTCTTTCCTTCTTCATGTATATATATATATGTATGTATAGATAACTAATGTAATGTATTAATGTTAATATAACTAATGTATAAGTATTTGTATATAAATTAATTAATGTGTATAGTATAGTGTATGTTTAATATATATTGTATGTATTTGATAAATTGGTATATACACATTTAAATGATACATATTAAATATTGTATTGTATTTTTCATATAGACTATGTGTATTAAATATGAATATGTATAATTATTTATTAATTAATGTTTAATATATGTATTAGCATAGTATATATGTTTTAGTATAATTAGTATAAATGTATATATATATATATATATATATATATATATATATATATATATATATATATATATATATATATATATCTTGTACATACAATTAATGTATTGCATATGTATCTAATGTGATGTACTAATATTAGTATATATGTGTATGTATATATGTTCGTGTATTTCTTCCTATATATCTATATATGTATTCAATATATATTTTGCGTGTAAGTATTAAATAATAAATATTAATATGTAATATTGGTATATGTATATGTACATATTTTATATACTTAATATATTTCAATATATAAATTGGTATGTACGTATATCTGTATTTCAGTTTATGTTGGTAATTGTTAATTTGGTATATATATAAATAAATATATGTATATTTATTTTGATATAAGTGCTAATTTGGTAATATATATATATATATATATTTGTTTTGGTATTTGGTTTATATATATGTACTTGTATACATAGTATAATTTAATATAATTAGTATTTTGGCACATATATATATATATATATATATTGTATATGTATTTATATTGGTGCATGAATAAATATTGTAAGTATTAATAAGTGTAATATGGTTTATGTATATCTACTAGATGATCCTAGATGACCATTATCGTACCTAGCGTAGCCCTAAGGCCAGTGTTTTGACTGTGTGTTAGGGTAGCACCTGATACAAGTGTGATATTTGTGATATGTTTATAGGACTGTTGCTTCATCCAGGAGATACTCTGGAACAGGACACCAATAATTACCAACTAAGGACCCAAGGCAAGTACATTCTCTGATAATTTCCAATTTCTTGATAATTTCTATAAATTCAATAATCTTGAAATGTTACAACTGAATCCTTGACACTGTGCTACACGGACTAGTATAGCTTGGATCTGCAGTCATGAGATGTTACATTGATTATCGTATTGACATTGTACAAGACATGTATATTAGACATCGTACATGATAGATTGGACCTGCTCGTGTATCGTGACGTGTCATGGTTGGATCCACAGTACTAGTTGGGGGCGGGGAAGTAGTTAGTAAGAAATATGATCATAACCTCTTATTGTAGTGTAGAACAATGTAAGTGTTAATCATGCTCTTCACCCATGATTAGCCAGGCCCTGTAGCTATCGTACATGTTCCCAAGCCGATCACATTTTGAAACTACTATTTCAAACACTTAGAATAGATTACAGTTCCCTATTTTAAATCATATACTACATCACCCGTATATGATATTGTTTCTTGTTCTTTTCATTTTCATACATGCACTGACTGTATCATATTGCCTATTGCCTGTCTCTTTACTTTGCCTGTCTCTCTTTAATTGCCATTGCATTTATTTCACTGTCTTCTCAGTAGCTAGCATGACATGTTTATTACTTTATAGTCCTTATCAATTAAATGGAACTGTTATTTGAGATTTGTACTTTGCTCCTTCCTGACTGGAAACATTTTTCCAGACTATGCCTTAGAGGACCGCTGTCCGACACTTTATGGACCATATGGTGAGTAGCTGCAGACTTGGTAGTTAGTTGTGATTTCGGAGACCTAGCAGGAATCACTAATTCTTCTAGTTTTTGATTAGTTCTTTTAGTAAACTTTTGGTACCGGATTTGTCTCCGGCATTTTTATGAGACTTGGATATTGTTGAGTTAAGTTATTGCTTTGTTGACTTGTGTGGTATTTAATTTTTGTTCGTTATCTTATCGTGCTGTAATCCTGTGATTGAGTATGTGCTCGTTTATTTGTGTCATCCGTGCCTCCTTATGGAGATTGGATGTAGTGTGACATTAGCTAGATAGTATCAAAACCTTGACAGCGTTCTACCGCCGATGCTGCGGCATAGGCTGGACGTACCCACGCACTCGTGCCCCTAAACCGGGTGCGGGTCGTGACACCAGAACTGAGTGCGCCCCGCCAAACGGGATGACTTGGTCGCACGCGGTCTTTACCGAAACGTGCGCAACGTTGATACAGACGTGTGGGATTTTGCAGAAGTCGATTCGGATGTGCGTGCACACCGGAATCAACGCGTATCCGCCAACACCGTCCCGTATCCGTCCATTCTGGGACACGCTGTAACTTTGTGTACACACGTCGGATCGAGACAAAACTTGTGCCATCGGACTCGTAGCAATACGTTGGTCCTGTGACCCAAGTTTGGTCCGATTCTGAGAACGTTGACAAAATCGTGTATCGTGGGCCCCACAGGCTCCACTTGACGGGCGATTTTGTGATCGGCTCATCAGAATCAAATTCTGAAAGTTCTGTTGAGATCGTATCATCGTTCCTGACTTGTAGACACTGAGTTTGAGGAATTTGGAGACCTTTGACCCTGGCACGCTTTTCGGTACAAGTGGCCCACATGTGGACCCCGCTTTGGGCCGAAAATATCATTTTTGCCCCTGTGTCCAAATTGGACTTAAGGATAGGCATTTCTAGCTATTTGACATCTTCTGAGACTGTTGGTGATGTTTATTACAGCTTTTGGAGTAGTACCTACAGGATCTACTGATACCGGGACGACTGTTGATATTCAAACATCAGGCAAGTGTACCTTGCCAAACTCTGCAGTATTGTTACATATTTTTCTTGCTTCATTATATTGTTGTGCATGCTTAACCTAGGACCGTGTGACGTACTTAGCATCCGATTATTAGTCGGGTGCCAACACTGTACGCGGTGTTGGGTACGGTCATCTAGTGATGGACATTCGTGATACTATATATTCTCGTACTTGTCTTACCAAGTACGCTTTGACTCAGGACACTTGACACTATTCATGAGATAGGATTTTCCCGAGATATTCGTGGTGATTCGTATAGGATACAGGACTTGGACATTATATTCTTAGATATTGTATGAGTGGTTGCATTAGCTATGATCCCGCTTGACATGGACATGAGACGTTATGGTCATGATATGCGTGGTTACATTGGATGGGGAGAGACACACAGGCTACAGGCTGTTTTATATATATATCTTCTATTATTGAGAGGTCATAGACTCTCGGAGCAGAGCTAGACCCACTACCGGTTATTACCGCTACCGGCTCCCCGACACAGAGCTTGTAGTGGCTCAGCCTGAGTACTCGTGATGCTCTCACTTGCATTTTCACTTAGATGGTTACTTACTTGCCCTATTTATTCCATTTATTTTCTGCACTGCATTTATTTTGGCATGAGCTTTCTTGTACCTTGCTATGTCCCCTGAGGACCTGGATCCGGATTATGTCCCCAGGATTTGAGGACGAGATCTATCCCGAGGTATACGGGACCGGAGCATGAGCTGATCCAGGAGCTGTACCGACACCCGAGGACGAGGTGTTAGCCGAAGACTTTTCCTGAGCATCCATGTTTCTCGCTCAGTATTTTATTTCAGTCATTTATATTTTGGTCTGTTGAACCATTGTATCAGATATTTATCGGGTTGTTCCCCGAAGCACTTTGTTGAGACTGGTTGATGATTTACATTCCTTATTTATTCTGTGGATCATATTTTATATCTTGTGTGGATGAGATTAGTTGTGCATGTTGTCGTAGACTTGATTTTACAGCTTAAGTATGCCCTGATGGATCCATTAAATTGGGTTTGTCCATCGGTGCGTACTGCTGGCCGTTGCCGCGTATCTGGTCCCTCGGTATTATGGGACTGGGGTTCACAAGACAAATAACACGGAATGATCTATTTTGCATAGTCTCCCTGATCAATTTATTGTATAGCAAGGTGTGTTCTATACATAGCATAATTATAGAAGAAGTATACAATCTAACTAGAATTGAAATACGTTGAAAGAATATTCTTAACGAACTAGCATGCAGCAAGGTAACCGTTCACAAGTTTATTGATAGTAAAAGTAACTCCAAGTCTATTCCACTTTTTATCTTGACATCTTTTAGTTATTATGGTATCGTTTGATCGGAACAATTTATAAGGAAAGATTTTCGATGTGAAGACTTGGAAGAAGGGTCAACTGAATCGAATTATAGCCACTCACAAGTTGGTTGGAGAGAGGAAAGGAAAGAGGTGCTTCAAGACTCCGCTTGTACGACGTCTACTGCACGATCACCTTCATTGCCACAAACAGATGATCAATACCTCTTCTGCTCTTTTCAAGCTCGGAATGAAATATAATTCAATGAACGAAATCAATTAAATCCATTGAAACCGTTCATAAAAATACAAATCTGAAAACCAACTCAAAAGCACAAAAGCAACAAGGCGATAGCGAAAACTAGGCAAAAAAATTTACAGCGGAGAGGTCCCTCTTGACTTTGCCGCTAAGTCCATCCATGGGGCACGGTCCACTGAATATGGGAATCGATTCCGACGAGCAAATCCATAACGTGAAAAAGATCTTGATTCAATCTATCCCGGTTGAACGATACTGAAAGTATTTCTTAGTCGCGCTCCCCATAACGGGGGAACAGGGCACCACATCTTAACCAACTAATAGAAAGTTTCGTCCACGAAACTTAGGAATAGAACCTACCACTATGAAATAATGAATAAAACTTTTCCTTCATCTCAGACTTAAGCTCCCAAGTCGATTCTTCGACCGAATGATTTCTCCAAAGCACGCACACGAGAGGGACAAAATGACTTCGAAGTAGCTTTTCCTTGTGATCCAAGATCCGTACAGGATGTCAACATACGTCAAATCCGCCTTCAAGTCCAGTTGATCAAGATCCACCATATGACTCGGGTCATACACGTACTTCCTAAGCTGTAAAACATGGAAGATATCATGCACTTCAGATAGTGACGGTGGCAGGGCAATCTGATATGCGACCGGGGCGACTCGCTTAAGTATTTCGAACGGGCCGAAAAATCTTGGGCTTAGCTTCCCTTTTGCTCCAAATCTGGTAACTCCCCGCATGGGCGAGACTTTAAGAAATACACAATCGCCTTCTAGGAAGTCAAGAGGTCGATGGTGCGCATCTGAGTAACTCTTTTGACGGCTTTGTGATACCTTCAACCGTTCGCGGATCAAACGGATCTTTTGAACAGTTTGTTCTACGAGCTCTGGGCCAAGAATTTTATGTTCACTAATTTCATCCCAACAGATAAGGGATCTGTACTTTTGCCCATATAATGCCTCATACGGCGCCATTTGAATGCTGGATTGATAGCTATTATTATATGAAAATTCGGCTAACGGTAGATGCATGTCCCAACTTGACCTCAAGTCCAAGGTCCAGAGCCGTAGCATGTCTTCGAGGATTTTGTTTATCCGCTCGGTTTGGTCATCCGTCTGAGGATGGTAGGCGGAGGTGAACTTCAACTTCGTCCCCATTGCTGACTGAAGCCTCTCCCAGAAGCATGATAAGAATAGTCCATCTCGATCGGAGACAATGGATATGGGCACACCATGGAGTCGAACGATCTCGTTGAGGTAGATCTGCGCCAGACGGTCGGCACTACAAGTAACTTTGATAGGCAGAAAGTGAGCTGATATCACGCCCCAGTCCCAAAATATGTAGGACTAGGAATACGTAAGCATGTCAGCCGTATGTATAAGGAGACTCCAATATATGAAAATCATACACATACGTACGATGTATTATGAACAATAATTCACAAGTGGTATATATTTGTTACAAGTCACAGGGCATAACTAAATCTCATCCAAAAAATAATCATAAAGAAATGAATAGCCAATCAACTATATAACTGTATCAAGTATAAAATGCTTGATAAGAACAAGTAGTTAGGTGGAGACAAATCCACTACCAAACTAGAATATAAGAGTAAACATAATAAGTGCATCATCTAATGATCAGAGAGGCTCGAAGGAAAGACCTCCTGGAAAGAGAACAAAGTAGCAAGTCATGATCGTCTACACCTGGAAAGGGACCAGGTCCTCAGAGTGACGTAACAAGATACATAAAAGCATGCCAATAAAGTACTGAAAATAAACATCCAAAGGGTCGTCTAACCGCCTATATGAATGCACTTTGAAAACAACTTTCCAACACGTGGGCTATCTGGCTAAAATGGGATTGGCATAATTCTCTCGGAGAATCAGGGGCCTAAAAAGCATGACGTATTTTGAACGTCAGAGGCCGCATGTAGATAATATAGGGTTCATTATACCACGCATCTCCGGTGGAGCGTGCGGGTTACACAAGAAAAGTACAAAAGATCCCAAACGCCTTACTTGTTGTTCTCCCCACCCCATGCTCTATTCATGCCATATCCATGTGTCACGACCCGCACCCGATGTAGGGATGCAAGTCGGGAACAACGCCCAACCTACGTCGCAGAATCGGCGGTAGAACGTTGTTTGGGTAATCTATCTAACAATATAACGAACCACCAACAATAATAATATACTCAATCACAGATCTAAGATAGAAATGAGCACAAATATGATAAAGAATAGAATAGTCACATACAACTTATGATTCTAAAATAATAACATCAATGAGTCTGAAAGAATACTAATAAAATATGATGTAGACAAATTCAGTACAAGAATACTAAGAAGCTACTAATCCCGGGTCATCTGTCTCAGTTGGGATAAGTCCCTCCTGAGCCAGGGTCTCTGACTCTAAACCCACAACATCCTGAGGTCCATAATGTGTAGGGTACCACTCCTCAGTGTCATTTGAGAAAAATATATCCAGTCAGGAAAGGAGCAGAGTACCTCTTTAACAGCAGTTCTAATCAATGATAAAAACTATGTAACAGTAAATAGATGTAAATATACAAGATGCACAATAGATACAATAAGATATATACAATAAGAAAATACTAGAATAAATATAATAATAAGCAATATGTCAATAAACAAGAATACTAATGACAAAGTGTGTGAGTACTAGCTTTAACATGTTATCAGCTTGGGAACATGATACAAGATTTATGGCCTGGCTAATCATACGTGCAGTGTATGATTAATATTATTCAAGAGCAAGACTTGATGCAAGGAGGGTATGATCACATATCTACACTAAAATACTCCCAACCCTCGACTGGTATAATAGATCCAACCATGGTACGCTATGGTACGAGATTCCCCAAGAAGATACCTAGTCTTCTCGAGAATCAGTGTCTGTACATGTACAAGATAATCAATGAAACAAGGCTTGCACAAGATACACCATATACCAAGGAATAACATCTCATGACGAGATTCGAATATACCAATCCGTGTAACCATCGTGTCAAGAGAACAAGGATATCTACACTAGATACAACGAACATAGAGGATATCATAAGTGAAAAAGTATCAGAGAATGTACTCGCCTGAAGTCCAATGAATAGTCTCACAGATGTCTGATACGGTGCCTCGAAGACCTAGATATTGAACATAACATTAATACAAGGTTTCGGAAAGAAAATAAGTTAAACCAGCCAACTTCTAGGTCAACAAGCCATCTCTAAGTCAAAAGTCAAAAGTCAAACTAGGTCAACTCTAAGTCAAACTATCTATTTCTAGGTTGCATGAGTCTATCTTAAAAATATTGGATTCAAACACTAGAGTCTAGGTCATAAAAGCTATATCTAAGAATGCTAGGATACTGTATCTCAGGATACGTAAAACAATAGATAAAGCATCACATATACATATCAAACAAATATTAATTATATAAAATCATAATTACAAACATTAAATGGATACCTTGGTTTCGAACCAACTTGGTATCACAACACTAAACCATAATCTTGATACCCAAACCCAATACCTTGGGTATCCCCAAATACCTTGATACTTACCTTGGTATTTCAAGTTAATATCCAAAACCTTGTTTATACTAACTACCCATAAATAATATATGCTAACAACTAAATATTATAAATATAGTATACTAAAACACAAATAACAATTAGGAATATATATACATATATATTAATACCATATATATACATATATATACCTATAATATAAACCATAACTATATATATAAATAACCGCAGAAACGTCACAAAAAAGCTGTTGTCGCCATTGCAATTGTTGCTACTGCTGTGGCAGGAACTGCTGCTACTGCGACAGATTTCCTGCTGCTGTCGCTGTTGCTGAGTTGCTGCTGTCGCTGTTGCTGAGCTGATGTTGCTTTTGCTGCTGCTGTCGTAATTGCTGCTGCGGCTGCTGTCACTAAATCCGCTGCTGTTGATAATGCTGTTGCTGCTCTCTCCTCCTCTTATATATATAAAATACCAATATATATATATATATATATATATATATATATATATATATATATATATATATAACACATAATATATATATATATATATATACTAATATATATAACTACAACTTATATAACTATGACTATATAAAATATGTAACATACGTACACCTCCACATACATATATATGTACATAATAACTACATATGACATAACATACATATATATAGTAACATATATATATATAACAATACATATACGTATACGTATATATAATCATACACAATATATATACATATATCATATAAGTATATATATATAACAACATATATATATCTACACATAACATATACATATATATATACACTACAATATATAATAGATCTTACATGTGTAGAATAATAGCTACATAAATATATATATACATATAGGTAAAATAGATACATAGATCTATGACACATTAATACCTAAATATATATATATATATATATATATATATATATATATATATATAACAACAATATATATATATATATACATACATATAATTACACATCTCAAAGACTAAGAACAAAAGAGGAATAGATCTAGAAATAATTGCACAAACACATAGAGTGTATCACACCCGTATCCCACTAGATCTAAGATACGCTTGCGACACGAGTCCATCACACATCAAAACATATCCTGAAGGACACGAACAAGTCTAATATATTATTTATGAATAATACGAAGAGTCAAACACAAATCTACGTGTCCGTGTCAAAATATGACATGCACAAAGTCACGTATCGGAGGGAAAATCCCCAAATCAACACGTATCACCAAATTGTTGGGATACGACCTACACGTACCCAATTATGGATACGACACTAGCCCAACCACACAACCACATGCCAAATTAATCTATAGGACCAATTGACACACACAACAAATGTCAATCTCAAAATTCCCCCAAAATTGACACAAAAAGTACCATAACTTTCACAATAGGCCTCCTATGAACACAAAACCAAATCATATGGGTAGCCTATGCATATGGGTTGATTTTTCATGGTTAAATATCAGATTTAGAACCTAAATTAAGGGGAAAAAACTGAATTGTACCTATTGAAAGATGAATTCCCAATACAACCTCCAAATATGATAAAATTGGCCTCCAACTTGTAGATCCTTACTCCTCTTTGTAGATCCTTCCTTCCTCCTTCTAGATCCTTGCTCCACTAGCCTCCAATGGTGATTTGAGAAGAAATTGGGATAAAATTTTGGTAGAAAAATGATGTGGAATGAAGGAATTTGGTTGAGTAAAATTCTAGATCTAGTTTTCAAATGAAAAAAGGAGAGAAAAATTTTTCCCCTCTTCTTTAATAGGCCGGCCCCTTCCTTACCCCTTCCTCAAGTCACTATGTAATGTCCATTATACCCCTTGGGGCCTCTCATGATGAAATAATTAAGGAGGGAAGCTTCTAGTCTAATGGTTTAATTAAATTAATCATCCTCCTAATCAATGGACTTTCTAAATGGGCTAAAATCTAACAATTAATACATGTTGGTCCATGAGTCTAACTAAACTAGTTAGGTCCACTAACACAAGTCCAAAATAAATAACTAACATCTAACAATAATTAAATAGTATAACAAATAATTATTTATCACGCACAATATTTAATTAATTATAAAATTACTAAAATATCCTTTCCTAGAAAATGTGGTAGTAACAAGTCTACCCTCCTTAAAATAATTTTGTCCTCGAAATTCAAAGACGAAAAACTACCCCTAAAATAATAGAACATAGCAATGAACAGAACTAAAGAACAGAACTAAGGCACGTAACTAACTATGGAAGAACATACCTCAAGCCACAAACAAATATGGATAACGCTCTCGCATTTTATCATCTCTCTCTCCCAGGTAGACTCCCCTGGAGAGTGATGCCTCCATGTGACTCGTACCAAAGGAATAGTCTGGTTCCTCAGCACCTTCTTTCTCCGATCCAGAATCTCAACTGGCTACTCTGGATAGCTAAGAGTATGGCCCACCTCTATCTCTGAGTGATCCAACACATGACTAGGATCTGCCACATATCGTCCCAACTACGACACATGAAACACGTTGTGCACTCCCTCCAATGTAGGTGGCAAGTCTAGTCTATAAGCAACTGCACCAACCCTCTCTGGAATAGTGAAAGGTCCGATGAATCGCGGACTAAGCTTCCCGCCTCCACCGAAGCGAATCGTGCCTCGTGTCAGAGAAATCCTCAGAAACACCAACCACCCACCTAGAACAAAATACAACCTTAAGAACTTAATCTATAACAAATAACCAATAACAAGCATAAAACAAAAAACTAAATTATACCTTGAACTCCAAAGGTCTCCGGTGGCTATCGGCCCAATGTCTTTGTCTGTCCTACGCCACACGAAGTCTGTCTCTGATCAACTGAACCTTCTCCACTACATCTACAACCATCTCTGGCCCAAGCAAAACTCTCTCTCCAACATTGTCCCATGATAAGGGAGTACGACATCTCCGATCGTACAGAGCTTCAAAAGGTGACATCTCTATACTAGCCTGGTAGCTGTTGTTGTAAGCAAACTCTACCAAATGGAGATGGTCCTCCCAAGAACCTCCGAAATCTAGTACACAAGTGCGCAACATATCCTCGAGAGTCTGAATAGTCCTCTCTGACTGCCCATTTGTCTGTGGATAATATGCAGTACTGAACTTGAGCTGAGTGCCCAAACTCTCCTGCAAACTCCTCCAGAAATGAGAAGTGAAACGACTATCCCGATCCGAGACTATATTGACGGGAACTCCATGTATCCTGATGATCTGCCTCATATACATCTCTGCCAGCTTCTCCGTAGACAAACCCACGTTGAAAGGCAAAAAGTGGGCCGACTTGGTCAACCTATCAACGATGACCCAAATTGCGTCTTTCCCTCCTGGAGATCGCGAAAGTCCGGACACAAAATCTATAGTAATGTGCTCCCACTTCCACTCTGGAATGGGTAATGGCTGAAGTAAACCTCATAGCCTCTGCCTCTCGGCTTTCACCTGCTGGCACACTAAGCATCTGGATACAAACTGTGCCATTTTCCTCTCCATGCCATACCACCACACACTCTCTCGCATATCCCGATACAACATGTTGGCACATGGATGTATGGAATACTGAGAGCGATGCGCTTCCTGCAACACCTCCTCACGCAGCTCCCCACTAGGCACACACAATCTAACTCCATGCCGCAAAGAACCATCCTCAGCAATGGTGAAATCATCCTCCAATCCTGCTCTCACCTGAGCTCTGATGCTCCTCAGAGATACATCCTCATACTGTGCTGCCTTGATCATGTCCATCAAATCTGAATGTATCTGTAATTCCCACATCTGCATCGCACAACCAGGAACTATTACCTCAATGCCCAAGCTCTCTAAGTCCTCCAACAAATATCGATCCTGCGTCAAGAAGATAGCTACCGGATACCTACTCAAAGCATCGACAACTACATTAGCTTTCCCAGGATGATACTGCAATGATATATCAAAATCCTTCATCAGTTCCAACCACCGACGCTGCCTTATGTTCAACTCCTTCTGCGTGAAAATGTACTTCAAGCTCTTGTGGTCTGTGAAGATCTCCACACGCTCTCCGTACAAATAATGTTTCCACAACTTCAGGACGAAGATGAGTACTGCCAACTCCAAATCATGGATAGGATAGTTCTTCTCATGAGGACGCAATTTCCTGGATGCATAGGCAATCACTTTCCCATTCTGCTGAAGAACACAACCCAAACTTTTCTCCGATGCATCACTATAAATAGTGAAACCTCCAGACCCTGATGGCAATGTCAAAATAGGAGCAGACGTCAACCTCTTCTTCAATTCCTCAAAAGCAACATGGCAATCCTCCGTCCAAACAAACTCTACATCCTTCCTAGTGAGTCTGGTCATCGGCTCGGCAATCCTCGAAAAATCTTGCAGAAACTTCCTGTAGTAGCCTGCCAATCCCAAGAAACTCCTGATCCCTGCTACCGAACTCGGGGTCTTCCAAGATTTTACTGCTGCGATCTTCTTCGGATCCACTGAAATACCATCACCAGTCACAACATGCCCCAAGAACTCCACCTTGACCAGGAAGAACTCACACTTGGACAGCTTTCCATATAGCTTCTCCTTCCTCAGCACCTCCAACACAATCCGTAAATGCTCCTCGTGCTCCTCCGGTGTCTTCGAGTATATGAGTATATCCTCGATGAACACCACCACGAACTTGTCAAGGTACTGATGAAACACCTTGTTCATCAAGTTCATAAATACCGTCGGTGCATTAGTCAACCCAAACGGCATCACCATAAACTAATACTGACCATACCGAGTTCTAAAAGCAGTCTTCGGTATGTCCACCTGCTTTACCTTTACCTGGTGGTAGCCTGATCTCAAATCTATCTTAGAAAATACCTTGTCACCAATCAACTGATCGAACAAGTCATCAATCCATGACAAAGGGTACTTATTCTTGATAGTGAGATTATTCAATGCCCTGTAATCAATGCACATGCGCACCGATCCATACTTCTTCGGTACAAATAATACCGAGGCTCCCCACGGTGAAGAACTCGATCTTATAAACCCCATATCCTGTAATTCATCCACCTACTTCTTCAGCTCGACTAGCTCGCTGTTGTTTACTCTATAGACATATTGCAAAATTGGTTCTGCACCTAGCACCAAGTCTATAAAGAATTCAAAATCTTGATCTGGCGACAATCCTGGCAATTCCTCAAGAAACACATCCAAGAACTCTGCTATCAACGGATGTGGCAACTCCTTGTCTTCCACCATAGCTCCACAAATAATGCTTTCTCCCCGCTCTGCAGCTCCTCTAACAAACTCGAACTCTATCTCTCCTAGCGGACCAAACAAAACTCTACCTCCTCTACAATCTATGCTAGCACGGTGCCTACTCAACCAATCCATCCCGAGTACAATATCGTAGCTCAAAAATGGCATTACAAGTAGACACGCACTCAACTCCCGGCCTCCTAGAGTAACTCTTCGATCCTTGCAAATATCATTAACCAGGATAATGCCTCCCCCGGTCATGATCTTGCAAGTCCTAAGCAAAGACTCAGCTACCAAACCATGCTTCAGAGCAAAAGAAACAGATACAAAATTATGGGAAGCACCGCTATCAAACAAAGCTAAAGCTGGAATGAAATCAAGAAGAATAGATCCTGCGATGACATCTCCGGTGGGCTCGTCCTCCTCGACGGTCATAGCAAACGCTCGTCCCTGACGTGCACCTCCCTGCTGTTGATACTGGACATAACGCTGCTGCTGTGTCGGAAGTAGTCCCCTCGACTGTACTGCAGGTGGTCTCGTCTGTGTCCTCGGAGCTGAAGCTGCTCCCTGAACTGCACGACGAGGATTGGAAGGACAATCCCTCAGATGATGCCCTTCAGTACCACAATACAAATAAACTCCCAACCTCCTCCTGCAAACTTCCCAGATATGACAGGACTTCTTGCAGTAGTGGCAGGAAGCTTGCTGTAACTGTCTCTGCTACTGTGGTGCCTGGTCAACCGTTGCCCTAGCTGGAGTCTGGTGCTGTTGTGGCTGCTAGAAAGGCCTGGACTGGAAATGAGGATGTTTGGCAGATACTGCACTACTGTTTGCCCCAAGAAAAGAATCACGGTCTCTCTTAGGCTTCAAACCCAACTCCCGCTCAACCTTGCGTGCCTCCGCAAGTATCTCCGAGTATGTCTCATAAAAAAACGGAATAAGGATCTTCACTTCCTAGTTTAGACCCTTACGGAAACGAATAGCCCGAACCTCCGGCTCTCCCACCAAATACTCTGTAAATCGGCTCAACCTGCCGAACTCTGTAGCGTACTCCTCCACAGACATGCTCCCCTGAATGAGGCTCTCAAACAGCCTCCCCAAGTCTAGTCTGTCAGCTCGAGTGAAGAACTTCTTCTTGAAGAGGTCCTTGAATACCTCTCAAGACTGTCCCGCGTCAACAAGAATCAGCTCATTCCTGAACCAAGTGCGGACGACGTCGAACAGTTGAAGTCCTACCGCCTCAACCTTCAGATCCTCAGAAAGACGGGACACCCTCATAAGACACTCAATGTCCTCGAGCCAATCATCAGCATAGACGATGCCCTCCGTCCCCTTGAAGACCCTAGGCACTGTCACGACCCGATTCCGTGGAATCGTTGAGGCATCCCCCGAATCGTGACCGCCGTGCAGGCCTGGGGTTGCGCCTGCACAAGGCTTTAATGATTTGCATAACAAGCACATATTCAGAGTACGCAGATAAATTGAAGACACAGATTTAAAACATGGAAAAGTTCTCTTTATTGATAATGAACATCTATTACAAACTCTTGAAACGAGTCAGCTACTTGCCGTACGGGCTACAAAAATGTCGACACAAAATGAGATAGCAGTCATGTACATTATATCCCTTTACTAAATTTCAAAATGTATAGACCTCCGGGCTGGAGGACGGCTTTGCCACGAAGCTGCATGGTGTATATAGAGTTGCAAGCTTCTTCCTTCAAGTACTTCAAAATACGGCGCGATCAGGATGCGCCAACAGCTGGACTGGATCGGGAAGACGACTTCGGCTCCTCGCTCGGTTCGCCTTGGTGTGGAGAACCTGTTTCAACGAGGGTCAGTATGTTGAAACATACTGGTGAAGGCGAGCTAACCGAACTATACCAATCAACACGTTGTTTTAATGAAGCATGCATATTTGTGGGTTTCTATCTTGCCTTAGTTCATTTACAAGTAAGCAGCATATAGAATTTACTGAAAATGAACTTCCCACCGTTCGGTGGATTTTACCTTTCTGTCTGAATTACCTGCACAATACTTACCCTGCCTTCCCTGCCACGAAGACACAAGTTAGTTTGTAACAGGTTTAAATATACACGTTGGGATCACTGGCTAGGAGCCATTATGGACAATAGTCATTGACGAGAGTGTATGCAACGAAAGCACGTGGTGCGCTGCAAGCATCCCGTCAATCACGTGAGACTAAACGTTATGTTCCGCCCGGACCGGATCGGTGCCAGTGCCCCAGCGACCGTCCGCAGGAACCATTTATCTTGTGCACAAGTTGTCCGTGATCGATCGTTCATGATACATTAACGTTAATACAGTTGAGGCAACATGAATATGAGACAAGCAACATTGCATGATTTGTTTTGTATAGTCTTCCTGACAGTTTATTTCATAACAAGTGTATTCCATACTTAGCACAATTTGTGGAAGAAAATGCATTCTAACTCAATTTGAAGCATGTATAGAACATTCCGAACGAACAAGCATGCGAATGAGTAACCGTTCCCAAGTTGAATGACAAGCAATATTATCCAAGTCTATTCTCTTTTTATCTTGGTATCTTTTATTATTACTTGGTATCGTTTGATCGGGGCAACAAGAATGCAAGAGTTTTGGTGTGAAGACTTGGAAGTAGGGCTAGCTAATCGGGATGGTAGCCACTCACTTAGATTGTTGGAAGGGAGAAGGAAAGATGCGCTTCACGACTCCGCTCGTAAGCTGCCAAATGCTCGTTCACCTGCATCACGAACAGCTCGATCAATACTTCTTCCTCTCTTTCCAATCTCGGAATTAAAGTGTAATTCAATGAACGAAAATAATGAAATCCATCAAAATCGTTCAAGGAAAACAAATAAATCTGAAAACCATCTCAAAGCACGAAAGCAACAAGCGACATCAAAATCTGAGGCAATAAAAGATAGCAGTGGAGAGGTCCCTCCTGACTCTGCCGCTAAGTCGATCCCAGGGGCACGGTCCACTGAATATGGGAATCGATTCTGAAGAAACAAATCCATAACGAGGACGAGTTCTTGTTTCAATATATCCCGATCGAACGATACCGTCTTGTGTTTCTTAGCCGCGCTCTCCGCACCGGGAGAACGGGGCGCTACATCCTACCCAACCAATTGGAAGTTTCGTCCCAAAACTTAGGAATATAACCTACCGTTAGGGATTTGGATGCCGAGGATGGCTAGCAGAGTAGAGCGAACAGTTTTGCATTGTGTGATTTGGGTCTCCACAAATGAGGCATAACCCGAGTTTCTTTCGGCATTGGTTAACGGCATGCCCCTATCTTTTACAAAAGAGACATATTTGGCTGGCATTTGCCCTCTGCTGACCACCGTTGTTTCGGCACTTTGTAGCATTATTTTCTCTCTCGTTGCCTTGGCGTTTGTGATTGTAGGTATGCACAGCGCCGGTGGAAATGTGAGGATACTGTGGTTCAAGTGATAGGGCATGATTCATGACTTCACGCATTGTCCGATACTGATTAACGACCACGTGCGCATGGATGGCAGGGCGCAAACCACCTTCAAACCTTCTTGTTCGACTCGCTACATCAGGTAAATAGGCCCTAGCAAATTTGGAGAGTCGGTTGAATTCGGCGACATATTGTTTGACTGTCATACTGCCCTGCCGCAGCTGCACTAACTCGTCTTCCATCTGACGTTGTACTGGAGGGGGTATAAACTCCTCTTCAAACACGGCACGAAAAGTCGTCCACGAGATCGCCAAATCTCCGTGATCAAATTGGAGAGATCGTCGATGCACGTCCCACCAATCGTGCGCATTGAGGCGGAGCTGTAGTTGCGTACAGGCGACGCGCTTCTCTTCGGGGACCACTAGCAGATCGAAGTGGTCTTCAAGTTCGGCCAACCAATCTAGGGCCACAATTGGCTCTTCAGTCCCGTTGAATGGGGTGTTACAGACTTTCTTGAAGTGGCCAAAGTCGAAGGCAGTCACGTCCCTCGCCCTTGGAATTTGCGGCGTCTCAACTTCAGGCATGGGCTGTTCCACCGGAGTCGTTGCTGTTGCAGCAGAATGGTTGGAAGCCAAAGTCTGAACGATATATTGCAGGGCATCCACCTGCTTCTGTTGGACTGAGAATCGGGTCTCTAGATTGCTTTCGAACTTGGCTTGGCGAGCATCGTCTCTTTGTCGTTGTGCTTCTAACATTTGCATCACCCGCTCAAGCGGGTCGACTTGAGACATGCCCCGTTGGCTCCGAGAGCTTCCCGAAGTGCCCGAACTACTTTCTTGGCCTTGCGTTTCGTCCGGTGCTAGCGCTACAGATTGCGCTGGTGCCATTCCTTCAAAAGAAGGTAAATTACATTAGAATCATAATGTATTATGGGCTCATTGCATGAATGTATCTCATTTTGGCCTAGCGAGTTCAAGAGTTCGCACAGGAATTTGATCGTTAAAGGAACTTTTCCAGCACGAAGTCTAAGGAACTTGAACCTGGCTCTGATACCATTATGTCACGACCCGATTCCGTAGAATCGTTGAGGTGTCCCCCGAATCGTGACCGCCGTGCGGGCCTGGGGTTGCCCCCGTACAAGGCTTTAATGATTTGCATAACAAGCACATATTCAGAGTACGCAGATAAATTGAAGACACAGATTTGAAACATAGAAAAGTTCTCTTTATTAATAATGAACATCTATTACAAACTCTTGAAACGAGTCAGCTACTTGCCGCACGGGCTACAAAAGTGTCGACATAAAATGAGATAGCAGTCCTGTACATTACATCCCTTTACTAAACTTCAAAATGTATAGACCTCCGGGCTGGAGGACGGCTTTGCCACGAAGCTGCATGGTGTATATAGAGTTGCAAGCTTATTCCTTCAAGTACTTCAAAATGCGGCGCGATCAGGATGCGCCAACAGCTGGACTGGATCGGGAAGACGACTTCGGCTCCTCGCTCGGTTCGCCTTGGTACGGAGAACCTGTTTCAACGAGGGTCAGTATATCGAAACATACTGTTGAAGGCGAGCTAACCGAACTATACCAATCAACACGTTGTTTTAATAAAGCATGCATATTTGTGGGTTTCTATCTTGCCTTAGTTCATTTACAAGTAAGCAGCATATAGAATTTACTGAAAATGAACTTCCCACCGTTCGGTGGATTTTACCTGTCTGTCTGAATTACCTGCACAATACTTACCATGTCTTCCCTGCCACGAAGACACAAGTTAGTTTGCAACAGGTTTAAATATACACGTTGGGATCACTGGCTAGGAGCCATTATGGACAATAGTCATTGACGAGAGTGTATGCAACGAAAGCACGTGGTGCACTGCAAGCATCCCGTCAATCACGTGAGACTAAACGTTATGTTCCGCCCAGACCGGATCGGTGCCAGTGCCCCAGCGACCGTCCGCAGGAACCATTTACCTTGTGCACAAGTTGTCCGTGATCGATCGTTCATGATACGTTAACGTTAATGCAGTTGAGGCAACATGAATATGAGACAAGCAACATTGCATGATTTGTTTTACATAGTCTTCCTGACAGTTTATTTCATAACAAGTGTATTCCATACTTAGCACAATTTGTGGAAGAAAATACATTCTAACTCAATTTGAAGCATGTATAGAACATTCCGAACGAACAAGCATGCGAATGAGTAACCGTTCCCAAGTTGAATGACAAGCAATATTATCCATGTCTATTCTCTTTTTATCTTGGTATCTTTTATTATTACTTGGTATCATTTGATCGGGGCAACAAGAATGCAAGAGTTTTGGTGTGAAGACTTGGAAGCAGGGCTAGCTAATCGGGATGGTAGCCACTCACTTAGATTGTTGGAAGGGAGAAGGAAAGAGGTGCTTCACGACTCCGCTCGTAAGCTGCCTACTGCTCGTTCACCTGCATCACGAACAGCTCGATCAATACTTCTTCCTCTCTTTCCAATCTCGGAATTGAAGTGCAATTCAATGAACGAAAACAATGAAATCCATCGAAACAGTTCAAGGAAAACAAACAAATCCGAAAACCATCTCAAAGCACGAAAGCAACAAGCGACATCGAAATCCGAGGCAATAAAAGATAGCAGCGGAGAGGTCCCTCCTGACTCTGCCGCTAAGTCGATCCCAGGGGCACGGTCCACTGAATATGGGAATCGATTCCGAAGAAACAAATCCATAACGAGGACGAGTTCTTGTTTCAATCTATCCCGATCGAACGATACCGTCTTGTGTTTCTTAGCCGCGCTCTCCGCACCGGGAGAACGGGGCGCTACAGGCTCCAGCTTCTTGAAGTCCTGAATGTTGCCTGGCCGACGCTGAGCAACCTGAGGAGCAACCTGCTGCTGGACCGGAACTCCTCTCTCTACTACGGCATGAGCAAGCTGATGATCACTCTCAATGCCCTGGCGTAAAATGTCGGTCTGCCTTTGATGTGCCTCTGCCTGAGCCCTCTGTGCCTCGAGCATCTCCTGAAACAGTGTAAACATCTGTGTCGTCTCTGCTGGCACGGAAGGTAGAGGTGGAAGCCCCTCAGATACAGCTGGCACAGTCCTCTGAGTAGGTGGTGGACCTCCGAAAGCAGCTGACACTCCAATCACCGGAGAAGTGACTGGTGCAGGCCATCGGGATGTTGCAGACCTCTCAGAAGCTGCTCTCCCCTGCTGCGATCTAGTCTTGGGCGGCATCCTGAGGCAAAGCGAAAGAAAGAATCAATATGGCACATGATGTAAGACCCTCAAGGAAAGGACAGATTAAAAGATCAAATGTTAATATCAAAGGAGAATAGTTGAATGAATCAAAAGAATTTTTCCTATATGTGATTAAGTATTCTCAGCCTATAGCCTATAGCCTATAGCCTATATCCTGAAACAGGCTCGTAATAGTACAACTAAGTCATCGCACTACCACGACATCGCACAACTTGCGAAGCCTGACCTGTATGGGCTACCACTAAAAATGTGTCACGACCCGCACCAGATGTAGGAATGCAATTCGGAAACAACGCCCAGCCTACGCCGTAGAATCGGCGGTAGAACGCTGTCTGGGTAATCTATCTAACAATATAATGAACCACCAACAATAACAATATACTCAATCACAGATCTAAGATGGAAATAAGCACAAATATGATAAATAATAGAATAGTCACATACAACTCATGAGTCTAAAATAATAACATCAATGAGTCTGAAAGAATACTAACAAAATAAGCTAGAGACAAATCCAGTACAAGAATACTAAGAAGCTACTAATCTCGGGTCATCTGTCTCAGTTGGGATAAGTCCCTCCTGAGCGAGGGTCTCTGACTCTAAACCCACAACATCCTGAGGTCCATAATGTGTAGGGTACCACTCCTCAGTGTCATCTGGGAAAAATATATCCAGTCAGGAAAGGAGCAGAGTACATCTCTAACAGCAGTTCTAATCAATAATAAAAACTATGTAACAGTAAATAGATATGAATATACAAGATTCACAATAGATACAATGAGATATATACAATAAAAAATACTGGAATAAATACAATAATGAGAAATATGTCAATGAACAAGAATACTAATGACTAAGTGTGTGAGTACTAGCTTTAACATGTGATCGGCTTGGGAACATGATACAAGATTTATGGCCTGGTTAATCATACGTGCGGTGTATGATTAATATTATTCAAGAGCAAGACTTGATACAAGGAGGGTATGATCACATATCTACACTAGAATACTTTCCACCCTCGACTGGTATAATAGATCCAACCATGGTACGCTATGGCACGAGATTCCCCAAGAAGATACCTAGTCTTCTCGAGAATCAGTGTCTGTACATATACAAGATAATCAATGAAACAAGGCTTGCACAAGATATACCATATATCAAGGAATAGCATCTCATGACGAGATCCGGATATACCAATCCGTGTAACCATCGTGTCAAGAGAATAAGGATATCTACACTAGATACAACGAACATAAAGGATATCATAAATAAGAAACTATCAGAGAATGTACTCGCCTGAAGTCCAATAAATAGTCTCACAGATGTCTGATACGGTGCCTCGAAGACCTAGATATGGAATATAACATCAATACAAGGTTTCGAAAAGAAAATAAGTTAAACTAGCCAACTTCTAGGTCAACAAGTCATTTCTAAGTCAAACGTCAAACTAGGTCAACTCTAAGTCAAACTATGGTCAAACTATGGTCAATTATGTCAAACTACCTATTTCTAGGTTGCATGAGTCTATCTCAAAGATATTGGGTTCAAACACTAGAGTCAAGGTCATAAAAGCTATATCTTAGAATGCTAGGATACCGTATCTCAGGATACGTAAAACAATAGGTAAAGCATCACATATACATATCAAACAAATATTAATTATATAAAATTCTAATTACAAACATTAAATGGATACCTTAGTTTTGAACCAACTTGGTATCACAACACTAAACCATAATCTTGATACCCAAACCCAATACCTTGGGTATCCCCAAATACCTTGATACTTACCTTGGTATTTCAAGGTAATATCCAAAACCTTGTTTATACTAACTACCCGTAAATAATATATGCTAACAACTAAATATTATAAATATAGTATACTAAAACACAAATAACAATTAGGAATATATATATATACATATATATTAATTCAATATATACACATATATATACCTATAATATAAACCATAACTATATATATAAATAACCGCAGAAATGTCACTAAAAAGTTGTTGCCGCCTTCGCAATTGCTGTTGCTGCTGCTATGGCGAGAATTGCTGCTATTGCGATAAATTTTCTGCTGCTGTCGTTGTTGCTGAGTTGGTGCTGTCGCTGTTGCTGAGTTGTTGTTGTCGCTGTTGTTGAGCTGCTGATGCTTTTGCTGCTGCTGTCGCAATTGCTGCTGCGGTTGCTGTAGCTAAATCCGTTGCTACTGTGTGTTGCTAATGTTGTTGCTGCTCTCTCCTCCTCTTATATATATATATATATATATATAACACCAATATAATATAATATATATATATATATATATATATATATATATATATATATATATATATATATATATAAAACTTATATAACTATGACTATATAAAATATGTAACATACATACACCTCCACATACATATGTATGTACATAATAACTACATATGACATAACATACATATATATAGTAACATATATATATAACAACACATATACGTATACGTATATATAATCATACACAATATATATATACATATATCATATAAGTATATATATAACAACATATATATATATCTACACATAACATATACATATATATATATATATATATATATATATATATATATTAACACAATATATAATAGATCTTACATGTGTAGAATAATAGCTACATAAATATATATATATACATATAGGTAAAATGGATACATAGATCTATGACACATTAATACCTAAATATATATATATAACAAAAATATATATATACATACATATAATTACACATCTCAAAGACTAAGAACAAAAGAGGAATAGATCTAGAAATAATTGCACAAATACATGGAGTGTATCACACCCGTATCCCACTAAATCTAGGATACGCTTGCGACACGAGTCCACCACACATCCAAACGTACCCCGAAGGACACGAACAAGTCTAATATATTATTTATGAACAATACGAAGAGTTAAACACAAATCTACGTGTCCGTGTCAAAATATGATATGCACAAAGTCCTGTGTCGGAGAAAAAACTCCCAAATCAACACGTATTACCAAATTGTTGGGATATGACCTACACGTACCATATTGTGGACACGATACTAGCCCAACCACACAAGCATATGCCAAATTGATCTATAGGACCAATTGACACACAATAGATGTCACTCTCGGAATTTTCCCAAAATTGACACAAAAAGTACCATAACTTTCACAATAGGCCTCCTATGAACACAAAACTAAATTCTATGGGTAGCCTATGCATATGGGTTAATTTCTCATAGTTAAATCTCAGATTTAGAATATAAATTAAGGGAAAAAACTAAATTGTACCTATTGGGAGATGAATTCCCAATGCAACCTCCAAATGTGATAAAATTAGCCTCCAACTTGTAGATCCTTGCTCCTCTTTGTAGATCATTGCTTTCTCCTTCTAGATCCTTACTCCACTAGCCTCCAATGATGATTTGGGAAGGAATTGGAATAAAATTTTGGTAGAAAAATGATGTGGAATGAAGGAATTTGGTTGAGGGGCATTCTAGATCTAGTTTTCAAATAAAAAGAGGAGAGAGAAACTTTTCCCCTCTTCTTTAATAGGCTGGCCCCTTCCTTACCCCCTTCTCAAGTCACTATGTAAAGTCCATTATACCGCTTGGGGCCTCTCATGAAGAAATAATTAAGGAATGAAGCTTCTAGTCTAATGGTTTAATTAAATTAATCATCCTCCTAATCAATGGGCTTTCTAAATGGGCTAAAATCTAACAATTAATACGTGTTGGTCCATGAGTCTAACTAAACTATTTAGGTCCACTAACACAAGTCCAAAATAAATAACTAACATCTAACAACAATTAAATAATACAACAAATAATTCAAGCATAATATTTAATTAATTATAAAATTACTAAAATACCCTTTCCTAGAAAATGTGGTAGTGGCACCATGACACGATGAGACCTCTAATAACAGCTAAGTCTTCTAGCATACAAATTTATTAGCAGTTATTCCCTATCGCACATCCCATACATACAGGTGGCCAGCCCGTCACGCAAGTTCGTGTTCTACATGAGACTCGCACTCGTGTAACAGATGTGTCACGGCCAATGAAACCTAATGATGCCTCCTAATCATGTTGTGGTCTCGTAAAACTAGGTCGACATGCATAATATATAATAAAGACAAAATACGACGCCACCGTCGTTGCACCCAAGTTATTCTTGGACGCGCAGTTTATATAGCAGTTTAAAATATATGAACTAAATAACAGAAATAAAATGCATGTACCATATTGAATGTAAATTATAGTACAATGGCAAGGTATACTTGCCTGGTAAGAAAGCTGCGTAATGTAAACGTCTAGGTGTCAAGTACAGAGGATCAAAAACTATGGCCTCCAAATGGACATCTCCAGATGCTGAAATAAACATCACCAACGTTCCCGGAATCAGCAAGATAGCTAGAAAATACTGCCCTTTCGTCCAATTTGGACACAAGGGCAAAACGGTAATTTCGGATAAAAGCGGGGTCCACTTGTGGGACACTTAGCACCGAAATACGTACCAAAGGTAAAGGTCTCTAAATGGAATAAATTATAGGTCAAACAAATTCTAAACTATAATACGAACTCAACGGTATGTCCAATTTTGGATACCGGTGAGCCGATCATAAATTTGCCCTCAAAGTCAAACTGTGGGGCCCACGAATAGGCGGCTCGGTCAATTGTCTCGGAATCGTGTGAAACTTGGGTCACAGGACCAGCGTGATATCACGAATCTAATGGCGCAAGTTCCGTCGTATTCCGACGAGCGTACATAAAATGGGGTGGTATTTTGCAAAAAGTTGCGATACGAAAACTTTTTACGGATACGGATTGATTCCTACGCGCACACACGTCCGAATCAACTTTCGTGAAAGCCCACACGTCAGGATATACTATACGCGCTTTTTGGTGCAATTGGTACGCGACGAGGCGGTCCCGTTTAGCGGGGCGCACTCCGTATCACAAAATTTTAGTTTTAAAATACCAAGTTTTTGGTCGTTTTGGAGGTCGAATAATTTAACAAATAAAACGAATTAATAAAAACTAAAAGAACAGTAAAATTCTCGGTTATATTGAGAAGAAAATCTTTGAATTAGATTTTGAAAATATTAAATAGGTTGGTGGCAAATTAGGCATGAACATGGGGGTTTGGGTCAAATTTTTGGACTGTTTTTGGTCAGTTTTTCGGCCAACTTTCGGTCAATTTTTCGACCAATCCAGGGCACGGAAACTCGTCCTGCTTGAAGGAAAATCCTAGAGGGTTAGATTGTGAACGTATACGGATAAACCGCTCACAAAAAGAATCAAAGATGAGGGAGATATAATACCTTAAAGATGGGACGTCGGGACGGTGTTACTGCACTGTGCGCGAGCGCGGATGGGGGCGGAGGGCGGGGGGCGGCGGTGCCGGCGCGGCTGCGGTCGGTCGGCGGTGGGATGCCGTCGTCGGGTGGTCGGCGTTAGGGTCGGGGACTAGGGTTAGGGTTAGAGTTTATTGTTGGTTTATATATATATATATATATATATATATAGAGAGAGAGAGAGAGAGAGAGAGAAAGAGAGAGAGAGAGATCGGGGAGGGGGAAGTCTGGGTCGGGTTGTTGTGGGTTTGTCGTGGGGGGGGGGGGGGGGGTTAGTTATAGGAATTAGTTAGTTTTTAAGATTTAGGTTTTGTTTAGGTGTAGGTTTTGTTTTAGGTTTTTATTATTATCTTTTTCTTTTCTTTTCTTTTGTTTTCTTTTCTTATTCATTTTATTACTTTTGTTTTTCTTTTCCTTTTTATTTTATTAACATTATTATTACTATTATTACTATTATTATTATTATTATTATTATTATTATTATTATTGATAACTATATATTTATTAACATGTATATATATATTTACATATATATATGAGGTTAAAATTTCAAAAATAATATTTGCACACAAAATAAATTATAGAAAATTTTACTTTGTAAAGCTTTTAATAAAATACTACACCCAAAATATTTTATGAAAATATTTTATAATTAGTAATTAGATATTTATCTAGTTATATAAATCAAATAACTGTATTATCTAATTAACTAAGTAAATAACTAAATGGTTATCCACAAAATAGGATAATAGTAAATAATATGCAATCTTACAAAAAGAAAAATTGCCTAACTTGGCACGGGGAATTATGGGATGCTAATGGTAGGAAGTTGGGATTGAAAAATAACCACAAATAAATTATATATATATAATATCTAAATATTTAACACTTAATATATAGTTGTTACACTAATGCCATACTAATGCTAAGGAATCGAATTCTTGTGCCACGAAAAGATCCTACAGGTAGTGTCTCCTGTGTAGGCTACTTCCTATGATGGACGATACAGATTTTGGGGCTATCCTATATCATTAATGTCCAAACCACGGTGAAGTATCCTAATAAAATTATTGGGTCTTATTTGATTTAAAAAAATAATCTAAAATGAATACAAGAAATACAAAATACACACAAGATGCATATTTTTGGGTGAGGGGGTTTACAATCTACCCAACTTAAAAAAAATTCTTCCTCGAAATTAAAAATAAGGCATAATTTACTATATCCTACACATTCGTATATAAGGCAAGTCAATCGCAATCTCTTCCAAAAATTTAAATAACGAAATCTATTCAAATCCATCGCAATCACTTCAAAAATTAAAATAACCACTGTTTAAATCAAAATTCAACATATTGTGATCTATTCTCGATTTTTAAATTATCAACATCTAAATTTAAGTCAAATCTATGTGGCATCTTCAAGATTTAAATAACCCACATCAAATTTTACATCACGATCTCCAACTATCATAATCTCCTCTAGATTTTAAATAATAAACAATTCTAATCAAATCTTATTCCTATTTTTAACTTATGAATTTTGTACTCTTCAAATTTTAAATTCAATTTCTATCATCAACATTTCAAATAGGTGATCCAACAATCAAAGCTTAACCTTTAATTCAAATCATCAAATTGTAGAATTTTGAATTTAAATCCATCAATGTTCATGTTTAGAGTTCTATTTTTTCCCTCAAAATTTAAATCGTTAATTCAATCTCCAATATTCAAAATTTAATCATGTGCTAAAAGTACAAATATTTGGTCTGTAATATCAAGATTTTAAAATTCATTAAATCCTCATCATCTTAATCATTCTTCTAAAAATTCTCAAAATTAAAATGACTTAAATCTCTCAATTTAATCTTACTTGATCACAATCTAAAAAAAATTACCTCAAGTTGATAATGCAACTTCTACCCAACTTAGAATTTACCGATCTATCACACAAGACTATACTTTTAAGAAAGACTTCCTCAAATTATTTAATTGTGTTATTAAATCCTCAAAAAAATTTAACACCAAATATATCACATGTGATATGCCCTTAGTTACAAAAGGTAGTCACAAAGTAATGTGATTGGCCTATGGGGTATATCTAGTACTCTTCGTGTATCAAACTTATACCAAGCACGAGCGTTCGTCTTTACGAAATAGGGAAAGACAAAAAAATAATAATAAAGAATTCAAGGAGGAGGTGATAGAATACAAGTATGGGGTTCAAGACGATTAAAGAATTCAAAAGGGAGTTGTCAAGGCAGTTGTGGATTAAAATTTATTTTGGTAAATTCATATTCGCATGTTCATATTAGTACAGTTATGTAACCGATACGATATGCTCGGACATGTCTAGAGGGCAAGTATATTCGTGTAAGAAGCTAAGCCAATTACATCTCAATCCACGTAAGGTAGTCATGCGAAGAGCGAACCAAACGCACTAAGGTTAATCAGACCATAATACACTGATTCTAAATAGACAATGTATTAGAGTGGGCCCCCAATAATACATATGTCATGAACAAGCTCGATAAAAGAATAAGCTTGCAAAACTATGCTATAATAGCAGCATAAGTCGAGGTAGTCCAAAAAATATAAGTACACTGGATTATGATGAGTGAAAGGTACAAAATAATTCAAATTTACCAAGAAGATGAGACTCGTCCGGTGTTGTGCCTCTACAGTTGTCATACTAACTCCTTGTCTAAGTCTCTAGTCGACCAAATGGGGGTATAGGCCTCTAAGTTCTACAGTCTGGATAAACACTATCGTCTTATGCTAGCATATAGTTAATGTTATTCAATTATACTTTATTAATCGATCAAAAGGACTATGTGATACTAGGTTGTGAGGCATACTACCCAACTTACAAGAATCAACTAATACTGTAACTGCCTTGTGGGGATAAAGTAGAAACTCTTGTTAGGGTATACGAGGGAAAAATCTTGTACCTATTAGGGTATCCTATTGCATTATAAAACTCCATAGGTAATGGTCATCTTAAGTCTTAATCATAGTGTTTATAGAACAAAAGTGTTAATATTAAGAATGGAGAAGTTACTGGCCCTCGAGTGAAAGAGGATATAACCTGTATTGAGATATGTGGAACAGATTACTTGATTTGAAACTAAAGGATAATCATAAAATTATAATCTAAATGAGCAACTCAACTATCAAGTTCTAACTACTAAGCAAAAAAATTTAAAATTCTAGATTACAACTATAATCCTAGCAAACTATATATCCTAACATAAAAAAAATTACTTGGCCTACAATCAGAAGGGTTAGGTGGCACGAATTGAAAGATGAAGAAAAAAATTTAGTCGTCGCACAAATAGCGAGCGTTAAAGTTTGGGAGAAACAATATATGAAATTAAATAGAGAGACTCTTGACAATATCATGGTTTCCTAAGAAAAGGTGGTATGCTAATCTCTGTGTTCGAGGTATGATCAAGAAAATGTTATATTTATTCCTCTTGGTTTCTAAGGTACTGTTCTGCTAATATCAAGACAAGAATCTAAATTTATAGTTCTCTAATACTATCTCACTATGAAAGTTAGGTTTAGTCCTAATATTCAACCTTGAATTTCTATTGGTTCCTCAATGCTAGGGTTAAACGATATGGTCAAATTTTTAACTAACCCTAGTAGTGTCTATACTACTCTCAAGTCATTCCTAAATATCAAGGGATAATGGTCAATCAATTTATAGGTATTGGATGCTAGGGTTCATTAGGTATTCTAAACTTAGTGATGTGTCAATATTCTAGTTGTATTCTTAGTAGGAATGTTATCATAATTATCATCCTAACAACAAGGATTCCTATATTCTAGCAGATGGCTATACTCAAGGAACTATTAGGGAAGTAAATGAATCAAGCAGGATGCAATTATTTAAATAGAACGGATTGGAAGGAAGGTGGGTCATAGTCAAATATGGATGAGACCTAAAACTCTAATCCTAGGTGCATGCCCGTTCGGTACAGTTACGTAACCGAAACGGCTAACTCGACCTGCATGGGCCACCACAAAAATATGTCATGCCCCAGTCCCAAAATACGTAGGACTAGGAATACGTAAGCATGCCAGCCGTATGTATATGGAGACTCCAATATATGAAAACCATACACATACGTACGCTGTATTATGAACAATAATTCACAAGTGGTATATATTTGTTACAAGTCACATGGCATAACTAAATCTCATCCACAAAAATAATCATAAAGAAATGAATAGCCAATCAACTATTTAACTGTATCAAGTATAAAATGCTTCATAAGAACAAGTAGTTGGGTGGAGACATATCCACTACCAAACTAGAATATAAGAGTAAACATAATAAGTACATCATCTAATGATCAGAGAGGCTCGAAGGAAAGACCTCCTGGAAAGAGAACAAAGTAGCAAGTCCTGATCAGTGCTCCTACGAATAGTCATGATCGTCTATACCTGGAAAGGGACCAGGTCTTCAGAGGGACGTAACAAGATACATAAAAGCATGCCAATAAAGTACTAAAAAAAATATCCAAAGGGTCGTCTAACCGCCTATGTGAATGCACTTTGAGAACAACTTTCCAACATGTGGGCTATCTGGCTAAAATGAGATTGGCATGATTCTCTCGGAGAATCAGGGGCCTAAAAAGCATGACGTCTTTTAAACGTCAGAGGCCGCCTATAGATAATATAGGGGTCATCATACCACGCATCTCTGGTGGAGCATGCGGGTTACACAAGGAAAGTGCAAAGGAGCCCAAACGCCTTACTTGTTGTTCTTCCCACCCCATGCTCTATTCATGCCATATCCATGACACGATGAGACCCCTAATAACTGCTAAGTCTTCTAGCATACAAATTTATTAGCAGTTATTCCCTATCGCACGTCCCATACGTGCAGGTGGCCAGCCCGTCACGCAAGTCCGTGTTCTACATGAGACTCGCACTCGTGTAACAGATTTATCACGGCCAATGAAACCTAATGATGCCTCCAAATCATGTGGTGGTCTCGTAAAACTAGGTCGATATGCATAATATATAATAAAGACAAAATACGACGCCACCGTCGTTGCACCCAAGTTATTCTTGGACGCGCAGTTTATATAGCAGTTTAAAATATATGAACTAAATAACAGAAATAAAATGCATATACCATATGGAATGTAAATCACAGTACAATGGCAAGGTATACTTGCCTGGCAAGAAAGCTGCGTAATATAAACGTCCAGGTGTCAAGTACAGAGGATCAGAAACTATGGCCTCCGAATAAACATCTCTGGATGCTGAAATAATATCACCAATGTTCCCGAAATCAACGAGATAGCTAGAAAATACTACCCTTTCGTCCAATTTGGACACAGGGGCAAAACGATAATTTCGAATAAAAGCGGGGTCCACATTTTGACCACTTTGTACTGAAATACTTGTCAGAGGTAAAGGTCTCTAAATGGGATAAATTATAGGTCAAACAAATTCTAAACGACAATACAAACTCAACGGTATGTCCAATTTTGGATTCCGGTGAGCCGATCACAAATTTGCCCTCAAAGTCTAACCGTAGGGCCCGTGAATAGGCGGCTCGGTCAACTGTCTCAGAATCGCGTGAAACTTGGGTCACAGGACCAGCGTGATACCACGAATCCAATGGCACAACTTCTGTCGCATTCTGATGAGCGTACACAAAATGGGATGATAGTTTACAAAAAGTTGCGATACGGGAACTTTTTACGGATACGGATTGATTCCGACGCGCACACACGTCCGAATCAACTTCCGTGAAAGCCCACACGTCAGGATATATCATATACGCCTTTTGGTGTAATTAGTACACGATGAGGCGGTTCTGTTTGGGGGACGCACTCCGTATCACAAAATTTTAGTTTTAAAATACCAAATTTTTGGTCGTTTTGGAGGTCGAATAATTTAACAAATAAAACGAATTAATAAAAACTAAAAGAATAGTAAATTTTCGGTTATATTAAGAAGAAAACATTTGAATTAGATTTTAAAAATATTAAACAGGTTGGTGGCAAATTAGGCATGAATATGAGGGTTTGGGTCAAATTTCTGGACTGTTTTTGGTTAGTTTTTTGGCCAACTTTCGATCGATTTTTCGACCAATCCATGGCACGAAAACTCGTCCCGTTTGAAGAAAAATCCTAGAGGGTTAAGTTGTGAACGTATACGGACAAACCGCTCACAAAAAAGAATTAAAGATGAGGGAGATATAATACCTTAAAGATGGGGCGTCGGGGCGGTGTTACTGCGATGTGCGCGCGCGCGGACGGGGGCATACGGCGGTACGGTCGGCGTGGGGCGGCGGCGCCGGCGCAACTGCGGTCGGTCGGCGGCGGGCTGCGGTCGCCAATCGTCCAGTGGTCGGCGTTGGGGTCGGGGACTAGGGTTAGGGTTAGGGTTTGTTGTTGGTTTATGTATATATATATATATATGTGTGTGTATATATATATATATATATATATATATATATATATATATATATATATAGAGAGAGAGAGAGAGAGAGAGAGAGAGAGAGAGAGAGAGATCGGGGAAGGGCAAGTCTGGGTCGGGTTGTTGTGGGTTTGCTGTGGTGAGGGGGGTTTAGTTATAGGAATTAGTTAGTTTTTAAGATTTAGGTTTTGTTTAGGTGTAGGTTTTGTATTAGGTTTTTATTATTATCTTTTTCTTTTCTTTTCTTTTGTTTTCTTTTCTTATTCATTTTATTACTTTTGTTTTTCTTTTCCTTTTTATTTTATTAACATTATTATTATTACTAATATTATTATTATTATTATTATTATTATTATTATTGATAACTATATATTTATTAACATATATATATATTTACATATATATATGAGGTTAAAAATCCCAAAAATAATATTTGCACACAAAATAAATTCTAGAAAATTTTATTTTGTAAAGCTTTTAACAAAATACTACACCCAAAATATTTTATGAACATATTTTATAATTAATAATTAGATATTTATCTAGTTATATAAATCAAATAACTGTATTATCTAATTAACCAAGTAAATAACTAAATGGTTATCCACAAAATAGGATAATAGTAAATAATATGCAATCTTACAAAAAGAAAAATTGCCTAACTTGGCATGGAGAATTATAGGATGTTAATGGTAGGAAGTTGGGATTAAAAAATAACCACAAATAAATTATATATATATAATATCTAAATATTTAACACTTAATCTATGGTTGTTACACTAATGTCATACTAATGCCAAGGGATCGAATTTTTGTGCTACGAAAAGATCCTACAGGTGGTGTCTCCTATGTAGGCTACTTCCTATGATGGACGATACAGATTTTTGGGCTATCATATATCATTAATGTCCAAACCACGGTGAAGTGTCCTAATAAAATTATTGGATTTTATTTTATTTGAAAAAAAAATCTAAAATGAATACAAGAAATACAAAATACACACAATATACCTATTTTTGGGTGAGGGAGTTTACAACTGACTTGGTAAGTCGATCGACGATAACCCAGACGGCATCATTTCCCTGTTGTGTCTTTGATAAACCAAAATAAAATCCATCGTTATGTGTTCCCATTTTCACTCCGGTATAGCAAGGTTCTGCATCTCTCACCTGGCTTCTAGTACTCGTCCTTTACTCTCTAACAAGACATGCATTGCGACACGAACAGTGCCACATCCATTTTTATATCGTGCCACCAAAATGCCGTGCGGAGGTCTCGATACATCTTTGTGCTTCCTGGATGTGAAGTGTAACTCGCATAGTGGGCTTCAGTGAGTATCTCTTTTCTGAGGTTTGCATCATTCGGAACACACAATCTTCCCTTCACTCACATTATTCCATCTGTACTCACCATAAAGTCGGTCGCCCTTCCTGCTAAGATAAGATTTTGCATCTTCTCTAGGAACAGGTCATCCTTCTGAGCAGACTTAACTTTCTCTAATAAGTCTGCCTCGAGGCACAACTGAGCCACCTATGCCCCCTTTTTGTATCTAATTCGGAGTATAATGCACAAACTTTCGAGATCGCTTTGCAGCTTGTCATTGATAGCTAAGCTCCCAACAAACACTCGACTCAGTACATCAGCGACAATATTTTTCTTGTCCGGTCTATATCTGATCAAGTCAAAGTCGCTAAGGAGTTCAAGCCAACGTCGTTGCCGTAAATTCAAATCATTTTGAGTGTAGAGGTACTTGAGGCTTTTGTGATCCGTAAAGATTTCATACGGCACGCCATAGAGGTAATGCCGCCATAACTTCAATGCGAACACCACTGCTGTAAGTTCCAGATCGTGCGTTGGATAGTTCCTTTCATGAGGCTTTAACTTCCTTGATGCAAAGGCTATCACTTTATCCCTCTACATAAGGATACATCCCAAACACTTTCCTGAAGCGTCGTTAGAGATCTTAAAATCATCGGGTCCGTCCGAAAGAGTAAGAATTGGTGCTGAGACGAGTCGTTACTTTAATTCCATAAATGAAGCTTCACAGTCGTCCGAGTACGCGAACGTTACTCTTTTCGAGTGAGATAAGTCAGAGGCGAAGCGATCCTTGAAAAATCTTTTATGAATCTCCTGTAGTAGCCTACTAGACCAAGGAAGCTCTGAATGTCGTTGGCCGACTCAGGTCTCTTCTACTTCACGGTGGCTTCAACTTTCTTTGAGTCGATTGAGATGCCCTTTACAAAAATGATGTGCCCGAGGAAAGTATGATGTCTAACCAGAACTCGCACTTACTCAGCTTCGCGTACAACTTATTGTCTCGAAGAGTTTGAAGCACCATCCGCAGGTGTCCTGCGTGTTCCTCCTTATTCTTCGAGTACACTAAGATGTTTATGAATACTACCATAAACTTATCGAGGAATGGTCGGAACACACGGTTCATCAAATCCATGAATGCAACAGGAGCATTCATCAGTCCGAACGGCAAGACAAAAAACTCATAATGGCCATAGTGGGTCCGAAATGCTGACTTCGGCATGTCCTTTGGCTTGATCTTTAATTGATGGTAGCCAAAGCGAATATCTTTGAAAATACCGATGCCCCTTGCAGCTGATCAAAGAGGTCGTCGATCCTGGGCAGGGAATACTTGTTTCGGATAGTGACCTTATTTAGCTCCTGATAGTCTATGCAGAGTCACAACGTCCCGTCTTTCTTCTTTACAAAAAGTACAGGCGCGTCCCAAGGAGACACGCTCGGACAAATATATCCACGGTCAAGCAGTTCTTGTAATTGGCACTTTAACTCCTTTAATTCAACAGGAGCCATTCGGTACAGGGCTTTGGAAATCGGTTGGGTATTTGGGAAGGTATCAATGGTGAACTCGATTTTTCGGTTGGGCGGTATGCCAGGTAGTTCGCTCGGAAACACATCAGGGAACTCTACCACAATGGAAGAAGACTCAATGTTTGCACAATCTAGCTGTGTGTCCCGAACCGACGCTAAGTATCACTCGCATCCAGAGTGTAGCATCCGCAGAGCTGACATCGCAGAAATCACCATGCAGGTCCTTGACGCATATGTTGCTGAACCACTCGTGTAGCAGAATTCGGCCTCTCCGGGTAGACGAAAGATGACCCATTTCTCTGCACATTCGATAGTTGCCGAGCAAGCGCCGAACCAATCCATCCCCAAAATGATGTCGTAATCCCGAACATCTAGGACTAACACATCGAGCAAGAGTTTTACTTCCCCAATACAGACGTGGCCGACCTGACATACTGAATGAACAGGTATCTTCGTGCCCGATGGGGTGCTAACACTAAGATCTAGATATAATGGTATCATTTATATCTTGTTTTCCACGGCAAAATTCGTAGATATAAAGCTATGAGTTGCACCATAATCAAATAGCAAGCGAGCAGGTATGTTATTGAAAAGTAATATACCTGACACAACGGTGTCCGATGCTATGGCCTCTTCCCGTATCAAAGTATAAACCCGGCCTTGAGCTTGACGACGCTCTTGCTGCGGCGCAGCTCGGTTGGCTTGAGCTGCTGTGGAAAATTTTGGATATTGAGGGCGGCATTCAGAGTAGCGCGGGTAGTCACGAATTCCGTGGTTTGGATCACCACAAATTAGGCATAATCCATGTTTCTTGCGATATTCGCTGATGGTGTGCCCTGGCTTACTACAAAAGAAACATATTTGCCCCGAATTTCCCTTTTGCTGACCACCATTATTTGGACGCTTTGGAGCGGTGTTTCCTCTTGTGTTGCTATGGCACTTATGATTGGAAGTATGTACAGCGCTGACAGCAACTGAAGGATACTGCGGTTCGAGGGAAAGGGCATGATTGAGAACTTCTCGTATAGTCAGGTATTGGGGAACGACTACGTGCACATGGATGATAGGTCACAGGCCACCTTCGAATCGTCTTGCACGACTCGCCGCATCAGGTAGATATGAGCTTGCAAATTTGGCGAGCCGATTGAATTCAGCGGAGTACTGCTTCACCGTCATATTGCATTGCCTAAGCTGCACGAACTCGTTCTCATTTTGCCGATGTACGGGAGGCGGTATGAACTCCTCTTCGAACGTGCCATGGAAAGTAGCCCACACGATCGTCTCCACTTCATCACCTACTGAGAGAGATCTTCGATGCACGTCCCACCAATCATGCGCGTTCAAACGGAGCCGCAATTGGGCACACGCAACACATTTTTTTGCAGGTACCTCTAGCAAATTGAAGTGATCCTCAAGCTCTGCCAGCCAATCTAGAGCCACGACCGGATCCTCAATCCCTTTGAAATGCGTGTTGCAAACCTTCATGAAGTCAACAAAGTCGAAGGTAGTCACATCCTTCTTCTTTGGAGCTTAAGGCATTTCGACTTCAGGCGTGGGTCGCTCCACCGGTGCCGCTACTGTCATCGCGGAATGGTTGGAGGCCAAGGTCTGAACGATCTGTTGCAGGGCATCTACCTACTTTTGTTGGACTGCAAATCGGGCTTCTAGATTGCCTTCGAACTTGCTCTGTCGCTCTTTCGCCCACTTTTCGGCTCGCTCATGATGAGCCTCATCCCTCTGTTGGCTTACTTCAAGCATCCGCATCATTCGCTCAATCGGGTCGACAGCAGGGGGCATGGCTCGCTGGCTTCTGGAACTTCCCGATGTGCCGAAACTACTTTTCCGGGCTTGTACCTCTCTTTGTGCTAGCGCTGATGCTTGCGCTTGAGTAATTCCTTTAAAAGAAGGTAACTTACATCAGGCTTATAATGTATTATGGACTCGCTCTATGGAACGTATCTCATTTTTGGCCAAACGAGTTCAAGAGTTCGCATAGGAAATAGATCGTTAAAGGAACTTTTCCGACACAAGGGTCAAAAAGGAACTTGAAGCTATGCTCTGATACCAATATATCATGCCCCAATTCCGTAGAATCGATAGTCGTCCTCTGGACGTGACGCCGTGCGTGCCTAAGTTGTGCATCGCACAAGGCCAAGGTATTTTATATAACGAGCACATATTCAGAGTACGCAGATAATTGAAACAAAATATTGAAACATGAAAAAGTTCTCGTTATTGATAATGAATACCTTTTACAAACTCTTGAACGAGTCGGATAATTGCCGCATGGGCTTATAAAAGTGGACTCAAAATGAGATAACTGTTATGTACATTACATCATTTTACTAAAACTTCAAAACTATAGACACCTTCGGACGAAGCTATCGCCTTTCCACGGAGATGCATAAGTTATGTGCACGAGCTCCTGGATCTTCAAAATGCTTCTTGGAAGGCACGGTCAGGGCATGCCGGTAGGTGGACTGGATTGGGAAGTCGCTCTAGCTTCTTGCAGGATCACCTTGGTGCGGGGAACCTGTTGCAACGAGGGTCAGTACATCGAAATGCACTGGTGAAGGCGAACTAACCCAACTATACCAATTAACACATTTATATGAAGCATGCAAGTTATTATGTGTTCTTTCTATCTTGTCTTAGTCCATTTTACAAGCAAGCATTAGATATGAAAGTTTACTGAAATAAATATGTCATCGTTCGGTGACTTTTATCTGTCTGTCTGAACCACCTGCACAATACTTACCATGACCTTCCCTGCCATGAAGACATAGTTAGCTTGCACAGTTTAAATATACGTGGAGATCACTAGCATGATGCCATATTGGACGAGTTATAGTCATTGACGATGATAGTATGCAATGAAAGCACATGAGGCTCTACAAGCCATCCCGTCCAGCACATGAGACTAACATGAAGTTTTGTCCGGATCGGATCGGTGCTAGTGACCCAGCGACCGTTCGCAGAAACTAAGACCTTGTGCACAAGTTGTCCATGATCAAACGACGTCTATACTAAGTTATCAATTGATGAAGTTTAAGTCAACACGAGCACGAGACAAGTAACATGGCATGATCTGTTTTGTATAGTCTCCCTGATCAGTTTATTGCATAGCAAGGTGTGTTCTATACATAGCACAATTATAGAAGAAGTATACAATCTAACTAGAATTGAAACATGTTTAAAGAACATTCTTAACGAACTAGCATGCAGCAAGATAACCGTTCACAAGTTTATTGATAGTAAAAGTAACTCCAAGTCTATTCCCCTTTTTATCTTGACATCTTTTAGTTATTATGGTATTGTTTGATCGGAACAATTTAGAAAAAAATATTTTAGATGTGAAGACTTGGAAGAAGGGTCAACTGAATCGAATTATAGCCACTCACAAGTTGGTTGGAGAGAGAAAAGGAAAGAGGTGCTTTAAGACTCCGCTCGCACGACGTCTATTGCACGATCACCTGCATTGCCACGAACAGATGATCAATACCTCTTCTACTCTTTCCAAGCTCGGAATGAAATGCAGTTTAACAAACGAAAGCAATAAAATCCATCAAAACTGTTCAAAAAAAATGCAAATCCGAAAACCAACTCAAAAGCACGAAAGCAACAAGGCGACAGCGAAAACTAGACAAGAAAACTTGCAGCGGAGAGGTCCCTCTTGACTCTGCCGCTAAGTCCATCCTTGGGGCACGGTCTACTGAATATGGGAATCGATTCCGAAGAGAAAATCCATAATGAGAAAAATATCTTAATTCAATCTATCCCGATCGAACGATACCGAAAGTATTTCTTAGTCGCGCTCCCCGTAACGGGGGAACGGGGCACCACAAGGGCGAGCTAACACAACTCACCAAATCGACACGGTATTCATGTGAAGCATACAAATTATTATTATGTGATTTTCTATCTTGCCTTAGTCCAAGTTACAATCATGCGGAATGAAACAACTAAATAAACTATGTCACCATTCGGTGACATTTACCTGCGGCCGACTTATCCACCTACACAAGATTTACCAAGTCCTTCCCTGCCAAGAAGACATTGTTAGATTGAACAGTTTAAGCAAACATAGCGGGTAGCTAGCGCCACAAACCATCTGGAGTATAGTCTGGGTAGACGACGATCCATATAGTGCGGGTAGCGAGCCCCGCTACAAGTTTCCGTCTCACCCGTGCTAGTCTGCTAGCATAGCTCTCTGAGTTTCGCCTGGGACGAACCGGTCCCAGTGCCCAGGCGACCGTTCACAGGAACAAAATCTTGTGCACAAGTTATCTGTGACCATGCGACGTCTAAAAACTAAGTTATCAAACGAAACATTTCAAGACAACATGAATGAAATGTAACTACTCAGCATAACCTGATAGCATAGTCTACCTGCTCAAGTGATCGCATTATAAGTATGTACTACTTCTTTGCACAATTATAGATGAATGAATTCTAGATACAACTAAAACATAAAATAAGCACATTCATGGAAAACAAACACGCAACAGTACGATCGTTTCATGAGTTTGTGTGACATGCATCAAGTATTCAAGCCTTCTTCTCTTCTTCATCTTAACTCTTATTATTATTATGGTATCATTGATCGGAACGCACAAGATTCATTTTGTTAAGTGTGAAGACTTAGAAAGAAGGGTCAACCAGAGTTAAGCCACTCACAAGTTAGTGAATCGCTAAAGAGAAAGAGGGTTCTTCAATGCTTGGTCACATGCATTAACATGAACAAACGATCAATACCTCCTATCCTCTTTCTCCCAGAATTCGATAAAAATGCGAAGTCCAAAGAATGAAAGCAATAAAATCTATCGAAACCATTCAAGAAAATACATTCATAAAATTAATGTGAAAGCATCAAAGCGGGATCGAAAACGAGCAACGAAAACCAACGCAGCGGAAAGGTCCCTCGCAACTCTGTCACTAAGTCCTTCCTCGAGACATAATCAACTAAATATGGGACTTGATTCTGAAGAAACTAATCCATAACGAGGAAAGGATCTTCATTTAATCTGTCCCGATCAAATGATACCGACAGTTTCCCTTAGTCGCGCTCCCCGCACGAAGAACGGGATACTACACGATATAGGCATTAGTGGTTGTTAGGTTGACTGTGATTGATTGTTGGCTCCTTACCTAGATTAGATGTTGGATTGCTTCTTTATATTTTGTAATCGTACGTTGGAACCGCACGATCTTCTACCCTAGATTTTGCTATTCATTATGCTTTTTCTGCTATATATTTCTTACTATTTTTCTCCATTCGTCCTTGAGCCTTCCTTTCTGGTACTTTCTATGGTTTTTCTGACCAACCCTGGATAGTTCTTAGATTGCCAACGTCGGATCCTATGGATCTTCCAGTCTTGACTTGGAGGATGCACTTCAGTTCTAGATCATATTGGGGACTGTGTTGGTAATGTACTCTAGTATACATCATTTCATATTGTAGATGTATTTATACTCTACCAAAATGTAGATTCAATCCTAATTTCTAATTAGATTATCTATCATAAAAAAATGACACAAATTGACCCAATATGTGCCTATTCTGTCTTATCTCGATTCTTGTACCGCTTAGTGTTATAATAAAGTACGAAGGTTCCTCGATCTTCAAATGGTAACATAAAATATGCTATATATGTTCTCTGATCTAGCAAAAGTGACAAGAGTACGTATACATGATGCAAATGTGCCAATACATGACCCAGAACCAGAATACTAGAGAGCAGAGGTAGACGTAGACCATCTATGTTATATGAAGTACTGTAGTACCCCGTATTGTTAAGGTTGTAAGTCATGTTGGGTGTCCTAACAAGAATACAGTCTATGGCCAATCTAGTCTCATATCCACAGTAAATATCAAAAAAATAAGTACCAAGAATAATAAACATATGGAAAGCAAAAAAGGCCAGACGGTCAAAATATACATATGATTATCAATGAAGTCTGCAGTATAAAACAGTACAAACTGAAGTACCTTCCCCTACAAAGTTCACCAATATGCTCTATAATAGACCCTCCAAGTCAAGTTTGATAGATACTCAGGGTCTATAGCTAAAATTTGCGAACAATCCAGCGTTTGTTAGGCCAACTGCATCAAGTACTAGAAAGAAAATCTCAAGGACATGCCGAAAGAAAACCAACAAGATGATAGCAAAAAATATATCTGACATGTAATCATAAATGAACAATAAAGAAAAAATGGATACATGTAGCACCAACGAACGTTCTACAGATTATAAAGTCAGGTAATTAGCACCAGTCAGTATAACTCCCCAAAGCAGGAACTAATGGATGAAAATATAAGAAATTATTCATATTTATTGGTTTGATCAATCACGGCCAATCAAGCCATACGACTTTCTATGATTAACTAGATATGATTATTATATTCCTAATTACTAACAAATGCAACTGAGGTTCCAAGGAGAGAGATATTATAGATTGTACAGGCTTGACTAGGACTAGCAAGATATAATAATGCACGTGAGCTAGGGAATCACTCAACGGTGAGAATGACTAAATAAGAGTACATGTGTTGCATCACTCAACAGTTAACTGGAAATGTGCCCCAAACTATGGAGAGATCCATAACCATGAAAATCCCTAGCCAACGAGACTGCATGAAACCTAAAATCCTCTTCTCCCATGCTCTAGATGAATCATAACTAGTTATTTAATCCTGACAGTTTTACTTGAGTTTCTGGTCGTGGTTGTCACGCCCTGATCTCCCGCAGGCAAATCGGCCGTTCCCGCTAGGCGAGAATCACCGCGCCAACGCTTCCGCGGAACGATCGCTTTGACCCATCCGGACGTGATGCCGCACGAGCGTGATCCACGTCCGTGCAAGGCCGTGGTTCATTGGCTGGCGGTAAGAGTTCTAAGCCACAGAGTCGCACAGATTGTCCGAGTGCAGCGGAATCATGAACGCATAGCGATCTGGTAACAGGTTCACTGAGTCGACAATATAGCGGAAGCTTTGAAACACAAGTTGAAGTAAAGCAACTCTTTTATTGATATAAACATGTGTTACAGGCGGCGTATAGCCGAGATTACAAGTCTCTCGAGCCTCTCTCTCCGAAACAGTAAAATCGTGCCAAGTGGCTACAATTGTGGAATGATTGTACAGGCGATGTTCAGGCGATGTTCACAACATTATGTCTTGTATATGTGCTTCGGTCCAAACGCAATGATGCTTCGGAGTGATCACCACACCTTAGCATGCACGAAGGAGCATCCGCACCGAACGAGGTTCTCCCGTACCCTGCATACAAACTGGTGGATTATCAGTACATTGAATGCACTGGTGGGGAAGCTACTCGCCCGCTCGTCAAATCCAAACACGTAATACGGGTTCTGTGCACCAACTATTAAGTTGTGTTTCTAGTTGCCTTAGGATCAGTTTCATGCAAATATTGAATAGCCTATCTCGTGTGGCAGTGCGCCGTGCGACATGAGAGGAAACACGGCGAGACTTACCAACTTACCATTTTATCTTCCCTGTCCAAGGCAAACATTGTTAATTCGAGCACGGGCATGTATAAGCATTCAGGAGGCATATCATATGCAAACACGAGAGTCATTATAACATAATCGTTCAGGTATTTAGATTATTTGTTTCATGCGATACAATGCCTCGTACGCGGATAGCCGCTAAGCGAGGATGACTTGTTTATCTTTCATTTTTACCAGCAAGCATGCAACAAGTTAAATACAAGGCGATCACTAGCGTATGCCATTATGGACGGTATAGTCTTAGATGAGAATGGTATGCAACAAAAGTACAAGAGGCGCTGCAAGCCATTTCGCCGAACAAGAGACTAAAACAATAGGTCTCGCCCGGACCGGGACGATGCCAGTGCCCCAGCATCGCCCGCTAGATCGACCCTGTGCACAAGTTGTCCGTGATCGAACGGCGTCTCGGGTAAGTTATCCATTTACATGGTTGGGGCAACAAGTATACAAGACAAGAGTACAAGACAAGAGATAATTCTGTTGAGGCAACAATAGTACAAGACAAGAGGCATTGCCTTATTCGTTTCGCATAGCCCTTCTGAACAATATTTTTTATAACAGGGTATGGGCTAGCTTAGGCTACAAGCATTGAGTCGAGGCAACGTACAAGCAGACAAGCATGCATTTGTATAAACACAATGTTCACGTTAGTTCGTGCCCGAAGGTAAGCCGAGGGGTGAAACCGTTAGGGACTTGGCATGCGAGGGTCTGAATATAAGCAGTAATTCAATTTCCATGTTCTGGCATAAGCAATATGAGTTGGGATTATTCCCTTAGCTAGGTGCGTTGGATTCTTATTAGCATGCAGGAGGTGATTCACCTAGTGACTAGCATATATTATTTCAGATTTTATGTGTGCTGGCTAAGCAAAGACAAGTTCACTGTAGCCACCCCCCTTAGCGATGATTCGCCTCGGTAGAGCGATACGTCAAGCGAGCCTCTGAAAGCCTAAGTTGCAATCCTGTAGGGACAAGTCTGGATATCCTTTGCTTCTCATTTGAGGCAAAACGGGTCAGGACAGTTGCACTTTTGCCGTTTGAGTCGGCAGTCCGCTAGAACGGAACGGGGTGTTACAGTGGTCATCCAAAGAAATCTACCTACAATGATGTTTCCCTCGGGAAAAATACAATACTATACAGTAGGTTAAACAACCACAATCAACTGCATTAAATATGCTAGCAACCTATGTCGCTAGTTCACCATGTCCAGAAGTGCACTACGATGAGACACAGAGAGATTCGATAAAGCACGTACATGTCAAGCAAGAGAAAAGCATGTTAGTACATTTCAAGTTGGATATACCAACATAAAATTGATGCCTTGCCATAAGATGGCATGTCATAACAGTACGTTGCTACAATAAGGCGAACTCCATGTAATAGCAAGCTAGCGCAGAGGATACATATGTATCCAAAACAATCTTGAACTCAATTGGAAAAGAGAGAAAGAACATATAATGGATTAGAACATGATCGTGTACTAAACACGATAAAGTAATAAAATAAAGGGCTATCCAATCAGGAACAAGTCACCTATCCTAGCCAGGCATTCCAAAGAACAAATCATGAACTAGAATAAGGGGTTATAGATTGGCAATAAGCCAAGGTCAAGTTAACAAGAAATCAGGGTCCAATCAAGAAGATAATCAAAGATAATAGAGTCTACTGAAATAGCAAGGGTCCCTATAGAAAAGATAAACTAGACAAGCGAGGGAGTGGTCCGCCATGCGAAAATCCATAAACCACGTACCTAGACTAGAGAACGTAGACTATATGGATGACTCAACCACCCCTTCATCAAACGAGGAGAAAGGAACAAAATTCACCCCCAGAATAGTTCTACGACTCTATGCCTAATACATGGCATGCAACTTCGTACAAGCACGTGCCTAGAATATAATATTTATGGAAGACAATATCTAGAACAGGGGTAGCAATGGTCTAGAGTTTAATTCATGGATAAGACATATCATGCAAGGGTCCCTTAGGAAATGCCACCTAACTGGTTCAAGTAAACTGGAGGCCAAAGTCAAGACAGTAAAAACATACCTAGACAATTATAGGATCATGATTATCCTATTTAACACAACTAGAGTACAATATAAAATCCTTTAGCATTCGAGAAGAAACAAAATGGGAATCGGTACTAGTCTTGAGTGTAATTCCCTCCAATCAAGACAGATAACTAACTACAGATGCAAGCCACCCAAACAGAGTACTAAGTCGGCCATGCTATACTAACTCAGTGCAGGAATTCGACATAAAAAATCTAGGAGAATAGCTCTACCCGAATATCCAAACTGAATCCCCAACCGGAAATTCTAGAAAATTATGGCACTCTCCCCTGTATTTCTTGGACCAGGACAACATGCAAAATAAAAAAATGTCTGATAGGCGTAACCCGGCATAGAATTTCCAAGCCGAGATCACTAAGTCTCGGTCTCCCGTAACTCTACTATGAGTACTTGTCCAATACCACACAGATGAAATCACAATCAACCACCATGTAGTTCTTTGTCCTAATTCAATACACAATGCTCATTAAGCTATTTCCAAACTGTAACTTGTTCGTGAGCCGAACACGGGGCGTATCAGGATCATATTCACAATCAAGTCGGGCTCATATCCTCGGAGGCGTAGATGTCCCGTCCCGTCGGAGTTATTCGGTATGATTGTCGGTCTGATACCAAACTGCTATATACTAATTACAATATTTATAGTTACTATAGATTTTACAGTTTACAAGTCACAAGTAGAATGAATTTATAATAAACAAATATAAGACATGAAGAACATAGGTGCATATTCATCACCGAGCAAGGAGCTTGTCTTGAGGGCTCGGTTAGGTAAGCAATCTCGAACTCTAGTATGCGGTCCACGCTCTAGGCTAGCTCATTCACCGGGGTCCTCAGAACATAAGAATCATACAAAAGAATTAATATAATAATAAAGGCAAGATTAACGTTAAGGAATAGGTTAGGGAGATAAATATACCATATAATCGGTGTCGTGAGGAGACTATCATAGACACGGAGGATGCCTCCAGACATGTGGGGTCCACTAGTCCATATGCGGGGCCTACAACTCAAATTGGGACTCACCAAGTGGGGCCCAACAATAGAGAGTAGGGCCGGCAATCCTATATGGACCTGCATCCTAAGGCTGGCACACAATTTGAGAGGGAGTTCAAGAATTAAGGGGCATACAGAGTAAAGAGGCACACTGCCCAAGGGGCACACACACCGAGAAGACACTTCCTAAATGGGCACATCACTCGAGGCTAAAATATTGTTTCGACGTGCATTGCTTGAGGTAGCACACTGCTCGAGGTGCACGTAGCTGGAGGCACATTCTTCCCGATACACAACGACCAGAAGAGAGAGGACACGATGTTGGGTGCCTCTCCTGCCGAGCTCGAGCCGAGATCGGCAAGCTCGATGTCGACGAGGACCCACCACAGAGATAGAAGAAATGGGGGAGAAGAGAGCAGCGGCACGATCGTACAGGAGGCTCAGGTAAGTAGTGCTAGTTGGAGCAATATAAGAAAGGAAAGAGAGGTGTTAGGGAGGAGCCGCTAACGGGGAGCTCGACTAGATCTAGGTAGAGTTTGGTCCTAATGGGGGTAGAGCTAGCTCAAAGAGGAGAAGAACCAAGGCATTGACTGGGTCCAGGGTGTGTAGTAGTGCTCATCGTGGTCGGTCAACAGCAACGGTGGGGCTCGGACTCTGGTGCATGATTAGCTCTCGACAGGGAGGTTGGAGGAAGGAGATAAAGTCGATAGAGAAGTGGGGTGGCAGTGGTGGCTAGCGGTAGTGGTTCGGGGAGGGTGTAGAGGACATGGGGGCCAAATAGTAGTAGTTGATCCGAGTAATAGAGGCGAAAGCGAAGGCAGTGGGGATCAGGACTGCTTCTAGGGAGAAAACAGAGATTATATGGGAGCTTGGGGAGATAATAATCAGAGGAGAGAGTGAGAATGGTGGGGACTGCTGCTCCTTAAGAAGAAGAAGAAGAAGAAGAAGAGTGAGGGATAAGAGAAAGAAATTTAGAGAGAAAATTATAGGGGCATGCTCTTAAAGCCTGGGAGAGAGGAAGAGAGGGTTAGGGGCTTGGCTTTGGGGGTTGCTGCTCTTGGGGGAGAGAGAGAGAGAGAGAGAGATGAGGAGGAGGAAGAGAATAGGGATTGTGCTCTTGGAAAAAAAAACTAAATTGAGGAGAGAGATAAGAGAGAATAGATTAGGAAATTAATAATTATTAATAAAATATCAATAATAATTGCAACAACAACAACAACAACAACAACAACAACAATAATAATAAAATATATATTCTCCTGGAAATGCAAAAAAAATAAAATTTTCTAAAATACGAAATACCAAACACGAATACGTAATATTCCATCTACGAGATATTACATCATATCCATCTTATAAAAATTTCTTCTTCGGAATTTAAAATTATAAGAATACGATTCAAAACTAGTATACATATAGCAAGAAAATTTTACCTACCTTACAAAAATTAAGCAATACAATCAGAAATAAATAGAAATCTCAATCGCAAAAAAAAAAATATCAAGCTAGATAAATCGACTCCTAATATCAAAAATAACTCTGAAATATCGAATACAAACTAAAAAATAAAAATAACTCAGTTCCACAAAATTGACTCTATAGATCAAAAATGATTACAAAATATCAAAAATAATATCAGAAAATTAAAATTCCAACTACACGAAAATCTTCAGAAAATCACAGAGTAATGGATGTCTCAAATCATCCATGGAAGTTTCTTTCGTATCTTATCATGATGTGTTGTGGTGATTCATTGCTTTGAGATCCGACCGGTATGATTGCAAAAGATTCAACATTGTACTATGATCGAACAATTGCAGCTTTGGCTACCATGTCCTCAAGGTAAACTAGGGCCACTTGGTTACTTTCGACAAATATCCAAAAACATATTTCAAATTCCGAAACCCATGTCTAACTCATCAGAAATCGAAAAACACTTCCATAAGTACAAAAAAAAAACCTAAAACCATGAAGGGAAGAAGGCAAAATAATCTGAAGCCAAATGAGCTAAAATCGGAGCAAGAATACCTCTAGAACACTCTTCCCAAGGCTTTTGATCATCAATGAACTAATGCTTCAAAAATCACCAATTCTAGCTTCCCATGGAAAATCTGAACTCTGAGGTCATGTTTAGGATTTAAATTATTACCATGTTTAGTTTGAGTTATAAATTTTATTCTCGAAATTTTGAATATCTAAAAAAATAATACTCATGAATAATGAGAAATATATTCCTTCAAAAAATAGGAGGTTATATTAATTTTTCATAGAAATAAATCGAATCTAGCACAAGTTCGAGTCAAATTTTGGTTTAAGTTCATGCTCAAGTCAGATCCATGTCAGGTTTGGTTCAAGTCAGGGTCTGACATGGTCCATGACGGGTCCAGGTCAAATTGGGTCTGCTCTAGTCCAGGTCAGGGTCGTAGTCCATAAAAGTTAATTAATAAGTAATAATAAGAATAAACATGTCAATAGGAATTGATCCTTGTCACAAGTCTTATCATATTAACCAACTACACTAAAAAAAGTTACAAACAAAGAATAACAACTGCTAAATATATTTAATCATAAAAAAAAAATATTTTTTATATGAACTATATATTTTCGAAAATATTTATATAACATAATTTTTCCATAAATTTAATTCCAAAAAATATTGAATCATGAAGAAATAAATTTTCTGGCTATATAACATTCGGCGTACCAAAGGCAACCTGTAGCCCCCAAAATCCATTCAATCAGCTTGCCGCCGGGTATGTTCTTTTATGCTACCATTCCGTACACAGCTTATATTGGCAATTCACACATGAAGCAGAACAAAGTTCGACAACCCAGATCCTTCAGCTGTATGACTGCGAGTTAGATAAAACAAAATCACCAAAAATCATTGTCGACAGCCAACGTTCCCACAGAAAAATACATCATTGTACACGTGCAATCCATGGGAACCGGTAATCAAGTTGAGACATGCGATACTGTTTGTCCAAAAGACGAGCATCAAAGCATCATCGGTAGCTGCAAGAACCTTCATCCATTGATCGGGGTCAAAATTGGTTGCTCAACAAATGAAGTAATGAGCTTCGTCAAGTCTGGGTCATTCTCATGTTTCTTCCAAGACATTTCAAACTGTAAACCCTTGCTTCTGTGCAACAAAGGCGGGCAATTTAAATACACGATAATATGGATGTGAAGGTAAAGCAAATAAATAATAAAAAATAATAATAATAATAATAATAATAAAAAAAAAAAGAACGAAACCATTAGAGCGTAACATGTAGTTGCATACTTCTGGAGAAAAATCAGCATATGTAGAATGTGACTGCGGATAACTTCTCGGTTCTTTCTTGTTGCTGCTTCCTTGTACAAAAGAATCAGCTCATCTACCAATCTACACAGATGAATGTAAAATGTGGAGTGAATACCTACCCAAGCTAACAGCACTATAAAATGACAGTTTTATTATTTACTCAACTGTAGGCTCTCTGGTAGTCCAAGATTTTATCTAGTAAATTCGTAATTTTGACGAAAAGATATAAAACACAGATATGGACACACATAGTGACCCGTTTACTAATTGATCATGGCTTATACGCCCTTGTCAAAATATGGATTCCTCTATCCTACATCCATGTTCAGTACATGCATCCAATTAATACAAGAGTCAAACTAAAAGCAGTCGTTATTTTATCAATTAATTAAGATCCTTACTGACAAGTTTTGAAGTGGGATAAAAGATACAGGGTTGGAACCTCCCTGTCAACTCAAAATTGCCCTTAACATTGGATGCTTCTTCCACCAACAGCCATGACTCCCACCCAGAACACCATAGGTGAAACAAATCCTCTGAGCTGTTTCTTTTTTACTAAGTATCTTTTTCCAAATGGAAGAAGTTGTAATGCATAGTAAGCATAACCAAAATCAAATTATAATCCATATCAGCAACCAATTAAGTATATAGCAGAGGACTTCCGTTGGATAAGGCTTTGATTTACTTCTCAGATGATGCTTTTGATAGATATAATGAAATTCATATATAATTAATCCATCTCTGAAACTATACTTGATAAGTTCAGAACTTATCAAAAAAGGCTAATTAGCAAATCAATACCTTCAAGTTCACATATTTTTGTTTCGATACAACGAAACTTTTTGTTGTTCACTTCGCTGCCACGAACATTTTTCAACCTTATCCAACGGCTCCTAATGATGTTAATGGAATATGCAAAAACATTTATACCCTACCATTTTCCTCCATGTCCAGCACATCCTCCTCCCACCCCTACCTCCATCGCCCACCTCCGCGACCCCTCCACCTTGGAAGAAATAACGAGGTGGTGTAGGGGTGGTGATGGGATTGGAAATGGAGTATGAGGTGGTAGAGGTGGAGAGGGAGGTAGAGGTGGAGAGGGAGGGTGGTGAAAGAAGGAATTATTTTTAATTAGTGTAAGATGGCCATAAATAAGTCACACACAAGGCACAACATGTCTTCCAAGTCAGAATGTTGATCTAATGGAGGGTTGCAGAGTGCAATTACTTATAAAGCAAGATTCAGTAGCGGTTACAGATGCTTCCTATGAGTAATCAGGGAGTTTCGGTGGTTTTGAAGTGGCGGTTTGTTTTTTACAAGGTTTCAGTATCAGTTCTGGCTCGATACTTAGATCCTAGTTAGAATATTCATGGTAGTGAACATAAAATACAAGGAATCAAAGTGAAAAAGGGGATGTTATAAGGTACCCAGCTGCAATTACCCTCAAAAACTATGTTACGGATCTAAAAAGTCCTTATAAGTTGTTATGAAAATCCTTTGGAACTTCTCAAAACATCATGGTATGTTTACAAGTTATTGCACGATCCCTACCAGTGTCCTATATGATGAACAAGGTGCCTCCAATATTTTTCTGATAGTTACTTTCATAGGAGAATTAGTCAACCTGTTTTGCCATTCTACTTGCACCCTTGGGAATGTCATTTGTTTATGCTCATCACTGATTTAGTATGTTTCTTTGAGATGAATGCATTTCCTAATGTAAATTATTTTATTACCTAGGGAACATGGAGGGCTCTCCTTGGTTGCATGAGCAAAAAATAGATAACCAAAATGATAGGTCCACCTACATGCCACCCATCTTTCAAGGATTTGTGGCAAGGCCTAGTCTTCCTCAGCTATCTTTGCTAGGAATGGGGTACTAGCACAGAGGTTATAGTTGTCGGGTTGGCAGCCTATCATAAAGACCTCAATTCTTGCTATGCTCACTATTAGGTTGATATACCAAACCAAATGCCTGAAATTAACTATTAGACAATCGTAGTAGAGCGAAGGGATTTTAGATGCGATGAAAATGATGGTCTAGTCAACGTTATTAATAATCATAGAATTCTCTCTTTTTTATAATGCATATTTCTCCATGGGAAAAAGAAAGACTTTAAGATATTCAATACTCTGCACAATTTAGTCAATATATTGTTTTACATAAGACAACTTTGGAGGAGTATGTCCAACTAGACTATCGTGATGTTGCCAGTTAACCTGAGCGCAGTGCGGGATGGAGATCAGCATGAGCGGTCGGCTAACCGTATGCTGGTAATCAGGTGGACATCTTTGATCTGTTACTAAAGAGTAGGACATGAGAGTCAAAGAGGAGTCTTTCGTCCAATGGCTTCTAGTCTAGTGTTGGTAGAGCGCTATTGACCCTCTTTCTAGAAAGAGCGGAAAGGGAGCTCTCAGCTGGGACAATATCGATTCATTGACCGGAATAGAAGACATCGAAATCTTCGAACACCCAAGGCTCGAGGTTCCCCAAAAACCGATTCCTCGGGAATCGAAGATTTGCATTTGATCCGACTTCGATAGGAGAAAACCCCCGGTTGAGCGCCCGAGTTTCAATGCAAAATCTAATCTAAGGCTCCATCCTCTTATGGAAGAAAAGAGACGAGCGAAGTGAGTAGTGGGTCGTTGGAGGCTTAAATATATCTTGGCGAGATAACTTCCGAAAATTCTTTCCTGAGCTCAACCAAGATCGAGAACATATATATCATATGCAAAAAATCAGGATCGATGTATAGAGATTCAAGCTGGGCTAGACCGGAGAGAAAGAATAATGTAATTGAGAATCGGAGTGCAAAGATTCAGACCTGGCTAGGGCAGAGAGAGATGATGATGTAATAAGCTTCGAGCTAACCCGAGAGATATTGTAATACAATTATCTTGCTTCCAAAAATATATATGTCAACAAGCATTGACCCAAGTGGTCATGACTTAAAGACATAAGGACCCGAAAAATCATGTCGGAGGTTCAAACCTCTTGGACACGTTATATAATTAAATATTAAAAGGGAAATGAATCTAGATACTCAGGTAGTGATTGTTTGAGAGCCGAACATGGAAGAATGGTCTACCCATGCAAGAGGATCATGGTACCGACGGTCAGTTCAAGTAGAGCGTGCAATGAAGATCAGCCTATCAGGCAGATCAAAAAGGTGCATTAGAAGCAATAATTGAAGATCGAATCGCGTGCAAAGACCCAGACTCGAACATAGTCCGAAAAAATTGATGTAATAAAAGTGTGAACTTCCAGAAGTAGGATATAGGCTTACTATATATATATATATATATATATATATATATATTTATTTATTTATTTATTTATTTTATTTATTTATTTTTTGGAACATGTAATTATCCATGATCGCTTCCACCGGAATTCGAACACTGCCCTCTCAGTCTCATGCCTCCCCGCTAGCCACTTGAGCTAGAGATCATTGGCTATATATATATATATATATATAGTAGGTCTCTTGCAATATATAGATTTTAGTTGCCATAAGCTCACAAATGTTTTTGGATAAAGGCTTTGTTGTTGTTGCTGCCCTCTTAAGCTCAAAAACTCGTAGGTAAGAAACAAACTACCTACCAGTCTAACTAATTTCACATAAAATAATGTGAATAAGACCCAGTTTCATAGCTACAGAATTTATACAGGTCATTGGGACACACATCTAAAACCTCTTATAGATAATATATAGATTGGTATTTGATCTAAGCCTTGGACATGATTCAAAACTTTGTTGTCCTTATTAGCTGATAAAGTACAATCACACAACCGATGTCAAGTTTTCAATTAGGAAGAACAAGAATATGAGCAATGGATTCAGATTTAGGAACAAAAACTCAAAATTTAAAGGAATTGAAAGTACGGGATAGGGAAATTAGGGGATTACAAACTAGGTAAAAGTGAGGTAAGCTGATTTAAAGAACTTTTAAAGGGTTTATATTGATGAAAGGGGCTGCTGGATATACTACACAGTCAATCCTTAGGGAATGGGAAGAGGTGGCTATCAAATGAAGATACTAGGTTGTAGGGTTGACATTTAATGTGGCTTTAGTACTTTGGAGCTGACTGGGAGGCATTTGGAATAACAAAGACACTTGGTAATATAAATGAGGATTTGAATGGCTAAAGTATCAAACTCATAATATATGTGGTTTGGGCTTTTCATTATTTAATTTGTCAGGGCTTTAGAGTCATTATAGAGGTTACTACTCTGATGTGCATGAAACTCCACATTTTGTTCTTTAAAGGAACTCCTAATGAAGTTCAGATTTGAAATTTTACAAGGCAAATTTTTTTAACCGTATATACGCAATCAAATTGTGAGTCATACTTATTTAGAATAGACGTAACAAACAAATAGAATAACTACAACATACTGATGTACTATTGAGTATTGGGACCATTGATCTTGATACAATGATGATAAACATATCTATGCAGTTTGACAATTTTCAAAGTGACTAATATATTCATGAAGGCATATTGAGGAAATATCATCATCATCCTAGCCTTCTCTCGTCACAATGGGGTCGGCTATGAAGAATAAGAAACCTCCATACAAGATTTGACAAATATTATATGACCGGTCGTCGACCTGACGTCAACCCTCATTGTTGGTGTCAAATTCCTAGCCAAGGTAGCTATGAGCACGAGAGAGCCATGCCATAAAACCCAGGTCGTCAGTTGGCAGGTAGGTAGACCTGCCTTTTGGATTGAGAAAATATAATGTGTACTATTAAAAAAATGAGATGAAGTGGTAAGACTACATCCATAAACATTTTCCACCTAGAAGGATCCCCAGAGAGGCAAAGATGGAGGCGGAAAAAAAAACCACCAACAGCATGCATTATAGGAATTAGGAGATCAAGATACTTGTCATCTTACATAAGTAGGCAACTTGAATCTCAGAGATCTCTTCATTCTTTACCCAAATTAATTTTCTTTATAGTGTCTATCCCAAATATTCAGGACACAATCTTTGTTGTTTGTTTTTTGTTGTTTTGAATGATCCACATTCAGTACGTATCTTTCCTTATTTCCAGAAAAAAGACTACTTTTTAGTGAAATACATTACTTAGCAAGTGTATTTGTTTCACAAGAATAGGTAGAACCATAATGCATCCTCATGGATGACATGTGAATTAACCTCATTTTTTTATATATGTTATACACAGACACATACAAGCATACATATATGTGTATGAGCATATCGAAAAAGACCTAAGTTCTTCAACCTAATTCTCTTAATCTATTGAAATCCATGTTAGCAAATAGCAAGATGTTTTATATTTTCAAATATCTTGTGTTATATTTTTCAAGTTATAGCATTTAACTATATGCAGTATATATGAATTGTAAGCCTGAAAATATTACCAAATTTATTGGAGAAGTGTCCAAGAGAAGTATTAGAAGTGTCTTCAGTGAAGAAATAAAATGAAACTATGCACATGTTTGATAAGTGCGCCACACGCATCAGTGTCTTAGAAGTGCCAGTGTACACACGTACATGGATCCGCGATGACTGTTCATGTAATATATCTAAATCCAGCCAAGTAAAAGAAGCAACTGATAGAAAATAATAATTGCATTTGAAAGATTTTCCAGAGGCCTCAAAAACAGATGTTAGTTTTATTGCAGAAATGGGTATAAAATAGAGAACGGTGACTTTCAAGCATGAATAACAAGACTAATACGACCAAGCTGTTCAATCACCTGTCAATGTATGGCGATTTCCGGATCCATGTTAACTTAATAATACTATGAAGACGCTGCATAACCTACAAAGTCAATGAAACATACACAATCATCTCTGGCTAACACCATTATATGAAATAACATCAAAAGATATTATCAAATTGATGCCAAGTAATTTTACTGCATGCAAAGGCATATAACTCGTACAGAAGCAGATGGAAGATTCAAGACTGAATCTTATCAAATTATTTTGGGTAAAGTCACTTTACGCCGTGACCAGTGTGTTGTCATTTTATGTTCAGCCAAGTGGTCATAATTGATATACTTATTTATGTATGTATACTTTAAAATAACTTTAACACAAAATATTGTGGGAAAATTGAGCATCAACAGCACTAATAATGGATGAACATGTTACTTCACTATTTGTTTGTGTAGCCCAAATGCATGTTCACTTTCCCACAATATTAAATCCTAATGGATGAATCTATCGACAATGCACATGCAGATGCCCAAGCATCCCAAATGATTTTCCACATTTTATAAAAGAAAGGAACATGCGTCTATGAATACTCTACTGACAACAAGGTGTTTTTTCCCCAAATAGAGGTCTTTAAGCTATTTAACATTGACTCCCGAAGAAACATGTCCCTTGTGACATAAAACAGAAGACAACTCTAGCCTAAGAGGAACTACTTCAAAGCATGTGCTGATATCATTAAAAATACTTAGGATTAAGACCTTTACTGCAGAATGACATATTTGTTCCTTACCAGAAGAATTGTCCTATCATCATCTGCATGCATCCACTGAAAGAAAAGAGAGAAAATGCGGCGGAAGTGTGCCAATAAAACAAGCCCCATAGCATCGAAGACTGGCTCAATGTGTAGAAGCCATGCAATTCGTCGTTCTTTCTTCAACGGTTGCCGCTCCAAATGACCTAACATCTCACCTAGTATTCGCTCAAACCTAATAAAAATATGACTACTTTATTACCACAATAGACATGTAAGTGCAAAATTAAGTCCTGAAGGTCAGGTCAGACAATATCATAATAAAATACATAAAAGATATTATTCCAAACAAAAATAAACAGCATGGAACATCTAATAGTTCAGCTGTCCATATGGATTGAATCATGAATTCACTTTTAAAGTCTTAAGTAATAGGATCACTGCAGATTTTCACTGTGCCTTTGCCACAATGACCATATAAGTTGGAAATTAAGTCCTGAGGGTCAGATAATTGAATACATAATAGAGATTTACCCATATATACATCGACAGATAACCTCGAATAATTCATCTGTCCGTTGAATATTGAATTCAGCTGTCCGTTGAATGTTGAATTCACTTTCTAAGGATAATGAATATGACACATTTCTTTTAGATGTCTTCAACAATGCCTTTTTCATAATATTTATACCATCATCATCATCCAAGCCTTCTCTCATCAGAATAAGGTCGGTTATGGACCATACGAAAGCTCCATATAAGATTTGACAAAGTTTTATGACTGACCGTGGACCTAATGTCAACCCTCTATGTTGATGCCATATTCCTAGCCAAGGTAGCTATGGGTATGAGAGAGTCGTGCAATAAACCTTGGTAGCCATGTAGCAGACAGGTAAACCTATCTTTTGAATTGCAGTTTAGGCTCATGCAACCAAGGAGCACCCTCCAAGTTCTCCTAAACTATAAAGCGTCTAGATGAAGAGGTAAGATAATATAATTTGCCATAGGAAATTGCATTCATCTCCATGACACATTACGCCGGAGAGAAGAAGGAATTCCATTCATCTCTTTTCCATAATATTTCCAGCAATCAAAAATTAAGTTACATTTTTTTCCGAATGTTTGAGATGCAACTGAATAATATGGGTGAAATTGGATTCGGATTATCCTGCATGGACCCAATCCAAATACGATCTATATCAGTTACGAGCCTTCATACATGGTCAGATACCAACCTGATCTGCATATAATTGGTCTGTGTTCTCCAGATACGGTTCTGAATACCATAGTAACTTTCAGATATGGATCCAGATATCAGTTAGTTATATGCATGGTGTTGGGGGCTTACATGCGGATGTCAACAGATTTACGTTGTGCATAGCACAAGCATTATTTCTCCCATAGAGACTCAAACCAAAGACCTGCTACTATTGAAGAGCCCCTTAACCAAATAAGTGATGAAACCACCTTGTTCCAATATCAATTAAAAATTAAAATTACTATTACTTTTGGAGACCCTTTTGTTTAAAACTTTCTTATTATTTCTTTTTAGTAGTTTGTTGGTTTCATATGTATCTGATTCCTCCCCTATCTAATCTGTTCCGAATCAGATTTTGCTGAAATATTGATATTGTTTCTTTCTATACCTGATCAACATCTGGGTCCTTTTCTTAAATCAGATATGGGTATATTTATTGCCAGACCCAATCCACATACGCTCCAACCTACTGATTATTTCAGCTTGTACAGCCATCCGATTCTGGAATGTTTCTTATAAAGCAGCCATCATCATCATCTAAGCCTTTCTCCCGTCACAGTGGGGTCAGCTATAGAGCATGAGAGAGCTCCACAAAAGAATTGACAGTCACCTGAACTAATCTTGTACATGTACACAACACAGCCACGCTTCTTAAACTGCCCCAACTTAAGAGTGGAGAAATGACAATCAAATAATTGTATTTGCATGGAAAACAAGTCATGGATCTCTTACAAAATCAATCGTAATCAAAATGTTAGCATATAGGTCAGTTTTAGTCACTTACCTTCCTCGTAGAACAGAACCCCGTTTGTGCAGTCTCCACAACTCCGCATTCACATTGGTAAAGCCCTGAAACATTCTCTGATGTACTCATTTTGCGTCCTATCTATCTTGATTTTACTAGAATACTGATAGAAGTAGTTTTAACGACATTGAATTTCAAGATAATCCTCAAGAAAAAGTTGAAATGAGCCTAACCTCAGCCAAAGATTTGTAAAATCTGTAAAAACTTGCCCAATAGAGATGAAATGGAGAATTAATCAAAATATGGCACACCGTAGGTTTTATAGTTTACCATGTTCGAGTGAGGCCATTTCAAGTATATAGTATGCCAAGCCTAAGAGTTACACTAAAAGTGTTAGAATGATGGCACACCATCATGGGTTACTTGTCTGACGAACTAAATGAAGTCTGAACTTCATTTTGATTTTGGAAACGGTAAGGAAAGGGCAGATAAAGGTCAAAATGAAGTATGGATGGCTTGTTATCATTTTTTTCTGCTCAAAACCATAGTTTGCAGTATCGGCCAATATCGATCCGATACGGCAGATACCGATACGGTTTGGCATGTCCCAATCCGATACCAACCGATACCCAATATTGACTGATACCTACATTGGAGATATCTTTTTCGATCAATTCGACAAAGAAGATTGAACGAAAAAAGACCAATCAACAAAGTTGTAAAAGCATAATAAAGTTGTAAAAGCATGTAAAAGAAGAAAAGTTATCTATCGCATGTAAACCAATCGGCAACGGTGACTACTATTTCATTCAATTTCAAAACTACTAAGAAACAACACTAAAAATACTTAAAATTATGCCTAAATGTATAAAAATATATTTTCTAAAATGTTAATAATTTATTAATAATTATTTGCATTCCAATAAAAAAAATCCGAGATCCAAAACCGCTCCGCAAACCTAACAGAGACAACTGAGGCAAAGCTCCAACTTACTTGATATGAGCTTTCAAGAAGACCAATGAATGTATAAGTGAAGATTGTTGTTTGTCATCAACAGAGGTCTATCAAGTCAGAAAATCAAATTCCATACTTCAGGATTTCTTATCTTGATGGAATTTATTGATAAATAGAAGAGAGGTATGTATAATGTTCTTGATGTTGTTGTAACTTATTTTCTTTTGAGATAAGATGTTGAAATTGCCATGAAACATTAAGCTAGATGAACGCAGAACCAAAGATTTTCCGGTTGGCACACTCCATTTCTCCTACAAATTTACCTGCAGTACTTGACAATAGAAAAATTGAAATGGCCACATCTAATCATTTTGCTAGCTGATATTACACACACACACCAAGCAGAAAGTGGTGCCATAAAAAGTTTGCATATTATCTTGTCTTATGTGGGTTTTTGTTTGGAATTGTCCTATAAGTAAATCTTAAACTGCAAAAAGGAAAACATGAAATTACTAGAACTTTTATAAGTAAATCATTTAAATGAATTATTTTGGATGTGTATAAATAGAGAAGTTGAAGATAAAGAAAGATAAGACTAAAATTTCATTCTTTTTAAGAAAGTTAGATTGAAGGGGTTATCGTCCTACTAATTCTAAAAACCTTGTGTTTGGTTTGCTGGAAAGTGAGGAAAAGAAAAGGAAAATGGAAGTGTCTCTAGAAACAGGATCTCATGTTACATTCAATTGACTTTCATATTCGTTTCCTTTCCCCAACTTTCTTAGCAACCAAACACAGCCTTTGACTCCAAAGTTTATCTCCATGTTTTTATTTAGAGTTTGACCCTTTCTAGTCTCATCCACTAGTACAATATCATTCGCAAACAACATACAACATGGAACTTCATCCGGCCTATGAACAGTGATTTCGACCACAACCAAAAAAACAGATAAGGAGTTAATGTTTATCCTTGACGTAAGGCAAACGGTGATGGAAAATGATATGGTATCTCCACAAATGGTTCGCACAGTAGTAATAACTCCACTATGCATGTCCTTTATAATCTCCATAAAGCTACTAGATACTTGTTTCTTCTCCAAAATCAGTAACACTATTTCACTAAGTACTCTAAACATTTTCTGAGTCAGCAAAAAAACAAATGTAGATACCTCCTTATCTCTAAATCTGTTCACTAATCTTCTTAATAAGTAAATAGCTTCCATATAGATCTTTTCGACATAAAACCATATTGATTCTTACAAAATTCTTATTTCATTTCTTGGCCTTTGCTCTCTCTCTCTCTCTCTACAACCCCGAACCCCCACCCCCCACCCCCCACCCAACCCCCAAGAGTTTCATCTTATGACTCAACCTCCATTCCTCAATAATTGGAACAAATCTGTATATCTCCCTTGGTTTATATATAGGTACTAGAACACTAGTTCTCCAATCATCAGGCATTTTTTTGGTCCTTATAATTTGGTTTAGTAGTTAGTTATTAATTATGCAGGACCATCCATGGACCCGAACCCAAGTCTCACTCGTAGATGGAATTGATATTATTTTCTTAGATTTTCAGTTTAAACTTTTCTTTATTAGGATTAATCTAAATAAGAGGAACTTTATCCCTTTGAGTCTGTTAGGGATTTGAGTTATCTTAGAGATAAGTATCTAGAGATTGATTTTATTTTCAGTTGATTTCTTGAAGTCTATAAATAGACTGTACATTCAGAAAATGTGCATTGAAGAATAAATTGAAAAAACTGACTTTTTATGGTGCAATGTCAAAATCCTAGAGTGGATCTATCTTGTCTCCTTTTGTACCTCTGACGTCAACGTCTAACTTGGATCTCGAGTATAAAGCCCCAAAGTCAAAATTAGACGAACCTGCATGTCATTACAAAATCAAGTATTATCTTTTTTGTGTTTTTGTTATAATTATGTGACAAATTCATAATATTAATTATTCACAAAATTATTAAAGCTTCCTTGCTCAATTTTTCAAAAATCCCTAAATTTTATATTATGGCTATACTAATCATATTTCCTTTGGGTCATTATCCCACGTCAAATTGGTAATAGAGACTTGGTTAGACAATTTTTTATACCTAGGTAAAGACCTAATGGAAAAATTAAAATATAAAATATGGAATATGACGATTTGTTTAAAAAGATTAATGATCTTTTTAATTCAAAGCTTGTTGAACATTGTACTAGATTTGAAGCTAGATTGAAAGTTATATTTGGCAATAATGGTTTTAGGAAAGAGACTAGTATTGATGAACAAGTAGAGTTCAGACCGGTAGTGGTCATATCTTTAGAGTGTCCATTAGTTGAGCCTAGTGAACCTACCGTAGTTGAGACACAAATTAGGACCAAAAATTAATTTGACCTTCATATATCATTTGTAGGAGAACTAAATAGGTTACTTGTGAATCCAATGAATTTAAAGAACGTATTAGGTCTTCTAAATATTTTGAACTTGTCCATTTTGGTCTTCTAAATCATTTTTGCGAACATGATCATTTTGCTGAGTATGTCCCCACATTATGCCAATTATTTGGACGCACTAAGAAAACCACTATTTATTGACGTGCTTTATGTTATGTCCTTAGTGGACATCCCGCTTCTTCCACCTCCATGACCGCTAATACCTTTGTGTTTACTAGACTGCTGCAGCAGAGGCCTAAGTCATGGTCGATTTGTACCATGAGCATAATTCTCGGATTTTATGCACATGTTTCACCAAGAGGTCAATTTTTTAAAGTCAAGGAGAGTGATACGGGACCATCAGTCCGACTGGTAGATCAAATTGATATTATGTTCTTAGATTTTCAATTTAAATTTTTATTTATTAGGATTAATCTAAATAACCGGAACTTTATCCCTTTGAGTTTGTTAGGAATTTGAGTTATCTTATGGATAAGTATTTAGAGATTGATTTATCTTCTGGTTATTTCTTGGGAGTCTATAATAGCATGTAAATTCAGAAATTATGCATTGAAGAATGAATTGAGAAATCTACTTTGTGTTTTATCTACTTTGAATTTTTATGGTGCGATGCCAAACCCTAGAGGGGATCTTGTCTTCTTCTCCGCCTCTAACATCGATGCCAAGTTTGATCTCGAGTACAAAAGTTACAAAAGTCTCATCATCGAGTTTCGACGCAACCTGCACGTCATTCAAATCGGGTATTATATTTTGCATTTTGCTATAATTATTTGTAGCAAATTCATAATATAACTGCTCACAAAATTATTAAAGCTTCCCCGCTCAATTTTTGTAAAATCCCTAAGTTTTGTATTATGGCTATATTAATCATATTTACTTTGGGTCATTGTCTTGCGTTCATTAACCATATCAAACTTTTTGTCCTAAACATTTCCAAACTCATCAAGTCCCACAGCTTTTCTAGTTTTCATTTTCTTTAAAGCTTCCTTGAAATTCACATTTCTAATTTTATGACAAAAACGACACAACTCATCCTAAACGAAGTTATTTGCTCCCATACTAAAATCTTCAAAGTTGTCTAGTTAACTTGGTAAAACAACTCATTCACCTCTCCTTACATTATTTTCTTTTACTAATAATTTTAGTCTTCGCTTCTAATGCATTTAATATCTTTGGCTACATTTCTACTCCTCGCCCTTCTCTACGAAGTATATTAACAACTTGGTCTTTGTTTCTTTAGACAAATCATCCAAGGATTTAGATTTAGTTTTATTAACTGAGCTTTCTTTTTGCTAATTTATATCTCTCAAAGTTTTCAATATTTCTACACTTTTGTCGATCTATGTTGGAAATTCTTATTATCATAATTACCTTTTGGATTTTGGACTTCCTCGTTCCGGTACAAACTTCCTTTCAATGTCCGTCAAGTATCTTTAAGAACTCATAAAACCTCTTTTACTATTATATTGATACAATTTGATATATTGGACGACATAACATTGGTATTTGTTTTCTATGGTTCATCTTCCTTTTATCATTTGATATATCCACTAGGCTAATATTAGGTCCACTCCTAAAAGAAATTAAATGTTCCTTTCTTCTAAAACAAGTATTAGTTATTATAAGGTCATATACAAATGCAAAATCAAGAATCTTCTTATCCCTTTTGTTCCTAATTCCATAACCCCCACAAACATATCATAATATTAATGACTAGTCTTTTTCTAACATAACCATTAAGGTCCCCTTGTGTAAAACATTCTTCCATGATCAAATTATTCACATGTTCCCAAACTTTCTTCTTAATTATCATGCAACCCTACTTGCGATTCATATGCACTAATAACATCCTCCCTTTTACTAACATATCCTATCTCCTATTTTTTAAGAACACGTTCGCATAATGTTTTATCCATAAGTATTTCAACCTGATCTCTTTCTCTTTTCACCTGTATTACTTATATCAAAGTTTAAATCAAATATTTTCAATTTTCCTCGATTTTTTACCTATTCACTTAATTTCTTGAAATATAATAATCTTCTTATCCCCTTTGAGTTTGCTAGGGATTTGAGTTCAACTTAAGAGGTAAGTATCTCGAGATTGATTTTATTTTCTGTTGATTTCTTGAGAGTCTATAAATAGCATGTAAATTTAGAAATTGTGCATTGAAGAATGAATTGAGAAATCTTTGACTTTTATGGTGCAATGCCAAAATTCTAAAGTGGATACATCTTGTCTTCTTCTCCACCTCTTACGTAAATGTCAAGTTGGGTCTCGAGTATAAAAGCCTCAACATCAAAAATCGACGCAACTCGCATGTTATTCCAAAATCAGGAATTATCTTTTGTGTTTTTGTTATAATTATGTGACAAATACATAATATTAATTATTCACAAAATTATTAAAGCTTTTGTGCTCAATTTTTTTCACAAACGTAAGATAATTACTAGTCTTTTCTAACATGACCATTAAGGTCCCTAACGCTATGCTACCTAGACTCGGGTACTGGTGTCGGATACGAGTACATATCCAAGAGTCGGACCCTTCAAACTCATAATTGAAGGACACGGACTCGACTAAAAATGATCCAAATTTTGGATACGGGTACTGGGATATGACTATTAAAATAAATACATTTGAATATGGTTTCACAAAAAGACACATCATGTAATTAAATTTGTATGGCTTCATAAAAGACGTAATTAAATTTGCACGATTTCATAAAAAAGATATACTCTCTAATTAAATTTGTATGATTTTATAAAAAGTCACAGTTGTAATAAAGTTTGCATTGTTTAATATATTTAAGCTTATAATTAAATTTGCATAGTTTCATAAAAAGACATTATGTAATTAAATTTGTAAGGTTTCATAACTTTACTACCAATCCACCATATTAAAATAAACTATCTACTTCACTACCACATTAAAATAAACTATCTACTTCACTACTAGTCTTCCGATTGTCACCATAAAGAACTATGAAGGATCTGATTATCACTATGCAGGATCGGATACGGATTACATACACATATCCATGTCCTACCCGGTGGACACGGGTACTTCTTCTAAAGTGGAGAGTCCGGGTAACATAGCCCTTATGTAAAACTTTCTTCCATGATTAAATTATCCATATATTCCCAAACTTTCTTCTTAAGTACCATGCAACCCTACTTCTTGCATATGCACAACATCCTCAATTTTATTAACAGTATCCTATCTCAACCATATTTTACATCTAGAACACTTTCACACAATGTTTTATCCATAAGTATCTCAACCTCATCTTTGTCTCTTTTCACATGTATTATTGTATACCAAAGTTTAAAACAAATATTTTCAATTTGCCTCGCTTTTAACCTTTCACTTATTTTCTTGAAATATATTAATCTTCCTTCTAAGCATTGTATCCACCAACTCTATTCATTTCTCACTAGTGTTCCTTTGTTCTAAGTAGCAAATATAATTGTTGAAGACACGTTCACCAGGCATCAGTGAAGAAACCCAGATAATGAAAGCGACTTTGAGAAGGATCGGATATCGCCCCTTTACTTCGGCTCACCATTCATCGTTCCCCCATGAATCTCCTGCACAATGGCTCGCAAAGTGAGGTAGGACCTCCTCGATAGAGCCCCTCCAACACTTAAATTAGACCATGGTTGAGAGATAATCAATGGAATTATAGTAAAATTGTTAGAGGTGGTTAGTCTAGACAGCATACATTTGCCTTGAGATTTGGAGGCTATTGATTAACAAGATAGGAGAGTAGATGTTTTTGGTGCAAGTCTCTTTATTTACCAAAATGTCTAAAGATATTTTTGCACCTTGGATGACAAGTCGATATATTTACCAAATAAACAAAATGGTGATCCCAAAGAGAATATTCATGATTTCTTCTTCTTCTAGTTGTTCTTGGACTCCTTTCGCGGACTTTCCATATAGCTTGGTTTTAAACAATGGTTTGGGTCAACTCTTATTGGACCATCTTGGGGCCATTTTTACTCATCACAATTCTGTTTGTAGTTTTGTTCGTTATGATTGTTTGTTGAAAATCAAAAAATAAGTTCCATGGATAAACAACGTTTTACTCATCATAGTTCTATCAATATGCAACTACTTGTTGAAAATCAATAAGCAAGTTCCACAGACAAACCGTCTATGTTTTTTACCTACATTATCTATGTTTTACTTAACCTTTTTACCTACATTATCTATGTTTTAAGTCCATGTGAAAATAACTCCACAACATTAATGTGTCATTTGTTCTTTTCGTCAAGAAGATCATTTGTATTGTCCTCTATACGAGAGAATGCATCGTCTTCAAAACGGTGAAATTCATAAAAATGTGACATTGCTTAATAATTAACCACCGACAGGGGGGGTATTGATAGGGATATACCCAAAAGTATTCTAACCAGTCAAAACGGTCTAAGAAGAGTCGGCCTAAACCAATGTTTAAAAACAAAATATATGAAGAATCTGTGGAAGGAGCCCATGCATTCAAGAATATCTAGAGGAAGAATTCATGAATATTCTCTTTGGGACCACTATTTTGATTATTTGATAAACATACCTACTTGTCATCCAAGGCACAAAATATCTTTAGGTATTTTGGTAAATAATTATACTTGTACACCTAGCATCTACTCTATTATCTTGGTAATAAATAGGCTTCAAATCTCAAGGCAAAGGTATGTTTCTCTAAACTAGCCAACTCTATCAACTTTTACTATATTCCATTAATTATCTCTTGGTCTAATTTGAGCATCGAAGGGGCTCATCGAGGAGCCCCTACCTCAATTTGCGAGCGTTTGTATAGGAGACCCATTGGAAAAATAATAGACGAGCCAAAGTACCATTGGAGAAAAGATGTGATATTTGGTCCTCCTCCAAGTCGTTTTCATTATTTGTGCTTCTCTACCGATATGTTGTCGGTGAACGTTTCTTCAATAATAGTCCTCCCATGCACTAACTCCTTACCTCATTGCTTCTTGTAATTTACAATCTCTTGTCTATGTGTTATCACATTCGAGTAGCAATGCATCAGGGAACACCCTATCTCACGCTTGCTCAAATAATATTCTGCATGGGTGGTATCGACGCAGTGTGCCACTTATGGGTAACGACCTACAATCACCCTTTCTCACTTTCATTGCCTCAGGGTGGAAACAATGCAACTTGTTGCTACTGAGAGAAATCCCAACATGTATTCTGTAATGATTCATTTCCAGAAACCCAACGATTCTTTAGACTGGCAATTGGCTAATAATGCAGCCCTCTTTTACTCGAGCTCGAGACAAACAGTCAAAGTATAAGACATTACACAAAGCAAGCACATGCGAAGCTTTAAACATACTATATATGATGTTGAATCAAAATACAGTAACCATGTCCAACCTAGAGCAGACATGCCATTTTAGAGCAACTAGTGGTACTACTACACAGCCATGCCACCTAGTACACCACAATAACTTGCCAGAACCATATAACCAATCATAATAAGGAAATTATTCACATGATCCTAAAACTCTAGACGGGAGAGAGAGAGAGAGAGAGAGAGAGGTAGGGAACAGAATAAGCAAAATCCATGTAGCAAGGACAGGACATACCAATAGCTACGGGGATTCCTTCGTTGGGTGCAAGTCAACAAAAGCACAGACATCTCCACTACGCATTGCCACAGCTCATCACTTGAAGCAATGTTCCGACAACAAGCATCAAGAATAGGTTCTTCATACCATCCCAGCTCAGCAGCGTTCACATTTTTTCCTATATGTATAAGGCTATGCATTCCTTGCTCCTGAATTGTGAAAAGAATGGTTGAGGAAGTTGGTCGTTCAAGTATATCCAGAAAGTAAAACAATGGGGAGAAAAGGAAATATAATATCAAAAGATAGAAGTATTATGCATGCATGCCTCCGCGACAATAGATTCAGTACAGCATGAACCAAAGTAAAGTAAACTGCACATGCACTATTGAAAAGCTGGTACTTAGAAATATAGTGTTGTTTAACAGATAAATCTTTTAAATAATAATATTCCGGATTTGGATGTTTCTGTCCCTATTGGTCATGCAAATGATTTAAGCAACAAAGAATGAAAGAAAGTGGACCCAGTGATAGAAGTATTGAAACAGCAAAATATCAAACACTAAAATGTAAAAGCAAATGAGTGTCTCAGTGGCCAAAACTAAGGGAAGACATCCATAAGAAGAAAAAAAAGCTCTTTGATTTTGACAAACACATTTCAGAAAACCAATTTTGCTTCTTATGTGTATTATACAAATGCAAAATACTAAGAAAGTAATTTCTAAAATGAGATTTTAGTGTCCATATGTGTATATAACAAAAAACAGAAATAGCAATGAGATAAAGAAATCTAAACTTCAGATTTTAGGTCACATTTAGGTATAAACTTATGGCCAAAAGCTTAACAATCAAAGGCTACCTGAGCATTTTGACCATTGAGGGATTACAACGTGTGTAATACCGCGACGGTAAGGTTGTGTGCATCTTGAGTCTCTTGAACCTCCCCAGACCATACATTGACAGGAACAGTGTGGAAAAGGAATCCAACCCCCCACCCCCAGCCCACCTCAATGAGGTTTGGTAAAAGAAAGGTCCAGAGCAGTTAGATTGTTTTTGAGGAAATCAACAATGAAATGAGAAGAACTACTTTACATGTGAAGAAAAGTAATCACAGGTTATGACTAAGGCTTTAACAACTCTTAGTCTCTATAAAAGTGAAATATATATATAAAGATATTTGATACATGAACATGATATGATATGATTCAGCCCTGCTAATTTGGAAAAGCGAGTTTCTAGGTGGTTAAAAGACTGGGGATTGATAAGATCAAGCAAGCCAGATTAGCAGGCCCCGCCTCTGCGAGCCACCATTATAAGGGCCAGAAATTTTTGCCTGTAGACAAATTTCAACAGGAAGATTATATGCGCCGAAAGGCGCACACACACACACACACACACACACATATATATATATATATATAAAGTAAGCATAAAGAAAGGAATAAGCTGTCAGATATGATCATCCTTCTATCACTTATTTTCCCATTATCCTTGTGTTTTTCTTTAATGAAAAACATGTCATTTTGTATGGAAGTGTATGTGGTACTTGGGTCAAGTACATTTTCCTTGTGGATCCATAAATTGTAATCTGGCTGCGTAGCAGTTATGGGTATTCCATTTTCCATGTGTACATATTGATCCATTGTATGAATAAAAGAGTTGAGGGCCAAGCCTGCTGACTCCATGTGGCTTGGCTATTCTTCCAAACTGGCATGGCTATGATATCATTCACCTGGGAGTGTGGCAGTACACACTTGGTTTGAACTAAATAGTGATGTTGTCTTTGTAGCTTTTGCAGATTCAGGTCTTCTAGTCTTCTGCCACGTGCCTTTTTGGCGAGGATGTATGCCTGCTTATTTTGTTGTTTGCTACTTAGGAAGAAACTCTCTTATCATAAATCATTTGGGAAAAAGAGCTTTTGCGTTCTGGCATGTCTCCTTTTGTACAGAGAGGTATTTGTTTTGGTGTGAAACGTTTGATGTTTGATAATGCCAATTTAAATTTGAATAAACATTGATCCTTGTATGCTACATAGATCATTATCCTATCGTTAATATTTGGTGCCATACGCCTTTTTAGGGTGTCGCAATAAAGTTGTTTGGAGGATTACAAAACCTAAGCATGCTCTTTGATTGGGCCCGGAAGAAATGGAGCTTGATTTGATAAGCCATCCATTGTTTGTTACTATACAGATGTTTCCCCACTTTCGGCTGTTTCCAATTTTTAAATTCAGTTGAGCATAGAGTATCAGTATGTTAACTATGAACTAGTAGAACCGGAAGCCTTAGATTGAAGGAATGGAGGCCTATAAGAGTTTGTAGTTAGCCGAGGAATTTTCCATTTTGACACAAGGAAAACAAGAGCAGCTCTTTGTTTTCCTTCTCCTAGATCTTCTAAATATAGAAAAAAAATTGTATCTTTTTTTATTTTATACTACCATAAATTTGAACCAAGTTTATTGTTACCAAGTTTATCGTCAGTGTCTATCTACGCGTCCGTCTACACCGCCTCACCTCCGCCACCAAACCACCGCCAGCCGCCTACTCCACAGCCAAAGACAAAAACGGTGCGGCGAGCGCCGCCTCGACCGCCATTTAGAACACTGTCAAAAACAACAAGCTACTGGAAACAATAGCAGACATGCTTGTCCGCCAATGCCCAAACTTAACAAATGAAGCATCACCATTAAAACGAGGTTGTCGAACAAAATCATCTTCGTAACATTGATAATTTTCATAAGAAAGGGACCAAAGATCAGTACCTTCACTTCCGGCGACCAATGATCTAAAGCAGTCAGAGCACACGGGATCACCATCGCGCATATGCTCCCCAAATGAGGATAACCAACCTAACCAAACAAACAAACAAACAAACAAACAAAACAATAAAACATGAACCTCTACAAACTAACTCAACAAAACAAAAGCTAACACAACAAAACCAATCAAGAAAACAAAAGAATAAAAAAGAAGACCTGGCTAACGAGCCACCTAAACTGGTGCGCCGCGACGAGGGCCTCCTCGACCGGGGCCCTGGCGGACGCCGCAGTAAAATCGTCCTCGGTCTCGTCGACGCAGCTCCTCTTAATTACCCCCTTAATCTCCGGGAGCACGAGCGCTGCCAGCGCGGCGACTAGCTGATGCGTTTCGGAGAAGCCGAGGGCGGCGGAGAGGTCGCGGAAGGCGGAGTCTGCGGCGGAGGAGAGGGGCTTGGGGATCCAGTAGAGGGTAGGGGAGTCGGAGGAGGCGGCGGAGGAGAGGGCGGCGAGGCAGAGGATGAGGTCTGTGGTTTCTTTGTGGGCTTGTTGGGGGTTTTGGGGAGGGAGGAGGGACTGGAGGAGTGATTTGATGGAGACGGAGGACTGCTGAGGGGTTTCGTACGGGGTTCGGGAGAGGAGGTCGCGGATGGGGTCGGAGATGAGGGCCAGGTGGGCGGCGGGGAGGGAGAGGACGGGATCGGAAGGAGAGGCCATGGGTGCTTTAACTACCGTCACCTTCGTAGCAAATTTCACCCTTTTAACTCAATTTTTATGGTGGCACTTCATTTCTTATGGCAATTTATAAGGGCACTACACAATTTACTCGGGGCTAGCCCATTGAAAAATTAGGAAAAATTACAAGTTTGCCATCATGAAAGTTATTCGGGGCTAGTCCACTGTTATAATCAGGACTGTCGAAATTTTGACAGTCCTACCACATGGAAGGACTGTCAAAATATCGACAGTCCTAAAAGTAGGAAGGACTGTCACAATTTTGACAGTCCTAACCTAGTTAGGACTGTAAAAAATATGACAGTCCTAAAAATTGTTAGGACTGTCAAAATTTTGACAGTCCATTTCCCAAAATTACAAGTTTGCCACACTTGGGGCTGCCCCACACCAAAGTATAAAAGTGGAATGGGTTTCTATTTTTGGCATTCCACCTAGACTTAAGAAACCCTCATTCCACCAAGGCCAAACCTAAATTTGGAAATAGGTAGTTGTGGTTGGAGGAGTATTTAACTTTGGTGATACTCCAAGGAAAATACTTATAACGGTATGTCTTCGACAAGCTACGTTGAATAAGTTTTGCAATTGTGCGAAAAAGATTTAGTTTCTTTTGATTAATGTAGGAACAATGCATGAAAAAATGTTCGATGACGAAGTCGGATCGTCCAATTCATTAATTATGCACTCCGGACGTTCCGAAGAACAAGTTGGTTGTTCCGAAGCACGTTCGGTACGTAAAACGATAACCCTAATTTGACAGTCACGAGTTAGGACTGTAAACATTAGATAGTCCTATATAAATATAGGACTGTCAAATATTACACAGTCCTATATAAATATAGGACTGTCATAAATTCGACAGTCCTAATTAAAAGTAGGACTGTCATAATTATGACAGTCCTATATAAAAATTGGACTGTCAAAATAGTGACAGTCCTTGATATTTAGATGAAGTTATTAATTTATATATTTTTTTATATTGGTTATAGGAACCTTGTTCAGAGATTGTGGTACATCCTGGCGTTGGTGTTGATGTGGATGATATTTTCACAACGGATATTGAATTTGCAAGCCATGAAGAAGCAATAGAGTGGTGCAGAGAAGTTGGGAGACGACATAACGTAGTTATTGTCATTGCAAGATCCATCCGATCTCGGCCGGGCCGAAAATATCTTGAGCTTGGATGCGAAAGAGGAGGTGTGTTTAGGGATCATAAAAAAAGGGTGTTGTTGAAAAAGAAATCCCTAAGAAAAATGTTGGGACGAGAAAATGTGGTTGTCCATTGAAGGTGTTGATTGTAAAAGTTGAAGATGTGAAGTGGATAATCGAAGTTAAGAATGGAAGACACAATCATCCTATTCCAGGGACGCTTACGGGTCATGCCTACGTGGCACGTCTGAAGGAGGATGAAAAAAAGTTGGTTGAAGACTTGTTCCTTTCAGGAGTTGCACCGAAACAAATTTTTTCTGCTGTGCGACAAAAACAAGATGGGAACAAGTCTACCATGAGGACGATCTATAATAGTTTGGCCAGAGCGAAATGCAATAGTATGAAAGGAAGAATGGCGATGCAGCAAGTATTGAAGTTGCTTGGGGAGCATCACTACGTGGAGTACCATAGAAGACATCCACAAACTGATGAACTCCTTTCATTGTTTTGGGCTCATCCTGATTGCACACATATGGCTCGGTCCTTCGCAGACGTGTTGGTCCTTGATTGTACATATAAGACCAACAAGTTCAAGATGCCTCTTTTGCATATTGTCGGGTTTACGTGTACGGGAAAAATATTTGCAGTAGTTTTTTGTTTTATGAAGAGTGAGACAGTAGAGGATTACACATGGGCGTTGAGAAAACTACAATCCCTTTACACAGGTTACAAAGAGCCATATGTTTTTGTTACTGACAGAGAATATGCGTTGATAAATGCTATAGATATTGTATTTTCTCATGCGCATAGACTACTATGCACTTGGCATATAAATAGAAATATCCATGCTCAATGCAAGAAAAAATTTAAAACTGTGGACGATAAAATAGACATGCTTCGCTTCGAAGAATTCTACAGTGATTGGAGTCTTGTATGGCGAGCAAGTACTACAGACAGTTACGAGGCAGCATGGTACATGTTCCAACAAAAGTGGGAGCCAAGCAACCCGACATGCATATCTTATATCAAAGATACTTGGCTAGGACCACATAAAGAGCAATTCGTGTTAGCATGGACCAACATGGTGAAGCATTATGGCACGATCACTACGAACCGGGTCGAAGGGGCACACTCATGTTTAAAAAGATATCTACGCTCATCGGTCGGTAATTTTGTCTCTGTTTGGCAATCGATTCATTTGATGACTATCGCCACGGTGAACGATATTGTAGCATCATTTGAGATGAGCCTCAATATTGCAAAGCATGAATACAAGCAAGAAAACCTCTTGGATGGTTTAACCCATGTGGTATCTCACAAGGCCTTGGGCTTATTGTTTGAGGAGATTCGTAGGTCGAAGTCGGTGGGTTATGATCCCGAGGTTTGCGGTTGTTTATATCGACATTCACTGGGACTTCCGTGTGCACATGAAATCAACGAATACCGTCGTGAATCTATACCTATTCCAATAGACGGTGTTGACCAACGTTGGCGACAGCTGTCGATAATGCCGGCGGTGGAAGTGCAAGATGATTTCTTTGCGTTGCCCCAAGTTAAACTACTTCACGCAAGGTGGTGTGGCGCAACGGAACCGGAGAGAAGATCCATTGAGTTTAAAATCTAAGAGATTGCAGTCCCGGCAACTACTCGATTGCAAGAGCCATCCGTTGTTCGAACTCCTAAGGGAAGACCACACTCAAGAAAGAGTAGAGCCAAAAAGAAGGAAGATGAGTCAACTAAAAGAGATCCATCCTTATTTGAACTTGTCGAACGCAGTTTGGAGGCGAAGTCCCTTGTTCGAACTCCTAAGCTAACTATTCGAAGGGGGAAGAAATAGAAAACGATAGATGCAGTCACGGCGGAGGGTGTTCAAAACTTTTATGTTTCTTATAGTCTATACATTGAAAAATTCCTACCTGAGATACGGAACTTTATTTGGACTATTGATGATGTTCCTGCGGATGGCCACTGTGGATACCATGCACTAGAAAGACAACTAGGCTATTCAGTGGAAGCAGGATGGCGACAGGTTAGGGCAGAGCTGTACGAGGAGTTGGAGTCGCGACTAGCCTTCTATAGCCAGATACTTGGCGAAGAAATTATTGGAGATTTGTTGGCAGGCATACCTTGTACGAAAACAGTTACCGGACCAGAGCATTACATGGATGTCCCGCCTACTGCTTACGTCTTCTCTAATAGGTATAAGTTACCTATTGTAATTATCTCACAGGGTATTAACAATACTTTCTTTCCAATGTGTGCCCCCCCGGCCGAACACCGAGTATCCACTCTATGTTGCATTGGGCTTGTCGGACAACACTTCGTCATCCCAAGGTTGATCGCTCATTCTCCTATTCCGCCACCTTCTACGCTTTGGTATAAACACGCACCTGAGGAAGCGATCGCATGGACGACACCCTACATGGATGCAATGGCGGCCTATAAGAAGATGATGAAGATGGAGGATCCAAAAATTATGTCGGACGACTACTTTGATATTTTAATCGATTGATACTGCCCCATGTGAAGATGTATATTGTGTTGATCCATGTATGTTTAAGTGTATATTGAACTATATGTTGTACCTATTGTAATGAAAAGAGTTATGAAGATTTTGATTGTATAATGCGCATTGCTACCAATAACTTAGGACTGTCATTATGGAAAACTGTCAGGACTTTAGGACTGTCACATTTTTTACAGTCCTGGTGTAAACTAGGACTGTCAAAATTGTGACAGTCCTAAAGTTTACTCACTGTCAATATGTACATTTATATAACTTTAGGACTGTCAAAATTGTGACAGTCCTAAAGTTTTCTCACTGTCAATTATGAGGAAATATATAACTTTAGGACTGTCACAATTTTGACAGTCCTAGTGTAAACTAGGACTGTCAAAATTGTGACAGTCCTAAAGTTTTCTCACTGTCAATTTTGAGGAAATATATAACTTTAGGACTGTCACTATTTTGACAGTCCTAGTGTAAACTAGGACTGTCAAAATTGTGACAGTCCTAAAGTTTTCTCACTGTCAATTTTGAGGAAATATATAACTTTAGGACTGTCACTATTTTGACAGTCCTAGTGTAAACTAGGACTGTCAAAATTGTGACAGTCCTAAAGTTTTCTCACTGTCAAATTTTGAGGAAATATATAACTGTCAAAATTATCACAGTCCACTGTCAAATTTGGACAGTATACAGATCAAAATATACAATTAACCCACTGACCAATATGCACAATATACAGATCAAAATAGTTATAACAAGGCAAAATAAACTCATAGTGTCACAACATAGCAAAATTAACTCAAATTGTCACAAGTCACATTCAATCAAACTTTTACAACGTTTACAACTCAAATTATAGTTTAAAGTTTTACAACGTTCACAATTATACAAATCAAAATGATTGTTCAAACGTCATGGCGCCTCTTCGTGCGTTGCTCTCTAGTATCCAAGAAAGGATATTCTTCAGCGTTGTCGATATTTTGGAGTTCGTCATTGATTGTCATATAATTGGAACCCTGGCAACTGACGAGGCTTCTTCCCAACTTCTTAACTTTCCTTGCATATTCATGAAAAATGAAAATAATTGTTAGCCACAGTGACAAATATCAAACTTAAACTCTACAAGTAGGCTCACCATCTTGACCAGTGCAGTATATAAGACCGATTTGGGAGGAAGATCTGACGGTACACGCACAATATCCCCTCCGCGTTGGAACAAGGTCGGTAGTCCGACACCGGCGTAGTAGGGGAGGTAGTCGTCGCTGCACTCCGCCATATTGACTGCTGCTAGCCGGCCGGTATCTCTAATGACGTGGCGTTGCCACTCGGTGAAGTAGTGCGATACCCAGTTGAAATGTGCAGGTATATAGTTGAGCGGTTTTGTACCGCGCGGAGGAGTTATCATTTGCAAAGTTCGCCTTGGGACAGTTTGGACGTAGCCAAACTGACGTAGCACTCTATCCGGCATATAAGCCTCATTGATTTCATGACAACTGATAACACCGTGATATAAGGCGACTGGTTGCAACGGACGGGTAATCTGTCGCAAATCACGGTATGGATCCCATACAATCTGCACCACATAAAATTTAACATAATGTCATTTAGCATAACGTAGTAAATTAATACCAATTAAGTACAAAATTAGGTCTATATTCACCTCTTCTGTCGTCATATCTTCGAGGGCATGCCGTAGAGCGGCCAATGTGTGAGAACGTTTGGCATCTTCTTTAGTCGGCTTCCAGTGGCACATTCTAGGAAGGTTCTCGTCATACCCTTGGCTCAGCTTCGCCCGCTGCAGGGTTGGAAAGTGCTCGTATACCATGCCTTCACGTTACCGGAAATATATTAGTCCAAAATTAAACAACACAATTTATAGTTTAAAAAGTTGACAAAGATATATGTATACATGGAGTAGAGTCTGGCATCCGGAAATTGTCTTCGAACCCACACGGGATGCCGCACCAAGCTCGCGGTAAAGGTATGCCAGTATACCGCTTCCCCAAGAAATTTCGTCCACCGTTTCAATGTTGTCCATATCGATAAGATATTTCGCATTTATGGTCATTCCAGACTTATCGGTAATGCCTACAGCCCCTAAGATGAACTGCATATATCCGCGGGCCACATTATCGCTATTATCAATTTCGGGCGCCGTGTCAGCGAATATCTCCTCCAAATATTTTAGAGGAAGTCCATAGGACTTCTTGAATTCTCGAAGACTAGTAAAACTAGTGGAATCAACTCCCAGACACCCTGATACATGATCCACAATATTGTCGTAATAGTCGATGCTGGAGTCATCAAAAGTATGATTCTGCATGGGACGACCATCAACCCTAAGTCCCAATATATGATACACGTCATCGAGGGTAATCGTCAACTCCCCATTTGGTAGATGGAAAGTGTTGGTCTCTGGATGCCACCTTTCTACAAATGCTGAAATCAGTGCATTGTCCACCGTCGTATATGAGTAGCTAGCCAAATATTGTAGACCGGTGGGACTGATTTTTGCCTTCACATCATCTCCCAATAATGCATACCTCCATGTATTGCATTTTTTGCCATGGTTGATCACCGTCAACAAACGACCACTCTCCTGAAAAGTCAACAATTGGATGAAATTAAACCTCCATGTAAAATGAACTTTGAACTTACAACTATATATAAATTTATCATAACGTAATGTACTTACCGGATTGTTCCATATTTGGTATGCAATATGGTTTTCGATCGACGGTAACATAGAACAACCGTTTGGACGAGTGTCAACTCGTCTCTCTGCCTGCTCATAAGGTCCCGAACCATCAGTAGGCCGGTTTCCGAGAGTTTGTGGAAGACTCTCGACAGGACTATCTGCAGGCTGAGAAGGTCCTGAACCATCAGTAGGCCGATTTGGAACATTTGGCATGTCCTCATCGGAGGAGGAAGATGAACCGGAAGAACTAGGAGGAGCACGTCTCTTTGTGGCAATCTTCTTCGTCAATGGACGTTTTCTCACTTGAGGGCGTGCCTCGCCCTCGCGGATAGTCACGCCTTGCGAAACTGTGCGTTCCTTACGCATCGACGCAGTAGGGCGTCTTCTCATTTCTTCATCCACAGTGTCCTTTCCAGGGGCATGACTATAAGATACAGACAAAAATTAATTTCTATTTTAACATAATAAGTGAATTTTTTCCCAGGACTGTAGCCATTTCTACAGTCCTGTAAGTATACAGGACTGCCGTTTTCTCAACAGTCCTAATCTTTTAGGACTGTAGAATTTCCTACAGTCCCATATAGATTTAGGACTGTAGAAAATTCGACAGTCCTATATATATATAGGACTGTCGAATTTCCTACAGTCCTAAATCTATATGGGACTGTAGGAAATTCTACAGTCCCGCTCGATACTGCTCGACAATGTCGAGCAGTCTCGACATTGTACGCTTTAAAATTATGTTCCAAACGACTTCTATGTCTAAACTACATCCTAGACTCCGCCAAGGACTAGTATGCCCTCATTTGAAAGAAAATAACTCAAAATTTTCAACATGCAAGATGATTTCTTATAATTTTTGGACAATTTTTCAAATACAATAGCACAAGGAGAATGAGGATTTCTACCTTGCTTCTTTCGAGACTTTGGGAGCCATCGACAAGGAGGAGGAGGACAGCGGAGATCGGCCGGCGGGAGGGGGTCGACTGAGGGGGGAAAGCTCCGGTCGGGCTGAGGGGGGAAGCTAGGTTTCAGAACAATGCTTTTTTTTCAAAAACCTGGGCTAGCCCCAAGTATAAACTTGGGCTAGTATGAGTAAGGGTTCCTCTATTGTGGGCTAGCCCCAATCCTGGGCTAGCCCCAAGTAAAATGGGCAGTGCCCTTATCAAAAACCTTTCTTATTTGGACTATCCCAAACAATATTTGTTCTAATTACAAATTTGTCACAATAAAAATTTACTTAGGACTAGTTGACTAAAAAGTATAGAAGTCAATTTTTTTCTTTTATCTTCTTCTTCTTCCCCTTTCTTTCTCATATCCCAAAATTCTAATACCATTTTTTCTACGAAAAATGTGATCCCAATTGCCACTCCAAACCAAATTGGTGATTCTCCTACGAATATTGGACCTTTATCCGGTATGTTTTCGAGAAAATGTGTTCATAAAGTTTTCCAAGTAGTTGGTCTCACCAAATTATTAAATTATTTTCCACCAATGTAGGAGATATGCACTAAAATCTCTTCGGAGAAGAAATCGGATCATCGAATCCACTAAACCCTGATTGCGTTCTTTCCGGTGAACATTCTAGTCCTTCTGAAGCACCCTCGGTAAGAAATTTTACAGTCCAAGTTCGACAGGAATCGTGTTAGGACTGTCAAAAATTAGAAGGATTGTCAAAAATTATGATAATCCTACCAAATATGAAGGACTGTCAAAAATTATGGCAGTCCTAATAATAACGTAATATTCAGGACTATCAAAAATTATGACAATCCTGCCAATAGAAAGGGCTGTCAAAAATTATGACAGGAAGGACTGTCAAATATTTTGGCAGTCCTAATAATAACGTAATATTCATGACGGTCAAAAATTATGACAATCCTACCAATATGAAGGATTGTCAAAAATTATGACTGTCAAAATTTATGACAGTACTAATAATAACGTAATATCCTGTCAAAAATTATGACAGTCAAAAATTATGACAGTCCTAATAATAACGTAATATCTAGGACTGTCAAAAATTATGACAGTCCTAATAATAACGTAATATCTAGGACTGTCAAAACTTTTGACAGTCCAACCAAAAGGTAGAACTGTCAAAAAATTTGACTATCCTAAAGAGAACATGAGGTTCACGTGATACTCAGAAACCCGTCATTCCTTGCTCCACTTCCATAACTCGATCTTCATGAGAAAAATAAAATGAATAAATATTCGAAAAAACCCTCTATGAGGGCTTAACAGAGGCTGACTTCCCTTTGAGATAGAAAACTCACGAACAACATGTTCTCTTTAGGACTGTCAAAAAATTTGACTAACAATCATTCATTTTGGTTGGACTGTTAAATTTTTTTACAATATTTAATATTATATTTTTATTAGAACTGTCAAAATATTTGACAGTCCTTCACATTGGTAGGACTGTCATAATTTTTGACAGTCCTAATTATAACAGTGTATGTCCTTGGTTTTGCATTTTTTTTACTTTGTTTTCTATTGGTAATAGGATAATCCGTCTACAACTGTCATCGTACATCCTGCTATTGTCGTTGATGTAGTCAATTTATTTTCGGCGAATATTTCATTTGGTTCTCATGAAGATTTGGTAGAATGGTGCAAAAAAGTTGGACTTCAACATAACATAGTCATTGTCATTTCAATCGTCAGATATAGGCCGCACCGAAAATATTTAGAGCTTGGATGTGAAAACGGTGGTGTATTTAGGCATCACCGTAGAAAAGATACACTTCCCGATAGAAAAGTTACGAAGAATATCGTTAGGACGAAGAAATATGGATGTCCACTCAAGATGGTAATTATACGCGAAGACGGTAAGAAATGGATAGTTAAAGTCAAGAATGGCATGCATAATCAACCTATTATCGATACACTAACATGACATCCGTATGTAGAACAGTTGAAGAATGATGAGAAGAAGCTAGTTGAAGAACTGTCCATCGCCGGAGTTGCACCCAGACAAATTTATTCTCCCGTGCGATAGAAAGATGTTAATAACAAGTTAACAATGAGGACAATCTACAACGCTTTATCGAGATCGAAATCTAATAGTAGGAAAAGAATAATGGCTATGCAGCAGGTCTTGAAGTTGTTTACCGAGAATCACTATGTGGAGTACCATAGAAGACATCCACGGAATAATGAAGGCTGGTGATAAGGGCACTACAAAATATACTCGGGGCTAGCCCGGGATTGGGGCTAGCCCATTAATGAATGAAGTTTACTCATACTCGCCCAAAAGTTTACTCATACTAGCCCAGGATTTGGGCTCCGCCTCCGCCTCCTCCCCCGTCCTCCACCGCCGCTTCCCGTTGCCGCCTCCCGCCGCCTCCTTCCCCTCCCGCTCTGTAATCCCCCTGATTTTCAAGAATTTTTAAATTTTGATTTTTCAAAATTTTCTGGAATTTTCTGGGATTTTATTGTAATTAAATTCAGGTGTTTAATTATTATAAGATTTTTAAATGATAATAAATAATATTAAAATATTATAAAAATAATATCTTATGGTGTAAAATGAAAAACTAGACATAGGATAATTTTTCGGGAATTTATTGGACCCCGGAAGTATTTTTAAAGCCCTAAAAACTGATTAAATAATTAAACCAAAATAAACCGTTTTTATTTGAAATAAACCAACCCAATTGAACCAAACCGGCCGGTCCAACTGACCCAAACCGCCCTAGGCCCTAACGGGTCAGATCCGGGTTCAAACCCGACCCGGCCCGTTTCTACCCGACCCGCTTCCTTGATTTCGGATCGGGCCGGATCCGCTAGGACCCGACTCGTCCGCCCAAACCCGACCCGCTAGACCCATCTTCCCCAAACGCCCGGTCCCCGACTCCTCATCTCCCCTCCGGCCGGCCAACCGCCGCCGCCTGGCCTCCCAGCGCCGCTCCGGCTTCCTGAACGGCTGCCAGCCCTCCGGTTCCTCTTCCCCTCACCGGCCGTCGCTCCCTCTCCCCATCTCCGCCTATAAAAAGCCCTAGCCTCCCCGCCGGATCCCCTAGCATTCGTCCTCCTCGCCGGCCACCCTGCTCCGCCGCACCTCCAGAAGATCGACGCAGCCACCGCACACCCGCCGTGCCCCGCCTCGCTGCCACCACCCTACCTCCTTCCTCCTCAGCCCTCCAGCAACTACAGGACCACCCCGAGCCCCATTCCCCTCCGGTCAGTCCCCGACGCCGCCGTCCAGCCTCCCGCATCCACCGCCGGATCCGCCTCTGCTTCCCCGGCCGCCTCCGGCCAGTGCCGCCCGACCCCAGCCTCCCTTCGGCCCTCCCGAGCTACGGCCAGCAGTGTCCCCAAACCCTAACCCTAGACGCGGTTCGGACACAGGACACGTGTCGGACACGAGTCGGACACGAAGGATACGTTGTTTTTCGAGCCATGTTCAGGTACTCATATCTCTCTACTCGTAGCTCTGTTTTCGATTCCGTCAGTTGCATCGCGTAGCTTGCATGACCCTCTCGGTGCCCGTGCAACCCGCTCGGTGCATCGCGTCCTGTGGTGATCGCGAACCGCGATCCAAAAACAGGAAAACCAACGTCCTGTTTCACCCCGGAACCGAGTACGTCCCGCCAAACGGGACGACTTGGTCGCTTGCGGTCTTCACCAATACGTGCGCGTCGTTGATACGGACGTGCGGGATTTCGCAGAAGCTGATTCGGATGTGCGTGCACACCGGAATTAGTGCGTATCCGCGGACAACGCCCCATATCCGACCTTTCTGGTTCTCGCTGTAACTTAGTGTACACACGTCGGATCGAGACGAAACTTATGCCATCGGACTCGTAGCAA